>OX589590.1:16131274-17339116 GCA_951329385.1 Polia nebulosa
TCCAGAGCGATGAGAGGTGGGTATATAGAGCTTGGGAGCGACCTGAACAAAATGTGACGGAAGGGTGCCGCCCGGATGATGTTGCCACGAGTACATTCTGGCGCAGCATTTGGTCGGTGCCCGTCTGTCACACTGAGGGTGGCTGGATGCGTGATCTCGAGCGTGTGTGCGAAGCTATACCAGAAATGGAGAAAATAGACATCAGCCCATTAGATGTAGCCAGAGCAGTCCGTCCGTTACCGAATTGGAAGTCTCCAGGACCGGACGGGCTGCATAACTTCTGGCTAAAGTGGTATAGCAGCTCACACGCGCTTCTAGCATCTCAGCTCCAGTCATCCTTAGAGTCTGGGTCGCTGCCTGAGTTCCTAACAACTGGTGTTACCCACCTGCTCCATAAAACAGGTAGTCCCGCGGAACCTAAGAATTATAGACCGATAACGTGTTTGTCGACGGTCTATAAACTTCTTACATCCATCCTGAGAGCGAAAATTAATCTGCACATTAACAGTATTATGTCTGCCTCTCAGAATGGATGTAGGAACAGGTCCCGCGGTACTAAGGAGCTACTCCTCATAGACATGGCCATAAGCCAGCAGGTTCGTCGATCCCACAAGGATTTGTCGACATGCTGGATAGATTATAAGAAGGCCTACGACTCTGTTCCACATACATGGCTCATGAGGGTGTTGGAGTTGTACAAAATAGATGCAACTCTGCGCACCTTCCTTGGGTCATGTATGGGGCAATGGAAGACAGTCCTTCGCTATCCAGGATGTCGACCAATCCAGGGGAGTGATGAACCTATATGGATTAAACGGGGAATATTTCAGGGCGACAGTTTGAGTCCTCTTTGGTTCTGCTTGGCCCTGAATCCTCTAAGCACATTGCTGGAGGACTCGGGGCTGGGCTATCGGTTGAGAAGAGGTGGTCAAGCCATATCTCACCTTCTTTACATGGATGACCTGAAACTCTTTGCCCCCAACAATTTGCGACTGATGGAGTTACTGAAGGTAACTGAAACTTTCAGTAGCGCGATCAGGATGGAATTTGGTGTGGACAAATGTGCAGTCATGCATGTAAAGCGAGGGGAGATTATGGAATCCGAAGGGATCCAACTCTCGGATTTCATACACCTTAGATCCCTCTCCTCGACCGAAACATACAAATATTTGGGTATGTCGGAAGCGTTAGGCATTAATGTTACTGACATGAAACAATCGCTGAAGGAGCGCTTCTTTGGCCGCCTGAAAAAGGTTTTGAACAGCCTTTTATCGGGCGGGAATAAGGTGCGCGCCTTCAACGGTTGGGTCATGCCGGTTTTGATGTACTCTTTCGGCATACTCAAATGGACTCAGACCGAACTCGACGCCCTGGATAGGAGGGTCCGTACGCTGCTGACCGCAAACCGGATGCATCACCCACGTTCATCGGTGATGAGACTGTACATCCCGCGGAAGTGTGGAGGTCGAGGCTTTTTAAACGCTAAGACTCTCCACAACCGCGAGGTGTGCAGTCTAAGAGAATATTTTCTAGAAACCGACGTGGGTATGCACCGAGATGTGGTCTCAGTGGACAAGGGACTCACCCCGTTGTCCATGGCAAAAGAGAACTGGCGCAAACCTGTAGTACTCACTGCTGATGACCGCAAGGAGATATGGAAAAGCAAGGAGCTTCACGGGCGCTTTTATCGGGCTCTTCATGGGCCTGATGTAGATTTCTTAGCGTCCGTGGCCTGGCTACGTTTCAGCGACCTCTTCGGGGAAACTGAAGGTTTTGTCTGTGCGATTATGGACGAAGTTATCTTGACGAATAACTACCGGAGACATATTATGAAGGATGGGACGGTTGACGTGTGTCGGGCATGCTATCGTCCGGGTGAGTCCATCAGACATATTATCTCTGGTTGTTCTCGTCTTGCTAACAGCGAGTATTTGCACAGGCATAACCAAGTGGCCAGGATTATTCACCAGCAACTTGCTTTGAAATACAAACTTGTGGATTCTGAGGTGCCGTATTACAAATATGTGCCCGACCCAGTTCTCGAAAATGACCATGTCACGTTGTACTGGGATCGGTCTATCATCACTGACAGGACTATTGTTGCAAATAAGCCTGATATATAATAGTGGTGATAGACCGATTAGCGCGCCGCACAATGATAATCGATGTCACCATCCCACATGACGAGAACCTCGTGAAAGCTGAGAAAGAGAAACAAATGAAATATCTTGATTTAGCACACGAGGTTGTCGATATGTGGAATGTGGACTCGGCTGTCATTGTGCCGATAGTCGTTACCGCCAACGGCCTGATAGCCAAAAGCCTCGACGACCACCTGTCGAAGCTGTCGTTGCACGGTTGGATCAAGGGCCTGATACAGAAGGCAGTACTCCTCGATACGGCTCGCATTGTGAGGAGGTTCCTGTCTCTGGAGCCCTAACCACCGGTAGCTTGAACCCTGCTCCCGACACCGGCGGACTACTATTTTTTATAATTTTAAATGTTTTTTTTTTCTTTTTTATATGATTTGTAAGAAATATTTAAAATTATAATTTATATATGTATAGAAAATTAATAAACGACATAATAATAATAATAATAATTTAATTCCATAAACTTATTACTACTTTACAATGGCATTATGGCAACAATTTCAAAAAGGGTAATGAGATTAGCGTCTGTAGACGAACTAGGCATAGCCTGTATTTCGGTTATCAGCACCATTCCCCACGTTTTTATTATACAACTAGCTGACCCGGCAGACTTCGTACTGCCTAATTAAATTGCAATAAAGTCCTGTCAAAATGATTTGTAATGTGACATTTTTTTGTTCCTACATATTTTATAGTCAGGGCAAAAAAATCTCCTGAACAGAACCGTCACCCTGGTGATAGGGCGTTGTGAATAAGAAATATAATTAAATAAAACATATATAAGCATTTAAAAATAAGTAATCGCTTTATTGTTAATCATGTGAATCATAATTATTAACAAAAATCGGTTTTATTTTCATTGTAGTGCTTTGTGATATACGATGTTTTTTGTTTGATTACCTGGCGCCTAGACAAACAAATCTGATGGTTTTCCAACACGGGAACAGGCAACAGACAATTGACCATGTGAGAAACATGGGTTTTCTAGATTAATACCAAAACACTTAATGATTGCCCCTGGGACTTGTTTATGGTCATAGCAAAAGCAAGCCGAACTGGAAACTGTAGTCGTTTAAAGTCAAACGGCACATCAGTCGGAAGCATTGGGATGCGCGGTATGAGAACGTCTTCTCCTTTATACTTTCCTTTCAGTATAGGTGCTTCTATCACGTTGTTTAGTAATTTTTTTATCGCTAACCGTGTGCCGTTGCAAAGACGCGGTTGGTTGATATTTCGCAACATTCTAACTACCGCTCCAACCTTTAATTGAAGATTGTGAGGTGGCAATCCTGGCAAATCCAGCGAGTTTAAAAATTCTGGTGGATAGTTCACTACATCATCTTGGTTAGTAGCCGAATCAACTGATTTATATATCCTTGATTCGCCTGTAATTTGTTCTTGAATTTTTAAATTTAATTCATTTACATCTATGTTTTTTGCAGCCAATGTAGCTCGTTCGCTCAACCAATCATAGCTGCTGTAATTTTGAGAAACATCTGGAAACACCTTCTGAATAAGTTCATCTTTTGATCGAGTTAACTGACAAAAACTTTGAGGAAAGTTAATGCAGCCAGTCAACATGTCTATAGGAAATTTGCCATTACCAATGTCAATGAGTTGTTTAGAGAATATGTTTCCAGATTGGTCATTTTGCAACTCGACACGCATATTCTTGCTTAAATGAAGTACTTTGACATGTTTCCACAAATTGGAGGACTTTAGACATGCATTGAGTTCATCAGCTGGTGTTGATCGTGGAATCACTGGCAATGTTTGACGAAAATCTCCTGCTAATAAAATCATTGCACCACCAAATTGGTTATGATTGCTCCATAGATCTTTAAGTTTCTGTCTAAAGCCTCCAAAGATTTTTTATGTGCCATCGTGCATTCATCCCAAATAATTAATTTACATTGCTGCAAGACCTTTGCCATTGCAGAGTTCTTCGAAATGTTGCAGGTCGGAGTTTCATTGCTTTGCATATTAATGGCAATTTTAATGCTGAACGGGCTGTTCGACCACCTTCAAGCAAAGTTGCTGCGATTCCCGACGAAGCGAGTGCAAGTGCAATTTTATTTTGTGAGCGAATCGTTGCTAATATTAATGAAATCAAAAAAGTTTTTCCTGTACTACCAGGTGCATCTAAGAAGTAAATCCCTCCAGTTTCATTATTTATTACTTTCATAAGAGTATCAAATACATACTTCTGTTGTTCATTCAACAGTGGAAGATTTGTTTGAATAAATTCTTTCAAAGTGTTGATCATACAGTTTTTCTCGATTCAACTCTTGGTTAAAAGCATCATGCATTGAACGATTGGGCGCGGCCAGGCCTAATTGAATTAATAGTTTGTTTGACATCATCAAGCACATGTCCTCAATTGAAATCAATGCTTCGTTGTAAATTTCTTCACTGATTTGTATATTTGGATTTCCCATTCTATTTCGTATTTGATACAAAATATCATCACACATATAATCTTTGTACTTGTTCCACAAATCAATTGGGTTTGATGGGAAGCATGTAGATATGATTATAGAAAACAATGTTCGTATTTGATGAGCGTGTGATGATATTACAGCATCATTGAGAGTTTGATCCCAATGAGCGTCATTTTCTAGCAATTGCAAACGTTGACAGTCGGTAATTAGCATGGTTTGTAGCATTTCGGGTTCTTCTACCTAAATTGCTTCGTCTAATAGGAGGCATATCTATATTATAGATTATTGTATCACATGCAATAATTAGTGATCATAGGTGACTAAACACTGCACAAAACACGATATAGGTACAAATTTGTTTCGTGTATCAGTTGATAAAACCAAACTCAGTAGAGTAGGTAACCGAAAATCCAAGAATAACAACACTGACATTGACAGTTTGTTGTTGTTTCAACTTTTTTTTAATTTGATATGACTTGGAGTCAAATCCTTCAAGAGATCCTTCCTTCTTATGCATTTTAAAGTAAAACAAATGAAATAATATCGCGGAGCCGACCAAATTGATTGATTGAATTTGAACTTTGTATAGCGGTAATAAAGTGCAAATTGACTCTTTGACGTTAGGAACATACCTACATTGTTTAATCAACAGTGAGTGCTTGTAATTTAATATGAACTTTATACAATAGCAATAAAGCTCAAATTGACTCTACGTTTTAGTTATAAAACGTTTGTATGAGAAAAAGAAAAGGGCTGTTTTAAGGGTTTTTCCGGCAATTATTAGAATTTTTCTCGCCGTAAAAACCATCTTTGAACTTCAACGAACATTTAAAAAAAAGAATTGGCCAAATTGGTCCAGGCGTTGTTGAGTTATGCGCTTATCAACACATTTTGCGATTCATTTTTATATTATAGACTAGCTGACCCGGCAGACTTCGTACTGCCTAATTAAATTGCAATAAAGTCCTGTCAAAATGATTTGTAATGTGACCTTTTTTTGTTCCTACATATTTTATAGTCGGGGCAAAAAAATCTCCTGAACAGAACCGTCACCCTGGTGATAGGGCGTTGAGAATAAGAAATATAATTAAATAAAACATATATAAGCATTTAAAAATAAGTAATCGCTTTATTGTTAATCATGTGAATCATAATTATTAACAAAAATCAGTTTTATTTTCATTGTAGTGCTTTGTGATATACGATGTTTTTTGTTTGATTACCTGGCGCATAGACAAACAAATCTGATGGTTTTCCAAAACGGGAACAGGCAACATACAATTGACCATGTGAGAAACATGGGTTTTCCAGATTAATACCAAAACACTTAATGATTGCCCCTGGGACTTGTTTATGGTCATAGCAAAAGCAAGCCGAACTGGAAACTGTAGTCGTTTAAAGTCAAACGGCACATCAGTCGGAAGCATTGGGATGCGCGGTATGAGAACGTCTTCTCCTTTATACTTTCCTTTCAGTATAGGTGCTTCTATCACGTTGTTTAGTAATTTTTTTATCGCTAACCGTGTGCCGTTGCAAAGACGCGGTTGGTTGATATTTCGCAACATTATAACTACCGATCCAACCTTTAATTGAAGATTGTGAGGTGGCAATCCTGGCAAATCCAGCGAGTTTAAAAATTCTGGTGGATAGTTCACTACATCATCTTGGTTAGTAGCCGTAACTGATTTATATATCCTTGATTCGCCTGTAATTTGTTCTTGAATTTTTAAATTTAATTCATTTACATCTATGTTTTTTGCAGCCAATGTAGCTCGTTCGCTCAACCAATCATAGCTTCTGTAATTTTGAGAAACATCTGGAAACACCTTCTGAATAAGTTCATCTTTTGATCGAGTTAACTGACAAAAACTTTGAGGAAAGTTAATGCAGCCAGTCAACATGTCTATAGGAAATTTGCCATTACCAATGTCGATGAGTTGTTTAGAGAATATGTTTCCAGATTGGTCATTTTGCAACTCGACACGCATATTCTTGCTTAAATGAAGTACTTTGACATGTTTCCACAAATTGGAGGACTTTAGACATGCATTGAGTTCATCAGCTGGTGTTGATCGTGGAATCACTGGCAATGTTTGACGAAAATCTCCTGCTAATAAAATCATTGCACCACCAAATTGGTTATGATTGCTCCATAGATCTTTTAAGTTTCTGTCTAAAGCCTCCAAAGATTTTTTATGTGCCATCGTGCATTCATCCCAAATAATTAATTTACATTGCTGCAAGACCTTTGCCATTGCAGAGTTCTTCGAAATGTTGCAGGTCGGAGTATCATTGCTTTGCATATTAATGGCAATTTAATGCTGAATGGGCTGTTCGACCACCTTCAAGCATAGTTGCTGCGATTCCCGACGAAGCGGATGCAAGTGCAATTTTATTTTGTGAGCGAATCGTTGCTAATATTAATGAAATCAAAAAAGTTTTTCCTGTACCACCAGGTGCATCTAAGAAGTAAATCCCTCCAGTTTCATCATTTATTACTTTCATAAGAATATCAAATACATACTTCTGTTGTTCATTCAACAGTGGAAGATTTGTTTGAATAAATTCTTTCAAAGTGTTGAGATCATACAGTTTTTCTCGATTCAACTCTTGGTTAAAAGCATCATGCATTGGACGATTGGGCGCGGCCAGGCCTAATTGAATTAATAGATTGTTTGACATCATCAAGCACATGTCCTCAATTGAAATCAATGCTTCGTTGTAAATTTCTTCACTGATTTGTATATTTGGATTTCCCATTCTATTTCGTATTTGATACAAAATATCATCACACATAGTTATAATCTTTGTACTTGATCCACAAATCAATTGGGTTTGATGGGAAGCATGTAGATATGATTATAGAAAACAATGTTCGTATTTTATGAGCGTGTGATGATATTACAGCATCATTGAGAGTTTGATCCCAATGAGCATCATTTTCTAGCAATTGCAAACGTTGACAGTCGGTAATTAGCATGGTTTGTAGCATTTCGGGTTCTTCTACCTAAATTGCTTCGTCTAATAGGAGGCATATCTATATTATAGATTATTGTATCACATGCAATAATTAGTGATCATAGGTGACTAAACACTGCACAAAACACGATATAGGTACAAATTTGTTTCGTGTATCAGTTGACAAAACCAAACTCAGTAGAGTAGGTAACCGAAAATCAAAGAATAACAACACTGACATTGACAGTTTGTTGTTGTTTCAACTTTTTTTTAATTTGATATGACTTGGAGTCAAATCCTTCAAGAGATCCTTCCTTCTTATGCATTTTAAAGTAAAACAAATGAAATAATATCGCGAAGCCGACCAAATTGATTGATTGAATATGAACTTTGTATAGCGGTAATAAAGTGCAAATTGACTCTTTAACGTTAGGAACATACCTACATTGTTTAATCAACAGTGAGTGCTTGTAATTTAATATGAACTTTATACAATAGCAATAAAGCTCAAATTGACTCTACGTTTTAGTTATAAAACGTTTGTATGGGAAAAAGAAAAGGGCTGTTTTAAGGGTTTTTCCGGCAATTATTAGAATTTTTCTCGCCGTAAAAACCATCTTTGAACTTCAACGAACATTTAAAAAAAGAATTGGCCAAATTGGTCCAGGCGTTGTTGAGTTATGCGCTTACCAACACATTTTGCGATTCATTTTTATATTATAGATAATAGGTGCCACTTTTATAGTGGGTAAGTTCTCTTTACATAGAAGTAAGTAATTTGTAAGTAAGTAGGTAATCATTTAATGGATTGTGATGGTGTGTGTGTGTATGTATGTGTGTTTCTGCGTGTGTGTATTTGTGTGGGTATGTGTGTGTGTGTATGTATATATGTTTGTGCGTGCGTGTATATGTGTATGAGCTCTTTTTTTAATTTTGTATAATAAGTAGTTGTTCCGTCTCATCGTAGCTTAGTTTCTGTAGGTAGTGGAATACTTTATGTTTGCATTGTTTTCTAGTCAGAGGGTATATATTTAAGGGCCTAGAAAGCTTGCAAATCTTTTAGCGAAGATAGTTTTAACTGTGATTAATTTGTCACATATATGATGTTTACGACGTCTTTGTAATAATATTGGGTTGTAGGGCAGTTTGTTGTGTTCATGAAGGATGACTTTAAGAATAAATAACTGTCTGACTGTTAAAACCTCGCACAACTGGAACAGTGTAACAGTAGGAAAACGCACTGGTTTCAACGTGCCAACCTTAAGTATTGCTCTCTGGGCGACTTCAACTGCCTTTAGAGTGGTTTTGCAAATACCTCCCCAGGATGAAATACAGTAACTAAGAAGCGATTGACACAGGGCTAGGTATATTTGCTTCAGCAGTGCAGGGTCCGCGACATGACGTAAGTTTTTAAATACATAAATTAGTTTTCGTACTCTGTTACAAAGAACTTTTACATGTTCTTTAAAGTTAAGGTTGTTATCTAAAATAATACCAAGGTATTTTAGAGTATTGACGCGTTCCAGAGATAAAAATGCGCAACTATCCGCAGAAATGCATTCATGGGAAATAATTCGTTGGTCGCTGCGGATTCCCACAGCCTGCCTTATGCTGAAACAAATATACTTAGTTTTATCAACGTTTAAGGTAAGTATGTTCCTCCGCAGCCATTCCCTTGTAATGTCAAATCCGTTTTGAGCGATACGAAAGACCTCCTCCCAACTGTCACCCTCAAACATCAAAGCGGTGTCATCTGCGAAAGAAATGATCTCACCTTTGGTTAGTTTAAGACTAGTAAGTTCATTTATGTACACTAGGAATAAGGTGGGCCCCAGTATACTTCCCTGGGGCACACCGTGTGTAACAGGAAGGTGTGTACTTTTGTATTTGTCCACTCGGACACACTGAGTTCGCCCAGAGAGGTAGCTGTTAAAGAGTTCAAGCTGGGTGCCCCTGACACCCAGTGCCTCCAACTTTTTGAGTAGGAGGGAGACAGAAATCGTATCGAATGCCTTGGCCAGGTCGAGAAAAATGGAAAGACATTTTTTGTTTTTGTCTAAATTTGAACTAATAAATCCTATCAATTTATTCACTGCTTGTTCAGTTGATTTTCCGTGTCTGAACCCGTATTGATTCACTGACAGGAGTTTATTTTTTTCTAGATAATTTACTAGACGAATGTTTATGATTTTTTCAAGGATTTTGGATATTGCTGGTTGGATGGAAATCGGTCTATAGTTATTTATACGATTTCTGTCTCCGTTCTTATAGATTGGACACACTTCTGATCGTTTTAGGGAATCTGGGAACACTCCTGCTTTTAAACAATCATTAAATATTTTTTCTAAAGGATGTACTAGAACATTTTTATGTTGTTTTAGGAATCTACTGCTAATATTATCACATCCTGGTGCACTGTCTGTTTTTAGACCCAAGATAAGTTGTTCAACCTCGTATTTGTCAGTCTCCATTAAGACAAACGAATTAGGGACATTTGGTGATTTATCTTGAGTATTATGATGTACAGGTATATTCCGGGAATTAATATTTTGTTGGCATATTTTATCCGCCAGTGAGCTACCCACATTTATAAAATAGCTGTTTGCTTCGTGAAGTGATTGGTCAGGAGATGATGATGAGAGAGTTAATAATTCTTTTGAGTGTTTTGTTGTTTTAGTTGTGTGTGTGATGTTTTTGATGACTTTCCATAATTTTTTATTATCGTTCTGTGCTTCTAGGATTTGGTATTTTTCGTAGGCTCTTTTTAACTTTCGTAATAATTTATTACAGAAAATTCTGTATCGTTGGTAGGTTATTCTTAATACTTCATTATCCGGATCAGTGCTTGTTTTCTTATGTAGTCGGTTCCTGTTTCGCATGCAACGTAGTAGCCCTGGAGTTCTCCAAGGCTTGATGATTTTTTGGCGTCTAGAAAGTGTTACAATTTTGGTATTTTTTTCTATTTCTTTTTGTAAGCATTTTGTTAGGTAATCTAAACTAGTATTTGGGTTTTCTGTTTGATAAATGGGATCATAATTAATATTTAAAATGTCTTGTGCTAATCTTTGATCGTCTATTATGGCCTTAGTTGTAGTTGCACATTGTCGTGGTTTTTTTTTAAATTTAAACAGAATAAAACGGGATGGTGATCCGTTAGTGTTGCATTGGGGACTATCGTGGTAGAGGAAACTTTAGTTTTTATAAGGACATGATCTATACATGTCTGGTAAGCACCGCGTGTGACTAATGTGTGTGCGGGGAGTAGGCCATGTGAAGCAGCTAGGGTTAAATATCGTTCCCCTTCAGATTTAATTTTATTAGAGTTTATTGCTATATTCATGTCACCTATAACAATGATGTGCTCAAAAGACGACACTGAATGTAACATATTATCCAACGACAATAGGAACGGCTCCAAATTGGTGTAGGAAGGCGATCTGTATATGGAAATTATAGCAACTTGTTTTCCAATGGTGGCTAGGAGGCAATTACTTTCATGAAATTTAGGTTCTATTATAGTTAGGTCAATATTTTCTTTGAAGTAGATAACTACTCCATCGTTTTGTAAGGGGTTTATATTTGTTGCTGCATTAGAGTAACCAGGTAGGTGAGGGATTACCGTTGCACCTTTGAGCCAACTTTCTGTTAAAATTAGTAAATCATAATTTACATTAAGTCTTTATAGTAATACTTCTAAGCCGGGCATATTTCGGTTTATGCTTCGTATATTTTGTGTCAGTATATGTAGGTTGCCCTGAGTAGAACTAATAATATTTTGACATACCTCTAAGTACACGGTTAGTGAGTGAGATACGGATAATTGGTCAATATTTTCAGATAAATTAGTTATGTCATCGAATGGTTAACGAGAATGTAAATATAGTCAAGAGTATTGATCAAGGTAGGGACTAAAATTACGGAAAGAGCTTGTATGTATATAGTAAAACAGTGTTTGTCAGTATGAATTTGGTGTGGATTGTCTGAGATTGTTATTTGATGAGTAATTGAGTTGAGTAATGCAATTGTGTTTGAGAAGTGAATTTTGTGTATATCTGAGAAAGTATTGAGTTGGGCTATGGTTTTATTTAAGTAGTGTTTTAATTTGTTTGAGTAAAAGTGAAAGGTTTGTGTGGCCGTAGAGTTGTATTTTGTAGTGTATTGTGTGTGCGATTTGCATTGCAACATTGTCTCAATTTGATGAGAAAACCACCACAAAATGTCTAATTTAATGTAGGCGTTTTGTCACTTACGACAATTAGCGATCCTATTTTAAATTTAGTGGAGGTTGATACTTCCAACCAAATTTTCCAATTTAATGGCGGTTAATTCCAACCAAGGAGTTTTTTTTTTGTCTGATTTAATGGAGGTTACTTCCAATCAAGAAGTTTTCCGAGAACCAATGATCGTTGAGGTAGACGTGTTCTCGAGTGAAGACCGCGAATCGTCAAACGCAAGGCAGGACGCCCTCAGGGTGGATGAAACGACGATCCCCCCAGGATGGCCACCAGTAGCCGGATGAGAGCCGCCAGTAGCCGGATGAGAGCCGCCGAGAACCGAGCCGAACGGCGCGCAACCGGACTGGCCGACGTCCAGCAGCAGACCGCCACAGGCTGATGATGATGATGATGAAGTCTGCCCAATTTAACGGATGTACCTTTTTACCAACATGTTTCCAATTCCACTCCGAAGATATCCACTCCGTCTTCTGGTGATACATTTGCATCTTGTATATTATACAATATTTCCTGTAATTCTAGTCCACCAAAATGTATCAGCAAAGCAAGTTTCTTCTCACTACTCTCTATACCAGCAGCTTCCAGGTAGATCACAAGTGCCCACCTCCAGCGCTCCCATTCCGTTCCTACTGATGAAGGTCTTCATAATCAAAATTTTCACTATTTTTCCTTAGTCAATATATTCCACTGCTATTACTTGTCAATTTAATGACCAGTACATATGTTCTACTGCTGTTACCTGTCAATTTAATGACCAGTAGATAGTTTTTACTGATACTTTTTTTTACGGGTCCCGGTTTCGACTCCCAGACCGGTAGGTCGGTCACTCAGTTTTCCATTAGGAACCTCCCAATAACAGATTGGGGTCCGAACTGGCACCCGGCTAGTGGCAACAGGCATGCTCAACGTAATTGGTGAACTTGGTTGCATCACACATCTCACCCTACCCCTTTGGAGAACGTAGGCGTGATGTTATGTTTATTGTTTATTGTTTTCACTGCTTTACTATACTTGAGACTACTTTACTGTAGACTTTACTTTACTGGAGACTCTCTTTTACTTTTAACTTGACTAAACTCCACCTTACAGTTAACTTGACTCAACTCCACTTTACAGTTAACTTGACTCAACTTCACAGTTAACTTGACTCAACTTCACAGTTAACTTGACTTAACTTGACAGTTAACTTGACTTAACTTGACAGTTTACTTGACTTAACTTCATAGTTTACTTGACTAATTTTCACAGTTCTCTTGACTTATTTTCACAGTTTGCTTGACTTAACTCCAGTCAACTTGAAAATAATCGTTATTTTATGCTACATGTTCAATATTTGATTATATAATAAACATACTTCGCAATATTAATATCTTATTCCTGATCTGGCTAAGCTCGTGACCTGGCATACTGAAGTGTATTAACACCCACGGCTAGTAATACATGACTCTGGACTTGAACCCGTTCGTTAAGTTTTCTTTACTGCATGGCCAAAATGCGTTGAACCCAACCTATGGCTTGGCGTGTAGTACTAGTAAGAACTGGCACTTGTAATGCAATAGTCCGATCCTGCAAGCATCAACAGCGTTACACTTTTCTTTACAGATGTTGTAATATTCAGACCCTCCGGGTAAATATTTAAAGACTGTTTCTATTTTTTTCTAGCGCTGCCCTAATGAGGTACTATCACCTTCTAAATCCAGTTTTTCTAATGCCGGTAAATTTGTGCGACATCATGATGAGTCAATCGGGGAGGCCTTTTAATAATTAAAATACGTTTGCTATTTTGTTAAATATGATATTCCAATTCAATGGTAGTACCTTTGGATCAAATATTTCTCATGTGATGGAGGCACCACAGTACCATTATTTTATTTGTATATGTGAAGGTAGTATGCACTGGATATATATTATTTGTACAAATTCCCACACGATAATTCACAAACAAAACAATGAAGGGTAGTCAATGTATCCCACTCAATTACCAAATGTATTTATTTTATTGTTTGATTCGTTTTGATGTTGATCTCTTATTTAAAATGATGTTTCTATAAGTATTTTAACAATAATTTTATTGTAAAACAGAAATAGTGCTCCACACATCCCCTTCTGTTTTTTTTTTATTATTATTATTTCCGACTTGGTATAGTTACATTTGCGCTTCTAAATATGGATAGTAGTTTAATGGCAATAGTTCAATATCAATTTAATGATCAGAAAATTCTTCTTTCCTTTATATTTCGTCAATTTAATGACCAATAATGCTGTAGCGGATTTATAATTATCCTCTGAACATAGTCAAACGGTGGTTATTTATGACCAGCAATGCTGCTTCTGTATCATAATAATGTTGATGTCAATTTAAATAATGCTGCGATTTTATAGAAAAAGGAGCCTTTTTGGCCTCAAGTCTTTTTTTTTTTTTTTGTTATTTTTTTATTATTAGTTAATTGTCAATCAGAACCTATTTTTGTATCATAATACTGCTATGCAAAACTTCAAAATAACTTCGTTATTCCTTTTGTGCCCATTAAATGACCAGGCCGCCAGCTTACATAAAATATAGGTAGGTTACTTGGGATCTATTCATTTATTTAAGTGACGCCGATTGTTAGACTTTGAGTCACTGGATGACTGAACGGTGGTTTGAAATATTTCCATCAATAAATACCACACCACTCAAACAATACTGCTGTCTATCCTTTCGATAAGTACAAGCATGATATTTTGGGTTCAAAATAACAATCACAAAAATACTCCACGTCTCTGACCACGTCTTAGAGATGTAGTGATGATCATTTTCATAATCATTGAAAAGAAAGTCTGTTAAATTGAGATAGTGTGATATTATGATAGTATTTTACCTCTTTTACTGAGACTATGTTTTAAAGAATACTTTTGTTAAATTGTTTTCTTTGAATTTTATAGGTATTGACCTCTGTAACTGATATAACCTATATAAATAGGGTCCTCTGTAAATGAGATAGACCTACTTATACCTGGATATCTGAGACCCTGAGTAAGTAGAATACCTCTTTAAGTGAGACGAATTTTCAGATCCCCCAACATCCCAGTTGTCCAGGTTTCACTAGGTTGCGTGTTTCCCCACTCCAAGTAACATGGGATAAGGCCAGAAAAATAATGATGACTACTTACGTAGGTTGTTAACAAAACGGCACAGTTTGATATTTGCACCCAAATGCCACACACACACACACACATCACTCACATCCTAGTTTTGTTATCATAAGTTAAGCAATAATCACCACCGTTAAATTTAACGTTTTATACTTTTGAATTATAATACCCATTTTTAATTAAAGTAACATAATGGTTCAAATTATAATGATTCATATAATAACTTATTTTGTATTTATCTAGTACATGTACCTAAGTAGTATAAATTAACTATCTCGTCACTTCACCGACCACATTTCCTTTTTTTTTTCACTTTATTTAATATTTTATTTTTATCCTCGTCGCCAAATGTAGTATCCACGCAATGTGTATAATAATAGTATTGTACTTGGCTTGCCAATGCACCACCGCACTGGCCGACAGTCCGACTTCAACTGCCGTCCCCACAATTCGGAACGTTATTTATAACCACCGACGGCGACGTATGCGCTCACGATAAGTCATAAGTATATCTACATACACTACATTCACTATTTTAAAGATCATTTAATTATTTATAATTTAGTTTCAGTGTTTTAGTTAAATACTTGTTGTTTTGTGTGTAATAAATTAATCATCCATCTAATTTCGGACAGCACTCCTTGATGGGTGAGTCCAATTACTGGGTAGACATACGACGCGTTACGTGAACTCAGCACAGAACACGCAGGCTGCTAATGACCTTGAGTGGTTAAGGTCGTTAGCAGCTAATAGCGCCTTAAGTGCCGCCATCTACAGTTCCTGCACGCTTCATACAGGTAGCTGGATGTGATGTATGAGACGTTGCTATTCTGAATTTAGAATCAGTTAATCAGTATTTAAACTATGCTTATGGTTAGCTAGTTTTCAAGATAAGTTTATAGTTAATAAAATATTTTTATAAACAAGCTTCTATACCGACTATCTCAAATTAAATTGTTTGGTGGTGTTATGTTGTTTTATCACAGATATGCGTGGCCACCTTGCAGCTTCATCACCAGACCCCTTTTTTTGTCTAGGTGTAAAATGCTGCTCAAGACGAATCAATCGTTTAGCAGACCCAAAAAACGGAATTATCGAGCTGTCATATAAACGGTATCGCAATTTCTGCAATCTTTTACTTAGGAACATAAAAGTAACTCACGACAGATCTGCCCTAGAATCCTCAAAAAATAACAAAGAGACATGGAGCATTAAAGAGCAGTGCTAAAAGTATTGGCCAAGAAACCTGCCAGATTCCCAACGTCGCGCGTCGGAACTTTTTTCGCTCTGTAACGTCCTCACAGTTAGACAGTTATTTATACTTCAAACTGTTATCAAGAAGCACGACCTCACGAAGTACGACCCACAATACCTCTCTAAAAAGCGACGTTCCGACACAGTTTGCCAGATACCTTTCTCCAGATTGGCATTAGTAAGACGCCACTGTAACTACTTTAGCCCTAAAATCTACAATAACATAAATAGAAACATTAAAATTTATCCTCTAACAAGAACTTTAGTTAGAAAAAAACTGTCAGAATTGCTTAAATCCTACTCCTACGAAGCTACAGAAAAACTTGTGTTAACATAACACTTACATTCCTGTAACATCAATATTATTACATAAACACCACCTGCCCCCGCTCACGCTAAATACTAGCATTCCCCACAATACACAAACACACACCCTCGCTCACACACACCCTCACTCACTCACACACACACACACACACACAATAGTTAGTACCTTTATTCTTTTTTTTTATATAAATTTCTTTCTCTCTAATAACTAGTCTGGAATAAATGAACCATACTTTTGTCCTGGGTGTTGATAGCTGCGCCACAGTTTTAACTTTTGTAGCTATCTTCGTTTCCTTCTGTAAATATGTGTCCTGATGTTTGTTCCAAATAAACTATTATTATTATTCCATTTATTTTATGATATATACATACAATTTACATTTTTAAATATTAAAATATCAAACTATAAAAACATTTAAAAATCCAAGGTCCAAGCTACCGGTGGTCAGGGCTCCTGAGAGAGGAACCTCCTAACTAATAATATATATTATTATTATTATTAAAACTATTACTAACAAAACAGGACAAAAAATTTTAGCGGAGAAACTTTTAACTGCAACTGATGCGCCGAATGCCGTAGAGGAAATAAATAATTACTATTTTAATATTGGTAAGCAATTATATTATTCAAAACCGAAATTCCCCAAGTACCACGTATAAACTTTAAACATCCTGTGCAAATCAATCTATGGTTTTACTATCCCCGGGTGAAGCCAAAATTGAGTCTGTGATTAATAATCTGAGAAGTGATTGTGCCACAGGAAGTGACTCTATTCCGGCCAAACTTCTCAAACTGGGTAAAGATGTTCTAGTTCCACCTTTAAAGAAACTCATTGGGATATGTTTTGAGCAGGGAGTCTTCCCCCGAATCTTCAAAAAGTCTTTAATAATGCCTGTTCACAAGGGAGGGAGTCAAGAAGATGTTAGAAATTATAGGCCTATATCAGTATTTTCAGTTCTATCAAAAATTTTGAAAAACTACTGAACCATAACTCATGAGATACCTGGAGCACTTTAAAATATTATCAGACTCACAATTTGGCTTTAGTTCTGGGAAAAGCACCGTAAACGCAGTTAATCGACTTGTTAATTACTGAAAAAGTTGATGCAAAACAGAAATGTCTGGATGTCTTTCTAGACCTAGCCAAGATGTTTGACACTGCTGCATTTCAACCATTATAAAGAAGTTAGAACATGCCGGAATCAGGGGAAAGGCTCTCAGCATATTTAATGACTTTCTTACTGACCGAACAAAAAGAGTGAAGATTGGTGAAGAGATTAGCAATGAAGCCAAAATTGACTATGGTGTGCCACAAAGAAGCTGCTTATCCCCAAGTCTCTTCCTGGTCTATGCTAATGACCTGTGCCAGCAGTCGCTAAATAAAGGTAAAATATTTAATTATGCAGCCGATATCGTATTAATATTTCACGGTGAGAATTGGGAAACAGCGCAGCAAGCGGTAGAACTGGGCTTACGTAAAATAATCCATTGGCTAGACAGTAATTTACTAACCCTGAATATTTCAAGGACCTCATACCTGAAGTTTACTTTTGCCACTATTAAACCCATGAAAATAAGTCTCAAAGCTCACTCCTGCAATTATTTAAACGGTCACCAATGCTTATGTCTTACAATCTCACAAAAAAAGTCAGTGAAGTACCTAGGTGTACTGCACGACGAACGACTTAGCTGCCGTCCACACATTGAACTGACCACATCCCGTGTGAGGAAACTTATATGGGCATTTAAGAAGCTTCGACTTTTGGCTGAGTTTAAGCTACTCCGCACGGTGTATCTTGCGCTGGGGCAGTCAATCATAGGTTACTGTATCACGGCCTGGGGAGGCGCTTGCAAAACTTTTATGATTCACCTCGAAAGAGCCCAAAGATCTCTGCTAAAGGTTCAGACCATATTGGTTTCCTACAAAAGATCTCTATGGTAATTGTAAAGTACTTACCGTGAGACAGTTATACCTTCTTAATGTCACAATAAAACTGAATGACTTGACCCTTATACCTAGTCTGTCCTTTCTTAATTATAAGTAGTTTCTAATATCTATCAGTACATTATATTTTTCGAACAAAATATCAATCATAATAAAATATTACTTAAAATTATCATGGCAATTATTTGTTAACGGTATAACCAAAGGATCATGTTAACTTAATTACTACGAAACGGCACACAAGAATTTCACTCGTTGCAGTTTTAGCCGCGAGGTATCATATACACTGAGTCTTCGTGCACTATTTCACGTCGTTTAAATTTTTGCGTTATAAAACAAATAGGTATGAGTCCGAATGCCAATCACTGATTTATTAGTTCTAGGGTATAACAACTAAAAAGTGAAAAATAAAAAACTTTTTTACAAAAAAAACAACCGACTTCCAAAAAAGAAAATACACTAAAAATTAAAAAATAACTTTAATTCCGGAAGTCGGTGTCAATGGAATTAAATTGAAACTAACTTTGATGTTGGATTAATTAGTTAGCACATGTACCTTCCACCCGTCCACGTATGGATGACCTTATGCGCTGATTTGCGTTGACTCCGATTTCTTCTTGAATCCATTGAAGGTTATATCAAGCTTATTGGCTACAATAGTCCTGTCAGTGATGATGGACCGATCCCAGTACAATAAAATATGACCATTATCGAGAACTGGGTCGGGCACGTACCTGTAGTAGGGTACTTCCGATTCCACATTTTTCCACATTTTCACACGATTCCATTACAGAGAGTATTTCAGAGCAAGTTGCTGATGGATAATCCTGGCTACAAGGTTGTGCCTATGGAAGTACTCACCGTTAGCTAGACGAGAACAACCAGAGATTATGTGGCGGATTGATTCTCCTGGACGATGACATGCCCGAAAGATGTCAACCGTGCCGTCCTTCACAATAAATCTCTGGTAGTTTTTCGTCATGATAACTTCATCCATAATTGCACAGAAAAAACCTTCGGTTTCCCCGAAGAGGTCACTGACACGCAGCCAGGCTACGGACGCTAGTTGGTCTACATCGGGCCCATTTAGGGCCCGGAAAAAGCGTCCGTGAAGTTCCTTACTCTGCCATACTTCCCTGCGACCGTTAGTGTCAAGCACTAGAAGTTTGCGCCAGTTCTCGTTGGCCAAGGAGAGTGGGGTAAGGCCACTACCCACTACACACTACTAGGTCCACCGCCACCACATCTCGATGCATACCCACGTCAGCAGCTGGGAAATATCCCTCAGACTGCATACCTCGCGGTTTTAGAGGGTCTTAGCATTTAAAAAGCCTCGGCCGCCACACTTACGCGGGATATACAGTCTCATCACTGACGAACGTGGGTGATGCATTCGGTATGCAGTTAGTAGTGTACGGACCTGCCTATCCTGGGTGTCAAGTTCTGTTTGAGTCGATTTGAGTACGCCAAAAAAGTACATCAGTACTGGCATGACCCAACCGTTGAAGGCGCGCACCTTGTTTCCGCCCGATAGGAAGCTATTAAATACCTTCTTCAGGCGGCCAAAGAAGCGATTCTTCAACGATTGTTTCATGTCAGCTATACCTAAAGCTTCCGACATACCCAAATACTTATAGGTTTCGATTGGAGAGGTCCATCTCAGGTTTATGGAATCCGAGAGTTGTTTTCCCACGGATTCCACAATCTCCCCTCGCTTTACATGCATGACTGCACATTTGTCTACACCAAACTCCATCCTGATGGCACTAGTGAAGGTTTCAGCTACCTTCAGTAGCTCCATCAGTTGAATGATGTACAATAAGATCTAAAAAGTGTAATTTTGACTTCCGTCGAACAACGTGCAAACCTGCGAGCTATCATGTTCGCTCGCACTGCCAGCGCCCTCCGTTCCCTCTCGATGTCATCATTGTCATTGAAATCAGCAGCTGCTTTAGAGACTATACAGTGATCAAACCATTGTTGCGAACCGTGAGCCTCGCTTACAAATGTGAAACAATCAAACGAATTAGAAACGCCCTTCAAGATTTCCACATCAATGGTCCACTCCTGGTCCTCACAAAATAACGATAGTTCATTATAAAATTCTTCAGTAGGGTGCGCATTAAAATCACCTAGTATGTATACACAATCAATATTACAACTATCTATGATAGCGCATACCGACCCGAGGATGTCCTTAAACTCGACTAGATTCGCCGCAGCGTCCACAGGCATGTAAAAATTCACCACTAGTATAGACCGCTCAGGTAACACTACGCTTCGTCGGCCGCCGCCGGTACCCCGACCCTTGAGAATGTCAAGAGAGGTCGGGGTTGCGTAGCAGCACGGTTCGGAGAGATAGTAGTGGTAGGGGTGTACTTCTCCCCGAACCGAACTCTCGCCGAGTTCCACAACTCCCTCGCGGAGTTGAGAGACGTCGTCGTCGGGTACCGTTCCCTCCCTGTGCCTGTGGGTCGTCCTCGGGGACTTCAATGCCAAGAACTTGGCTTGGGGTTCCCGGTACACGAACACACGGGGCAGGATGGCGGAGGACTGGGCTCTGGAGACAGGCCTGGTCGTCCTGAACCGGGGTTCTGTCCCCACGTGTGTGCGGATGCGGGGTGAATCGGTGGTGGACATCTCGTTCGCCAGACCCGCTCTGTCACCGCGTGTCGTCGACTGGCGCGTCATGGAGGGGGTGGAGACGTATTCCGATCATCGGTATATCCGGTTTGACGTCTTCGCCCAGACCTCGACCGCGCCGGTCCGACAGACCCCGAGTGGTCCGCGTTGGTCGCTGAAGCAGCTGGACCGGGAGCATCACCGGACAGGCCTACCGACATGCCTACCGACATCAATGACGAGGTGGTGTGGTTCCAGGAGGCCATGTCCGAGATCTGTGACTTGGCAATGCCCCGGGTCCAGCCAGGATGTGCTCGGAGCCAGATGTACTGGTGGTCGCCGGCGTTTACGGCATTACGCCAAGCGTGTATTGCCGCGCGACGCTGGTACACCAGGTACCGCAGGCGGCTCCGTAACCGCACGCCGGATACGGAACCATCGAGGCGGAGCTGCATGAGGGGTACAGAGCTGCGAGATTCGCCCTCCGAGCGGAGATCAAGCGGGCCAATGAATTGGCCCGCGAGGAGTCGCTGGGACTCTGAACAGAGATCGGTGGGGGCGCCCATACAAAGTGGTGCGGGATAAGCTCCGCCCATGGGCGCCCCCGCTAACGCAATCTCCGGCCGCAGCTCGTGGAGGGCGTGGTAAGCGATCTGTTCCCCTCGCGAGGGGAACATACTCCCCCACCTATGGCTCCGCCGCCTGCGGTGCCTGACGCGGAGCAACCCGATGACGACGATGCTCCCGAGGTGACCGAAGTAGAGCTGAGAGCGGCGGTGCGTAGGCTGAATGCCAAAAGCACCGCCCCAGGACCCGATTGCGTGCATGGCAAAGCCTTGGTCCTGGCCTTGCAGGAGGCTCTCTGGCCTCGACTCAGAGGGTTCTAAGCGCATGCTTGGAGAGGGGCCAGTTTCCACTCTTTTGGAAGACGGGGAAGCTGGTCCTCATCAAGAAGCCGGGGCGCCCCGCGGACTCTCCGTCCGCTTACCGGCCCATTGTGCTGCTCGACGAGGTGGGCAAGCTCTTTGAAAGAGTAATTGCAGACCGCCTCGTCGGGCAGCTGACGCGTGTGGGGCCGGATCTGGCGGAGAGCCAGTACGGCTTCCGCAGGGGGCGCTCTACGGTGGACGCCATCATGCGCGTACGGCCCCTCACGACGGGGGATGCAGTAGCCCGGGGTAGGGTCGTCTTGGCGGTGTCTCTGGACATCGCCAATGCCTTCAACACCCTGCCCTGGAGTTGCATAGTGGAGGCACTCCGGTATCACTGGGTGCCGCCCTACCTCCGTCGCGTAGTCGAGGCGTATTTGACGGACAGGGCCGTCATCTACCCCGGTCACCAGGGAGAATGGAACCGGCGAGAGATGTCGTGCGGTGTTCCACAGGGATCGGTCCTGGGGCCGCCTCTGTGGAACTTCGGGTACGACTGGGTGCTGCGCGCCGACCTCCCTATATATACTCGCCGTCAGCGTAGTATGCTACGCTGACGACACCCTGGTCCTGGCGCAGGGGTGGTCGCACGAGGCGACGGCCAGCATTATGACACGCGGAGTTGCGACAATCGTGGAAAGGATCCGGCAACTGGGACTCGAGGTGGCATTGCACAAGTCCGAGGCCATGTGTTTTCATGGTCTTCGGAATACGCCACCGGCGGGTTCCCAGATAACGGTAGGAGGGGTTCACATCGGCGTCGAGGGGACGATGAAGTACCTGGGACTCGTCCTCGATGGCCGGTGGAACTTCGTCGAGCATTTCCGACGTTTGGCTCCCAGACTGGACAAGGCCGGGGCTGCTTTGAGGCGGCTCATGCCCAATCTGAGGGGGCTAAACGCCTCCTACCGGAGGCTCCACGCGGGTATCGTGCGGTCTATGCCCCTTTACGGGGCACCGGTGTGGGCACGTTCTCTTAGGCAGCGATCGACTCCCCGTCTGAACGCGTGCCAAAGGGTCATGGCGATCAGAATGATCCGAGGATACCGTACGATCTCCTGCGAGGCGGCGAGCCTCCTTGCCGTATTATCGCCATGGGATCTGGAGGCAAAAATCCTCGCAAACCTCTATGAGGAGCGCGAGGAGGCGAAACGCCGGGGTGAAACTCCGCTGCCGCGACCACTCACGGCTCGGCGGACAGAGCTTCCGCAAGATCTCATGGCGACATGGAGACAGCGATTGTCGCAACCCAGCGCTGGGCACGCGACCATTGCGGCGGTAGTGCCCCTCTTTCAGGAGTGGCTGGAGAGGCCTCACGGCACCCTCACCTTCCGCCTGACGCAGGTCCTCACCGGACACGGCTGTTTCGGGAGGCTCCTGTTTCGGATCAAGCGGGAGGTGACCCCCGGGTGCTTCCACTGCAAGGATCGCCCAGGGGTGACGGTGGAGCATACGGTGGAGGTTTGCCCCGCTTGGGCAGAGCCCTGCCGTGTCCTCGTGGATGCGATAGGCGGCAGCGACCTCTCGCGCCCTGCCCTGGTTCAGGCCATGGTACGGAGCGAGAGGGAATGGGAAGCCGTCTCCTCCTTCTGCTAAGCAGTAATGCTCGTGAAGGCGGAGGCGGGACGCATGAGGGAGACTCAACAACGGAGTCGCCCTCACGCTCTCAGCAGCAGCCGCCTCAGGAGACGCCTGGGACTTCCGGCGCCGCGACACGATCTCCGGCCACCGTAGACCCGGGCCTGCGGACGGCGAGTAATGGGTAGCTCGCCGTCCGATCAGCACCAGGCCCGAGAGTCGACGGCGCGTAGTGTTCCACGTGCGCCTCAATGAGTTGTCAGCAATAGAGACGGGGCCTGTCATGGCCGATGCCTGCCTAGGGGTTGAGGATAAATTCGAAACAGAGTTACCTCGCCCCCGGGCACTAAGAGCAGGAAGGAACAGGGGTGGGATTTAGTCAGTAAGAGTCTGACACGCCCTCCCGCTCCACCCAGAGCGGGAGAAGTCATTGCATGATTTCCCACCCCACAAAAAAAAAAAAGGCAACTCTACGCGTATCGCACATATACGCGGATTATTGCACTGCACCACTATCACATTAGGAAACACTTTTTGCCGCCAAAGTATTCCGAGACCGCCGTGAGGACGTCCTCGTAACATGACGACATGTCCATCGCCGAGGTCCCCGTGCAGCTAAACTCGTTATCAATACTGTTCAAGTATGGAATATCACTGGGCAGCAACCATGTCTCCTGAAGAGCTATGTCACATGTTTTACACAGCTCACGTATT
Source organism: Polia nebulosa (assembly GCA_951329385.1). Lineage (NCBI taxonomy): Eukaryota > Metazoa > Arthropoda > Insecta > Lepidoptera > Noctuidae > Polia > Polia nebulosa. The sequence continues at coordinate 16,155,567 of OX589590.1, forward strand.
CCATTTACAAAGCGCTTGACACTCTTGCAATTAAAAGTAGCAAATTTGTAAACATCACTCGTCATTTAATTACATGTTATGTTGTTTTATCACAGATTTGCTGTGGCCACCTTCCAGCTTCATCATCAGACCCTGGATATTGTCTAGGCGTAAAATGCTTCTCAAGACAAATCAATCGAGCCCAGACTCGATGGGTTTATCTTGTTTAGTTTAGAAGTTCCTATGGCCATCTTCCGTCTCCATCATCAGACCCGCTTTATGGTATCATATCATTGTATTGTCACCGAAGATACATATATACACCAAATTTGAATCCAATCGGACATCGGGAAGTGGGTCTAATTTGAGTTGCAAGATTCCACCCTGACAAACATAGTTAGTTACATACATACGAGTATATACATTGCAAGTTAAATAAAAGCTTGTGATAAGGCTGTTTGTTTAGAACTTCTTGTCTAGACCCTAAGTTATAGTTTGTTCGATTTGGATTAGTTTCAGACGCAAATATCAATCAAAGTCGTGAAGAGCTATTAAATATATTTCGAGATTAATTACATATATTTGAATAGAATATTAAGCTTGATTTACTTTGTGAATGTCTCTTGAATTCAGGAATCTAATAATAATAATAATATTTCAATATTTTTAAAGTTTATCTGTCACTCTTCTTTTGTTTGCAACAATGGATGTCTTGCGGGAAGCTTTTCGTGCTATGATCTTTTTATTATTATAAACGAGGGTTAACCTTCAAGGAATCTCACGCTTGACAAACTGCATTTGGGGAGTCTGCTCCTGCGTTAGCAACAGTTACTTATTGGTTTCATGAATTTAAACGTATGTGACGTAAGGAGCCTACGTGGGATGAAAAAAAGACAACACGTACCTCGGTCAACGTTAAAAATATATATTTGAAATAGAGAAAGGGTGTGGGTAGGTTTGCAGTCACAATCTTTTAATATTCCCCGGGAGATAGCACGCTACTGCCCTGACTCAGCCTTGGTGTCTCGGGGAAGCCACGTTGGGTCGGCCGGCAGGTGGTCTAGCCGGCTCGGAGACGGCCTGCTGAGGCCACGCGGGTAAATAGGCACCCAGCGTGGAGCGAGCCGCCGTGGTGAGTGGCCTAGTGGCCGCGCCACGAGGCACTGCGGCAGGATGGCCGCGATGGCGGACGAAGTAGGTGCGTGCTGAGAGCGACCAAGTCCTTTTCCTCCATATTCCGAATTTGATGAATCCGGGTTTGGAAAACTGGGTCTGGGAATCCGGAGCTGGTAACCCGGATCTGGGACCCTGGGAACAATGTCCAGCGTGTCAAAGATGGATGACAAGCTTCTCCGCTGATTTTGACACCTAGGCATGAGCAAAGCGGCCGTACGTGCGCTAATTTGTGTGGTTGTCAAAATCAGACGGAGTTTACAAAGGTGAGGTGGAAAAGCATGATGACATGCACATTCGAGAGCAGCAGCAGCCACGCGCAAGTCAGTATGTGCATAGCTAAGGCCTCGTAAAGCTAGCCACGCGGAAGGCGTGACTACAATGTGCGACAGATCTTTTGTAGGTTATGAGCCTTGATTATACAATGCTAGGAAATGAAATTAAGGAAGACATGGGAAGGACTTTACAATAAGGGTATATATATATGTATATATTTGGGAGGGGGGGAGGGGAGGGGGAGGGGGGTAGACCCCTCCGCCGTGGGGGAAAAGTTTAGGAAATGCATAGTTTTTTTTTATGAATTTTTAAAAATCTAATTTTGAGGTTATGTTTTTGGGTGAAGAAGATCACGTGATGGGTGTAAAGACTATTTTCAAGCAATAATACGATCAATGGCATCTTCAAGGTCAAGATTAACACCCTAAAAGCCGAAGGTCAAGGTCATTCGTCTTAAGGCAAAGGCATTTTTTATTTTATTTAAATTTTTAGGTTTGCATGTCGATGGAGCCACGTGTCGACGGAGCCCCGCTTCGCGGGGCTCCTACTTCTGAGTGGTTTATAAAAAAATAACCACGAAGGGGATGGCGGGGTCTGTTCGATCGCTTCGCTCGCTCTCTTGACCCCGCCATCCCCTTCTAACCTAACCGGTCCGAGTCGGGGTGCCCTAAGTCCCGAGCTCGCTTCGCTCGCTCTTGCATCCTAAGTTGTCATTGTTTTTTACTTAGTGAAGATTAAGTGACAGTTAAGTTTAGTGTGTAGTGTAATAGGTAACGCTCACCCGTATACTTATAGTACTCTTTGCGCTCACCTTCGCAGCTTCAGATGGCAAATGCTCTCAAACGCGAGTACAGACATTGAATAACATGACACTAACAAATCATATAACGGCGCCAACTAAATTTTGCGTTTCGTTTCACCTGTAGCAGATACCATCAGAATAAAAAATAATAACTTTAGATTGTCAATAAATCAAAATTTTCGTAGTTGGTCACCAAAAAAACAGAAATCACTGAGAAATTATTAAACTCAAATAAAATAACTAAATCTAAAGCAAATTTAAACAAAAAAAACAAATTACGTGTCAACTTATAATTTGCAAAATCAAAACGCATTATTATAACTCCCTAAATTAGCAACCCTACCTGTCAAAGTTACGTCAAAAGTGATAAAATAGTGCGAAATTTGAGGTTATTTTATCAAAGTTTGATATTTTTTATCTTCGAAACTATTTATTTCCTAAACTTGAAACTTCGTGAAATTACTCAAGATAACAAGTACTTTGCACAACAAAAAATTGAAGAGTCTACTCGGGATCCCTTATTGTAAAGTTGAGCCAAGACATGTTCTGGAAAGAATTTATACACAAGATTAGGAACACAGAATGCACAAAGCTACCTGTATGCTGTTCAAACACTCACCCAATTACAGGGGTTGAAATCGCGTAATTAAGTTGGCAAATATTTGCCAATGCAAACTACAGCTGCTAGGATTTGGCGATCGCTTCACGGCTCAAGGGTGTTCGACAGAACAAGGTGAGTATGAGGTCTCACGCCAACAGCTGGATTAAGATAGGAAAAGGACCCCATTGACGTGTATCGGGTTTTTATATCTACGCCGTCATTGACAGATGTCATAGAATCCAAAGACAATAGTGTTGTCAGTTAACTGAAATTGTCTATGCTTGCTTTGTGGCTTTTGGTCTCTGGATTTTTCCGTATGTTTATGTTTTAATTAAGATTGTAACGCCACTATGTTACACGTAGTCGAGATAACCTAACCGATGACCACAGACCCGGGCGACCTGCAACTGCAGTAACTCATGAAAATGTCATCAGGGTAGAGTGGCTATTGCGGGAGAATAGACACATTACATATCGAGAGAATCAGGCTGAACTGAAAATTGGATCACAGGCAGTTTCCACCATCCTGCATGGACACCTTAAAGTTAGGTAACTTGCGTCGCGATGGATACCTCATTCTCTCACCGAAGAGCGAAAATCCCGTCGTGTTAATTGGTGATTTATGCAAGAAAAGTTCGATGGAGGAACTTCGCAAAACGTAATAATACATCCTTACAACTGACGAATCTTGGTTCTATAGCTACGATCCTCTTACGATGCATCAATCCATACCATGGGTGTTTGAAGAGGACGAGTTGCCACCAAAGGTTGTCGCGGTTGGAGCATTAATTAATAAAAAAAATTATAGCGGTTTTTTCTGACACAGTGGACTAGTAGCAATAATTCCGATAGAAGACCGTTGAACAGTTACTAGTGAACGCTATTGCGAAGTTTGTCTGCCTCAAGCTTTCAGGGAGTTGAATAGCGAGCGACCAAGGAGCGGTGTCCGTGGCATTCTTTTTCATCAAGATAACGCGCCCGCTCACACAGCTGCTATAACCATGGACACAATTGTTACCTCATCCTCCATACAGCCCAGATTTAGCTCCAAGCGATTTTTTTTATTTCCCATGGTAAAAATGCTTCGAAGGCTGTCGAAGAATTTCGGCGGTTATTTTTTGATCTTTCGCAAGATACATTTTTTAAATGTTTCGAAAGCTGGTTCACCCGAATGCATACGTGCCTTGTTGTATGAGGGGAGTATTTTGAAAAACTTTGAATAAACTTTTTCATATTCCAACTTTTTAAATTCCATATTAGGGTGGATGACAAAATACGAGGGCTGTTCCAAAAATTTTTAGTAATTTTTTTTATTTGACAATAACAATTATCTAAATAGCATGTAATTTGACTTAATATATTTTATTTTGTACTGTGCAAATGCTAGAAAATGTAAACGTTCAATTGTGAATGCTTTGTGTTTTGAATTCAGACTCACTGGGCTTGCATCTGCAATCACAACAGTCTTATCATGAGGATTGTAGTAACCTAAATTTGGTACCTTCATGAGTGCCGCTTTGAGATCATTAAATGCATTCTTTTGGGCATCTCCCCAGTCATCTTGAATGTCCGTGTTTCTTCCCGTTCTTTTCCGTAACAGTTGCTTGAGAGGTTCTGTTACCGTTGCTAAGTGGGGGATCCATTTTCCCACGTAATTCACTAAGCCCATAAAACTCTGCAGTTCAGCGATATTTGTCGGGGCTCTGAATCCTTTTATAGCCAAAATATATTTGTCTAGTGGTTTAACTCCCTGTTCTGACAGTTCATACCCTAGGAAGTGGACTTTCTTCATTCCAAAAATACGTTTGTCTTCCCTCAACATCACGTTATTTTCCTTTAACACTGCCATAACTTTTTAAAGCCTATAGTCGTATTCTACGACGTCTTTCCCAAACGTCAAGATGTCATCTATGAAGTTGATGACTCCTTCACAACCTAAAAGGATTCGTTCCACTGTTTTTTGGAAAATCTCTGGTGCGCACGAGATACCAAACATCATCCTTTCGTATTGATACAATCCTTTGCTGGTAATGAAGGTCGTGATATGCCTTGAGTCTGGGTGAAGTTCGATATGATGGAACGCATCTCGTATGTCTAGCTTACTAAAGATTTTGGCCTCTCGAACTTTTGGCAACAGTTCTTCCATCGGTGGCAGTGGGTGGTTTTCACGTTGTATAGCCGCATTTGCTCGGCGCATATCGACACATAATCGGATGTCCCCTCCTTCTTTTAGCACAGGGACTATAGGCGAGATTCAGTTAGAAGGACCTTTCACGACTTCTATAATGTCCCTTTTCAGTAATTCTTTCAGTTTCCTCTCTACTTTTTCTTCGAGCAGGATGGTAATCCTCCGATACGGCTGAGCAACTGGGTTCACTGAATCATTAATCGGAATGGTAACTAAAACGTCTTTAAATTTTGGAAACGCCTCAATTTCAACCTGGTTGATATCCAAATTGATCGGAAGTACTCCTAATGATGTTGCCGTCACACGTCCAAGTAGGTCACGCGTACCGTTTTCGATCACATAGAATGTTGTGATGTCCTGTGGTGATCCGGCAAGTTTTATCGTAACTTTGAATGATCCTAACAGCTTCAGCGGTGTTGCACTTCCATAAGCTACTCGTACGAACGTTTTGTCAGGATTCGGATCTTGATTGGTAACTTGAGCGTTATCTTTCTTCATTCTTGGCCAGGTTTGGTCCCTTATAAGATTGTGCTTGCAGCCCAAATCTATCAACATCTCCACATTAGTTCCACCTATGTTACATGTGACCTTTGCGTCGTTCTCGATGTTGAAAATGTAGTCAACTTTTCTTTCATCCGTACTTATGTTTGCAGTTTCTTCGATATTATTTATTGTCCTGCTTTTCTTCTTTATTCCCTGACTGTTCAATGATTCTTCTCCTTCCAATTTCCCCTTCTGAGTTTGTCTTTTCCGACATTAATTTCTGAAGTGTCCTAAGATGCCACATTTAAGGCAAGCCTTTCCTTTTGCAGGGCAGTTGCATTGATTTTCTACATTCCAATCTCTTTTTTGGCTTTTCTTTCCATGTCTCTGTACCTATTCTGTTGATTGACTGACTTTCCACAGGTTTCGTACCAAAGTTTTCCAATTGACGACCTATGGCTTCCAGTGCATTCGCTTCTGCAACTATTTCATCTAAATATCTTCTTTCGGAGTTCTTCTGTCTTACCCTTTTCAGTTATTTGGTCTATGATGTGCTCGTCTTCTTTTCCACCAAAATGACATTTTCTTGGCCTGCAGTCGAAGTCTGATAAGAAATTTTTCGAACTTCTCATCCTGTTCCTGTTTTAGGAGACGACACAGGTGTCGCTCATACACTTTGCTCTGTTTAGGTGCAAAGTAGTTGTCTAATTTTTCGATCGCGATGTCAAAACGTTTGCCTTCTGTTGCATTAGCTCCCGGGATGTTGTACAAAACTTCTTGTAACTCGGGACCACCGAAATGTAAAAGACTAGCTCTTTTCTTTGCCTCGGTGTCTATGCCTGCCGCCTCGAGGTAAATGTTTAGACTTCTTTTCCATCTTTCCCAACGGACAGAGACTGAACCAACCTCCCCTTCACATTCGAACTTCTCCTAGGTGTACTGTGCCATTTGGGGCTACCTGTTGACAAGGTGGTAACTATGTTGCATAAAACACGCTATCGCAATCTAATGCTAGTAATAAAGCATCTACTGTTATACGTGACCGTACTTAGGCTATAACTAGTACGCTACGTAGGTGTCTACGCCCGCAGTACACATTCGGCGCTTATGACGTCACGTAGTCGTCGTCACACTGTGCAGCACTGTGGAGCCAGCGCGTGAGTAGGTACCTATTACCAAGCGCGCGGTCGCCAAGCGGCGAATGAGTGCACAAAGTATAAACAGAAAATTTTAAACCGTGAAAAGATCGCAATTTAATGCCATGTGGGTATGTCCGCAATTTAATGCCATGTGGGTATGTCCGCAATTTAATGCCATGTGAGTATATTCGCAATTTAATGCAAGTTGTAGGTAGGTACGCTAAGTATTCATAGATATCCGCAATTTAATGCTTTTATTATCTGTCTCATACCGCAATTAAATGCTCAGTCACAATTGAATGCCAAGTCGCAATTGAATGCCAAGTCACAATTGAATGCCCAGTCGCAATTAAATATCCCGACTCCCGTAGCTAAATCCGCTCACCGCACGATACTTTCGGTGATTACCGAAGAACATTTAATAAGTAGGTAGGTATGGTTGACAAATAATTATGTAGGTATGTCACTCCCCTGATGTGCATCCAAAGAAATCTAGATACCTAAAACGTGAACAAAAGAATACCTACGCAACTCACGGCCAAGTGAGTACTACCTAGATACTTTACATTTCGTTCTATTTTCCTTACTCGAAAATATTATACACAGTCAACGTCAGATAATAACAATGATAACCGTAAATACACATTTTAGTTTATAAGTAAGTAACTAATTAATACTGTGGACCAATTCATTAACTTTAGAATAGTAACTATAACCTAACTAAATTGATTAACGAAACTCGTGAAACTCTGTGATTCATTTTACTAAATTTTATTATGTAATAAATACTGAGGCTTGAACCCAAGTAGGTAGGTAACTTGTAGGTTACTCACATACCACGGGCATAACCGAATGAAACAACATCTGTGAAGAAACCCGGGTAGTTACCTACATAATAATCACTATGATAAAAGCTTGGTAGTTTGTCCTGCGTGAATTTACAGCCAGTGTTTTGTGATCCGTAAGTTTTAAGTATTTACCTCTTTTCTTTTATTATTAAATGTAAAAATCCTTAAAATACTCACAGTTTGTCTCGTCGCCACATGTAATGTACACTAGAACTCGGAGGTTAATATTAGGAAAAGATAAGTAACACCCAATTACACCGATATCGGCTCGCAGCAAACATCCACGTCTTCTCTCTGCGGCGGTCGGTAGGCTAGTGCCCCCCGCCCCGCGACCCTGCGCGTACGCTGCTCGAGACGACAGTTATACCCAACTATACATGTCTATACACTACATCCCTCCCTTATTATTGATTTCCGATCTTAATTTTTATGGGTATGTTTACCCATTAATTATTGCCGATCTTTGTCAAAACACACATTCCAAACGGTTTTATAAAAATCCGTTCAGTGGACCCAGGTGCCGAGGTTTTTATATTTTTATATATTACGGCACTGCACTACACATTAAAATTTGATATTGGTGCCGATTCTGTTGTGCACAAACTAAATTTAGTTTAGGCTGTTGCTAGCTTTTTCTCTTTAATAAAACAAGAAAGAGACGGACGTAAATTAGAGCTGTCAAATTTAGTTGAACTAATATCTCCATGCAAATTAGGGGACACGTAAAAACATGCCGACTAAAAACACGGTAAAGCGCAAGGCGTGAAATAGTTTGACATCTCTAACTTAGTTCATAGCTATATACGTCCTTTTCTCGCACTGCTTTTAATAAAAGATAGCGATTCTCTAATTTTAGTTTAGTTATTGAATAAGAGAATCGGCACCTTACCTAACTTGTTGCGCAACATAAAATGCTTAGGTTACTTAAAGTATTCAAATATCTTTTTTATTTTCAATAAATCATAATCACAGACAGACTATAAGAAAAGCAAAATTATAACCAGTTTTATTTAAATAATTGTAGAACTTTAAAACCAGTTGCAAATGCAAACATATTATACAATAATAATAATTAGACGATTCTCCCACAGTATCACAATGAGTTTTAAAAAACATTAAATAAATTAATATGAATTTAAAGATCATTATCATAAACATTGTTGGTACTTGTCGTATAATCTTTACAAAATCGCTAGCTTAAATTGCAGGAATGGTCGTTAAACTGTACTCAATTAGTTTTTCTTTTTCTCATTTAGTTAATTTATTCAATGTCCTTCAAATAAACTGTCAATGTAAACTTGATATAGCCAAAATAAGAAAAAAAAATAAAACGTGTAGGTACAAACTGATTTTATTTATAGCTACCGCTCCTGTCTTCGACTTCTTAAAAACTGTTGACCGATAAAACTTGCTAAATAATATTGACACCAAAAAGCATCAAACTGAAAGTTTGAATGTCAATTACTTTTACACTTTTACAGTTATGCTATGCTGCTTAACATAATCAACCTTTTAATGTTCTCACTGCTGGGACACAGGCCTCTCTGTGAGAGGGTGTGGGCCGTAACCCTCCGCGGGCACAATGTGGGTTGGTGGATGTCACATTTCTTCAAAGTTTTTGGTTCTAGGACATGCCGGTTTCCTCACGATGTTTTCTCAAACTTTTTGAGAGCATTAGTGATGAAATAATTTACAGAAGTAAAGCGACTACCTGGGCTCGAACCCACAGCACTTGTAAGTCGCCGCCGTCACCACTGAACCACCACTGGCCCTGTACTTACTGAAGTGTATTTTTCTCCATAAACTGATATAACAGAAACACACACACACACTGGTGTAACGGAAAGGACTGGATCTGCCCATCGATATGAACAACTTCAAGAAATTCTGTTTTTTTTTTACCTCCCATACAAATATTGATCAGCTGATGACAACTTTGTATGGAAAGTCCATTTTTTTTTTTGGAATTTTCTATTTTTCTTAGAGAAAGTTGTTCATTTCCATGGGCAGACCCGGTTCTTAAAATATGAAAACACCTTTCAGTTACACCCTGTATATGTTCCATATTGCGACGTAATTTATCACACCACTATCTTATTATTCAATTGACCCTGTACGTACGTACGTACGTACATGAAGGTAGGTAGAGCTATGCCATGAATGTTTCCAACTTGGAAGCCTTGCTGTATGAAATTATTTGTATTAGCTTCTTGGAATTGCATAGATATAATGAACTTAATTAAATTAGCAAGCATCCTTCTGTATGCACGAGAGAGGGGAACACTTGATGAGGCTTCGCTGTAAATTACGGAAATTGAATTAGAAGGTACGCGCAAACAACAATATACCAAACAGATTACCTTCCATAGGAACTGCAATAAGTTATAATATACTACGGAACCTTAAATACATATAGTTTCGGTTTGTCCGTCTGTCCGTCCGAGGCGTAGCGTAGAGACTGTTGGTACTAGGAAGCTGCAATTTTACAAGGGTACATTAATCACGCCAAAAAAAAATAAAAATAATCTTGTAAAAGATTTTTTTAATGGTAGCCCCACTTTAAATGAACGGGACATTTAAAGTGGGGGTGGGAGAGACATAAATAAATAATCAGCACTGTGTGGGGTATCGTTGAATAGGTCTATCAAAATCATTGTGGGGTTGTGTAGACTTTTTTTCGATTCAGTGTTTCGTTTGCGAAATATTAAATTTTTTTTTTTTTTTTTGTTCAATACCAGCGTCACCGCTCCCAAAAGCCTGAAAAATCAAAAAAAAAAATCGTGATGGTAGTTTAAAATAATGAACTATGAAATAACACTATTTTGGCTAAGTTAGCTTAGTCACAGATAATATAATACTAAGCTTAGTTTTAAGAGTAATAGTAGCCCAACTTATAAAATGTACTTGGGAAACGTATGAATGCATAAAAAATAACTAGTACTTAAATATGGCGGATATTTGTCCGTCATATTGGATTTGGAATGACGCCACATATCCAACTATGTATTGTCATCCAAACTAAACATGTATTCAAAATTTCAGCTCAATCGGAAACCGAGAAGTGGGTCAAATTTAACTTCAAATTATTTTTTACAATGTCATTTAGTTACAGATAAAACTAATAAAAGCGAGTTAAAAACACAATACAGTCAGGCGTCGAAATACATCGCTATTACCCGGAAACGTCCCCAGAACTATTTATGACAGTGAAATATTCTATTCCTTTGCTAGGCTAAAATAAAATCTGTCCTCCAAAAACGGAATAACAATTCATTCGTTTATAAGTCATTTGAATACAATGTGCATTTTTAATAGGAATCATTGGAAGCAAAATTACTGTGGCAAATACATAATATACATGATCAAATTAAATAATGATAAAACTAAAAAGTGTTAATTTTTACACTAGTTAGGTATATAATCATTTGCTTTGAAATCGTCCCTAAAGTTACATCGTATTGTCATTACAAATGGTGCTCACTTTTTAAAACATATTTATTATTATTTATTATATTCTTTATTGTACACCATGCATGATACATAACTAAAGAAACTTAAGGACGCTATCACATTTTGAACTCTCTCAAGTTTAGGTTTCTGAATCGCAACACAACAACATTACGCGCACGCACACATCGAAACCGCTGTCCGCTCGATTTTATACGTAACTTAACTAATCTTGGTACTTGAAAGTATTATTTTTTAATTTTACTGGTATTGATTGAGTAAAGTTAGTTGTAAGTTTGCAATCGAATTTTTAACTGATACTAAGAGAAGTACCTCTTGGTACCTGCGTGATATTAGTCATGTTTTTAGTGTTTTTGAAGTTTATCAGTCATTACGTTAAAATTTCAAAAATTTCAAGTGCTTGCCGTATGGATTAAATACCACAAGGAACGCCTATGATTATCCCCCTTTGAAATAGTTACCGCGCCCCTGGGGACGCAACTGAAGGAACAGGTATGGGTTTTAGTCAATAAAAGTCTGACTCGCCCTCTCGCTCCACCCAGAGCGGATGAAGGCATTGAATGATTCCCACACCCACAAAAAAGGTTGCTGTTAGTTTGCAAAGATACCTGTATCTACTTATAAATATTATTTTTGCTGACAATTGAAAATAATCATTCCCGAAATCGGTAAGCAATTCATTTACTGAGACTAGGGCGCGAGTTCAGTATTTTTGATAAAAATTAAAACAATAATATGTAGTAAAAAAATATAATATATTGTATAAAGGTAGGTTACACATTGCAAAATGTACATCGTAGTGTACTAATACGGTGAAAAATTTGAAAAAAAAATAAAAAAAATGGTTTTTACGTATTATTTGTTTCCGTCAGTATGTTTGTGCGTATGTGTGAGCTATGATTTCTAAGATTCATAGACCTTGAGTATCGAGGGTCAACTAGTTCTGGTAGTAAACAGTTATTGTAGAATTTTACTAAATTTCCTTCCATGTTTTCCTTCCAGAACTGGTCGTCTCTTTTTACGTATTCGTATTTCATTTTACCATCGCCTGTCCACACTGCAAACACACACATGTTTTACCAGTTATTCGTAATTGGCCCTGCACTTGGTAGTACCATTTGCTTTTTTTATTGACTATGAAAGCGTCTAATTTATGCAACCAAAAGTCAATTTTCTTTTGCTTTATTGCTTCGTCGGGTTCCATATTAAAAGCAGATGATGGACACTTCACTTCGACAATGCCATGTTCGTATTTGCCGTCTGGAGTAGCACCCAAAAACGGAAATTCGTTGTCTATGAATAACCCACATTCTTGGATGTCCAAATTTAAAGCACTTTTTAATTCTTGAAGCGCTGTATGCTCGTTGTTCTTGCCATGTTTTATAGAAGGGACATTGCTGAGATCGTTGCCATATAGGATTTGTTTAACAAGAGTAGCACAGTTGGTATTTGCACGCCGCTTGCAAACTCTGGCAAACCAGGACGCTGTCAACAGTTTCCTTCTAGTCTCTAGCCAGAGCGGACTTGCACTCTGTAAAATTGTGCTTCTTTCAATAATTTGCTTCGCTTCTGTAGACATGACTAATGATTTTAAAAAGTCATCCTTTGCTTTATTGTACTCACGTACATCCATGTCAGGTTTCTGACAAATTTCGCCATAGTGTGCGTCTTTCGCTGTAACATTTTTATTTGACTTTTTCTTTTTAACATTTCTTCTGTTATAATGTTTTTCCTTACGTTCATTTTCTAACTGAATTATTCGTAAGTTAGCATCAGTCCCAAAAATAAATTTGTGCACATATGTCTGTAGTATGCCGCCGGTATTGAATGTTATAACTGCGGTTGCACATCGCCCGCTGTATGACCCTTTTAATGCATAATTAACTCTTTTTCCACCTACATATTTAGCAACTCTGGCATTAAAGCTTTCGACTAAGTTATTTGTTACATTATACGCAAAACTGTACGCATGAAGAGATAATTTATGCGCCAAATCCGTAATTTTTTGAAACAATCCAAAAGCTATCATTTCGGGGACAAAGTTTTCCGCGTTGGTCTTTTTGCAAAAATATGGTGAACAATGACTGTGGTTATCGAATATATGGTAGGGCGCATTTTGGATATCCTTTTTTATATTAATTACTTTTTCTGAGAATGGTATATCTTGACAAGACCAGTATTTTATGGACGAGTCAACTCCCCAACGTAACCTTAAATACTTTTCTTTTATTAGTTTTCTGCCTTTAATGTGGTAAAAAGTGTTGGTGGAGAGTGCTAGAAGGGCTTTACAATAATTCCGCAAAAGGTGGTTCTTACATTCTATTTTAGCTACTGTTAAATTTTCATATGGCCGGGCATTTCTAATGCAAGCATAGGTACTGGCGTCTCCATCAGCAATCAAGTGAGAATAAATGAGTCCATGGTCAGATAAGGAACATTTAAAACCTTCCGTTATAATTGCAGCTTCCATTGCAGTTGAAGGACCACTGAAATTTTTACAACACGCCTGTTCTGGTGGCTCCATTCCTTTATTTGCTGAACGGGAACATATCACACAATATTTATTTTTCGCCCCACAGTAAAGTACTTTTTGGCTGTGCTGTCCAACAATTGCCGCAGCGCCAGAAGAAGCATTGTAATTAGTGCCGTATGAACGCTTACTCCAACATGCATCCGCAATCACGGCTATCATTGGCACTCCTTGAGGTGACAGATTCCCGATACGTTTTGCGTGCTCAACTTCTTCTTTCCCTGCCTCAGTCATACAATTGTCTGCCGTTTGTTCCCACCATTGGCAAACTCGATCGTGTGTAAGTTCATACAACCGCAGAGATATCGGTGGGATATCAGCATGGGCAAGGACAGTATTAAGCTGGGTGTATCCAGCACCAGTGGACATAATTCCAGCTACAACTTCCTGATTGATGTCCATTTTACTATCTTCTTTGCGCACTGTTTCAAGTATAAACTTTTCACCACACATTTTGCAAAGAAGTGCAAATTTAGAATGAAGGCCAGTTCTTTTTTCTTTAATCATGCAAAGATACTTCACGCCGCAATCAAAAAGAGAAGTGTGGCTACCTATATGGATTAGCTGCTCAAAAAGGTATTCCATCTCTACTATTCTTCTACCTTTTGGCTGAAATTCTTTTATTGCGCATTCCTGCTCCTGAAAATAAAAAACACAACATTTGTAGGTACTTAAGGTAAATCAAATAAAACAAAGCCCAACAGATGTTGACATAACTTACAAGTGAAGTTTCAATTTGCTCATCATCGCCTACGGAGACATCTAAGCTGCTCTCTCTGTTAAATAAAAAATCTACTGTATTTTCTCATATAAAACATAACAAAACGCCAGAGTAGATTTGTGATTTCTGGATGAAAATACTTACAAAGTCTCATTACTTTTGTTTACATGTGCAGTTTTTTTTTTCATTTGTCCAAATTTCCGAATTCGTGGCATCTATAATAACGAATATAAAATATTTTAGCAATGCACAACACAAATAAAAACTAAACTTGTTGACGAAAGTTATAACCATGCGCCTGTTTGATTTTCAAATGCTACATCTACCATTCTGAATTTATGAATTGACAGCCAAGTCATCATCATCATCAGCCTTTTTAATGTCCCCACTGCTGGGGCACAGGCCTCCTCTCTGTAAGAGGGTGTGTGCCATAATCCAACCCCAACATAGTTGTAGGTAGTAGGGGAAAGGCTAGGCAGATTGATTGATTCTTAACACCACCCTCAACACCTCCACACGGGTTGTTTCCCGGAAACTCCGCCGCAAGTAAGTGCTGTATGTTTGTCACTTGTCAAAATCATCTTGAAGACAAAGCGACCAATCAGCAACAAGAAAAAACAATTAGCACCATTTTGCGGCAATTTTTTAACAAGATACCTAATGAAAGCCATTGACAGCTGAATGAAAGTAACAGGCATTTTGCGTAGCGTCATCTACGTGCAACTAATTTGACTGATTTCTTACGCATTGAAAATAATGTCGAATTTTTGTAAAAAAAAAAACACCCGCTATCTTGAATTAAAAAATAGATGACATTTTCGTAATCACACCCCCAAAAACCCCAAAATCGACTATTGTATCGAATGTCTCAAAAGAAAATTGTTTCCGCCATTTTAATTTGAATATAATATTATGTAGATAATAATATAATATCATTATTTACCCAAACCCGTAATGTAGATCCATTATATCAAAAATGACAACTATGTACTTATTTATTTCTAAAACAAATTCCAATTATCATACTTACTTTAATTTCGGTCCCAAAAAGTATCAATTTCGTCCAACCACAGTATACAACACGGCACTCACTTTATTACGTAATTATTTTTTGCGAGAAAGCGATACACCCGTGCTTCCACGAGCGCGTCTGAGCGCGGAATGACGAACTGCGAGTGTCCGCTACTAGAAAATGTATGGAGAAATTTGAGAGCGTTTCTTATTTTTCTCATATATGAAAAACTTATTTATTTGCCTACAAAATATTTAGCCACTTGTACAGAGGACTATATAAGCAATAATTTCCTATTATTTTTAAGTTTAAATATGCAGTGTATTTAGCTGTACAGGTTCCTAATCAGACCCCATTTTTTCTCATTTTTTGCGATTATTGTGATGGTTAAAACGTATTTGTGTGAAAATTTTGTATGGGGCGATACAATTTTTATGGGGGTTTTCTGGAGATGGATATATTATCTTTCATTTGTAATCAAGATATCCTCGCAGTAAGACTCCTAAGTTATTAAAATGGTACCTGAAAAGCACCAATATTTGTGGAAAAATGTGATAGCGTCCTTAAAAACTAAAGCAAATACAATGGGCGACCTTATCGCTTTCCGCGATCTCTTCCAGGCAACCTGGAATGGAGAGTAATTTCCTGGACAAGATATGGGGCTGTCATTGGTGTGACAATACAAATATTCAATACAATACAACAGATACACATATACATACATATGCTGTATAATATATACACAAATACAATATATATACACATATAAAGTAAAAATAAATGACGGCCAACGATAATCACAGTGACAGGTAGTGCCCCTACATACATATTCGTAGTTAGGGTTGTATATTCATAGTCATGGTGATGGTATGCATATATTATTAGACAGCCTTATCTATAAAACTCACTAAAACTATATGCTTAGTTTAAACATTGATTAGTGGAGCTAAACTCAAGGTAACATACGTCTCATCCATCAAATTCAACTGTATATAGGGTGACTGATAATTAGTGACCGATACTTAAACACGTGATTGTACCCAAGATAATAAACAACTTTCCCATAGAAACATAATAATATAGTGAGACAGGACGGCGTCACGACAGAACAGCTGATAGAACACAGGCCGCGCGCGTTTTTCGTACGGTTTTTGTGTTATTGTGATAAAAGTGTATGAGTACAAAAAAAGGGTTTCTTTGGGAAAGTTGTTTGTGATCATGAGTACAATCACGTGTTTAAGTATTGGTCACTAATTACCAGTCACCCTATATATCGGGTGTAAAAAGACAGTTTCCGAAGCCGAAAGCCACATATTCTACCCATTATTTTCGTTAATGAAGGGATAAACTGCTTTTAAAGATAATTTAGAGGTATGTTAGAAGATTTTTTTGATGCATTAAAGTATGTTAAATTATCTTCCTAGCTCCATCATTGTATGCAAGTAGAACTTGAAAATATCATATTTTTTTTATTTCTTAAAACTATTTACAGTTTAAGAGATACACTGCTTTAAAACACCACCTTTTTGACAATTTTTGGGAACCTCCGCCTTAAGCTACGCTTGACGGGGTTGGTGACCATCTTTACATACCGAGACTCCTCATGCCTCGGAAAACAAGTTAAACCGTTGGCGGGACCAACGGCTTTCAATCGTGGATCTTTGACAGTCGTTACGGGTCGTCAGAAGCCCGAAAGTCTGACAACCAATCTTACCAAGTGATATCGTATTACCCAATAACTGGGTTGTGGTGGTCAGATAGACAGTCGCTCCATGTAAAATACTCGTATTCAACTGCATCCGGTTAGACTGAGAGCCGACCCCAACGTAGTTGGGAAATGGCTAGGCAGATTGACTTAACTTTAAGACGCTCCTAACATCGTTAAAGTGACAGTAAAAGATTAGAATTATTATTTATTGAATTATTATTTTATTATTGTTATTGTTTATTTGTTTTAGAATTTTGGTATAATTCTATGAAAATGTATGGAGCATGTCTGTCGGCGTTCCATACATTTGCATAGGATCACGCGTCTGCTAGTGAAGAAAGAGTCAAAAATCAAAATACCGAGTAAAACTTATTGATTGATCTTGATAATTATATATATTGGTAATATAGTTTCAGGAAAGACCAATCAAACGTCGTCATAGTAAGGCCGCGATAGCCAAGAAGAGCTTGTCATCTACAGATATACTCGCATCCGGCAGTTATGACTTCCTCATAGCGACTTTGCAAAAAAAGCTATACAATTGGATAGACAATAAAACACTAAAATAGCACTTGATTTTTTTTTTAAGTAGTATCTAACTAAGCAAGAAGGATATACATTTGCCTATAAAATATATCTACCTCTACATGTATCACAGATATTAAAAAAAAAAAAATGTTTTCATTGATTATGAAGCCAACTCATCTTCAAAGATCAACAAAATATTATCGAGGAATGAGGCTGATGCCGCTATATTTGCTTGATGCCTGGCCCAGCCCAAATAAGTACCACAACAACGTCAGGACATGGCAACAACACCCAGCTGTCCGATTTCTGACTAGGCAGCTGCAACAGCAGCCTAAAATGGCATCCAAGGGATAGGGTCTGGATGGCTCCCTGCCAAACAAAATATATTATTATGAAAAATGACTGACACTGAGTAACGCCTCCCCATAACAGAGCATCCACAACCAATACACACCATTGGGTAGCCAAATCCTCTGCTACTATTATGTGTTCCTTCTTCCAGGCGTTGGTTTATCAATAAATACATAACATGCATTGCAAATATCTCCATCTAAAAACTTGAAATATTGTACTCAACAAAGTAACAGAGATTTTTAAATTGTGCTAGTTTCGGAATTCAGATTATGGAACTCAACTTCTCTTATACAGGGTGTAACGGAAAGGTGTGGTCATATTTTAATAACCGGTTCTGCCCATGGAAATGAACAACTTCTTCTAAGAAAATATAAAAAAAATCCCAAAAAAGAAATTGTACTTTGCATACAAAGTGATCATCAGCTGATCAATATTTGTATGGAGGGTAAAAAAAATTTTTGAGAATTTTCTCACTTTTTCTTGAATAAAGTTGTTCATATCGATGGCCAGATGCAGTTCTTAAAATATGACCACACCTTTCCGTTACACCCTGAATAGATAACCATTCAGTCAATGTATTTTCCAACTGCGGTGTTAAAGTTGTTACAGTATGTTTCCGCATTCGATAAATTCGATTAGTGGCCACACTATAATTCGGGCACTTTGATAGCGTGACTCGTAAGCTTCAGAATCCAAATCGTAAATGAACAAGTCCAATATGCAAAACAGAATATTCACACGAAAGCGTTAAACGAAAGTCTGATAAACGATAGCGTGGGGTTAAGTTAAAATATCCAACAAAATGACAACACAGTAATATGTGACAAGATCAAAGCAAGACTGCACAATGCAGCGCGCGCACGGTGCGCGCGCAGAAACGTCAAAATAACTAGAATGTTCGTTCGGATACACACTCTTGAATATTATTGTCGATGCGTGACGTGCAATGTGATCACTGTGATCAGCATTATGACGCGTGGCAGCAGCACGAAAAAGTGCGTTTGCGATAATCGTGAAAGTTAACCTAACTTTTAGAGGTTAGCAGTACGATTCTAGCACGTTTTATAATTTTAATCGGACCTTTAGGCGTGCCTTGATACAGTGTTTGTCTTATTCGTGCATCAAAACGCAAATGCGAGTGTGGGAATGTGTTGCATTGCATAGAATTATGTCAAAATTAAAAACCACACAAAAACCTCGCACATATTTTTTTTGCATTTTTTCTCGCCTGTTCTAGAGAAATGTAATTGTTGCGATTAATTTTAGTTTATTTAATAAGTATTTTTCACATATAAATAATTACTGTACATTAATGTACATTCGGAGGGCAGGATCCGCCCATGTCTTTTAGGTAAATATTATATTCCCAAAATATAGTAAACTGCTGTTTTTGAGTTGATCCCATAGTAAAAGTTATAGGTAAGTAAGTAACCTGAAAGATTCAGCCTTAAAGCCCTTTTGTTAGTTTTTTTTTTATTGAGAACCTCTGTAATCAATCAGCTGTTGACGATATTCACTGAATGATGACCTACTAAAGCCATGGCATAGTAATCAGACCAGCTATCGAATGCATCATACGGTGGGAATTCACCCACCGTGCGTGTGGAAAGTCTATGTTAGAAAGTAATTTTTTTCAAAATAGACTTTCTGCGAAAAAAAATCCTAGTAAAGTACTTTCCCAATTTATTGTTTTTGTTATATTGGTACTGTTACCAATATAACAAAAATAATAATTTTCACACAGCACTGTTGCGGTGTGAAAACCTCATGAAGGTTCCGAGTGCAAAAAATGCAAAAAAAATTGACTGTCAAAGGCCTGAAAACAATAATTAGTTTTTGGTTTTACGCTCGTCAAGTCATGGTTTTACAGCAATTAACGCGAATACTATTTTATTCCTTTCTAACCTTTGCCAGCGGCTTCACCCGCGTGTAAATCGAAAGCATCTCAAGGGAACACACTCCTGGGATAAAAATGTATATCCTATGTGCTATTCCAGACTATAATCTATCTATATGCCAAATTTCATTCAGTTCCGTTCAGCCGTTCTAGCGTAATTGAGTAACAAACATCCAAACTTTCGAATTTATAATATTGGCGGGATTAAATTGTGCACAAAAGTTAATGTAACATTCACTAATCTAATGAGCGATTAATTCTCGAAATGCAAAGAAAATTACAAATACAGTTAATGCTTCTATACTAAATCTGTGCATAAGATAGTTAATGTTAATAAAATTATATTTTAATGCTCAAGAAAGCCGACCCGGGAATTAAACCCAGGACTTCATGTTCAGTAGTAACATTTACGATCACTACAACAGACAAAAATGTTTAACCTATATAAAAAAATCCTATATTAAGTACTTGCGGCATGAATACAATAGTGACACAAGACTAGAGGTAGACAAGGACAGGATTTAGAATAGAATTGAAAACATATTATTCTACACAGACACAACAGAACAGCCAAATTCAAGAACTAAGCATAAATAAATTTAAATCATTTATTAAACGTAAGCTATGCGTAGAGCGATGTGTGGTGTTACGCGCATGGATAGAATTAGGAATGAGTATATAAGAGGAAGTCTGAAAGTGGCACCGCTGACTGAAAAATTGTGTGGAAATCGGTTGTCGTGGTATGGGCATGTGATGCGGAGGAATGAAGAAAATGTCGTGAGGAAAGTCTTGTGTATGGATGTGAATGGCTATAAGAGTAGGGGAAGGCCAAAGAAAAGATGGTTGGACTGTGTGAAAGAGGATATGGGTAAAAAGGGGGTGACTACAGAGATGACGACTAATAGAGGAGTATGGAAGAAAAAGACATGTTGCGCCGACCCCAAATAAATTGGGATAAGGGCAGGAGAATGATGAAGCTATGCCAGAAAGCTTTTTACACAATTAATGACTTTCTTGAGGACAAAAAGGCGTGGGATTGAGCTGCTTCAATGATATACATGAGCCATTGTTTTCATATGTACCTACTACTTACTGATGAATTTTTTTATATATTTTTTTAAATATTCGTTTTTGACATGAATACTTGTATAGTATTATATTTTTTTTTTTATTTTTTTTTATTGACATTTTATTATTTATTTATTTATTTTTTTACTTGAATACTTTGTTAAGTATTATATTTATTTTTTGATTGACATATTATTATTACTATTTTGTTTGACACGAATATTTACTCTATAAAGTATTATATTTTTATTTATTTTTTTATTACTTAATTATTGTAAATGTGAGGACTATGTGGGTTATTATCATTATTTTCTCCTCCTTTTTACAGTAATTTTTAACGTTGTCTGACAGTTTGAGTACTTTTGCGGCCTACCCAAATGTCGTTTCTTTGGTATTGTTCGTCATGTCATTGAGCTCCTTAGTGGTTTTTAAGTTGAGCTATTCGACTATTGACAAGTGCTTGCACTGAAATCAAAAGTCATTTATTCAAACTAGGCTGAGAACCAGCACTTTTTGAACGTCAAAGTTCTACATAAAGACAGTCCCCCAAAAAACGCCCGCCCGTCACCACTTCCTAGTGTTTTAGCTGTGAAGAAGAAGTGGCCAACAAACTCCCCAGCAACACATCTGTCTGTTAAGTTTTAAGAACTTGAATCTATATAATTCTAAGCAACAATCTTAACATTATGTAAAACAGAAAAATAAACATATGCCGTCCCAAATATAATCATAAAATTAAATAAAATAATCCGCCACTTGCCAGCTAGCACACTCAATCATGCCATTAAAAACCAACTCAAGCATAAACACTAAACCAAATTAAAGAAGCCTCCATACATAACTGGTGTGCCTGCTTACAAGAACAAAGATTGAAACTATCAAAGGGCCGTGATTCGAAGCCACAAGTGATGAACTAGGGCCATCACACTAAATTTGGTAGACAATTATTATATGAACTCATATAATCTGTTATAACCATAAGCTAAATATGGAGAAAGAACATCAAGTGTAACATTGTCTTGCGTTCAACACAGCGACCAACTATTATTATCTTCTAAGTAGTCGTTGATGGAATAGTATGCTTTCGAACAGAGACTAGATTTAATTTTAGTTTTAAATGCATTAAAAGGCAAGTCAAGAAAAGAACGGGGTAGCTTATTGTAAAATTTGACATCTGACTGGACAGGTCCACTCAAATATGTTTGGTTCTTTCTTCAAAAGACCACTACAGACACTAAGCTGCATGGTCCTCATATAGAATAATGTGAATGCGAGAACTATGTATGTCATTATATTCATGTAGATTTTATGATTGTCTGGCAGTTTGAGTATTTTTGCGGCCTACTCAAATGTCCTTACTTTGGTATTGTTCGTCGGTTCGTTGAGCTCCTCAAAGTTCTGAGTTGAGCTTCACGATGACTGACAAATGCTTGCACTGTCTGGACAGGTCCACTCGAATTCGTGTGTTGCTTTCTTCAAAAAGCTCATCCCAGACATAAACGTATATGGTTCTCATATGATTTAACCAGTACACACTTTAAAAGAGACTTTGACCTCTGAGTTTGTTTCGGTGTTTCTTCTCAGGGTAGTCAGCTAGGAGACACCGGCCTCATCTAGCTTAAACTGACAAAAACCATTGACGTGTAAAAGTGTTCCTTGTAACCTATTTACTGAATAAACATCATTTATCATTTATCAGCAACAAAGAAAGAAGTAGTACACAAAGATATAATAAAATTGTGTTGAGCGTGCCTATACCGAAAGGGTTACCATTTCAGTAGTTATCATTTCAGTGCTGCATAACGCACGGTAGAGGGTAAACAAAATGTATGTTAATATCATGTAGTTTAATATCAATGTTTGTGTTCCATAAACGTATACATACTAAAATATAACTAGAATCAATTATTTAAGCAACTATCATTTTGACTTGTCTTATTCCTACTATTGAATTCAGTGAACGGAATAGATATCTATCTAGCAATCATTTATATCACAAAGAAACAATACAGACATTTGAGTCACAAAATAATAATCATAAAAAAAAACTCAAATTAAACACTTCAATGTCATGAAGTGTCGACAACTGACCGTGGAGGAAATAATATGTTAAATTAAAACGATTGTTTAAATTTTATATTCGTGTACTGAGTTTATGTTTGAATTTTTAGTATTTATTTAATTACCTACATGAGGTGTTAGTGAACAAGAGAATTTATTTTATTAATAATAAACGTTGTTATTGATTAAAATTGAACATTCTAGTAGTATAACTAGCTACCTAACTATTTTTTTTTAAATAAAACGTTGCCCCATACTAGGAATTACTCCTGTATCGTGGGTGTGTTCACAAACATGTAAACATAAACAAGACACCCGGACCCGGAACAATTGAACACTTATCACAAGCTTTTATTTAGTTTCACGTGTCCAGTTTTCGGTCTCTAATCAAATCTTGCAAGTCAAATTAGACAAACTTCCCGATGTCTGATTGGACTCGAATTTGGTGTACCTATGGTGTATCTTCAGTGACAGTACAATTATATGGTATTATGGAGCTGGTCTGATGATGGAGACGGAAGATGGATAGGAACTTCAGAACTAAACAAGATAAGTTCATCGAATTTGGGCTCGATTGATTCGTCTTGAGGAGCACTTTACGCCTAGATGATACAGGGTCTGA
The DNA here is from genome assembly GCA_951329385.1 of Polia nebulosa. Taxonomy (NCBI): domain Eukaryota; kingdom Metazoa; phylum Arthropoda; class Insecta; order Lepidoptera; family Noctuidae; genus Polia; species Polia nebulosa. The sequence continues at coordinate 16,179,025 of OX589590.1, forward strand.
TGGTGAAGCTGGAAGGTGGCCACAACATCTCTATGATTAAACAACATAACCAAACCGAGTTTGGGCTCGATTGATTCGCCTTGAGGAGCACTTTACACCTAGACGATATCTAGGGTCTAATGATGAAGTTGGATAGTGGCCACGGCATCTCTGTGATAAAACAACGTTTTCATCAGGAGTGGTTCTTCCCATACCAGTGCACAGACCTTGCTGGACAAGAGACGCATAAGCTAGCACTAGCGTTAAATTACACCCAGCTGGTCCAGGGGGCAACGAGGGTGCCGGATATTGATTTGCACACGGCCAATTGCTTGGACCTTCTGCTGACAACAGATCCAGACCGTTACTCGGTGTCGATTTCTTCACCATTAGGTACTTCCGACCACTGTGTGGTGAAGTCTGTATCCGTCTACACCCCGCCCGATCCTAGCCCTAGACGCACCAGGCGGGTTCGGCGATACAGGTTAGCAAATTGGGATGGCACGCGATCATTTTTCGCATGTTATCCTTGGCAGAATACTTGCTTTTCATCGACTGATGTTTCGTCGTGCGCGGAGGCCGTGACGGATGTGTTGCGGCAGGGAATGGAGTATTATATTCCATTCTCTAACGTAACAATGTCAGGCGAAGCTCGACCATGGTTTGGTGCCTAGTGCAATCGCGCTGATGCGCTTAAATACGCGGCCTACCTGGCATGGGTCGACACTTGGACGCGTAAAGCAAATGACGTAACTCAGAAGAAGAGAGCCTTCAACAGGGCTGCCAAGTCCTGCATGAATGTGTTGCGGAGGGCTCGGATTGACCACATTAGCCGAATTGTGAACCAACTTGCTTTTTACCCAGCTGGTAGTAAGGCGTTTTGGTCCCTGGCTAAGTCAGTTGAATCGAACTTCTGCCGCCCTTCACTACCTCCACTGCTGAAACCCGACGGGTCGCTGGCCCACTCCGCTGAGCATAAAGCAAACTTGTTTGCCTCTCTGTTTGCGGAATCATCGCGTCTAGATCCTGGTGGCGCGAGGCCCCCTGGTACTCTTGGTGGATGCGAGTCGATTATGTCAGACATTCGCATTCATCAGAAGGATGTCCGAAAGGTACTGCGTAACCTGGACGTGAACAAGGCTAGTGGCCCCGACGGGATACCGGCTGGCAAGCTCCTGGCATACCTAGAAGCTAATGATATCCTCAGTGACCGACAATACGGCTTCCGCCAAAATCGGCCAACGGGGGATCTTCTAGCGTATGCCATTCACATCTGAAGTGAGGCCATCGACAAACAAGGGGAAGCCCTTATGGTCTACCTTGACATCTCGAAGGCCTTCGACAGGATCTGGCACGACAGCCTAATTGGTAAGCTTCCTTCCTTCGGTCTGCCCGCTGGTTTGTGTGATTGGATTGCAGATTTCCTAAGGGATCGGTCTATCCGAGTAGTCATAGGTGGCTGCTCGTCCGGACTGGCTATTAATGCCGGTGTTCCTCAGGGGTCGGTGCTCTCGGCAACATTGTTTTTGATGCATATTAACGATCTGCTGAATCCCGGTATCTTTGGGTATGCAGACGACAGCACTGTTGTCGAGAGATACGTGCCCGACGCACGAGCTAGTGGGTCTCAGGTCCGGTCTCTCCGAGAGGCTATGGTTGGGCCATACGCACATAGCGTTTGAGAAAACATTCATTTTGCGTACAGCTAGGGAGTGGAATTCCCTATCGGAGTCTGTGTTTCCTGATAGCTACAACCTGGGAGTCTTTAAGTCAAGAGTGAATAGGTTACAGAAGTAACCCGATGCGATGCGATGGTGTGGTTGAAGATGGAGCACGCTTGCCTAGAAAGGCAAGCGTGCTCCATCTTCAACCACATCATCGCTTACCATCAGGTGAGATAGTGGTCAAACGCGTGCCTATCAAAAAAACCCTTCGTGCGTAGGGTCTGTTTATTCAACAACCCAAAAAAATATATTTAAAGTGCCTTGCGCCAATAGAAACCTCAGCAAACCATTTTTTGTGAGCAAACATGTCAGTGATGGGCGATGACTGTATTCGCGCCATAAGTAACATTTTGCGCGCTTTCGGGGGCTTAGAGGTGTAGTGAAATGAAATCATAACATTTGGCATTAATACTAACAGAGAGTTGTAAGAAAAGGGAGTTAGTGATAGCGTGGCGGCTGACAGGACAGAATGGAAGAAAAAAAAGGGTTGTGCCGACCCCAAGTAACATGGGATAAGGGCAGGAAGATGATGACTAACAGAGAGTTGTATTGATAATTTTAATGATTACAGTTCTGTAAGTAAGTACTTGTTACGACTACGATTCATATTTTGACCAACATACAACCTGACAGTGATCTGCAAATTGCAAAAAACGTAAGAAAATTTTAATTTCGCTGGCTACCCTGGCGCTTTCACCTTAAGTATTAGGGTCGGATTCCCCTCTTCGGTAAAGGCTTTCTTCTGATTACTAGGAAATGGTATCAATAACATTTGTATTGAAATGTGGGTGCAGCTAGCTTGGGTGTACTCATTCGACAGACAACTGCTATAATTTTATATTTTCAGCGCCTTTACGTCGAAGCAGTAAGAGTGATATTCGCACCACTGATGTGATGTATGGGTTCACTGTATAGGTACAGTGTGTGGGAGTACTCTTCTGCGAATATGGACTTTATGCAATACCACACACATGTTTTGATATTAATTCGTTTTTCTTTTGATGTTCACAGCAACGTGCGCGTGCGTGTTGTGTTCTATAACTCCCTCTCCCTCTCAACTTTGTGAAGAGTAGGTGTCCACTATGAAAGGGTTTTTCGGAATTCAACCCTTAAGGGGATGAAAAAGGGGTTGAAAGTTTATAACGGGGGAAGTACTAGTAGTTGTCCTTCAGCCATTTAATTGAATGCAGTTAATGAACGGCCTAGGCATCCAATTGACTGCTGATTCAACCAGATGGCTGCGACAGTTATACGTTATCATTGCAGAAAAGGACATAGGGTGTACCTTTCATCCAGAAAAAAATACCGTTCCCTAGGGATGTTTCCTGAGTACAAAAATAATAATTATATTTATTTCGTAAATAAGATTATCAAACAATATTGGACACGTATAACAACACAAAACTTTGTCTTTGTATAAACATGGCAATAACGACTGTAACGATATGTTAGGTTTTCTGACGCTAGATTTTTGAAAAAAAATTGTAAAGTTTGTAAGGCACACATTTCCACGTACGTATAAACAAGACCTGGCAAACATACGTCGGAAAGTTTTACCCTGGTTACATTTTTTTGTAAAAATAGTAGAATTTTCAAAAAATTGTGGCCTAATTATTTACCTAGTTTGCTAGTCAATTACAACTACTTCTGCAGCGTGCGGTGGAGTTAATCTAATTGCTAACAATCAAATCATAATTTCGGTCACCTGTCCACTGAGGTAATTGCGAAGGTGCGATATGTTGGAGGCTAACAATGGGAACAATGAGGGCCCTTATAATGTCATAAAATTAACGTGATTGCATAAATCTCCCAATTGCATGGCGGAACATATGTTTAACCCTGGTCCATACGCTATCAACACGTCAGCCATCAAGCCCCTCTGTTAGACTAGTCCTAACGATCATTTTCACGTAATGGGAGCCATTAATGTAACTTGGAAATTTTAGAGTGACCAGAAAACTATGACAGGGGAAAATGGAAGTCATCAGCAGATGCTATCGAGTTGCGTGTTAGGATTAATTATGGCGTCCAATGCCGTCGAGCGAACTCGTGACAATCTGCGCGACCCGCTTATGAGCCCACTGGATAAAACTAAATGAAGTGCTTGTTACATGACAGATTTTACGATATGATAGCCAAAGTGCCCTTTGCTAGTTCTAGAAGAAATATTCGTTTCGTTGATAGGTTTACACGTAGTTTTTAGATTACACCTAAACTATACACAGAGCATAGTAAAGTTTAAGACGTTAGAGTCTGACACGCCCTCCCGCTCCACCCAGAGCGGGAGAAGTCATTGCATGATTTCCCACCCCACAAAAAAAAAAAGACTAAATGTTTTGCCGAAATTCAAAGTTTCAAGGTTCAATTCCCAGTTTTAATGTTTATTTCCATCTGGAGTTTCTCCGTAGCCTGGAGTCTGGATTCGGGCTCGGTTGGTAGCGATAGGGCTGCCGCCTTTTAGATGGGACTCAAAAATTAAGCTGTTTGTTTGTTTAGTTATTTTTGAGTCCAGCGACGCAATGTGAGTGTATTTTAGGTGCATCTCTGCCTCACTCTTTTTGGAACGAAGGCGTGATAGTACGTATATTTTACAGTATTAAATCACGCAGCTATCCCAGTACATGATGATGTTGAGAACATTTACACGGAAACATAAATCTATCGACGCACGACCCACAGGCGATGAATTGATTTGATAAACATTTCGCCGGAACAATTTAAAATTATTATTGCGAAATTGATGCTAAATTTATTTAGTGGTAAATTGGTAAACCTGATGAACTATCGGAATTATTCGATCGATTCGCGACTTCGTCCACATGGATTTCAAAAATACAGCCCACAATAAAAATAATTTATTTCCTCACCTAAAATTAATGTAGCTTTTTACTGGTGAAAGTTTTTTTTTTTTTAATCAGTTCAGGAGTTCCAGAGATTACTTCCTACAAACAAACTCACAAACCTCTTTACAATTATAATATTAGTATAGATTATACTTCACCTCAGGAGTCACCACGTTTCTAGATATTACATTACAAAATTACGAAGGCGCGATATAATATATTTTGTGACAACAAGGAGTCTGCCCGCTACACGCCGTATCATGCCATGACCGTGCTCGGAACGTTCCATGTTCTACTATGCCCACTAGAACATCCCTATCAACAGCGTGTCATACCCATGCATAACGATTTTAGTGACCGTAGCATCCTTGTGTCATACCCGTTCTCTTGGTTGTAGTAGGTAATTTATTAGTAGATAGGTATTGAAATAATAAATCTAAATAATTCAGACTCGGCTGTCATTGTACCGATAGACGTTGGCCTAATGGCCAAAAGCCTCGACGACGGCCTGTCGCCGTCGTTCCGTGGTTGGATCAAGGGCCTGATACAAAAGGCAGTACTCCTCTATACGGCTCGCATTGCGAGGAGGTTATTGTCTCTGGAGCCCTTACCACCAGTAGCTTGGACCCTGCTCCCGATACCCTGCACCCAGACCCGGTAGCCCGGGTAGGCCATACAAATATTTGTTCCGTGCGGGAATTGAACCTGCGACACGCAGCACAGCAGCCAATCGCTCAACCACTGTGCCAAACGTGCCGTCACGGACGCACCGACGACATGGAACGCTCTCCCGACTGCCTGCGGGCAACCTAGCCGAGGCAGCGTAACAAAATACGCCAGCACTACAGCGCCTGGGTCAAAGGTAGCTGCGAAACACCGTATGATTTTAGTCAGTAAGAATCAGACAGACTCCAGGGTGGAAGACATCCATAAGGATTTCCACACAACAAACAAAAACGTTAGATACTAGTAGGTTACAAAGAAATAAAAATAAATTGTTTAGGACACTTTAAATAGTCTCACTCGTAGTCTTGTATAAATATGTAAAGATATGTTAGAATCTTTAACAGGAAAATGTAAATGTTTTCAACTTTCGAACATAGCTTTTTGCTATGGTAATTTACTATCCTTGTTCATTTTATTAAAAAAAAATGATTCTGTGATATTTGCGTCCAGGGAGTACAAGGGAAACACAGCTGATTAGTAACAAGATTTATTCCAGACTGATTGTCACAACACTTTTACAAACTACCTTCCGTATATAAATATCACTAACTTGTTATATTACTAAAGTAGGTACCTACACTACATCCCTCCCCACTTAATTAACAATAATGACAGCCATGTAAACGATGCTTAATCATGTACATATTTGCAGTAATCTTATTTTTTACAATCTGTCGTCTTAGCTAGGCGACACTTACGAACCGGTCTCGACCGGGACGGTACAGGGGTTGTAGGAGGCGTAGAAAACTGTTCAGCAGCTGGCGCATCCGGAACTACGTCAGACGGAGGCTGTGTCTCGGCCCGCTGACCGTCCGCGCCGCTCGACACCTCGGACTGCCCGGACGCCACCTCAGCAGGCTCGGCCGGCACATAGACAGGTGGATCCTGTTGTGATAGTCTAGCATTTGTGGGGATTACAAGCGAACCTCTAGATCTACGCTTTAATTGATCTATATGCCTATGAATCACGTTACCCTTGCTATCTAGGATTTTGAAATCATGAGCTCCCATCGATCCCGCCACTGATCCTGGTTGCCACTTCTCTGTTTTCAAATACTGACGATACCAAACATCCTCCCCAATTCCTACATCCCTATCTACTCCACCCTTAGTCCTAATCTGTCTCTGTTGAGCTTCCCGTACCCTTGTCTCCCTGTCCGGTTTCAAAATATCTAACTTTGTCCTTAAATGTCTACCCATTAATGGCATAGAAGGTGTTTCACCGGTCGAACAATGCTCTGTGTTACGATAATGTAATAAAAAATTATTTAAAGTTATTTCAATATTAGTATTTTCCGCTAATGCCTTTTTAACCACTTTTTTAAGAGTTTTTACTGCATTTTCCGCCGCCCCATTAGAAGCGGGATGATATGGTGCAGTAAAAATGTGTTCAATACCATCGCTTCCTAGAAAACTAGCAAATTCGCTACTCGTAAACGGTGGTCCGTTGTCTGTCACGACTTGCTTAGGAATTCCAAACCTACTCCATAATTCCCCTAGTCTAGAAATAGTGCTACGCGCTGCCGTACTGGGTACTAGGAAAATCTCTAACCATTTCGACATGGCATCTATTACGACCAAATATGTTTTCCCATCTATTGGACCCATAAAATCTAGGTGTAGTCTAGTCCATGGCCTGAGGGGCCAAGGCCAGGGCCGTGGGGGAGCGCGCGGCGGCGCGTCCGCCAGCTTAGCACAGGTGGCACACGCGCGGCACTCCCGCTCAACAGCCTCGTCGATACCTCCCACCACACATAACTACGAGCAATGGCTTTAGATTTTACGATTCCCATATGCGGCTCATGTATGAGTTTTAAAACCTTATCCCGGCAACATTCTGGAACCACTACCCGGTGACCCCACATCACACAACCTAGTTCCTCATACAACTCCGATCTCCTATTAAAATAAGGTTGCATACCTACCATTTCGCAATTTTCCGGCCAACCGTCTCGTACATAAAATATCACCTTACTTAAAATTGGATCTTTTAATGTTTGTCTTCTAATTTGCTTGTGATCTAATAACAAAGCATCCTGAGCATAATGTAAATACGTTTGTTCCGGGATCAAGTCCTTAGTCCGTTCGGTGGTTGAACTCGGTAATCGAGATAACCCGTCCGCACAGTTATCGTTAGTCTTAACGTATTCTATGTCATAGTTATACGCAGACAAAATCACTGCCCACCGCTGCATCCTACTGGCGGTCATAGTTGGTATACCTGCGTGTGGACCTAATATAGACACTAATGGTTTATGGTCGGTTCGCAATATAAACCTACGCCCATATAAGTACTGGTGGAATTTTTTCACGCAGAATATGATCGCTAAAGCTTCGCGGTGTATCTGCGAATAATTTTTTTCAGCGGCGGTCAGAGCACGTGACACGTATGCCACCGGCCGCTCGCCCTGGTGCGTCCCCGGCTGAGCCAGCACGCCGCCGATACCTCGTGCGCTAGCGTCACAAGTTACTATTATTGGTTTCCTGGGGTCATAGTGAGCCAAAACTTCACTACTAACTAACGCTCGTTTCACCGCCTCAAAAGAACGTTTACAGTCACTATCCCATTGCCAGGGTACTTCCTTACTTACGTAATAGCTTATGCAAAGGAACTAACAAAAAGCTAAGATTCCTAATAAATTTCGCAAAGAAATTTACCATCCCTAAAAAAGATCGTAATTCTGAAACGTTTTCTGGGGGTTTAATTTTTAAAATGGCTTCAATTTTTGTTTTGTCTGCTTTAATCCCTTCCTTGGAAACTACATACCCTAAATACTTAACATTGTCTACTAAGAATACGCATTTACTCTTTTTAAGTTTTAACCCATAATCAGCTAACCGTTTTAAAACAGTTTCCAAAGCTTCTAAATGCTCCGATCGTGTCTTACCTCCTATTATGACGTCATCCAAAAATCCCTGTACATGTGGAATGCCTTGCAGTAAATTCGACATGATTCGTTGGAATATACCTACGCTTGATGATAATCCATACACTAGTCTATTATAACGAAATAACCCTCGATGCGTGTTAATGACAGTGAATTTTTTTGAATCATCCAATTCGATCTGGTTATAGGCATTAGATAAGTCAATCTTACTTAAGAATTGAGCCCCATTAAGACCTACTAACACATCATCAATTCTAGGAAGTGGGTAACGATCTACCAGTAGCACCGGGTTAAGTGTCGACTTGTAATCCGCACAAATACGTAGCGTACCGTCCGCCTTATTCACAGGCACCAGTGGTGAAGCCCAGTCCGAACAGTCCACGGGCGCGCGCGGTGGAACACGGGCGCCGCGCCCTCGCGAACACGCAGCGTCGCCTTGCCCCCCATGTACCGTCCCAGCCCGCCGCTGAATACTTCCTTATATCTGTCAAGCAATTTACATATTTCGGTGTCTATATGAACTATGCCCTGTTTTATAAAATTACAATGGAATTTGGGTATTTCTATCTGTAATTCAGCTAACCATGCCGACCTATTAAAGACGTGGTCTCTTTTTCTATAACAAATAATTCTAATTGTTTCTCTACACCATTATAACTGACTACAGGCTTAATTATACCTAACGGCTTTATTTTCGAACCATCATAAAATTTCAAAATTGTGTTATCACTTTGAATAGGCAAATGGTCAGAATTTAAATCGTAAACTGTTTTATTTATACAAGAAATTGCGGTCCCTGTATCTAATTCCATGTTTATCACCATATTATCTACCACAATAGGTAAACTCACCGCCTTATAACAGTTTAACGATAAAAGATTTAAATTCTCGATGTCCTCGTCTTCAGTACTCGTATTTCCGTTACCGAGATCACGGGAATGGAATCCTCGCCTCACTGCTCGATTCCGGTCATCATTTTCCTGCGACCTTCGACCCTCACGCTCCGGGCACACCCGCCGCAGATGTCCCACCCGCTGGCATTTGCTGCACACGAAGTTCCGATAGCGGCAATGAGCATATTGGTGGTTCGTAGCTCCGCATGCCGCACACACGCTCCTACCATCCGCCGCCGTGGCACACGCCGATGTCTTCGCCCTTGCAGACCGCGCGCGGCCTGAAGCTGCCGCCGCCGCCGGTCCCGCTCCGCCAACGTCACCGCGCCGCCCGCGCCCGCGCCCCGCGCGGCCCGAGCTCGACGTTAGTGCGTGTACTTGGCAAGCACTATTTGCTTCCGATGCTGTGGTTGATCCTTCGACCACTGCTGCGTCCCTCTCCGCCGCCTCCAAAGAATACGCCAATTTAACCGCCTCCGCAAAGGTGATTGTATCATCCTCAGCGAATAAACGCTGCCGAATGATGTCGCTTCGTAGACCGCACACAAACTGATCGCGCAAGTTTTCATTCAAGTTAGCGTTAAATTTACAATTGCGCGATAGTTTTTTCAATTCCGCCACATAAGCAGCAACATCCTCAGTGGCACTTTGTCGTTTTTGCCTGAACCTGTATCTTTCTGCTAGCGAAGATGGAGCCGGTTGTAGATGCTGACTCATGAGTTCGCCGGCTTCTTTGTACGACAATTTTGACGGCTTCTTGGGACTGGCGAGATTGACGAGCAATTCATATGCCTCGTCCCCCATGCTCGCAATCAAAGTCGGTAATTTTAAATCGTCCTCCACTTTGTTCACTTTAAAGTACATGTCAAGTCTGTCCACGTATGACGACCACAAACCCGATCGCACATTAAATTCGTTTATCCGGCCTACTGACATCGTTCTTAATTTGAAACACGGATTATTATGCACACAACAATACGTATGTAACGTCCAGTTTTGCTCGTCGCCAATGTGATATTTGCGTCCGGGGAGTACAAGGGAAACACAGCTGATTAGTAACAAGATTTATTCCAGACTGATTGTCACAACACTTTTACAAACTACCTTCCGTATATAAATATCACTAACTTGTTATATTACTAAAGTAGGTACCTACACTACAGATTCAATATCCCAAAAGTCTAGAACAAACTCAGCAACCAACGAAATTGAGAAAATACACATTTGCCTAAATATTATTTTTAAGCATATGTGTATCTCTGTATATGTATCACTCCCGCCAGGGTCGCTGAATGTTCGGAAGAGTCACCGTCTGGCACAACAGAAGGCACATGGGTGGTTTTTAGTCAGTAAGAGTCTGACACGCCCTCCCGCTCCGTTATTCGACGATTACCCACACAACAAAAAAAAATGTATATACCTATAACACATTTTTTGTAAGTAACAACTGTTTAAGTATTCGTATGCCAGTAGATGACGATACATTTAAAAGCGCAATACTAAATCTAGGACCTCAAATAACACAAATTAATGAGTTTTATATTTCTGGCAACCTAAGAAGTACAAATTGACGTTTCTCATTATACAAGCCGCGATTACTTTGTATAAACGTCTACGTAAGAAATTGGAAAATCAAGTTCATAATCCTAATTAATTACTATGTTAATCATACACTTTAACAATAAGTATCATTAGCAAGCACTAAGTTTCACTTTTTATTGAAAATAAACACACAACAACACGGTTAATCGTTGATTAATATTCCGACAGGACGTTATTACAATATCATCTCTGTGAGTTCGTTGTCGTAGCGTAGTGACCGTTGTAAGCCGTTTTTGAAAACCGATTTTCTTGTATACAGGGTGTCCAGTAAATAGCACGACATACTGCAGGGGGTGATAGCTTGGGTCACTACCTATCAATACAACACAATATATGTTCAGCAAAATCTTACGGATTTACAGTTTTACAAAATTTTCCGAAATACCGAAAAATACTTTTTGAGTTTTGAACCGCAATACGGAAATCAATTAGTAAATAAGTTTCACAATAAATCATTCAACTTCATTCAAGTGCCCTTGATAAAAATCAATCGATCGGTATTAAGTGATTGACTAATCACTGTACAAAATTGCAAACGAATTATATTACAAAGAAGAAGAGGAGAAGAAGTGTCACTTAACTCGCGGCCACGTTATCAATGATTATTAACTCAATCGTAACAGTGAAAAAAAGAACTCAAAATTCCATTATTGTTACCATTTTACCTGTTTATGCCAGTTACTCTTTTGTTTTACCTTTCATTAATCATTTTAGACACCTCTTAACGTGCCGAACTCATTAAATAGCCCAATCAACAACCCCTGAGAAAAACCTACTTACTTTCCCTTATTGCATAGTTCAAATGATGAGACAGAATACAATTTCGTATTGAAATGGAATTTAATTTTGACACTTACCTCTTTGTAGTATCTTTTTTATCAGAATGAAATAGACAGTAATAACATTAAAGTAAATAGCAGACCTAAGTGGTTTAAACATAACTTATAATGTAATATATAATATAATATAATTTTTATTTCAGACCAGAGATGATGTCCATTTTGTTAGTAACAATGTTCTTACAGACTAGTATAAGTTAATAATACTTAAAATTACCCACAACCAAACACAAAAAAAGACAGTAAACCCATCTATCACTACCTCGCCATTCCATGACAAATGGCGCAGCAATGACCGATGTAATCACAGTCCAGCCGACTAGCAATCATGCTAAGGATGCTGTTGGCGCTGCCACGTACTCTACGCACCAGGGATGCGCATCTTTTACGCATCGTAGCGTAAAAGCAGTCTACACGATGTTCCGCAAACATCCCTGATGCACTACAGAATCGCCGCAGCCCCATCAGCACCCTGAATGCATTATTAAATATATAGTTATATATATAATATAGTTTATATTAATTCCGTCTATGTGACAACCTACCCGGGTGCTACTGAGTGCCACAATCAGATCGTTCATATACAGATTGAATAGGGTTGGCGAGGACAATCCCCCCTGCCTCACCCCGCACTCCAACCTGTACGATTGCGACATGGTTCCCGACCATCGCACGCCATTGACCTGATTTCCGTACCAGTACTTGCAGATGTTGACGAGTTCTATTGGTAGATTAGTGTTTTCCAACTTTTTCCATAGAATATCATAGGAAACCAGGTCAAACGCTCTCGAAAGATCAGGAAAGCATGCATGAACTGCAGTTTGACGTCTAGTTTAGTATTTGACAGCATGTTTAACACACAAAACTGCACTTTCAGTGGAAAGTCCGCCCCGGAAGCCGAACTGATTGTCGTGAAGTTTAATGTGTTTGGTCAGCTGTGAGTTCAACACGCTGTCAAACACCTTCGATACAACTGTGGCAAGAGAGATAGGTCTATAGTTATTCCTATCTGATACGGGTAGATCAGCTATTTTATTTTTAACAATAGGTATTATAATTGTTTTAATCATTTCTTGTGGCAGATATGAGTGGCTTAGACAAAGGTTAAACAGCATAGCCAACAATCTCGGTAAGTGGGGTCCAGCATGCTGCAGATGTTCAATGCTCAACCCATCATGGCCGGCAGATTTACCTCTAGTCATTGATTTGATTATGAACTTCACTTCTCTAGTTGTACATCTAAAACCTATCTTTTCACCGTTCTCAACACTGATCACCGACTGCGAGGACCCCAATGGCGAATTTACAGTAAAATGTTGTCGAAACAGATCCGCTATTTCACCGGCATCGCTTACGCCGTCGATACACACAGGAGTAACCAGTTTGTTATTTAGTTTATTAGTAGCTTTCCAAAAAGATCGAAAATCGTTTTTTGAGTGATGGGAGGCCAGGATATCCATTTTTACCTGTTCTTCATGGTTCTGACACCATCTCAGTCGGTTCTTAAAGATTTTCCTGGCCCCACACATCTCGTTATAAATTGCCCCTGAATTTGGTTTGCCATACCAACACCACAAATAAAATTTCTTCTTAGCCTCCCTGTGTGCATCGCCAACATGTAAGTTCCACCCCGCAATAGGTTTCCTCTTCTTACATACATGTTTACTACGTTTGCTACAAAGTGCTGCCTCTCTTAATATTTTTACAATATTGTTATACAAACCATCAATGACCTGTCTATGCTGCAAAATATTACAAGTGTAATCTGCACAATTTATAAACTCCTCAGGAAAGTCAAGAAGTCTTAAGTGTCTGTGACATTCAGTCATGTATTGATTAACTTGATCTAAACTTCTTTCTCCCCATATAGCATCATTTACAGTCAGTTTACATTCTAGTAACTTAGGTGAGACAATGCCCAGAGAGTGGAACCTATGTTAATATGGCATGACATAGAAGAATAGGAATTATAAGGTGTTCCTGCATAATTGATTTCACATAGTAGTTAGGTAGGTACCTAATGTTACATTAATTGTGATGATAAGATATACTTTTTTTTTTCTTTAAAACGCCTTAGGTTCATAACCTGTAATGTTATGCATATATGTATTGTTTTTTTTAATCAGCCTACGCTGTCCCACTGCTGGGCAAAGACCAAATTTTTCCAGTTCTCTTTTTGTCCTGTCCTCTCTGGCCAATTGGTTGCATGTACGTAGGAATACAACATAAATAGAAATAAAATAAATGGAATTGGTTATAAACATTCTCACAATAAGGACTAAATAGAATTTATTTTGTACCCAGAAATCATCCCTATTATATAAGCGTGTTAAAATTTGAAAGGATGAACATAAGTGACGTAAGAATCCATTACACTAAACGGATTACACTGGAGTCCTCACTTCGTTGGGATGCCACCATTTTGTTGCAAGTTACTTAAGAGCTTAGGCGGGCATGGCGTGGGTCGTTTTAAATCAATTTTGGCTGATTCGCTGTAAGCTCTAGTTATGTTTTGTGATCGCTCAACAAACCATTTTCAGAAAATTTAAAAATCCATTGACTAATAAATTTGTTCGGTGCACCGAAAATATTAACAAAATAAAAATATTAACAAACAATAATAAATAATACTAACCTACTAAAACTACGTCAGAAGAACCATAAAAAACAATGCTTGATATTCCTGAAGTAGTCCAATTTATTGCGAACACAACAGTTCCAAAACTTACCTATAACAAACATTTTCTGAAATAATAAGCTGAAAGATATTCATAACATTCTCCGAAAACTGCAAACAGAGAAGAAGTTCAAAGTTCTGTAAATGAGGTGAAGTGTTTTATTTTGCAGAATACGGTACTCGACCTAGTGGGGGCGGCTGTTGTTCTCGAGAGAATGCGTGGCGTAACTGGCGTACGAGCAATGGGGCGTAAGCACGACTGTAAGTCATGTTTTGCGAGGCATCGGCTACATTTTGCAGGCCTCGGAAAGTTGTGCACCTCATTCATGTTCTAGAGCGTAGAAGTTTTTATATTATGAGGGTTGCTCGTTTAAGTTAGATTTTCAAAAGATATTGAACCCTTGTTACGTCACTTGTAGGTAAAAAGTGGCACATTTCGTCACGCGAAATATCAACGCACTGTATCGTCCTCATTTATTATTCACGTGACAAAAGAAAATATAGGCGTCCAAAAGTTTTTGTCAATTTAACCGAAGGACCAAATATACTCATTTACTCAAAAAATGAAATTACAAAACATTGTTCGAAAGTTAAAAATTACGCACCATTCAATGGAATGTGCGGTCAAATAGGTACTCTCACCTAAGTACCTATTTTACCGCACTCTCCGTTGTATAGTGCCGTGCGTATCCTTTTCGTTTTTTTTTATTTCCATAATAATATACAGGGTGTTACGGAAAGGTCTGGTAATTTTTTTTTTTTTGGAACAATCTGTTCCGCCACTCTATTCCCAAACCACTGTAACTTCTGTAAGCCAGAATCAACAGTGGCGACCACCAGAAAAAAACGCCGAGGCAATGAAGCTCGACGAGTCCCAGACAAACGATTAAACTGTCTTGGGTCCCGCAACGAAATAGGTGTGGTCATATTTTGAGAACCGGTTCCGCCCATGGCAATGAACAAATTTCTCTAAGAAAAAATAGAAAATTCCCAAAACAAAAAATTAGACTTTCCCTAAAAAGTTGTCATCAGCTGATCAACATTTGCTTCTTCTCGGGCTTACATTCGTCTACTCGTTTGTAAAAACCAACTTACCGCACTAGTATTATAATAGTTATTTATGATACTATTGCGGTAAGTCGGTCTTTACAAACGAGTAGACGAATGTAAGCCCGAGACGAAGTCGAGGGCTTACATCAACAACGTTTTTTAAGACATTTGCGAGAAAACAGTACCTACAATAAATAGGTGATGATAAAAACTTTTGTTTTTGATGTTTCACATCAAAAACAAAAGTTTCTATTGGCGCAACTTGGCAGTAAAACGGTCGACTCGACGGCATGTCACCCTCGTACCACGAAGCCCCCACTACGCTACCGCTCTCGACTCCCTTCTCCCTAGAAACATCTATGCGAAATAAGTAACAACAACATCAACTAACAACCAACATCAACAAACAACGACAACAATTAAAAACAACCACAACCAACAACAAACAACAACAACAACAACCAACAACAATTACAACAACAACAACCAACAACAATTACAACAACAACCAGCAGCAACAACAACAACAACCACAAAAACAACCACCGACAACAACAACACCAACAACCACCACCACCACCACCAACAACAACATTAAAACAAAAACCAACAACAAACAACATCAACAACAATAACAACAACAACCAGCAAAAACAACAACCACCGACAATAACAACAACACTACCAACTACAACAACCACCACCACCATCAAAAACAACAACATTTACAACATCCAACAACAAACAACAATCAACAACAAACAACAATCAACAACAATCAACATCATCAACCAACAACAACTACAACTAACAACAATGACCAACAACAACAACAACCACCAACAACAACCACAACACTACCAACTACAATATTCACCACCACCACCAACAACAACAACAACATCAAAATTTACAACAACCAACAACAAACAACAACCAATCACAAACAACATCAACAACCAACAACAAAAAACAAAAACAACTAACAAAACTACCAACAACAACCACAACCAACAACAACAACCACAACTAACAACAACAACCACAACTAACAACAACAACAATGACCAACAACAACAACCACCACAACCAACTACAATCAACAACAACTACAACACAAAAAACACAACACATAAAATAGATGTTTCACATCTACGACGTCGCCTGAGCGTGATGACTAATATTTTCTCTTTCGTAATTTAAAACTCCTTTGTGGAATTCTTAAATGTTTTTTTATGGAAATTAAAAAGAAAACCGTATAGGATACGCACCGTTTTACCACACGCTATACAACGGAGCGTGCGGTAAAACCGTGCGTATCCTTTACGGTTTTTTTTATTTCCATAAAAACAATAATTTAAGAATTTCTATTTTGTTTTGTGTTTTCTTTTGTGTTGTAGTTGTTGGTTGTGGTGGTTGTTGTTGTTATTGTTTTTTTTTGTTAGTGCTGTTGTTTTTAGTTGTGGTTTTTGTTGTTGGTTGTGGTTGTTGTTGGTAGTGTTGTTGGTTGTTGTTGTTGTTGTTGTTGTTTGTTGTTGTTGTTTGTTGATGTTGTTTGTTGTTGTTAGTGTTGTGTTGTTTGTTGTTGTTTTGTTGTTGTTGTTGTTTGTGGTTGTTTATTTATTTATTTATTTATTTGGAAACTCAACAGCTTATTTTAAATTTACATGAGTTATGAATATTCACCTCACTATCAATGAACAGCCCAATGCAGTCGATATAAAAAGAATAAAAAATAAAATAAAAAATAACATCTTAAAGTCCGCATACACTGCACACCGCTAGCGAGGTGATGACAATTATCTCTTAAGCCAATAACAGAATTTCACGGCATTGATAAAGCTATGTTAACTAGAAAGTGGCGAGAAGAAAAAAGAAACAAAAAAGAAAATTTGTAGTATTGTAACAAGTGCAGCTAATAATAATAATGTGGGATTGTTGATACATTAAATCAAAGTTACAAGGTTTGTAAATAATAAGGCAAGTGTGTAAATAATAATTGAACAAAAACGAAAACAAAACTTTGTGAAATCTAAAATTGTGAACATATAACTCAGCAATTAGAACGTGCTCAGTCGAGATACATAACAAACATTTCTCCATTTCACTTTGTTTTACCTTATTTGATAAATATATAGTTATATATTTATTTATTCAATAGTATAAGTATATTGAGAATGAGTCACGGCACAACTTGTCCACCAAACAAAATCTGCTTGACTTGTCTCCGGTATGATTGTTTGGATAAACAAAATACAGTATGGATTCGACATATGGTCAATAAATGAAATCACGAGTTATACTCGTCCACAGAAGTATAACAAAATTTATTATTAAATTAAAATTCAAAAAATTAAGAAACTTAAATTTTCAAACAAAATAAATATCAAATAAATTCAGTAAAAGTCAAACACTCTGTTTAGAGAACGTGGGTACAATACCTACTTACCTAGAGTACAGAATGGCAACAGCTCAAATGCAGACGAGACGGCACCGGCGCGGCGTGGCGCGGCGCGGTGCGTCGCATTTCAAAGTTCAAGGATTTAAGGAACAAAGTATGTTAGATCATTGACCTAGTGCTGCAATTCTACAGAGTGTTCAAATTTACTGAAAATTAAAACTATTTTTTTTGTTTAAACTACTGGACCGATTTCGTTCATTTTTTGCACATCGTCAGTAAACTCTTAAACAAGCATGTGATTTCATTTATTGCCCATATGTCGAATCCATACTGTATATCGACACTCTCAAAACTCTCAGAGTAGATGCGAGGCAGTCGGGTCATAACGGCATTTCTCCCGTAATTAGTGCAGTAGTGAGGGATCCTGAATAATTTTGTATGTCTGGTGCGTTTTTTGGTATGCAAAAATCTATACATGATAGCAGATCACTGCTGTCCAAACGACCACGCAGGATATCAAATAACAAAAGCATATCCAACATCTTACGCCTATCTACTAGGGGAAGCATATCATAGTGTTTGCAGTCTCGGGCATAGGAATCATGACGTTTTCGGGACTTGAAGTTCAGAAATTTTACGAACTTTTTCTGTAGAGTTTCCAATCTTTTGGTATATACCTCGTATTGGGGTGACCAAATTGGGCTACAGTACTCCAAAATACTACGCAGCAAGTTGTATGTTGACTGTTGTTGTTGTTTGTGGTTGTTGTTAGTTGGTTGTTGGTTGTTGTTGTTGGTTGTTAATGTTGTTGTTGATTGTGGTGGTTGTTGTTGTTGTTTTTGTTATTTGTTGTGGTAGTTGTTGTTGCTGGTTGTTGTTATTGGTAATGTTATTGTTGTTGTTGGTTGTTGTTGTTGTTGTGTTTGTTATTGTTATTTGTTGTTGTGTCTGTTATTATTAGTTGTTATTGTTTGTGGTTGTTGTTTATGGTTGTTGTTGGTTGTGGTGGTTGTTGTTGAATGTGGTGGTTGTTGTTGGTGGTATTGTTGTGTCGGTGGTTGTTGTTGTTTTTATTGATTGTTGTTTGTTGATTGTTGTTGTTAGTTGTGGTAGTTGTTGTTGCTGGTTGTTGTTATTGGTATTGGTGTTGTTGGTTGTTGTTGTGTTTGATGTTGTTCTTTGTTGTTGTGTTTGTTGTCAGTTGTTGGTTGTTGTTGCGTTCCTTTTTTTCGCATAGATGTTTCTATGGAGAATGGAGTCGAGAGCGGTAGCGTAGTGGGGGCTTCGTGGCACCACGGCGTCATCCCGTTTTTCGTCTCAACATTCGAGTCTGTTTTACTGCCAAGCCGCGCCATTAGATGTTTCACATCAAAAACAAAAGTTTTTTTCATTACCTATTGTAGGTACTGCTTTCTCGCAAATGTGTTGAAAAACGTTGTATGATACACGTGCGGATTGGTATTTACAAACTCGTGACTATGGTAAGACCTCGACTTCGTCTCGGGCTTACATTCGTCTACTCGTTTGTAAAAACCAACTTACCGCACTAGTATCATAAATAACTATTTTGAGCAAATCTGTTGAAAATAACTATTTATTCATCTACCCTATTCAACCAACTTAGCTTATAACAGTCCACTGCTGCACATAGACCCTTCCCAAGCCAAGTCACACTACTCGAACCTCCACCTGTCGCATCCAGGCTCTCCCAACTCCAGCAGTACACCTAACGGGTGGCGCCCCTTGTTACTGATGCCAATAGGTGCGCATCGTCACAATGACATTAGTTTGCCTCTCATAAAAACAATACAAGTTTGCGGGTTTAAATATCGTACAAAAATAGTTTCATCATACAATTAATAAATTTGACGTCACGTGGCGCAGTGGCTGAGCGTTCGGCTGCTACGCTGCGTATCGCGGGTTCAATTCCCGCACGAAATAGATAGTTGTTCCGGATCTAGGTATCTAGTGAATGTATGTGAGTTTCCATGTTTGTAAACGCACCCACGGATTGAGTAATTCCTAATGTGAAACAAAGTTTTTTGAAAGAAAAAAAACATCACGTCTAGAGAATAAAATGAAAATGGTTACGACTTAAATCGATCTTTTTGCGTTTTTGCTTTGTTTGTAGATCAGGTAAATTCATTCATCTACTCCTGTAAAGCCCCGAAACTCACCGGTGAGTCGGACCAAAAAAAAAAAAAATTAAAGAGAATAAAAAATAAAAAAAAATCGGCTGTCAACCCGGGTTGTCCTCGGGGTTTAATTTGACAACCCGGATTTTGCCATGGGGCTTCACAGGTTAATTTGTTGAATATACTCGTATTTAAATTCACTTGAAATAAGGGAACGCTGTAATGGTAACAGACTTTCTCTGTCAACAAAAATGTGTATTAACCGTTATGTAATTTGTATTTTTGATTTAAAACAGAGTAACTTATATTTAGTTTTACTATTTAAGTAATACGTACGGCTATGCGTCTCAGGTACATGGTGGATATCCCATCCACATGCACAAAACATTTTGGGAACACATTCATTCTGCGTACGAGGAACGGAATGAAAATTAAAAGGAGTGGGATTCCCTGTCAGAGTCTGTGTTTCCTGATACCTACAACCTGGGGGTCCGGGTCTTTAATACAATAGTGAATATTTTACACGTGAATAGGCAAGCACGAGCCTATAAACTCTATAAAAATAAAACAAAATCTAAAGACACCTCTAGATACCAATCAATAAACTAACTCAGGTAACCCATAGAGAATCATTATCGCGTGCTAGAAAACTAAATCAAAATAATCCCTTTGAAACATTTATCACAAACTTGAAAATATGAAAGTTTACGTCAATCACGTATTTCTGATTTAATACTAATGAATTTCTTAATTGTCACTACCAAAACTAACAAGTGTTAGTTTAGTTCCATATTTCAAGGTTTTTGCTGAATTTTGGTTGATTTCTGAATGTTTTTTTTTTGTAAAATTCTTGTTGTAGCTCCACCCTTTTTATTATGGGATGGGAAATCATGAAATAACTTTATCCGCTCTGGGCGGAGCGGGAGGGCGTGTCAGAGTCTTACTGACTAAAACCCACCCATGTTCCTTCAGTTGCCTGTGCCAGGGGCTGCGGTGACTCTTTGAATCTCTCCTGCGACCCTGACAGAAGCTCAACCCTTCCATTTTCTTTTTAAAACCAAACGTTAAGAAATATTATCCTTATTATTTAGTCGAAAGACATCCACTGCTTTACATAGGCCTCCCACAAGTGTCGTCACAACGACCGGTCCTGTGCGTCTAGCATTCATCGGATTCCCGTGACTCCCACCAGGTCATTGGTCCACCATCCAACGCTGCGTTTTCCGACACGCGGTCGCCACTCTAGAGCAATGTGCCTTTCAAAATACCATTTCAGTTTGGCGAAGCTTAAAAATACTACGCAATAAAAAAATACAAAGTAGATATGATAAAAAGTAGTTTTGTTTGGTCTGTTCAGAATTTGAATTAGAAGAGAATTACTAGAATTTACATTTTAATATATTAACATATCTAAAAGCCAGGTTAGGGCTCCAAAAAGAGGATCTTCTTCACATTATGACCCGTGTCCAGAAGTAGGCTTTCTAAATCAATCCCGTAAATAGCAAATACTCGTAGCACCACTACGGCGTAGCGTTGCTACGAAGGGCATGCGTAGTAGGTGGACTAAAATAAGGATTTGTCCTCAGTGTTACCTCGACTAACACGCTCTCCCGCTCCACCCAGAGCGGGAGAAGTCATTGGATAATTTCCCAACCAACCAACCAAAAAAAAAAAGTATTACCTCGAGCCAGTGAGAAACTACATAAACAATATGCAACAATATGCCGCAATGCAATCAAATTTTCCCCTTAAACCAGTATATTCGGGGTCCGCACAACAATGATTCTTCTCCTATACTTCTTTATTAGTCGTTATCTGAGTAATAACATAGTCCAACCATTATCTCTTCGGTCTTCCTCTAACTTAATGGCCATCCACACTCAAAATTTACATCATGATGTTTTCCTCATTTTTCCGCATCACATGCCTATTGCAGGATGCCCAGAGGACACGGTGGAGCATACGGTGGAGGTCTGCCCCGCTTGGGTGGAGCACCGCTGTGTCCTCGTGGATGCGATGGGTGGCGGCGACCTCTCGCGCCCGGCCCTGGTTCAGGCCGTGGTACGGAGCGAGAGGGAATGGGATGCAGTCTCCGCCTTCTGCGAAGCAGTAATGCTCGCGAAGGCGGAGGCGGGACGCGTGAGGGAAGCTCAACGGAGTGCCCCTCACGGCCCCGGCTGCTACCACCGCAGGAGAGGTACTGGGCGTACTGGGCGTAGGACGTCGCGAAACGATCTCCGGCCACCGTAGACCCGGGCCTACGGACGGCGAGCAGTGAGTAGCTCGCCGTCCGATCAGCACCAGGCCCGTGAGTCGACGGCGCGTAGTGTTCCACGCCCGCCTAAAGAGATTAGTGTCAGCCACCACTGACGGGGCCCATCGTGGCCGGTGCCTGCATGCCTAGGGGTAGCGGATAAATTCTGAAAATTAGTTACCGCACCCCTGGGCACTCAGGCAGGGAAGGAACAGGGGATGGGTTTTAGTCATTAAGAGTCTCACACGCCCTCCCGCTCCACCCAGAGCGGGAGAAGTCATTGGATGATTTCCGATCCCCCCAAAAAAAAAATGCCTATTCCAGGATAACCAATTTTTCAGTCACCGGTATTTTCAGACTTTATTAAATAGATATTTAAAAACAGTCTGGAGAAACATATAAATAAAAAAAAAAAAAAAAACACAAATTACATTTAGTTGCGTGGTATTACTGCCAGCGCAGATACACTTGCAAATTTCTTGATCAGTTTTGATTTTCTGTTAATAACTAGCTGACATGGCGAACTTCATACCACCTCAGAATCAATAACGTTGTGTTATCGAAATCAGGCAATCCGTTCTCGAAATAACATCAAAAAAGGCGTTCCATACAAAATTTATGAGAAAATGAATTAAGTTAGAGTGGTATTTTCAGAGGGTGGCACGTTAAAAAAACACTGTAGAAATGTGTGGGTTGCTTTTATTAATAAAATAGTTATTGAAATGATTAGCAATTTGTTTCGCGACCGTAATTTTATCGTTATTGATTTTAATTTTCAAAATATAATTTTTTGATATATTTTTAGATTGATTTATTATTTGCCAGGCAGTTTTAAATTTCTTTGTTATGTTTCGATTGTATATTTTCTAAAAAGCTTAGAGTAGTCTTTAAAGCGAGATCTATTTAAATCATTTGATTTTTATCTGTAGGTCCACAGAAGTTGCCGTTTTTTCTTACTACATTAATACAATTTAATACCTATAAATATCCACCTTGGCTTTTTTTTACATTTATTGTACCTAATCATAGTCTTAGGAAAACAAAGGTTGTAGAATATAGAAAATTCATGAAATTTGTTGTAGGCAATGTACGGGTCATCAGTTTCATATATTATTTCGGAGGTCTAGATTGTTCTTTAAAGCAAAAATCTATAATTGAGAAGGACAATGTCGAATTGTCACTTTTTGACATATGTCGGACTTGACGGATTGTCATCTTTGTTAAACAGCGCCCTGGATTCTTATCCAGGGCGCTGTTGTGTTGTTTACCGAGATGAAAATTCTATGTTCTTACAAAGAATTTTCATCTCGTTGGGAAGTTCCCATGAGACATCTTTTAAACGACTCGAGCGAAGCAACTTGCAAAAGCGAGTATAAAAATATATTATTTGATGAATGCTTAATTATAACAATCATAACTGCGCACAGGAACTTGGAACATTAGCACAATGACTAGAAGAAGTGCTGAACTCAGCGCTACTCTTTACATACCATATCGTGAAGAAGTGCCTTTCCATGGCTACAAAAAAGAAAGGGAGAGGTAAACCGCTAACTACCAGGATGACAAATGTCCGGAAGGACATACAAAAGCAGCCTTATGGATGACGATGCTTACCAACGAAGTGAATGGCGTCGAAGGATTAAGAAAGCCGACCCCGCGTAACGGGAAGAGGCGAGGGTAAAGAAGAAAAGAATTTGATGAATGCTCAATTGCTTGTACTTCTAGAGAAATGCAGCCGGCCAATGTCTTCAAAAGTATTGCAATTAATTTGATTGCGTTGTAACTTGTACGGTTACGGAATGAGGCTACGTGAACTGAGCTAGATGAGACATCTCGATTAATTGGCAGTGCTCGACATACGGCTTCATCAATTGTACCTGCTCTAAATAAAGGCTCCCTCAAACAGGCAATATGCGACATTGCGACAAAAATTTGCATACTTTTTCAAATTGCAAATTCAGAATTGTTATAAATTTGCAATTTGAAAAAGTGCTGAACTAAATTGTTACTTCAGCACAATTTTAGTCTTACATTTAGTCCGACAATTTAAGTTTAAGTTTTTAAATTAATTTAATTTTAAGATTTATAGCTGTCACCATAATAATCAATTAACTTTTCCCGTATTAACTTCAGTAGTAAAGAGCAATATGTGCCACGACTCTAGACCCCAAGATACAGGTGCTGCCTAGTTTGGGGACCACCGTATTGACCAAATGAAGATTGCTTAAAGCTACAAACCTAAATTGAGCAAACCTAATATTAACCATATATTTGTCATACTTATTATTGGAATCAAGTGTGCTCACAATTTTAGGACCCATTTTGACGAGTTGACGTTTTTTGCGCCCGGTGCCTCGTTAATATTAGTGTTTTTAACCAGTGGTGCTTGGCAACTGGGCTTAACCCAGTTGTAAATACCCCCTTTGTGCCTAATGGCCTAGCTTTGTTCTGCCTACCGCTTGATTATGAGGGAAGTGGAAATTATGTTTTTCTTACTCCTCTGCTGTCTTTTCTGATTAATTTCGTTGCGGGCCCCAAAAGAGTGTAATCGTTTCTCGAAGACTCGTCGAGCTTTATTGTCTCGGCGATTCTGGCATATAGAAGTTAAGTAAGTTACAGTGGTTATTGTAATTTCCCTCAGGAACAGTATTTTTTTTCTATAGGGAAGGTACCCTTTTCTTTACCCCTGACAACGTTCATGTAAAATCAAATCATGATGATCGGTTCTTTTTTTTAAGTGATTTATGCGTGAAAAGGTAACAAACAAACTATGGACATTTTTATCTGTTACATAAGATTTTGGTACTATTTATTAATAGCCATCACAAGATAGAGATACTGTCAAATGAAATCTACCCAAATATATAAAAATCAATAAAGTTTATCATATCCTAAGACAGCGAGTACCCACCTTAATCAAATTCCTTCATTGTTGCCGTAATTTCGGCGACAGCAACCTAATAAACTTTTAATGAGTGATTTGGTCTTAACATCCCCCGTCTTTGAGCAATGTTGTTACCGTCACAGCTGTAATCATGTGACTTCGCCTTAATTCTTAAGGTAAAGGTCTATACTGATGGATGCGATAGGTGGCGGCGACCTCTCGCGCCCGACCCTGGTTCAGGCCATGGCACGGAGCGAGAGGGAATGGGAGGCAGTCTCCGCCTTCTGCGAAGCAGTAATGCTCGCAAAGGCGGAGGCGGGACGCGTGAGGGAAGCTCAACGGAGTGGCC
The DNA here is from genome assembly GCA_951329385.1 of Polia nebulosa. Classification (NCBI taxonomy): domain Eukaryota; kingdom Metazoa; phylum Arthropoda; class Insecta; order Lepidoptera; family Noctuidae; genus Polia; species Polia nebulosa. The sequence continues at coordinate 16,204,269 of OX589590.1, forward strand.
CTCACCAGTGGCACCACAGCAGGAGATGTACTGAGCGTACTGGGCGTAGGACGTCGCGAGACGATCTTCGGCCACCGTAGACCCGGGCCTGCGGACGGCGAGCAGTGGGTAGCTCGCCGTCCGATCAGCACCAGGCCCGTGAGTCGACGGCGCGTAATGTTCCACGCGCGTGTTAGATTTAATGAACTATGTGATATCATTTCATTATATATTTTGATTTTCCAAGAATATTGGTCGTTGCATTTTAAACATTGGTCACATTTATGAACCTTGGAACAAATGTAGACGTACCTACCTAAGTAAATCTTATTGTGTGTACAGATATAAAACGCTTAACTTCTAAAAAGCTGAATTGATGATACTCCTATAAATTATTACGCATTTTTTAATGATCGTTGTATTGTATCTTGGATTTTATATTGCTACTTTAATTTAATAAGTTGTTTGAAACGATTGGGACAATATAATAATAATAATAATAAATCACGAGAGTTTGGAAAATGAATAGAGTCACAATAGTTCCAATAGTAGTATCAACAACTGGTGTTATTCCGAAACAAATATTTAATAGTTTTAATGCACTCAATCTATCCAAATACACATACCTAACACTACAAAAAGCTGCCATATTAAACACTTGCCGAATAGTTAGAAAATTTTTACAACTAGATTTAGATAACAATGTCACTGCAGTACAAAGCAATTTACCATCTGAAAGAAATAACTAGGATCTCACCTTGGTTCACACCCGTGAGATTCTAGCAAATACCAGGTTTTAACCTGAGAAAAACGAAGTTTAAAAACATCATAATAATAATATATTTATTACATCAAAAAGAAATATAGGTTGACACAGAGTAAACTAGAAACAATTACAGTTGTGTCTTAATATAAGCCTCTGCTGCCGAACTAGGTATAAGGCCTGTATTTCGGCACGCAGCGCCTCAAGCCCTGGAGCTGGATCTGTAAGTACTAGCTCATGAACAAAATAGAAAATTGATTAACATAATATAATTTGCAGGATTTTAAACAATAAAAACAAAATTGTGAAGAGTAATTGTCCTCTGGGTGTAATAAGGTGAAATGGTGAGTGTATGTGTGTGAGAGGGTGTGTAATATTAAAATAAAATAGTACTTATAGTTTTATAGATCTTTTATTGATAGGTACCACAAACCGTAATCACCACCCTAAGATGGTCAGCAAATCCTCAGTTCCATCGTATGTTAATTTCCAAAGCCACTGGAATAAAGATTTTTTTAGAGTTTGTTTATTTTTAGGGTAGATTTGAAGAATTTTGTTGATTTTGTCATATACAAACGGGCCCAAAAAGGGGAAAAATCTACCAATAAAGGCAGTTCTTGAGTGTACCCTGTTACAAACAGGTAAACCTTTCCGCCTTGTTACCCGACTCGGACTGTACTCCATGGTGGCATGTTGTTTTAGAATAATGCTAGAGATAAATAGTTGGCGAACAGTCAGGACCTCGCAGTATTCATAAAGGAGGGTAGTAGGGTAACGAAAAGGTTTAAATGTACTGAGTTTCAGTATGGTTCTTTGGGAAACCTCAAGTTGTTTCATTGTAGTCTTCGGTGCACCACCCCAGGACAAGATGCAGTATGTAATGAGTGACTGACAAAGTGCATAATATATTTGCTTCAGTATTATCGGGGTGACTACATGCCTCAATGTCCTGAACACGAAGGTAAGTTTGCGAATTCTCTTACTTAGCACTTGAATGTGGGATTTAAAGCTAAGATTTTCGTCAATTATTACGCCTAGGTATTTAATTGTTTTGGTACGCTCCAGCGAATCACATGAGCATTTAGAAGCAAACGAATCGTGAGTTGAGCAGTTATGTGCGATAAGGTTTAGGTTCACATGTGATAAACTACGGATCGAGAAAGTCACGTACTTAGTTTTTTTAACATTCAGGGTAAGCATGTTTTCGGCAAGCCACTTCTTCACTAAATCAAAACCCTTTTGCGCTAGCTGGTAAGTTTCATTCCATGTTTTTTCAACGAAAATGAGGGCAGTATCATCTGCGTATGAGATTATTTTACCATGAAATGAGTTTAGACAAAGAAGATCGTTCATATACACGAGAAAAAGAGTCGGTCCAAGAATGCTACCCTGCGGCACTCCATAAGTCACTGGAAGATCAGATTTAATGTATGGACCTACCTTAACACATTGGGTCCTGTCTGTTAGATAATCGGTCATTAGGTCAAGTTGTTTACCCCTAATGCCAATCTTTTCCAATTTATGCACAAGGATTTGAACAGAAACCGTGTCGAAGGCCTTCGCTAGATCCAGAAATATTGTAATACATTTATTACCTCTATCTAAGTTTGAAGATATAAAATTTGTTAAATTACCAACTGCATCATCAGTGGATTTACCACTACGAAAGCCAAACTGATGATCAGACAGAATATGTTTGCTTTCGAGATAGTTTACTAACCGAGTGTTTATAATTTTTTCTAGAATCTTTGAAAGCGACGGTAAAATCGAAATGGGCCTAAAGTTTTCTACACGGTCTCTATCCCCACCCTTGTGTATTGGTCGTACCTGAGATTTTTTGAGGTCTTTCGGAAAACAACCATTTTCGAGACACATATTAAAAATGTAGGTTATGTGTGGCACAAGAAAATCTTTATTGTCTTTCAAGAGCTGATTAGACAAATTATCCCACCCCATTGAACATTCATTCTTAAGAGAAGCTATAATGTTCCTAACCTCATCTTCATCAGTGTCAAAGAAAATAGCTGAATCAATATTTTGCTCAAGGGGTGCCTTACTATGTTCTTGGATCTTCGTTTGGACCAGCGCTATTTGTGTTCAGCTAGTGATTTGCCTACATTTGAAAAGTACGAATTAATCAGATTCACAGAGCTCTGTGGAGTATCAGATAGTGTAAGTAATTCCTTTGGATAGTTATTATTTTTTGTGGTATTTGTGATACTTTTAACAGTTTCCCATAACTTCTTGCTATTTTTTCCAGCCTTTTCCACAAGTTCTTTTTCATAATTACGTTTAACCTTTTTTATGATTGTGTTACAAAAATTTCTGTACCGCATATAGGTTTTTTTAACTATTAAATCGCTTGGAGAGGATTTAGATTTTTTGTGTAGTTTATCCCTGTTGCGCATACAGCGCAGCAGGCCTTGAGTAATCCAAGGTTTGATTATCCTTTTGCGACGTGGAAGGGCAACGGTTACCGAATTCATAGTCAATGCATTTTTTAGTTCTCCTATGACATAACTAACCGCAAAATTACAGTCATCATTTGCATAGATTGGGCTAAAGTCAATTTTGCTTATGGCCTGAGATAAACCCTGTTGGTCAATTTTGACACTCGTTAGAATGGCATACGTACGAGACTGTTGCTTTTTTAGACATAAAATAACCGATTTGTGGTCTGTTAAAGTAGACTGAGGAACAATAGTAATTGAAGGAGACCCGGTTTTCAGGAGCACATGATCCAAACAGGTACCACTAGCGTCACGAGTGATGAAATGATGCGCTGGCAATAGACCGTGGTAGGCTGTAAGAGCAAGATATTGATCCGCGGACGCACACAAGTTCTCACAATACTGTCAGATAGTGTTGATATTCTTCGAATATCAACTAAGAATTAAAGATCCAGTGTTATTAGATTGCTTAATATAATCTTATTATGTTTTAAAACAATTGGACTACACAATAATTGATTATTAACACATCTATTATTAGTTTATTCATGACAATCTGTGATTGGTAGAACATGGCGGGATATTATCGTGACGTTTAAGAAAAGTATCTACTCACAACTTACTATAAAAGATGTGTTACTAGTTACTCTTATTCATTATTAAGTTGCTGAAAGTGTAATATATGCAACCTCATGTAGAGGAAGCTCTGTTCTAATAACTGCTAATATACTTGATGTGAAAGATTGATTACAAAGGCTCACGTAAGTTATTTGATGTTATATTTGTGCTATGTTAAGGCCCTTGTTTCTAGTTATATTAAATGGTATTAAGGAATACCTATTCATGTTCTTTGCCTTGTCACTGTTATTGCTTCTAAGTGGCAAGATATTTCACGTTGTAAATTGGCACAAGCGATAGATCATAGAATTTGATTTATTGTGATAAAATATTATTAATGATGTGTGGGTATAATACCATAAGAGAGCTACCGTGGAGTTTCTTGGTTCGTTCTTCTCCACGGAGACCTAGTTTTGCGAACGGGCCATTAGATTTTCGATTCATGACAAGCCTGTTGGAAATAAATACCTTTTCTTGTCTTTTTGTGATTTAATTAATAAACCCTTTTCCTACACACCACATTAATAGGAACTTGCATACCTTTAGTTACACTAAATAACTAGTACATTATAGCTTAATATGTAGGTAGATATAAATATCTACTCTTAGTTACCTCCATCCTGCTGACATCAGAAGTGGGATAGTTCTCTGGCTTACATATCAGATTTTTAATGAATTTTATTTTGTTATTTTCATGAACTATGTTGGAGCAATGGCTGTTTTTCTGAATGCCTTATAAGAGTCTACTCGCACCAATAAGATGACATCGCGATGCCGCCTCACACAAGGGTACTGCGGATTTAAAAGCTGCATAGCTTGTGGATCTTAAAGCTGTACGAGTATTGGGACTCCATCTTCTAATTTTTGTGAAAGCATCGGGAGTATTTCCTCGGCAACGAAGCCGATAGCTGTAGCACAAATAGCAAAAGTCGGTAAGGCCTTGCATCATTTTTATTTGTTTACTGTTAAAATATGATATAAATGGAGGGTGAAAATGTCTGTAAATGTTGAATACCTTAAGAGTTATTAAGATGGATAACCCCTTGTCATATTTAGAATATTTCTAATTTATTTACTAGAAACATGACAGACAACAATATTATTTAATTGATATAAAATGGTGACACTCTGCTAAGGCTGTTTCACCGTAATTTTAAATGCCAAGAGTATTTTACACATGGTATTTTATGTCCTGTTATTTTGATTAATAGAGGGTATTTTTATAAAAGTAGACCTAACTTGTTATGGAAACAGTGGGTACCCGCATTTATAAGTATGTTGGCGTTACAAAGGAAACTAGTCTGCTCTGTTTGTTAAAACAAATGATAATTAAGGCGACAGCTGTAAAGAAGTAATTCATAATTTTCAAGGTTAGTTCATTTTAATAAATGAATTTAAAAATAAATGTTTCATATCTTTAGAAACAGTAAAATAAATCAATCTATTTCATATTTTGACGACCATGAATTTGACTTAGTCTGAAAATAAGTTTCAATTAGCTTTGATACCATTCTTTACAGTGTGTTTCTCAAGAAAGGGAGAATTAATACCTTCTAATAAATGCATATTTTTCCAGTGCTTATGAGCAATGAGAGGTTGAACACTAAAATGCCAATGAAAATAAAAATGAAACTTTGCATCCTAGTGCTTGCCGAGTTATGACTGAGAACTGTGAATTCTAGTACTTACGGATTCAAGGCTCAGAATAGTCAATTCTAGTGCTCGAAGTTGGGCTAAGAATTGTATTTTGTCATTGAAATGGAGGTATAGGATACAAAATTGCGAACATTAGATTTTGTTGTTCACAAATAATTTTATTACGATGTCTTTTGAGGTATAACACTATAATTATGAATAAGAAAACATAATTAATAGGTATTATTATAGGTATATTATTATAGGTATTATTATAGGTATATTCTTATAGGTATTATTATTATAATAATTAATAGGTATTGGTTTATTGCCATGAAATAAATAGAATACATATTCTCAGTTTTTATCGGTAGTGAGTATTACTGATATAATATTATTATGATCGAAAGTAATATTTGTCACTGTTAGCTGATCATTAGCCCAATATTTGTTCAGATTTCACAAATAGCAGACGAAAATTCTAAAGTCATTCTTTTTTTTTGGATATCAATGCTTTGTAAGTGCATATTTTGAAGTCTGGGGTAAATAACTGATGTCATTGTGACTTTTGGAGGGTATTATTGCTAGTTATTTCTAAACAGGTACCTATCACTCATTATTTTTTCGAAAGTAAAGTACTGGTCAGAGTGGACATTTCACAAACTATAAAAATATTAATTGAAAAATGTTGTTTAGAACTGAACTACATATTTGAAACTGGCACGGTGTCTCATTTCAAACAAAGAAAATTTAGTTCAAATAAATTTTATTATAATTATTGCGTGGTATGCATCGATTTCATATAGATGGCGCTGATTGAAGTTGAGTTTTTCAATTCGCCTCTTTCAAAATTTGTATGGTAACACATTTTGATACAGTGAAACTGTTATGAAGTGCCAAAAACATTATAAAACAATTCCTCAATGTGTGAGAAAATATCAGTAAAGTAAGGATTTAAAGTAAATTTATTCAACTTGCAACCCGTCGCTGCTAACACCATCTAGCGAGGTGCGCCAGACTGGCACGAACAGGTTTATTATTACCAGACTACCTGCCGAAATACCTAGTTACGGCGATCTAAATTCTTTGTATGAAATACATCTGTTTGCTATGTTATCTGTGGCAATGATATTGTCAGATTGACTGAGCTATGTATTAGTACGGGTTAATGTTTCAGCTCGACGTTGTAATAATGTTGAATGAATGATTTCCCAGATATTTTGAAAAAGTATTGATACCGGTAATTCACTTTATTTAAGTTAATTAGTCTCACCACAAGTGGGTGAATGAAATAAGAATATCGGTCAGAATGACTAAGGTATAACTTACTCGCTGCTAGGCCATTTACTTGGTGTCGGTTATCTCACCGGCAGCGGGTGAATGTGATTGACATGTCGTATGTATTTGGTTCAAGTATTCGCTGTTTAGCCTTTTACTTGGCACCAATGGTTCTCACCGGCAGCGGGTGAATGGTATTGGCGTGACTATGTATTTGGTTCAAGTATTCGCTGTTAAGCCTTTTACGTGGCACCAATGGTTCTCACCGGCAGCGGGTGAATGGTATTGGCGTGACTATGAATTTGGTTCAAGTATTCATTGAAACTATCTTTTATTAGTTTCGGTACTCACCAGAGACAGGTGAAACCTATTGACATGTCTATGTATCAGGCAAACAAATATTTGATACTGAAAGTCTAGTATTATGTGGAAAATGTTGTTGGTTACACATTAGATCACATTTTATTGTATTGTTTTCTGCAATGTGCAATGTGTCAGTTGGTTTTAAAAAATGGTAAAACGGTGTTGGTAATTGTTAAATAAATAAATAAATAAAATAAGTCCTGGTTGGTGTTGGTCTGTCGTAGGCAGCGACTGAAGGAGACCATCATGTCTATGCCAGAAGCATTGTATGTTGTAAGTATACAATGGCAATATATTTATTTATTAAACCATAAATCTTAACCGAATGTATATAGATATAATTTTGTTGTTTCTTTTACAAAAATCTTTAATTTGTATAGGTTATTGGTATTTAAGACACAGATTTAGCAAATAAAAGTCGTATAACTTTTCTAAATAGTCATATTGCTGTATCTTTGTGTGTCACTGCCTAGCTTTAATAGAAGCTAACTACTTATTTAACACTGCAATTTTTTTGAAATAATCAATTTATTTTTCACCAAAAATAATTGAGAAAAAAAATGAGCATTACATATTTTAATATAATGTAATGTAATTTAATAAGACTTCTAAAAGAAATTATAAGGCGAAATCGCTTTAGTACTTATGTATAACAAAACTATATTAATATATAGTTTTGTTATACATAAGTACTGTACGTGCGTGCGTGTGTGTGTGTAGTACTGTTTTGTTACCATAATTGGTATGTTGACATTAAGAGTACCAAGAAGTGTATGTGTGTTTCTGTCAATTTAATTATGAAATTTTGCGAGTCTTAGTATCTTAAAAAACCATTCCATAACGGCAAATTTGCATTTTAACTCTTAGTAATGAGTATATTGAGAGGGCCCAATTTAGTTCAGTATACAAATTAGAGCTTTGGTAACAGAAGAAACAATGAGCAACTTCATGTCCTTTCGGCGCTTATTCTTGAAATTTTTAAGATAATGTAGCATTAGAAAATTCTTTCTATTTTATGATAATTATGTTACTATCAAATCAAAGTTGTAAAATGAAATATTACTTAGATCTTCGAGGAAGAAGTATTTTTCAGTATGGCCGTGTTAGATTTTAATGAACTATGTGATATCATTTCATTATATATTTTGATTTTCCAAGAATAATGGTCGTTGCATTTTAAACATTGGTCACATTTATGAACCTTGGAACAAATGTAGACGTACCTACCTAAGTAAATCTTATTGTGTGTACAGATATAAAACGCTTAACTTCTAAAAAGCTGAATTGATGATACTCCTATAAATTATTACGCATTTTTTAATGATCGTTGTATTGTATCTTGGATTTTATATTGCTACTTTAATTTAATAAGTTGTTTGAAACGATTGGGACAATACTGTCAGATAGTGTTGATATTCTTCGAATATCAACTAAGAATTAAAGATCCAGTGTTATTAGATTGCTTAATATAATCTTATTATGTTTTAAAACAATTGGACTACACAATAATTGATTATTATCACATCTATTATTAGTTTATTCATGACAATCTGTGATTGGTAGAACATGGCGGGATATTATCGTTACGTTTAAGAAAAGTATCTACTCACAATTTACTATAAAAGATGTGTTACTAGTTACTCTTATTCATTGCCAAGTTCTAAATGTTCGGCAACACTTCATACTACAGACAGTCATTCTGCAACACCGCAACACCCCATATCGAATTATAGAAAATAAAAAACGTAGTAAACGTCGAAAGGATAGGATCTGCACCCTGCCGCGAGTACGCTCAACTTTTGTCAAGAGATTTTTTCATTTTCTTGGTCCATTCCTGTATGATAAAATAAACGAAGAGTGTCAAATCTACGGACTACCGTTTTACAAATGTAAAAAGACTGTGCAATCGTACCTCCAAAATAAGTCATATGACGAAACAGAAAAAATGCTAACTTAAATGGTGAGCATGGATAAGCAAACACAGACACACTCATCCCTCCCCCCACACGCACACTCACACACACCCACACACTCAAACCCATACACACACACACACACACACACACACACACACACACACACACACACACACACACACACACACACACCGTCTTTTTACCTTAAAATTATTGACGTTCACACTTCTTGTCAAACTCAATACTCTGAAATTGTAACAGTAACATCAGAAGCACTATGTAACCTAAACGTTAATAGTACTTATTTTATAAAACTGTATTTATAACGTGTACAACAATGCTTTGTTTTGAGTAAATAAATTTTATTATTATTCCATTTATTTTATAATATGTACATACAATTTACATTTTTAAATATTAAAATATCAAAATATAAAAACATTTAAAAATATAAAAAATAGTAGCCCACCGGTATCGGGATAGGGTCCAAGCTACCGGTGGTCAGGGCTCCTGAGAAAGGAATCTCCTAACAATACGCGCCGTGTCCAGGAGTACCGCTTTCGGCTATTAAGCCATTGGCCGTCACGACTATCGGCACAATGACAGCTGTATCCACCTCCCACATGTCGACAACCTCGCGAGCCAGATCAAGATATTTTGTTTGTTTATCTTTCTCAGCTTTCACGAGGTTCTCGTCATGAGGGACAGCTATATCAACAATCATTGTGCGACGCTCTAGTCGATCTATCACCACTATGTCAGGCTTATTGGCAACAACAGTCCTGTCAGTGATGATAGATCGATCCCAATATAACGTGATATTGCCATTTTCGAGAACTGGGTCGGGCTCATACCTATAGTACTCGTACGGTACTTCAGATTCCACAAGATTGTATTTAAGAGCAAGTTGCTGGTGGATAATCCTGGCTACAAGGTTGTGTCTATGCAAATAGTCTCCGTTAGCTAGACGAGAACAACCAGAAATAATGTGTCGGATTGATTCCCCGGGCCGGTGGCATGCCCGACAGATGTCAACCGTACCGTCCTTCACAATATATTTCCGGTAGTTATTCGTCATCATAACTTCGTCCATAATCGCACAGACAAAACCTTCGGTTTCCCCGAAGAGGTCACCAAAGCGCAGCCAGGATACGGACGCTAAGAGATCTACATCGGGCCTATGTAGGACCCGGTAAAAGCGCCCGTGAAGCTCCTTGCTCTGCCATACTTCCCTGCGGTCATTAGTATCCAGTACTGTAGGTTTGCGCCAGTTCTCTTTTGCCAAGGAGAGCGGGGTGAGGCCCTTGTCCACAGCGACCACATCTCGATGCATACCCACGTCAGCTTTGAGGAAGTACTCCCTAAGGCTGCATACCTCGCGGTTTTGTAGGGTCTTAGCATTTAAGAACCCACGACCCCCACACTTCCGCGGGATATACAGCCTCATCACCGATGATCGTGGGTGATGCATCCGATTTGCGGTCAGCAGTGTGCGGACCCTCCTATCCAGGGCGTCAAGTTCCGTCTGAGTCCATTTGAGTATGCCGAAAGAGTACATCAATACCGGCATGACCCAACCGTTGAAGGCGCGCACCTTGTTCCCGCCTGATAAAAGACTATTCAGTACTTTATTCAGGCGGCCAAAGAAGCGCTCCCTCAACGACTGTTTCACGTCAGCAGTATTGATGCCTAACGCTTCCGACATACCCAAATACTTGTAGGTTTCGGTTGAGCAGAGGGATCTAAGGTGTACGGAATCCGAGAGTTTAGTTCCCACGGATTCCATAATCTCCCCTCGCTTTACATGCATGACTGCACATTTGTCCACACCAAATTCCATCCTGATGGCGCTACTGAAGGTTTCTGTTATCTTCAGTAGCTTCATCAGTTGTAAGTTGTTGGGGGCAAAGAATTTCAGATCATCCATGTAAAGGAGGTGTGATATGACCTGACCACCTCTTCTCAACCGGTAGCCTTGGCCCGAACCCTCAAGTAGAGTACTGAGAGGGTTTAGGGCCAGACAAAACCACAGTGGACTCAGACTGTCGCCCTGAAATATGCCACGCTCGATCCTTATCGGTTCGCTGTTCTCCCGGATTTGTCGACATCCTGGATAGTGAAGAACCGTCCTCCACTGCCCCATACATGACATCAGGAAGGTGCGCAAAGTTGCATCCACTTTGTACAGCTCCAGCACCCTCATGAGCCATGTATGTGGCACCGAGTCATAGGCCTTCTTATAATCTATCCAACATGTCGACAGATCTTTTCGAGAACGACGAACCTGTTGGCTAATGGCAACATCAATAAGGAGCAGCTCCTTAGTACCACGGGACCCGTTCCTACATCCATTCTGAGAGGCAGACATGATAAAATTTGTGTCAATATGATTGTTAATTTTGGCTCTCAGGATGGATGTAAAAACTTTATAGACCGTCGGTAAACACGTGATCGGCCTATAATTTTTGGGTTCCGCAGTACTACCTGATTTATGGAGCAGGTGGGTTACTCCTGTCGTAAGGAACTGTGGCAGCGACCCTGACTCTAGGGCAGACTGGAACTGAGCTGCCAAGTGAGCGTGCGATCTTTGAAACCATTTTATCCAAAAATTGTGCAGACCGTCCGGCCCTGGAGATTTCCAGTTAGGCAACGGACGGACTGCACGAGCTACATCTTGGGGGCTGATGGTAATAGCCCCCATTTCTGGTATAAGATCGCACGCGCGCTCGACCTCTCGAGTCCAATCACCCTCGGTGTGCCTGACCGGCACCGACCAGATGCCGCGCCAGAATGAGCTCATGGCGTCGTCATCAGGTAGGTGCGTATCGGACACACCTTGGTCCGGTCGCTCCCAAGCCCTATAAACCCACCTTTCGTTGCTTTCGAATGTGCGATTCTGAGTGTACCGCTCCACTCGCCGCTTGTACCGACGAATACGGTTTGCCCATGCATAGATCTTCTGCTTCAGGAAGTCGACACGCTCTGTGACGTGGGTCAGATAATCTCGGGAACTTATATCAGTCCCCGAGAATGCCCGCCTCACAAAGCGCATTACCCTAGGGCGAGTGTTGCCCTCCCTGAAGCAGATAAGCTTGCCAATGAGTGCTCTAGCCTCACCGATACGACGCTCGATCCTGCACTGCCAAGCTGGTACAGCTGGTCGTGCAGCTCTGTCACTGTTGGGGAACTTGACGTGAGCTACACGACATGCCGCTGCAGCCGCGCAGTACAAGATTGAGTGGGTATCAGCAAGGTCTTTGCTGCTATCAAAAAAATTTGATAGCTGCGAATCTAGAGCACACACCAGCGCCTTATTTTTCTTATGCATGGGCAAACGAGGTAGACGAGGTCTAAGCCCAGGCGGTGTGGAGCGGTGCTCTCGGAATGCATCCTCCAAAGCGCTCCTCAATCGTTCGTTACACTGGGTACTCACGGATATAGCCACGTCATCATCATCTTCACCAACGTGGTCAGGTCGCGGTGGTGCATTAGGTTGCAGTTGCACCGCGGCCGGTGGCGAAGCAGGTGAGACACGGCTACTCCGTGATTCGAGGCGTAGTCTATCAAGCGTGGCATCATCCAGCATACGGTTACGCTGGATGACCCACACCTGATCCGACAGTCGTTGGGCCGATACGTTGACAGCTGGCTCAAGCACCTGAAACAGAGAGAGCATCCGCCCACGGTACGCAGTCAGGTTAATTCCCGCCTCTGTAGCCCCATAGTATGAGCGCATGACGTTTTCGTTAATGGATTGTGTCCATCGCATGCGCTGCACACTTCCACCGGCAGCGGGAACCCTATCAGAGGCCGCTGGGCCTCGAGGTTCCAAGCTGGCTGGTGGTCGGCCTCTTCCCCGTCGACGCGCAGGTGGTGGTGTCGTCGGCGGAGTGGTGTATTCGTCGCTCGAGCTCGACGCAACTGCAGCGACCGGAATCGTTGGACTCACGGTTGGCGTAGGTCCCGGCGGCTGCGAGGCGGAGCTGAGCGACGAACCCGAAGATGTTGTTGGTGCATTTTGGTAAAGTGCCCGGCTTCTTGTCAGCATTTTTTCATTTGGTCCATTATGTTATTGCCATGTTGTTGTTTGCAATTTGTTTTTTCGGTATTGGTTATAGCTTGGATGGTTTCTTATTTTTTTCTGGTTCGTTTTTGTTGTTGTGTGGACATTATTATTTGTTTATTTTTAGGAAAATTTGATAAAAATATCGGTGAGAAAAAATTTTCAGTCAGTCAAGTTGACAGCCGGGCCACAGATTCACAGATTATTATTATTATTATTTCGTTTATTAATTTTTTAAACATATTAAATACATTTTTAAATATTTCTTAAAAAAGAATATATAAAAAACATTTAAAAATATAAAAAATAGTAGCCCACCGGTATCGGGAACAGGGTCCAAGCTACCGGCGGTCAGGGCTCCAGAGAGAGGAACCGCCTGACAATGCGAGCCGTGTCCAGAAGTACTGCTTTCTGAATCATATAATAATAATAATAATAATAATAATAATTTTATTAGAACAATCATTGTTTACAAAATTGTTTGTGTTCGTTAACAGCCACATAAGTCTATGACTGTGTTGTAGCCATTAGCGCCCACCTCCGAGAGGGGAGACGTCGGTGTTCCAACATTTGTAATAATAATAATAAAAAAAAAAATATTTAGACTTAACCTAAAATTAAAAGTAGAGTTAAGCAATATCAATTAAACAATTACAATTTTGAACCAATCTAAAAATAAACAATTAATTATACAATTTTAATTTAATTATTGATCAATAAATTAATTATAATTTTTATTTAACAAATTATTACAATTTATACATTTAAAATAATTATTTAGTTTAATTCAATTTAATTAGAAATTAAAGAAATTATTATATTTAAAATTAGAAAATTAAAAAATTAAAAATAAGGTAATCCAGTTCTGTGAGTGATGGTCTGTGTACCTATGTGTACGTGTGTGTGTGTATGTGTGTGAATGTTAATGGTTGTTTCAGGTGTATCATAAGACATACGGAAGGAAAAGCCAAGTCATTTTTGTATTTTATATTTCAAATCATAACCAAGTATTACCTATTCATTAGATTTTCTAACTCGTCATATGTTTGGCTATGGAGCCACTTGTCGGTGACATCCTTACACTTGTGTGAGGTGAGTGGATAGATATTTAAAATTTTATTCACTTTATTGTACAGAACAGGAGCAAAGAAGTGATACTGTCGTCCCACCAACAAAACATTGGCACCTTCAGTCTGACAAACTATGTCCGCCCTACGCTTCTTTAGACTGAAACCAGGGTCAAATGAAAGCTCCGAATGCTTACGGAGAATGGTATTTAAGAGAAATGCGTGCCTTACTGAAGACACTTTACAGAGGGCATAGAGTTCGGTAGTAGGGAAGCGAATAGGTTTATGTGACATAACCTTAAGAACTGCCCTCTGTGCCCCTTCCAACCTCAGCAGTAAACACTTTCCAGAGCCACCCCAAGCCACTATACAGTAAGTTATAATAGAGTGCGCCAGAGCAGAATAAACTATCCTTAAAGTATGGAAATCGGCTGAAGATCTCAAATTTTTAAATACAAATATTAACTTCCTGACCCGTGACACCAGTGACCCAATCTGTTCATTCCACGACAAAGTACTGTCAATTATTACACCAAGATATTTTATGCTGTTTGTCCGCATGATGACATTACAACTACAAGTAGTATTTGTTATCGAGCAGCACTTGTGTGCAGTTAGATGGAAGGCGGAAACCGGTTGAGATGTTACAAGTGGTGCAAACGTAATAAATTTAGTTTTGTCAAGGTTTAATGTCAGCAGATTGCTACTTAGCCATTGCATGACAATCTGTAGGGCAGACTCCGCATACGAGCGAGTTTTAAGCCAATCGTTGCCATGAACAAGTATCACTGTGTCATCAGCGTACATTATCATTTCAGAGTTTTTTAGAGATAATTTACAGAGGTCGTTAATATAAATTAAAAATAGGGTAGGTCCAAGAACACTACCCTGGGGGACCCCGTAACCAACAAGCTCATCTTTACTAGTAAAGTTACCTATCTTAACAGCTTGAGAACGGTCCGTCAAATAACTCCTAAAAATATCAAGGCACAGCCCTCTTATGCCAATCCGCTGCAGCTTAGCAAGTAAAATGGGGACGGAGACAGTGTCAAAAGCCTTAGAAAGATCAAGAAAGATTGCTATGGTTTTGAGTTTTTCTTTCACTTTTTTTGCAACAGTACTAGTCAATTCCAGAACAGCGTCTTCCGAACTCTTCCCTGCTCTAAAGCCGTACTGATTTGAGGCAAGAATATTTTGAGAGTTTAAATAGTTCAGAAGCCTTTTGTTGAGGATTTTCTCAAAGATCTTTGACAAGGTTGGTAAAACTGATATAGGTCTATAATTATTGACACTGCCTCTGTCCCCGCCTTTGTGTATAGGGTGCACGATTGCCTTTTTGAACACAGCGGGAAAAACTCCAGACATGAGGGCAAGGTTAAAAACATGGGACATAATTGGAACCAGGGTATGCCTAGCAGCCCTTATCAGCACAGTAGATATTCCATCCCAGCCCACAGCGCTATTAAGTTTAAGACCGGAAACGATTTGTTCTAGTTCTCCGATGTCCGTACTGAAAATGGCCATTGAGTCGGGACTCAGACCTTCATTGTGGTCAGAAACATTTTGAGAGACGCTCAACCCAGGTGTAATTTGAGATGCCAGAGTCTTCCCCACGCTTGCGAAGAAGTGGTTCACTGCATCAAGTGACAGGGAGGGGTTAGCCTTTAGGGTCAAGAGGTCACTAGTTGATGATTTGTTGGTTTTAAGGTTTGAAATAGATTTAATAAGTTTCCAGGTAGCCTTTGGATTCTTGCGATGCTTCTGGAATTCAATTGATTCGTATTGACGTTTCAGTTTTTTCAGTAGGTTATTACAGAAATTTCTATAGCGCGTATAAGTTACTTTAAGGATATAGTTGTCGGGATCCCTTTGTGATTTGTGGTACATTGTATCCCGGTTACGGATGCACTTTAAAAGCCCGGGCGTAATCCAAGGTTTAATAATGCGGTTTTTACTGGAGATTACACCACACAGAGTATTATTATTAACCACCGTAGAAATCAAAGTAACTAGTTTAGTAGCAGCATCGTCAGCATCTTTACTGTCCAAAACACATGCAAAATCGGTGCGCTCGAGTTCGACCACGCAAGCATCTACATCAACGCGACGTGAGGTTACAACAGCTGCTTTCGGAAGATTGATTTGAAGTTTGCAGAACACTATCACTGGAGCGTGATCTGTGATAAACGAGTTGACCACCAAAGTAGTAACAGGCTTGTTGGACTTCACAATTGCGTGATCCAGGCAGCTGGATTTACGAGTGGCGCAGAGATGACCGGGTAGCATTCCATGCGATGCAACTGTGTTCAGGTAAATATCTGAATTTACATCAGTATTATTGGGTGATATATTGATGTTGATATCTCCTAGAATGATGATGGTCTTAAACATTTTGAGCGAATTTAATGTAAAGTCTAGACTGTCAATAAAATTTTGGATGTTTCTGTGTGATGGAGATCGATAAATAGATACCAATGCTACATCTGAACGAAATTTCAGAATCAGGCAATTAGCATCATGAAAAACTGGTTTCTCAACAGTGAACTGTGTGTTACGTCTTGAGTACACAACAATACCTTCATTTTGGTTAGAATATTCGGACTTGAATGATTCAAAACCAGGAATTTCAGGAAGATGAGGACACTTGCTTAACCAGCACTCTGACAGTACAATGACATCAAATTGTACTCTAATTCTATCCAATAAGATAAGGAGGTTATTAAAATTTTTGGTATTGCCCAGACTTCTTATATTTAGGTGGAAAAATTTTAGACCACCAGTGGTATTATCAAGGTGCGAGCCACACCGCTCCGGGGCACACATGTAAGATTCAGAGACCGAGATTTTTTCTAAATTATCAATATCATTAGTAATTACTGAGTTGTCTTCATTCATTTGGCGATCCTAAAAATAAACACGTAAACTATAATTTGATGTCGATCGCGCTGGGCTGAAGAGGCCAGACAAGTCTGGTTTAAAGAGATTTTACTAAATACTAGAATCCTTCCGTATAAAAATCTGTATGTGTGAATTTGTAGTGTGGGTGTGTGTGTTGGTTGAAGAACTGGAAGTAGTCTAACAAAAAATAAGATGAACCAAAAATGGAAAATAAACAATAATTTGAATGAAATAATTAAAAAAGACAACGTAAGTGAAAGCAGTACAAAAAACTGCACAAGAGACACAAAACAAAAGTACATACTGCGCAAGCTGTCACAATTCTTCAGGCTAACGATGGCAAAGGAAGCACGAATATGAGAATTGTTTACATAACGAGCATCAGGTCCGACTAGTCACTTCGGTTCAGCTGGTTTTGATAGGTCCAATTCATTCTTGATCAAAATATGTGGATCACCCTCTTTTTTGCGAAGGAAAATTTTCCCGTTGGTAGCCCAGCAGAAGCGATAATCGTTGCTACTGGCAAAGTCTTTAGCCAAGAACAGGAGACGCCTCATTTTCGGTGTAAGGTTTTCAGACACGAAAATGGGTTTTGCTGGTCCACTTATTTTAAGATGTTCAGTAGAAAGTTTACTGTGTTTTTTATTAAAACCCTTATACATGCGTAGAAATTTTTCCTTACAAAGGTTGGTAGTAAAGTCCACGATAATAGTTCTCGTGTTTGAGTCATTTGGTCCTATGCGATACAAGTCCTTTACCTCGTTCGCCTGTAAAGCAGCATTTAGGACAGAACCGACTTTCATCACAGTGTTCAATAAGGATTCTTTTGTCTCAGGCTTAGCTACAGGCACATTTCTGATCTCCACACACGTCGATCTCGCACTGCGTTCAAGTCGATCGAGCTTGTCTTCTAATGTTGTACGGTACTGTGAGTTGGCTTCCCGTTCCGTATCAAGTTGGGCCTCCAGCTGGTCGATCCGCGATTTCATGACATCGTAATTCTCGGATAGAAAGGTGACAGAGTCTTGAATCCTTGCATTTTGCAATCGTATCTCCTCAATTGATTCGTAATTTTTCGCCATTTTAATGTTCTGTTGCTCCTTGAAATCTAGGAACATAGATTTCATTTCAGACATGAATATTGACAGTTGATCCTGGTCAATACCGGCTTCCGTACATTTCCGCTTATGGTTTCGGTATGTTATAGTTGACAAAAATCCTTTTTCCGGGCTATCCCGCAAAAATTCGCAGTCGATTGTCTCTTCCATAGGTGTTTTATTTATTGCAGAATCCGATCCGTAATGTACCAAAGTAGAGGATTTAATCGGAATTGAACTCTGAGGAGAGCGTTGAACAGCCATATTTTTGCAAAAAAAAAACAAATGAAGAAAAATTCAAAAAGAAGTTTCTATGGTCGGATTCGAACTCGGAACACTTATCACAGCAGTCGAGGCGAACCGAATACAGCTAAATGTGTAATGCTGAATTTGGCGAAATTATCGTTCTGTATGTATAGAATGAATTTTTCGAATGGAGAAAAATCCAAAAAGACGTGTTGTTGGTCGGACTCGAACTTAGGATACTCAACGTAGCAGTCGCGGCGAATCGAACCCAGCCATCTGCGCATACATCGGTGTAACCGAAATTATCGTTCTGTATGCATGAACTCGGTGAATTTTGACGCAGCAACAGTGACAATTAAAAAAAAAAAATAGGTAGTTTGTGGGTACTACACCGATTCACCTATATGTTTGCCACTTTTTGCACTTTTCCTTTGTCCACGATTAGCAACAATTAGTAACTTTCACTTATTTTTGACGTGTGATTTTGCGTAAGAACCTCAGATTTTCTGTAGTCTTCAATATTACGCGATCTACAACAATCCAGGATTGCAAAAAACACTTTTTTTAAATTATTTATACGGAGCTCACAAAAACACGACCGATCGATACTGCGTCAGCGGGGGGGGTCAAGCCCTTGATCCAGCCGCCTAACGAGAGCCTCCTGAGGTGTTGATCGAGGCTCGTGGCTATTAAGCCATCGGCTGACACGACTATCGGTACAATGATCGCTGAGTCTACATCTCTCATGTCGACAACCTCACGAGCCAAGTCAATATACTTGATTTGTTTATCTTTCTCGGCTTTCACGAGGTTCTCGTCATGTGGGACGGTAATGTCAACAATCATTGCACGCCTCTCGATTCGGTCCACCACCACTATATCAGGCTTATTGGCTACAATAGTCCTGTCAGTGATGATGGATTATTATTATTAAGTTGCTGAAAGTGTAATATATGCAACCTCATGGAGAGGAAGCTCTGTTCTAATAACTGCTAATATACTTGATGTGAAAGATTGATTACAAAGGCTCACGTAAGTTATTTGATGTTATATCTTGTGCTATGTTAAGGCCCTTGTTTCTAGTTATATTAAATGGTATTAAGGAATACCTATTCATGTTCTTTGCCTTGTCACTGTTATTGCTTCTAAGTGGCAAGATATTTCACGTTGTAAATTGGCACAAGCGATAGATCATAGAATTTGATTTATTGTGATAAAATATTATTAATGATGTGTGGGTATAATACCATAAGAGAGCTACCGTGGAGTTTCTTGGTTCGTTCTTCTCCACGAAGACCTAGTTTTGCGAACGGGCCATTAGATTTTCGATTCATGACAAGCCTGTTGGAAATAAATACCTTTTCTTGTCTTTTAGTGATTTAATTAATAAACCCTTTTCCTACACACCACATTAATAGGAACTTGCATACCTTTAGTTACACTAAATATTATTGAAATAATATTGATCTCTCTGCCCAGCGCCGAACGGAGCGGACGTGTTACTGCGCAGCTATTGTGAATATTGGGATATCTTTTTTAAATCATTATTTAAATTATTCCGAAACTCGGACCCTCCTCTTTCTTCTTGGGGCAGTGTCCATAAGGTGTGGCGGACATATTGTTTGGTGTCGGAAGTCTCGCTTTCTCACGTCGGCGTCGTAAACGTCGAGCCGGGGAGGACTAATTTTGGTGAGTCAAGATCAAGATTTTATAAATTTCGAAAAGTGGACTGCGTCTGCTGAGTTTCGAACCACGGACAACGAGCGCAGAAACGACGAACTCAGCGATTACGCCAAATCAACATTGACGTCATTGCAGCAAATTGGTGTCCTCGTGCTACGTTGCTACGGAGCGCGCGCTACGTCACTGTCGCGCATCGGCTACGCTTTGGGTGCTACGATCGCTACGAAGTTTTTTAACTGCTACGCGCTTTTATAGCGTTGGCCTGCTTTACTAACTCATTGGCTGTTTCTGCTAAGATATTGTAATACTTTGAAAGTATTTTGAAATGCCTAAATTAAAAAGAACGCCGCCCCCTAGCCAGTCCGCACCTACGATACAACGTGCTTCATCAATCACTGATATTGCGACTCCACGGAGTGAATCTGAGTTTATAAATACACAACAAAGATCAACAAAGCGCTCGTGTTTGGAATTTAGTCCGACAAGTGAACTTGATGATTTTAAGGAGGAAATTCGTGCAATGCTCACTAAATGGAATCTAAATCAGGAAAGTATTCTGCAAAAATTCATGTCCAAAATAACACTGGAGTTAACAGAATTAAGAGCTCAAAACGAAGAACTGCAGAGCATCAGAACTGATATTGAGGAGTCGGCAAAATTAATGAACGCAAAATACGAGGATATGAAAACTAGTTTGGCAAGCCTGGAAAGTGAACGCTCAGAGCAAAGAAAATATATAAACCGGTTGGAAGGACAAATTCAAGATATCCAAGAAAATCATAGGTCCGCCGTGATTGAGCTGCGCAATATAACCCCAAAAGAAAAAGAAAAGATGACGACTTGTCGGAAATTGTTGTTGGTGTGTGTAGATCCCTGTCGGTGCAAGTAAAACCAGAGGAAATTCGGGATATATATCGAGTGCATGGTAACCAAGGCCCTTCTAAACAAATAATAGCAGAATTTCAATCAGTCACTCTGAAAAACACTGTACTCCGTGCCGTGCGTAATTTTAACAAGGGGAAGCCGCCGTCCGAAAAATTAAACAGTGAGCATGCAAGTTTGACTGGCGAACGCACCCCTATATATGTCACTGATCGTCTCCCAGCAACTTCCAGGAAACTCTTTTATGATGCAAGAAAGTTTGCCAAAAACAACGGATGTCAATACTGTTGGACGGCAAATGGAAAAATTTTTATTCGAAAGAAAGAAGGGGATAAACCGGTTCTTATACTTTCTGAATCCAGCTTTCAAAGCATACTGCATGATAAAGAGTAATTTTATAACAAGTCAAGTAGCATTAGTTTCTTTATTATTATGTAAGCATAATCTTATTTCTTATTTTTCAAGTTTCTGTATTTTTTTTGCAAAGTTACCCTCATACACTAACTTTAACCTAATATGTTGTACAACTCAAAAATTTATCACGCAAGTGTACAATTCACACGCGTACTTTAACACTCACAAATCACAAATATTATTGATTAATTCAGGCTATGGTACTCGTCTTACTTTACAATATGCTATTAGGCATCCGTATCGACAATTTAGTGTTTCTCGGCTGGTATTTGGAAATAGTAGTGTTCAGTTCTGCTATGCCATGTTAAGGGTAATGCACTAGATTTAATTAAAATGAATCATGTTAATGAAATTATAAATAACTTGGATACATTTGGGACCCACGAATCCTTCATTTGTCCCCCTGATAAATGCCATCAGATTTTGGGAAACCCAAACAAAATGATTAACCTGTGAACATCTTTACGCGCGAAACCGCCACATCCGTCAACATCCGCGCTGTTTCCCGCCATTGACATGTTTACGACTTTGTTTACATAAAACGGATCGCTGACGCTTCTATTGGTGCGAGACACTTGAAGTATTTTTTTGTGGGTTGTTGAATAAACAGACCTTGTAATAAAATGTAAACAATAATTGTCTTACGAGAGTTGAATTCTAATCAAATGCTGTTATAAACGATTTGGCGGGAATAGTGTCTGTTCACGTGATAAGTTGGTTTCTGATAAAACCACTGTATCAATCTACACGAAATTTTGCATGATACACTATGAATAGACAAGTAAACTAATAACATTGTTTTTTTTGTACAGTCCGATAAAATATTTTCCTATTATTCATACTCAAACTTCATATTACGGAAACGAAACAAAGTAACGGCTTTTTCAAATTGCGTTCTGCGTTTGCGTTGCGTTTTGTGTTGCGTTTTTTTTCTAATACTATGTAATAACTACCTTAGAATAAATACATACCCTCAAACTTTGAATAACACATACAAGCTCACATCATTCACGCTCACAATAACAATACGAATAAAATCGGCTGACCTTGATAAAAATGTTATTACGTAATATTTCTTCAAAATATTTATCTAAACCGATGTTATTACGACGTAATAATAACACAGCAATAAATATAATACTCAACATAACACATAAACAAACACAAAACTGTTTAAAACACACAATTCTAGCAAAATTTCGTCCGCCATTCACAAACGTAAACATGCTACTAAAAACTTTTTTTAATTTTTTTCGAAACAGTATTTGTCTATGGAAATGTTTGTAAAACTACTATACTATCACTCTCCGAGTATGTAAAAATTTCCACAGGAATATGACCTTTAGTTAATTAGTAATAGAGGTTGAAATCGCGCTAGTCGGATCGGCACACTGGGGCCTATTGGACGTTGTCGGGTAATTCCGTTTACCGGCACTCTGGGGCCTATTGGATGTTGACAGGTGTGTTACACCTGAATATACGTAGTATTAATAAGAATTTCAACAGCGCCATAGTATTATTATCATCCCTAAAAATTAGGTGTGACGTCATAATTTTTTCGGAATGTTGGCTGAACAAAGATGTTAATATTCCGATATTGCCTGGATACGCAGCCTATTCGACAGCAAAAAGTATGAATAAAAACGATGGTCTAGTTATCTTTGTTCTTACAGAGTTACAACATGACATTATAGAGCCAGAGTTTGATGATGCAAACTGCCTTATTTGCAAACTGCCTGACATAGTAATCATAGGTATATACAGGCCACCATGTTTCCGGAAAGTAGATAACTTTTTAAATAGTCTCAATACTGTTTTAACGTCTATATCTTCCTATAGAAATATATTTCTGGCGGGCGACATGAACATCAATATTAGCCCAACAAATAATGATCCAAATTATAACGAATACATGATTCTGACTGCGTCACACGGACTCTTACCTGCATATACGTCCCCTACCCGTGAAAAAAATTGCTTGGATCATGTCATGATCAGAGTAGTAAAATCTGTTACAACCTTTATTATTGACAGTCATATTACCGACCATGTCCCTATACTAGTTAGTATTAAAATTAAGACAAAACTTAATACGACAAAATTTATCTCAAAAGTTGATTTGATTAAAGTTGTATCGGAAATAGCAAATACCGATTTTAGTTGTATTTTGTCGTCTAGCAATGCTAATTGGGCTACTGAGTTTCTCATTAGTACTGTTGTGTCTATCATACAAAAAAATACCGAAACCATCTGCGTTCCTTCTAAGCTGAGAATAATAAAGCCCTGGATCACTCCGGGACTACTAAGGTGCATTAGGAATAGGGATAAAATGCATAGAGAACAGAAAAACACACCGACACAAAAATAACCCTAAAAAGACCTGGAACGTAATCAATTCTATTATAAACAAACAAATCTCTACATCTTCTGCAAGGGAGTTGTTGTCTATATCCAGTCTAGACTCCAAGGCTTCATTGAATGTGGTCAACAACTTTTTTGCAAACATTGGCAAAGAGCTTGCGGCTAAGCATGCAAATCCTGCAAATACGAAACATGAGTCATATGTCAGGGATTTTGCACAGGTAAATTCAATGGTCCTGCTGATCCCGATCATGCCGAAATCGATAGTATTATTATGGGTCTTCGTGCTGATTCTGCCCCGGGATGGGATGGAATCAGTTCAAAGCTACTGAAATTGAGCAGACAAACTCTTGTACCCCTCGTCACTCACATATGTGATCTTTGTATCGCCGAGGGTGTATTCCCGAAAGTTTTAAAGAGAGCCGTTGTACATCCTATCCATAAGGCAGGTGACAGAGGCAGTGTCAACAATTATAGACCAATTTCGGTCCTGCCGGCATTATCTAAGGTTCTTGAAAGGGTCCTCAACAATCGTCTTGTATCTTTTTTGGAAAAAAATAATATCCTTTCCGACAATCAATTTGGCTTTCGAAGGGGCAAGTCATGTGAAGACGCGTTCTCGGCCCTGATAGACGATGTTGTTGAGACACTTGATAAAAAGTCTAAGTGCTTGGGTTTATTCTTGGACCTTTCCAAGGCATTTGACACTGTCTCTGTCCCCAACCTTCTAAAAAAGTTGGAGCAAATAGGAGTTAGAGGTCCTGCTCTTGCCGTCTTTGCAAGCTATTTGACTGAACGAACGCAATGCGTTAAGATCGACACATGTGTCAGTGACGAGAGTGAATTATCGTACGGAGTGCCTCAGGGTTCTATCTTGGGGCCTACACTTTTTCTGGTGTACGTAAATGGTCTCTGTGATTTAGCACTCCCATACTGTTCCATTTATACATATGCAGATGATACTGCCCTTCTGGTACATGCTGAAAATTGGGATGAAGCCCGTAACAGAGCAGAATATGTTCTTAGCATTGTTATGTCTTGGCTAACGGCGAATAGTCTGACCTTAAATATAGTGAAAACAAATTATATGACTTTTTCATTAAAATCTTCTACGCAACCTGACACCTCATTTTCAGTTAAAGCACATATTTGTAACATTAACTCGAACCATTGCTCTTGCCTACCCCTAACAAGAACAAATAATGTTAAATACCTGGGCGTACTAATAGATAATCTCATTTCATGGAATGCCCAGGTTACGGTTTTGTCTAGCAGAGTTAGGAAACTAATTACCGTGTTTAAAAGCCTGAGGCACAGTGCTGATATTGATACATTACGGATGGTTTACTTTTCACTTTGCCAGTCAATTTTAACATTTGGCATAGCAGCCTGGGGGGGCGCGTCAAAGACAAGTATGATACAGCTGGAAAGGGCGCAGAGAGCGGTCCTCAAGGTCATGACTTTTAAAAAATTCCGTTATAGCACAGCACGATTGTATAAAGAATGTCAAGTTCTGACAGTGAGACAGCTCTTTGTGCTAAACTGTACGTTGCGCAAACATACTTTGTTGCAGTTGGATCTCGATCACTTTGCTAAACGTAGGACCACGGACGTGTGTCCCATAGAGAGGCACAGAAGTAAACTTGCAGAACGTCATTTAAAATTCTAGGTAGTCGTATTTACAACTTTGTCAACAAACAATGTAACATTTTAAACACATATATAAATAACCTACCGCATTTAATAATGTGTGAGTAAATAATCATCTACAAAATGTAACTATCTCCGAATGGGGGGGAGTCCTGGTGTCCTGAAATACAGGCTTTATGTCTAGCTTAGGCACCAGTCTCCCACAATATAATTATTAAATTGTAGTTGTTATGTATTCTTGATACCATGTTAAATGTACCTTATGTTGTGGTGAGAAAAATTTACAAAATGAACAAATTTGACTGCAAAGCTCAAGTAAGTAAATGGATCATCACCCTTGGTTATGAGGAGGTTGAAAGAATTATCAATACGTAACTACTTACCCCTTCCCCTATCCCAAACTTTCCCCTGTCCCACATATCCATAAACACACATACATACACACTTTCAATCACAAAACATAAACACAACACCCATAGTTGGTTTATCTTTGCATTAATACGAGAATTATGTAGTTTCTCTTTTTTCTTTATTTAATTTTTGTAGTCTTTTTGTCTGTATAAGTATACTGAAACTCCGCACACACATTTTTTTTTTTGTTTTTGTCAACCTAGAGAGCCCTGACACCCATATTACAAGTTTAATCTTAGCTTGGGTGTCAGAGGTGGATAATTATGTGCAATTTTACAATTTTCAACATTTATGTTTTGTTTAACAACATTGTGATTATATATTGTAAGTTTGGAAATAAAAATTTATTATTATTATTATTAAATAACTAGTACATTATAGCTTAATATGTAGGTAGATATAAATATCTACTCTTAGTTACCTCCATCCTGCTGACACGCGCCTCAAAGAGATATTGTCAACCACCACTGACGAGGCCCATCGTAGCTGGTGCCTGCATGCCTAGGGGTAGCGGATAAATACTGAAAATGAGTTACCGCACCCCTGGGCACTCAGGCAGGGAAGGAACACGGGTGGGTTTTAATCAGTAAGAGTCTGACGCGCCTTCCCCCTCCACGCAGAGCGGGAGAAGTGATTGGATGAATTGCCACCCCCCCCCCCTCCCCAAAAAAAAAATAGAACCAACTTCCAAAAAAAGTGCAAAATAACTTTAATTTCGGCAGTCGGTGTCAAAAAACGAAAACACAAAACAGGAACACCGACTTCCGAAATTAAAGTTATCTTGCACTTTTTTTGGAAGTCGGTTCTATTTTTTTGTAAAAAAGTTTTTAATTTTTTAAATATATTCTTTTTTTTATAGATAATGTCACCCAAACTAATAGCGCGCGACACCAATGTGTCTACCACCTTTTTATGAGAGGGGATCGGAACTGTTTCTTTTTACCACAGGCTACCCTATCACCTAGCAAGCGGAACAGTGCTGCACCCACAAACTAGATAAACTAACTACACGCTGTTACCATGCATTGTACCTTATCTAGTCTTAAGTTTATCAATAAAAATATCCATTCATAAATTGTAAATTAAAATTAATTAATATATTTATATTATGAAGCTGAAGAGTTTGTCTGAGGAACTACTGGATCGAATTGAAAAAATATTTTTGTGTTGAATAGTCCATTTATTAGGAGCGGATCTTCAATGAAAAATGTGGCAAAAACAGGACAAAAATATTTCCTTTTAAGAACTTCCGTTGCGTGCGCTGCGTAAACGGTTAAAAAGTTGCGCAAAAATTATGTATCACGGAATTGTTCCCCTTTAAAAGTTTACAAAAAAAAACCCGCGACAGCATGTCTATTTTTTAAGGTTAACTCCCTATAATATTTTTTATGGCAATCAAATTTATTCTAAAATAATGCATTACTTCCGAAGGTGTTTTTATAAACATGATATTAATCCTTATCCAAATAAGTACGTTATTCATCATAAGTATTTAATTTTGAACAAAATTGCCCCTGACATCATTTGATTTCAACAAATATCTTAGGAGATATCATAGTTTTATTCAAGTACCACGCGGACATTCATGATGTGCAAGGCGGGCGATCATGAGGGATGCGGTGTGCGCATGCGCTGGCCATCCGCTGCCGCCAGTAGCTCTGCGAGGTATACCATTTTATAGCCTACTTATTGAGCACTGTATAGCCTACTTATTAAGGAAGGTTATAGACTATATCATCACGCTACGACAAAGTAACCATAAACGCGGGTGAAACCGCGGGCACAGCTAGTTTATTATAAATTAGAATCCAAGTAGGTGTAAACTTCGCTTCAACATACTTCACTTCCGTTTTTACCGTTTCAAAGATATAAATAAAAACTGGCCAAGTGCGTGTCGGACCACGCGTAGTGTAGGGTGCCTAATTGCCCGTTATAATATGCCAACTTAGAAGACGGCTTTATGTTTATTACTATGAACATATTAATTGAATTTCACGGTCTTACGAATAATAAACATAAACATAAAATCAACAAACAACTTCACCTTCAAGTATTTTTTGTCTAAGGTTTTTGTGCTTTGTAGGTACGAAAGGGGAATGCACAAAAAATGCCTGAAACGGACAGAAACTACTAATAGTCTAGAATTCTATTTAGAATAAAATAGGTATAATGAAAAAATTCTTAAGTTTGTTTAACTAGGGTAAAAATATAACGATCACTAAATATATTTCACTTTATATCCGCTTATATTTATATGTAGGTCGTGTTTATTTATCATGAGCAGTAAATGTCAAACTGTTACTAAAGCAAAGGGCATGTGGTTCATACAGCCTAGATATGTTTTCTATTTAAAAAATAATTAATTTGGATTAATATTCACAAGTATCATCATCATTCTCCTGCCCTTATCCCAATTTATTTGGGGTCGGCGCAACATGTCTTTTTCTTCCATACTCCTCTATTAGTCGTCATCTCTGTAGTCACCCCCTTTTTACCCATATCCTATAATATTCACAAGCATATATTATTTTAATTAGACTTACGGTACATACAGATCGTATAATACTAAATTAATGATAACTGTGCACTAAATGTATAAAATAGTTCCTTACGGATTATTTGATGATTCCTCTTTGGCTGAATGTCAGTTACTCATGTCAAATAAACACGAATTCCGTAAAAATATAAGCGGATATAGAGTTAAATATATTTAGTGATAGTTATATTTTTACCCTAGTTAAACAAACTCAAGAATAATTTCACTATACGTGTTTTATTTTAAATAGCATTAAGGACTATTAATAGTTTCTGTCCATTCCAGGCATTATTTTGTATGGCAGATGGGCATTCCCCTTTCCATGTAGGTACATTTTATAAGCTGGGCGACTATGACTCTTAAACTAACTTAGTCTGCCTAACAGCGCTTACTTAGCCTGGATAGTTTTCCTTCAAAGTTCGTTATATATACCATCACGATTTTTTTCAGATTTTTCAAGCTTAGTTTTTAGTACTCAAACAAAAAATATCAATTTAAAGTTTAATATGTCGCAAACCAATTACTGAATCGATAAAAGTCTTCACCACCCCGCAATGATTTTAAAATGCCTATCCAACGACACACTCGATGCGATAGGCGAGAAAAAAATAACATCCCCACTTTACATGTAAAATTTTACTGTTTCGTTTTCTTGGCGTGATTAATATATACATTTACCCATGCAAAATTGCATCTTTCTAGTACTAACAGTTTCTAAGCTATGCCTTGGACTGGCAGACAAACAGACCGAAACTAAGGGCTCATTGTCCTTGTTAGCTCTACTGAACCCTAAAATGCGATAACCATTAATGCAAATTTCAACCACATAGTTGAACATTTAATTGATAAAATCTTTATGCCTTACTTTCCGGAAAGGAGTTATCGACGCGTTACAAATTAAAAGCAAGTCAGGTGATGCGGTAGGCATACGGCTTTACGGTAATTATCTTTTCAGAAACGAGATCATAGTTATGGGAAGCCTTTCACATCCTACTAATATTTAAAATGTGATAATTCGTAGGATAGATGTATGGATGATTTTTATTTTTATTTTATTTATTTAATGGAAACAAACAGTGACACATTGCAACAAAACAATACAATAAAATTATACATTAGATCACTCTAATGTGTAACAATATATATATATATATATATATTGTATTTCAATATGTTTGAAATTATCATTAAAATTACTGGTAAGTCGCCTCAGAGGTTCCCGCTCACCTGCATTAGTGTGACAGGAGGAGGATGTTTGTCACTCTTACACGCAAAAACGTACTGACCGGATTTTGATGAATTTACAGTAATATATCAGATACAGGTTATACATGGTGTGAAAAGACACATCACAAAGCCGTCAACTACATCTAACAAACATTATTGCTGGGAATCGAATTTTATTTTTAAGTATGAAAAAACAGCTATTTTTAATTGCGCGCAATGAACAAAGGCAAGCGGAGTTAAGCCCCGCTTTTCGCTTTAAACCGCGATGGTACCTACTTGTCGGGTACGTTTGATAGTCATTGCGTTTTAGTAACTTCAAATGCGTAATTTGTTAAGAAAAATCGTAAATTCAGGTAATGTTTATTTGGAAAAAAGTTTAGCACTTGAAATTCATTTTCGTAAAAAGTAAAAAAAAATATTGTGACTTGGACCTTCAATATCTCAAAAACCAGTCAATTCCCAGGTATGGTCTAGGGAAAAGAATTATAATAGGTTCAATATGTGGCTTTCCGTTTCGGAATCTGTCTTCTTACACCTGATATTTTATAATAGGAGAAATTACTACTCCCACGCGGGCGAAGCCGCTGGCAGAAGCTAGTGAGCAATAATAAACAGGCGAGAATTAAAGTTTGGTTTTTTCAGTTATTACTTATACTAATGACAAAGTTAGGAAGGGTTACTGAAAACTCGCCACAAAGTAAATTCATCACATTTTTGTACACTCCATACTGTAACGGACGTGACGTCAGCCGCCATGCCTGTCCGTCAGCCCTGCCGCCAAGCCGCCATATTGACACGCCCCCCTCTTGCCACCGCCACGCCACCCGCCAAAGCCAAAGAAGAGGGGACGGTGTTAATATAAAGCCTTGCAAGCCATTTTTGTACCCTGTTTTCTTCTATAATAAAAAGAAAAACGTTACGCTGCTGTTTTCTTTATTGCTTTTAGTAATAATCAGAAGTGGCATAACAAAATGAAACGACGTCATATACACGCTCAGTTATCTCGGTCTTCCGACGAATCGGAAAAAGAAGAGGATGAAGCTTCTATCCCACCGGCGAGAAAGATGTTGAAGAATTTGGTCGAGAAGGAGGTCCACAAGGCGATACTTGAGCTTCAGGAAGAAGAACCTGGATCTACCAAACCAAAGGGACACCGTGCTGCTTCTTTGATCCCGGAATTTGACCCGGATAGCGAGGAGTGCACAGTGCAAGCATGGATTAGAAAAATCGATCAAATTGGCGAGATTCACGGGTGGGACGATACGACAAAATCGTTTCACTTACAAGATAAATTACGAGGCCAAGCAAAAAAATGGTACAATCGTTTAGAAAATTACGACTACTCCTGGAATGAATGGAAACAGATGCTATTACGTGCTTTTCCTAAATATCGTGACTATGGAAATATGCTTGAAGAGCTGTTGCAAAGAAAAAAACTCCCGAATGAGACGATGACGAAATATTACCAAGATAAAGTCGCCATGTGCTTCCGGTGCAAGTTATCTGATAACGCCAGCATCTCCTGCATCATTCGTGGTTTGCCGACATCTCTGCAGCCAAATGCGCGCGCATTTCAATGCCATTCGCCAGGAGAACTTTACGAAGGATTTTTGTGCGCGCTTGATGATTATTGCGTTCTACCTCAGGAGCCCCGCTCGCAAAAGCCAATGTTCCAGCGACCATCCGAGAAAAAGTTCACTACTCCAAATCCTGAAACGGATCCGTGTCCTCGGTGCAAGAAAATAGGACATTTGCTCCGTAATTGCACCCAGCCAGACACGCGTACGTGCTATAAATGTGGAGCTCAAGGACACATTGCCCTACGTTGTTCGATGAATTCTACGTCAAGCAAAGCATCTTCCTCTGGCAGAAGCATTAAAGAAGTTAACATCTTGGAACCTTACAACGACATCTATAAGAAGGTGGCAAAAGTTAACGGTGTTCACGTGAAGGCTTACATCGACACCGGAAGTCAAGTCAATGTGCTCAATGATAGAGTGTCAAATGCTCTATCACTGCAAGTTAAACCTACGAGTGTTGCCTTGAAAGGATTTTCGGGTGGAATTACTATGAGCCAAGGAGAAGTACAATTCCAATTAGAAATTGATGGCATTACGCTACAATGTCAAGCCTACCTCTCCAATATGAAAATGAACGAAGTTAATCTGTTGATCGGACAGCCAGTTATCAACAGCGAAGGTATGATTCTGACCGTTAGCCAGGGCCATTCTAAATTTCAATTAGTTTCAGATACTATCGCGATTGAAGCCATCGAAGAAAACAACAGATTCGAGGTCGTCACGACAAACGAGGAACGACTGCCACCCGGTCCCTCCATCATTCAAGTTCGCGTACTGGGTAACAAGAAGGACAACGACGTGGTGACTCCACCACGGCACTACGAGCTTCACGGCGTGTCCTACTCTCTGCCTGCAACGCTACTACGCGGCGAAGAAGGCTACATCAAAGTTGTCAACATGGGTTCAGAGACCATCGTGTGGCCGCCGGGCGAGGTCCTCACGAGGGCCGACAGCTGCGAGGAGCCACAGCCAAACAGCCAGGTGTGTTGCATTTCGGCTTGCCTTAATTTATCGACTGTTACTAGTGATCCTAGCCATGTCATTACAAATATTTCTAAGGTAGGAGGTGTAGAAATAAATAAAATTAAAACAGGGCCCTTAAATAATAAACATCACTCAGATTTAATTAATTTATTAGTACAATATAAACATTGCTTTGCTACAAATACACATGATCTGGGTTGTACCAATTTAGCTCAAATGCAAATTAAACTTACTAGTGATCAGCCCGTGCATCGCCAGCCTTACCGACTTTCTCATAGTGAACAAGCGATAGTTAATTCCAAAGTTAATGAACTGCTAGATGCCGGCATTATAAAAGAATCGGAATCTAGTTACGCTTCACCGGTGATCCTTGTTAAGAAAAAGAACGGCGACAGTAGGTTATGCGTTGATTACCGTGCGTTGAACGCTATCACTGTAAAAGATAGGTATCCACTACCAAACATAGACGATCAGGTTTCCAAATTAGCAGGCAAACAGTACTTCACTAGTTTAGATTTAGCCCAGGGCTACCATCAATTATGCATTGCACCAGAGGATACACACAAAACTGCTTTTGTTACACCACAAGGTCATTACGAGTACACTAGAATTCCTTTTGGCTTAGCGAATGCTCCATCAGTTTTTATGCGTTTAATTAGTAAGCTCGTTGAATCTGTGGGTAGAAACAATGTAGGTAAACAGAACGAAAATAATGTAGGTCAAACCGAGATACTGGCATTTTTAGACGATTTACTGCTACCCTCGGTTGACATAGAATCAGGTATAATAATTCTTGAAAATGTACTCGGTAAACTCGAAAGTGAGAACTTAAAATTGAATATGAGTAAATGTTCATTCTTGCAGAAACAAGTGACTTATTTAGGACCCGAAATATCTTCTGACGGTATACAGCCTGGTATAACAAAATTGACAGCCGTTTCGCAGTTTCCTGTACCAAATAATGTTCATAGTGTGCGACAGTTTATCGGTTTGTGTAGTTACTTTAGAAAGTTTATTCCCAATTTTGCCGTGATTGCGCGTCCATTAACTGAGTTAACAAAAAAGGATAAATCATGGCTGTGGGGCAGTGAACAAACCGCGAGTTTTGAACAACTGAAAAACTGTTTATGTTCCAAACCTGTGCTAGCCTTGTATGATCCTATGCTTCCTACGGAAATACATACCGACGCATGTAAGTTAGGCATTGCCGGCATACTGTTACAAAAACAAACTGACAACTCACTGCGGCCTGTTATGTATTTTAGCCGGGTTACTAGTAGGGAAGAGGGTATGTATCATAGCTATGAGCTCGAAACTCTCGCGGTCGTAGAATCGCTACGTAGGTTCCGGGTTTATGTAGTAGGTAAACATGTTAAGGTAGTAACTGACTGTACTGCGGTCCGCGCTACGCTCACTAAACGCGACATAATACCGCGCATTGCACGTTGGTGGCTTTCAATACAAGATTATGACATTAGTGTTGAGTATAGACCCGGTGAACGTATGAAACATGTAGACGCGCTAAGTAGGCATCCTGTTGATGCAATGAACGTAAACCGCCTTGAAGTTACTGATTGGTTCTATACGGTTCAATGTCAGGACGAAAAGCTTAGTTCGATTATAAATCAATTGAAAAACAATACAGCTGATTCAGATATTAAAAATAATTACGAATTCGTAGAAAATCGACTTTATCGAAAATCTCTCAACGGAAATCGACTCGTGGTCCCGAATTCGGCTAGATGGAAAATTTTGCAAATGCACCATGACGACATTGGCCACGTGGGACTAAATCGTAGTTCAGAATTGATTAAAAGTCAGTATTGGTTTCCGAAAATGACACGTTTCATTAAAAAATACGTGACCGCATGTCTTCACTGTGCATATGGCAAGGGGAATTATGGAAAAAAAGAAGGCATGTTGCATCCGATCCCTAAGCCGTCTGATCCGATGCGCATGGTACACATAGATCACGTAGGGCCATTCTGTAGAACAAGTAAAGGGTACCAGTACATGCTCGTAATGACTGATGCGTTTTCTAAATTTGTGATAGCTGAACCGACGCGTACTGTAAATTCGATTGAGACCATTCGTGCACTGAAAAGGATATTCAGTTTATTCGGATACCCGAATCACGTGGTGACAGATCACGGTAAAGCCTTTACAAGTAGGTACTTTAAAAAGTTTTCAGTAGATAAGCAGTTTAGGCATACTTTAAACGCTATTGCTTGCCCCCGCGCTAATGGCCAGGTTGAGCGTACTAATCGTACAATTTTAGATGCGTTGCGGGCAACTGATCCTAGTGAAGCTTCCAGTAATTGGGCCAACTCCATACCTGACATCATTTGGGGCATAAACAATACAGTTAACGATAGTATCGGTTATAAGCCTTATGATTTAATGTTTGCGCGCTCTGGCAGGTCAATATGTGACGTTTCGGTTCCTGGTCGCGAACCAGAATCTGTTGAGGCACGACGTAGGAAAGCTACAGCTAGGTTAGAACAAGCAAGCGCAAAAATGAAGCACAACTTTGATAAAAAACGAAAAATTGCGCATGTTTATAAGAAAGGGGATTTTGTATTATGGAGACAGGCTCCAACTAGTAGTGCCGCTAAGGTAAACACCAAATTAGACGATTTGTTCTCTGGCCCCTATATAGTAACTAAAGTAGTTGGTAATGATCGGTACCGAATTAGAAGCATAAAGGGCTTACGAGGTTACAAAAACTTTACGGGGCTAGTACCTGCAGATTCATTAAGGCCCTATAGAAGTATAGCTCCCATGTCCGATAGCGCTAGTAGCTCCGATGAGACACTTGAAACTGAAGATCTTATTGACTTATTAGAGAGCTAAATGTGTTTATGTGTTCCCCATTGCGGGAGCAATTGTTGCAGGATGGCCGATTGTAACGGACGTGACGTCAGCCGCCATGCCTGTCCGTCAGCCCTGCCGCCAAGCCGCCATATTGACACGCCCCCCTCTTGCCACCGCCACGCCACCCGCCAAAGCCAAAGAAGAGGGGACGGTGTTAATATAAAGCCTTGCAAGCCATTTTTGTACCCTGTTTTCTTCTATAATAAAAAGAAAAACGTTACGCTGCTGTTTTCTTTATTGCTTTTAGTAATAATACATTAAAAGTGTATTCGCCACTTGCATTAAAAATATGTGTAAATTCGTCACAAGTCTTCATTATAGGTACGTCATGTTTGAATAAAATACTGGTAGCAACCACAGTTATTGGTTTTAGCGCTCGAAATGAGAGATAGATAATGATTTCCAAAATTATGAAAATACTTACAGGGTTAAAAAAAAGGTTGTCAGATAACCTACGAAAAACAGATACAAATCAACTTATTGCACTAAGAATATATTTAGTTGTATGTAAAGCTGTGATTATTTATGTAGATGTAAATTAAAAGAAAACGTGATTAATATCTGCGATTTAATTATCATTCTATTGTTTTTCTTATTATTGTAACGTTGCAGGCAAATCAACCTATTGCAATAATTATATAATTATTGTAATAAACCTCCTAAATCCTTCACTTGTGACAGAATATCAAGTCACCAGGTCGGTTTCCCCTATGGGGAAAAGGTCACGCCCCACCTCCGCGTGACCCCATAACACCGACACCAGACAAGATGTGCTTCTGCCGACTATGATGTAAAATCCATAACTATATGGAAGTCTAAAACACTGTTGTTGTTGAAACAAGGACATTCTTAGGTTTATAGTTCAACATAATCATACATGTCAAGTAGGAGCACAGAGTACATTATAATATATAGAAAAGTAGGAGCATTACTTACACTCAGTATTACATTTTAACAGACGTCAAGCTCGACGGTTGGAACAAGAATGTGCGTCTGACAGCTGTGTCTAATAATTTATATCCATGTTGCTATTCAATTGAGGTATTATAACCATCGCAAATAATTCTAGCCAACATCCGTTTGGCAAGCTGTAGTTGAACTAGCTTAATCACGTTATTACCAAATAAAGTAATCAGTTAATTTTGGTACACATGGTAAACATTATGTAGTTGTAATTGTAAGCAGAACTGTGATTTTTCATGTAGACGTAAATGAAAATTTAAAAAATAAGTGATTATTACTGTGATTTAATGAAATTTCTATTGCCACTTGTAATACATGTTTTTAGGAATTAGGCGTGTCACGCTGTCGTTGACAATGCGGCCTTAAAAACGAACAAAACCAGACAGTATCAGCGTATATTTTATTTGTAAGTAGAACTGTGATTATTTATGTTTACTTTAAGGACAAACTTCTTAAAATTTCTCTGATTATGAAAAATAAATAAATAACGTTTTATTTTACTTATTGTTTGATTTTTCTGCTGTCGGTGCGGAAATAAACAATTTGACGAATTTTCTTCATGGAAATAGAACACATACTTTTTTCCGTGGCGAATTTACAATAACCCGTTCATGCGTGTGTACCGTTTTTCCACTGAATCGGTTCAGTAGACTCTAATGCATTGGACTGTGACAGACGGACAGGTTGAGACTGGTCCTATATGGTTTTTACATTCGAATGTTTGGAACTCTCAAAATGGAGCATTTTCAAGTCTCCAAATTTTTGCAGGCTAGTGTCGTTATTTTGCTTTTTACTTTTCATGAAAGACGAGCTAAATATATCTGGAACTAAGGAACTTTAAGTTAAGTTTCACACCCGAAAAATATCCTAAAACTGAACCAAGGCGTCGCTAGTCGTCATTCTAAAAGACATTATGTTTTATAGTCGATAAAACGGATGTAGCTGAAGACAAGGTCCCCTATTTCACGACTTTATGCCGCACATTTTGCCAACGCTAATATAAGTATAGGCTCGAGAAACTAAAATAATTTGCTTTTACTTTAGATTAATAAACGTATTCACAAGGTAGATGTAAGTGGAAATGCCAGAAGGGGACTGCCAGCCCTAAAAAGACCAACACTAATCTTCTTTGTCATAAAAAAACCGGCCAAGTGCGTGTCGGACTTCGCACATTCAGTGTTCCGTACCTAAGGGAATTATCAAAGAAAAAATCTTATTTATCTATAAATTCGTATTTGTTAGTAAAACATACGTAGGTAGAATAATAATATAATAATAAATTTATTGAAAGAGTGTTACAAAAATGTTCTTAATAATACTTAATGTTATTGAGTAATTGTAACAAGTTGTGATAAACAATCACCATCCGTGCGCGTGCGATGTGGTGCGGACGTGTGCCGTGATTCTCTAAACAGTGACTCAGAGCGGGGAAAATGACCTCGACAGTTGTGAAGTGTACGAACTGCAATATAGTAATAAACGAAGTGTTAGCTTTTGTGTATCATGTGTTGGATTATATGGATGAAGAGAGCATCCACCATCTATGCACTTCATCTTTCTCAGAAAAAGATATAGTGAAGGCGAAGAATTTATTATGTGACTCGCTACCTGGGTCAAAGAAGATGCCAAAACGTCGAAAAGAAGGGAAGAAAAAGCTATCCCGAGACCTGGACGACATCATATGTTTAATGAAAAGTACCGATGCTGAGTTATTCCCAATTTTCGTGGCAAAGGAACTAGACAAGCTTCCGCCGGTATCTTTTGACCATGTGGATGTGACCAGACTTTTAAAAGATATCATGAGACTTCAAAACAAGGTTAGTGCGTTAGAAGAAAAAACAGTAAATAAGGAGAATTTTGATGCACTTAAAATGGAGGTAGAAAACATGAAATATGCATCAATAGTAGAACCACTAAATGGAAATTTTAATGTAAACAGAAAAAGAGGGGCCTGTTTGCAAAACAGCTTATTCGACAGTGGACCCATTGGATTGCATTATGTGCCTGTAAAAACAGCTGTGCAACGGCCAGTTGATTCTGAGGTCAATGAACGCCCCGCAATGTTTCGTCACTCCTCAGTAAAAAATAACAGTGAGGGTAGTTTCGACTCTTTTATTAGCAATCAAAATTACGAGACAGATAAACAAAGGCAAACGGAGGCGAAAAAGACTACTGCGGTTTCGGACACCAGTCGTAGAAGGAGACGCAGTTTGAGTGACAGTGTAAGTGCGAGCGAGACAGCGCGACCGGTGCTGCGCGTGGATGCTTCGAGTGACACCGCGGTTTCGAACAAACCGGTTTGCAAATTGAATACCTGCGAGCGCGCTCCGAACGAGTCCCCTACCAACGTACAACGATGGGCGAAGGTAACAGTGAGTGTGTCTAAGAAAAACGCAAATGAATTATCGCCAGCATCGGGCCTTGCGAGCGAACTCGTCTCGAGCCTAAGTCGTAAACCAGTGGTACCAATAGGTGATTCTGAGTGGACGTTAGTGCGTGGTAAATCATATAGAAAACGCTATAAACTACTTGGCCAAAAAGGTTGTGCGTTTACTACATCGGACGTTAAATTCCGGGCGGCAGATATTGATATACCGCTATATATCTCGAATGTCAGTATAAATACTAGTGAAGAAGATATTATAAGCTATATTAAAAATAAAACGCAGTTAACTGTTGCGCTTAAAAGAATAAATATGAAAATAAATAAGAGTTACAACGCTTTTAAAATATTTGTACCAAAGGCGAAGTTAGAATTATTTATGAATGACAGTTTTTGGCCTGATGGAATAACTTTTAGACGCTTTATGCGTTCTGTGCCTATACAGGGGCCGTCAAGTCCGAACGTTAAAAATGCATAATTATGGGTACTAAAAATTACAGCAAATTTACTACTTTTAATTGTAAGTCGATAAAGCGATCAGTTGATGATGTACGACTTCTCTGTGAAACGTCGGACTTGGTGGCTTTACAGGAGACATGGCTGCTTCCCCATGACGTTTCATACCTTGGATCTATTAACAATAAGTTTGAATACACAGGTAAGTCTGCCGTTGATACGTCAGCGGGCTTAATGGTCGGGAGACCGTATGGGGGAGTGGCCATCCTCTGGAGGAAGGGCATTTTTAAATCAGTTTCTGTTATAGATTGTGAGAGTTGTCGCTTATGTGCTGTTAGAGCCAGTACAACAAGTCGATCTATTATTATTTTCTCTGTTTATATGCCCACCAATGCAATAGAAAATTTACCTATTTTTGCAGAGATATTAGGAGAAATTAGCGCTATTGTAGCGAGCATGGATGTAGAAAGTATTTTTATGTTGGGTGACTTTAATGCACATCCACATGAACTATTTTATAAGGAATTGATGAATTTCTGCAATGATCAGGATTGGATCTGCGCAGATATAGTTAAGATAGGATTAAGTGGTAATTGTTATACTTTTGTAAGTGATGCTCATAGGTGTAGGAGGTGGTTGGACCACTGTGTGGTCTCCCTATCTGCTTGGCAAACGATTGTCGATGTGGGTGTAAATGAAGATGTGTTTGTTTCAGATCACTTGCCACTTTATATGATTTGTGACTTGGGTGCGGTTAAACAGAAGCTGCAATTGGAAAACAAAATGCGGAGTCAAGTTGTCTGGGGTGTGAGAAACGAAACACAAATAAATAAGTATCATGAAATTTGCAACGACAAATTACGTGAAATAGATTTTCCAATGGAGTTTTCGAATTGCGGCTCTGGTTCCTGTAGCCTGGTTGAACATAAAAATGTCTTGGACAAGTTATATAGTAGAATTATTGGTAGTTTGACTGACGCAGCTATGCAGTCGTGTGAGTCAATGAGTGATAGCGTTGTAAAACGTAAAAGATTGTGTGGGTGGAACAGGCACGTTAAAGACGCTCACAGTGAGGCTAGGCTTCAATTTCTAAATTGGATATTTCATAATAAACCTAGTTCTGGAAACGTCTATGAAAAAATGCGAGAATCACGTAAGATTTTTAAGAGTCGTTTAAAGTGGTGCCAGGAAAATCAAACCCAGATTAAAATGGACATTATAACTCAACACAGAGCTTCAAAAAACTTTGCTAAATTCTGGAAGTCTACGGGAAAGTTGGAGGCGAGGCCTAGCCTCCCTGTGAGTGTGGATGGAAAAAGCTACCCAGGAGACATCGCGAATATGTTCATGGAACATTTTAGAGTAATGTCGCCACTTGGCACATCTGTGTCCTCGAACGATAAAGAGTCGACGTGTCGGGGAGAGGAGTCACAAATATATTTGTCAGCCAAAAAAGTAAAAGAGACTATTCTACACATGAGCAGAGGCAAATCTCCCGGACACGATGGACTCAGTATTGAACATTTTAAGTTTGCGGGGTTTCACCTGCCGAGGGTACTGGCCATGTTTTACACACTGTGCATTAGGCATTCATATTTACCATCTGATATGATGAAAACAATTGTAGTACCTATAATTAAGAACAGGACTGGAGACATCTCCGACAGGGAAAATTACCGACCTATATCCCTGGCGACCACGGCTGCGAAGGTGTTGGATGGTGTACTCGATACTTACTTGGAAAGGTATATTACCCTGCACGATTCACAATTCGGTTTCCAACCCAGATTGTCAACAGAGAGTGCCATCCTCAGTCTTAAGTACACTGTTCAATACTACGCAGATAGGAAAACGCCGGTTTACGCCTGCTTCCTTGACCTCTCCAGGGCATTCGACCTTGTGCATTACGATACGCTTTGGAGAAAGCTGAGAGACAGGAACGTGCCGAGGGAAGTGGTACACATCCTGAAGTACTGGTATGCTAACCAAATAAACCATGTCAAATGGTCCAATACACTCTCAGACTCATACGGGTTGGAGTGCGGTGTGAGACAGGGGGGGTTGACGTCCCCACGGCTCTTCAACCTGTATGTAAATGACTTACTGGTGGAGCTCAGCAGCATGCATGTCGGATGCAGGGTAGGTGGTGTTAGTGTAAATAACATAAGCTATGCAGACGATATGGTGCTGCTGGGCCCTACTGCACGATCTATAGGAGAGTTACTGAGACGCTGTGAGGTTTATGCGGCTAGACATGGATTAATATATAATGTTATGAAATGTAAATACATGGTCTTTAAGGCCGATGGTAAATGCCCTGAAAATATACCTGCCATTATGTTAAGTGGCTCGAAACTAAATCAGGTAGATTCTTTCAAGTACCTCGGGCACTTCCTCACCGCCGACCTTAAGGACAATGTAGACATTGAAAGGGAGCGCAGGGCACTATCGGTCCGAGGTAATATGCTGGCACGCAGATTCGCCCGATGTAGTGTAGATGTCAAAATCACCCTTTTTAAGGCATATTGCCAAAGTATCTACACGGGAAACCTGTGGGTTGCTTATGCCAAGAGAGCGATGGACGCTCTGCGCGTCCAGTATAATAATATTTTTAGGATGCTGTTGCGAAAGCCTCGTTTTTGTAGTGCTTCGGAAATGTTTGTACAGAATCGAACCTATGGCTTTAATGAGGTGATTCGCAAAAAAACTGCTTCTCTACTAAGCAGAGTACGAGAAAGTAGCAACAGCATCCTCAAAGTAATAGGGGAGGATGTTACATCTCCAATTTTAAAAAAGATGGTGAGGAAGGTGATAATTTAATAGTCACAATAAATGGTGGTTTATTGTGACTATTAAATTATATTGGTGAATATCGTGGCATTTTACTAACAATAGCTGTAAGTCATTATTGTAATTACTAACACATTGGATCTTAGTTATCTGAAAAATAAAGACTTATTATTATAAACATAAAATTTCATAGTGGTCCCCGAACTAGGCGGAGCCTGTATCTCAGGGGCCAGAGTTGCGTAAACATAAACTTTAAAACACTTTTATTAGCAATGAGAGTAGGTACACTGGTCAAATTATAATTAAGAGGAAGAATAAAAAACAAAAAAAATAGTAATGTAGTAATAAAATTTATCACCAAATTACAAGTTAGGCTAACGGAAAGTTAAAAAAATCTTCGGAACAAAATTTTATGACAGATGACGGATAGATAGACAGTTAGATAGGAATGACAACAATAGGGCTCCGTTTGAACCCTTCGGGTACGGAACCCTTAAAAGGAAGAAAAAAAATAGAACAGACAGACTGAAAGCGCAAACAAAAGTGAAATAAAAAACAAAAGAAAACGATAATAAGCAAAAAAGTCAGCATGGTCTGGTGCGCAGTACTCGCAACCGCCATGTACCTGTATGTATGAACGTAAACGAAGCAAAATGAGTATTGACCGATCGTAGCAAGTGCGTTCTATAATTTCTGTCAAATCTCATGGAACAAAGGCGTGACTTTCTTTCTCTTTCTTTCTTTTCTTTTTTTTAAAAACGTTGGCCCACACTAGGAATTATTCATGTATCGTGGGTGCGTTCACAAACATGTAAACTCACATACACAAGACATCCAGACCCGGAACAACTATCTGTAGGCCATACAAATATTTGTTCCGTGCGGGGATGGAACCCGCGACACGCAGCGCAGCAGCCGAATACTTAACCACTGTGCCACCTTTACTTATGTATTGCATTAAATCCTTATAAATACTTAATGATTGCGTCATGCTTGGTAATTCTCCGATAGAAATAGTGATTGGAAAAAGACCAATTAAAAATAAAAACACCCTGATTAGAGAAAATTAAAGTAAACATCGTTTGCCCTTGTAATCTGATCCACAACCAGTAAAGCACTTCTGCTTTGAATCTTCCACTTTTGCTATGATTGCAGTGGACGATTCGATGTCGCCAATTTATGTAGCTAACTAGCACTAAAGTACCCAATTTAAATTTAGTTAGTAAAATCACACTGTGAATCGACAAGTTTTGATCCTTTACTTCCGTTTTAGAGTTCCGTACCCGAAGGGTAACCAACGGGACCCTATTACTAAGCCTGCGCTGTCCGTCCGTTCCTCCGTCCATCTGTCTGTCAGCGGGCTGTATATCATGATCCGTAATAGGTAGACGGTTAAAATCTTCACATAATGTGTATTTCTGTTGCCGCTCTATCAACAAATAATAAAAATTAAAGGGGACTCGGTACTAGAAACGTGTTTTTTTTGCTTATTTTGCTCACTTAATAATGGCAACAAGTAGACGCGTATAATCTTGTTCGATGGTACGGAACCCTTTATGCGCGAGTCCGACTCGCACTTGGCCTGTTTTTTGAGAATCACAACTTTCTAAAATCACTCTCAAAATAATTTTTCACAGATGCAGTATACCTCCGAATAATAGATTTGATATTCACCAATCCCACCAATTTTTTCGCGCAGTGTGGTGTACTGTACTCAGTCTGTTCTTTTCACACCCAGAATACTGCACTCCATTGCTCTTTGGCACGCCCAAAGGCGAAACTTTTGTGAATCGTTGAGTGACCAGAAGGTCAATAAAATATCATCTCAGCGACAATTAATATTAAAACTTGTCAAAATTTACGGGAATTAGAGGTGTTTTGACATAGAGAAATTAAAGGTATATTTGACATAGGGAAACTAGAAATGTATTTGACATAGTTTGCTATGCGAATGTGAACATTTCTTAAACTTACGAGACTTGGCGCTCGTTCAGACACGCGGGAACCGCGCGTTCACGAATCGCGCGGTTTGAAACCGCAAAATTGTGATGCTATTCAGACACGGCGGTTATTATGCGATTTTCGTGCGGAGATAACATCAGTTTGAAAATGGAGGTCGACGAAGAAGTGTGTTTACTGTGATTGCTCCTTAAAAAAAAAGAAAAGAAAAAGGCGGTATTGGGTGCATCCAATATTAAGTGACCGACTAGTACATGGTCAGTTCGTAACGTTATACGAGTATCCCAATTTAAGAACGTATGATAAAAAATTTTTTGACTATATGAGAATGTCAATAAAATCTTTTGATGAACTAATTGAACTGATCAGGCAAGATATTTCAAGCTCTGAAACGCATTTGAGGCCAAGCGTGTGACCAGAAGAAAAACTCGTAATAACTTTAAGGTAAGATTTATTTATTTTTCTTCAAAATCAGCATATATATTTTCTATAACAGTAGAC
Source organism: Polia nebulosa (assembly GCA_951329385.1). Lineage (NCBI taxonomy): Eukaryota > Metazoa > Arthropoda > Insecta > Lepidoptera > Noctuidae > Polia > Polia nebulosa. The sequence goes on from OX589590.1 coordinate 16,248,296, forward strand.
GACTGAGAGCCAGAACTAATTTGCGATGGTGACGCGGGCGGAATAACAGGAGGAGATGATCCAGATGTAGTAAAATATCCTTGCGGGGTTGTATACTGTTGTCCTTGCCAATATGAAGGTGTGATCTGCTGAGTACTGTAGCGAACAGGGGGCAGTAAGATTTGTCCTTTTTGTATCACTTGAAGTAATTCGATTTTAGTCGCTAAACGCCTATTTTCTGGTACTTTTTTGAGTTCTTTATATAACGATCAACTAAAGAGTTTATCGTCATCTTGTTTGGTAATACAAGTAGTATTGTATATAGTAGTACTACTTCTTGTAGTTAAGTCTGAAAATTTTGTCGTGACTACATGCTTTTTTTCTATTAAAACAGCTAGTTTTTCTTCTGGCACTTGTGTTTTCTTACGTTTGGGGGGGACGTATTTCAGTGGCTTCGGTTGCACTGGCATTTAATTGACTTGTCTCCTCACTTTGCCTTTCATTCTGTTCTTCCATATTAGTTGTAGTGTCTTCATTACTTACACTATTCGGCAGGAAAGTAAGTCTTGAAAAATACATATATTGGGTTTTTTTACGAGCACCTGAACCAGAAGGAGTTGTTTTTTCTTTTTTGTATTCTTTATTGTAGCAGTCTCGTATGTTTTTCCATTTTTTTTGGAGTTGTGTACCTAAAAATAATAATATTATTAATAATTTTCTTGTTTCAGATATCTTGGTACGGGTTGTTCATTTGGAGAACTTAGCTATAATTATCGCCTAGGAAAATCGACGATTACAGGAATTGTCCGCGAAGTATGTAAATCATTGTGGAATAAGTTGGTAAACAAAGTCATGCCCGAAGCGACTGAAGATACCTGGAAGACAATAGCACGAGACTTTGAGAGATATGCAAATTATCCAAATTGCATTGGTGCTATAGACGGCAAGCATATCCGAGTTATAAAGCCTGTTGATTCGGGATCTTTGTATCATAACTATAAACATTTCTTTTCCACAGCACTCTTAGCACTTTGCGACGCCAACTATTGCTTTACTTATGTTGATATTGGGGCTAATGGCAAAAGCAGTGATTCTGCTATATTTAAAAATTCTTTATTTTATAAACGACCGACAGAAAAATCATTAAACATACCAACACCTAAACCAATATCTAATGTATACCCAACACCAATGCCTTATGTTATAGTTGGAGATAAAGCCTTCGGCTTAGCAGAAAATTTAATGCGTCCATATTCAGGCAAATGTTTACCACATGAAAAAAGGATTTTTAACTATAGGTTATCGAGAGCCCGACGTAACATTGACTGTACTTTTGGTATTTTGGCGAACAAATGGCGCATCTTTCATAGGCCTATAAATGTAAACATAGATTTTGCCGAAGACATAATAAAAGCCTGTTGCATTCTACACAACTATGTACGGACTAGAGATGGTCTAAAATATAAAGATACTTTATATACTGCACCAATGACTAGTCTCAATACGTTGCATGCGGGAAGAGGGGCACCGTCATCTTTGAATATCAGAGATAAATTCGCTCATTACTTTGTGAACGATGGGCGTGTTCCACGGCAAGACACAAAAATATAGCTACAACTAACATACTGTACTTGAAAGATTTAGGTACTTAACTAAATGTAAACAAACAAAATAAGGTAATAACGTTGTGACCTTCATTTTAAAAAATTCTCTAAATGTCTGCATAAAACAGCCGAAGTTTGTTTATATTTAGTTATGTACCTAAAGTATACCGAGAGTATAATATACTAGCGCTTCATAATAATAATTATACGAGTAATAGGTAATAATTCTGTCAGTTCATTTTGGTGAATAAACCTACTTACTTAAAATATTCTTTTTTTCCAACGTGTCTTCACAATTTCCAAATATCTCCACTAACTCTTGCCAAGCTTGGTTCTTGATAATTTTATTTGAGTAATCATCACACTGAATATCCCATATTGTAGGTCTCTTCTCCACTTCATCAATAAATAGTTCAGTGTCGAAACGATCCATGGCGAACTCACGAGCTGTGACGTGCTAACCGCGCGGTATCCGCAACGCAACTGTACGCGAAGTTAATGGCTCAATTACACCTTCCGATTTCAAGGGACCCAATTTAGGAAACAGGAAGGTGTAATAGCAGTTAGAGCAGTTAGTGTCCAATTTAGTGAGATTGGGACGTCCCGATTTGACTTCCTAAATTGTGTACGATTTAGGATAGTGTAATCGCATCACCCCGATTTAGAGCTAAGTGTTGCCAATTTAGAGACTTTGTCGCTACAAATGGGGTAGTAGTATTTTGGTTTGTGTTTAAAATTAAATTAAATTTCACAAAGTCCCTATCCCAGAAAAAAAATCCGAGTCCGCTCTTTTTATTTTTAAGTCTGCTCCTGGTAGAATCAGTTTTTAAGAGACTTTAGAGCGACTTTTGATATTCTGTTTAGGGACTCGAATTTGTAAGAGTTGGCAACACTGCCGACTTAGGAGTTCAATTTAGGATAGTGTAATTGCTCGCTTCCTGCTTCCTAGTTAGTTTGTTCCTAAATTGGGTCCCTTGAAATTGGAAGGTGTAATAGAGCCTTAAGACTCCATAGTACCTAATAGAAACGCGCAGGAGCAGCGCGATTCTATTTTCTGGCAGTTGGGTTGCGGTAACCGCACGGTTTAACTAACCGCGCGGTTACGTCTGAATGATTCGCTTGCTGTTAATGTAAATAAGACCCGCGCGGGAATCGCGCGATTTTGGAATCGCGCGGTTAACGCCTTGTCTGAACGAGTGCTTAACCCCAGTCTGAGCACCGTAGGTTAGAACGGGCAGGATATACATATCGATGAGTTTGCGCTTCAGGGAGATCGGCAGATCGCCCTTCATTAGCGTCTTGATGGACCACTAACTTTTTCATGCGTTTTCAATACGGTACGGCGATCGATTTCTCGTTTATGCCTGTTTTCGAAAGAACTAACTAGCCCAAGTAGATGTACCTAATCATCGACATACTGTATTTTCTGCCCATCTAATCTATTTCTACCCATCTGTCCGTTATTTAATAAGATGCTAAAAATAAAACTCAGCAAAGTATTTATGGTGTAAACCTTATTAAGTCGAGGATTACGGATCGCGTTTAATTACCAATTATAGGTATATTCCAGTAGACTTGACTGTCTGTACATGAATCGATGTATTAGTGCTCACATGAGTATCAGGGCGCAAGTAGGTTAAGGTTGTAGCTATTACTAGCACTAGTTATAAGTTATTATACTACTTACAAATAGGATCTTAGTTATCTTAAAAATAAACGTGTTATTATTATTATAATCAAAAGCGTGCAATCCTTATTGACCAATTTCATTGTAATTGCAAAATTTCATTTAAAACACTATTGAGACTTCTTATCACGTTATTAGAAAAAAAAATATGCATTAGTGTTCACGAGCTAACTAAACTTCATTTTTGGCTGTGTCCATTATCCTACCTTTTTTCTTTTATAAAACAAGTTACCTAGACATGTACGTTGTTTCATCCCTCCCTCCACGGTCTACGGATATGTTATCCGTAAAACAATTTGAAAAACAGTCGTTGCACCGTACATTGTCGCATTGTCGCGTCATGGCTGTATGACTCTTTCACTTAATGTAAACAAGTTACCTAGACATGTACGTTGTTTCATCCCTCCCTCCACGGTCTACGGATATGTTAGCTGTATGACTCTTTCACTTAATGTAAAATGGATAGAAATGTTTAACTTGATAATTTACAGATCATGAATGCAAATTCTAAAAGTAAACTTATCGGTTACTTACTGCTGTCTAGAGTTAGAATTTATAGGTAGATACGGTTTTTTTTTTTTGGGGTTGGGAAATCATCCAATGACTTCTTCCGCTCTAGGGTGGAGCAGAAGGGCGTGTCAGACTCTTACTGACTAAAACCCACCCCTGTTCCTCCCTGCCCTGAATGCCAAGGGGCGAAGTAACTCTTTCGAATTTATCCTCAACCCCCGGGCAGGCATCGGCCAGGACGGGCCCGGTCGTGTTTGCTGACAACTCTTTGAGGCGCGCGTGGAACACTACGCGCCGTCGACTCTCTTGCCTGGTGCTGATCGGACGATGAGTTACCCACTACTCGCCGTCCGCATACCCGGGTCTACGGTGGCCGGAGATCGTCTCGCGGCGCCGGAAGCCCCTGGCGTCTCCTGCGGCGGCTGCTGCTGAGGGCGTGAGGGCGACTCTTTTGTTGAGTCTCCCTCACCCATGCCGCCTCCCTCTTTGCGAGCATTACTGGTTCGCAGAAGGAGGAGACGGCTTCCCATTCCCTCTCGCTCCGTACCATAGCCTGAACCAGGGACGGACACGAGAGGTCGCTGCCGCCTATCGCATCCACGAGGACACGGCGGTGTTCTGCCCAAGCGGAGCAAACCTCCACCTATGCAGGTCTATGTATGCATGTCCGTCTGTCCGTCCGTCACAGTCAATTTGCTCTGAATCTACTGGACCAATAGAGTTGAAATTTGATACTAAAACACGGACGCATACCCTAAATAAATTTATTTGGAATATGGGGTTCACTTTTGGGGTGAAAATTGCAAAATTTAAAAAAAAAACAAAGTTTTTCAAACTGTGTCGTGCGACCTAACAAACGAAAGAGCACAATGTGAGGGTCTCGAATATATTTTTTTTTTCATAATTTTAAAATATATAATTTTGAACTTATTTTAGAAAATAGATGAAAAATAACCATTCCCTCCCCCCCCCCCCCCCATTATAACCCTTATCTCCGAAACCACTAGGCCTAAAATTTTGAAAAAAATACAGAAAGTAGTTCTTTACCTTATAGATTACAGGAAAACCAGGAGGCAGTTTAAAAAAAAACCTGAAAAAATATGATTTGTTTGGAACCCTTTGCGCGCGAGTCCGACTCGCTCCTGGCCGGTTTTTTTTTATAGCTGCAATAGAGATTAATCTAACATTTAAACGGTCTTCCTATTACAGTTCATGAGATAATAGGGTAAGTGATAACTGATCTTCGCATGAAACTCTAATAAATGAACTCCTCGTATATTTGAACTTAAAATAAGAATGTACAGTCAGGCCGCAAAAGTCCATAAGAACGCTTAAGATTACATTGCTACGACCCGAGCGAGCACGATACTTCCGTGCGTATGTGTGCGCGTGTATGAATATCCACATTCCACAGATAACACACACTAAGGAACTGTCGTCGCACTGAGCTTAAAAACATCATTATTATTTTTTTGTGCCATTGAATACGTATCACACAGTCACAGAGGCGACTTGTTCATACCATTGCATTGATAAAATTCGCGCAAATATGTCATGTGCTGGTAGCCGTATGAGCTAAGTGTTGGATTCGCAAATAACGTAGCCCGAGTTCAAATCATGGTCGGTCCGTTGCGGTTATTTCTTACTTTGAAAATTCCCAATCTATATTAATATGGTTGTTTTTTATATTTCTATGAAAAATACTATTGCATTTTTTGCACTAAATAGTTGCAAATTACGAATATGATCTATTAACCACAAGAAAAATCACATTCGTAATTTGTAATTATTTAGTTGTTACATCTTTTCGATGTTCTAAGGTGGAAATAAAAAGACGTGTTTAATAAAAATGTTTATTCTTTATATTTACAAATTAAACATTTATGAGAATTGTGACGTCGAATAGACAAAAACCTAGACAAAAAAGTTATCTTGTAACCGTTATCTATGTTACGTGTAAGATTGTTGGTTGGAAGTATACCCACTTAGACCATTCATAATAATTATGAATAACGTAACAATGAAAGGATATTAAAATTTTAATAAAATAAAATATAATTGTTTATATCCAGTTATTTATTGAAAAGTGATATATGATTTAGACTTTGTAAACATTTTATTTCTATGTAACGTCACAATGAATGTATTGAGGTCATAGCTTAATTGTTCATTTTCTTGACGAAAAGAAGATTGAAACTAAACCTCAATTTCTGTTAAAAGAACTTTAGTTCTCACAAGATAATCGTCAATTAGATGAGAAAAATAAATTGAACTATTATGTTAGAACAGTGCGGGTAGATGAATAAAAAACAAAATAGATTCATGATTATTGTCAACAAAATTTATAGCGAGTTCACTGCATTCTTAAGATAAGGCGATGGCACAAGTTAAAAGATATAGCTGTTTTAAACGAAAGTTAACACAATGTAATATAGTGTTTGTTAACGAATAATCACGGATATGTTAAAATACAATGGCCTACTAAACATTTAGAACTAAGAACTTACAAAAAGTCAACAATTGCGAGGGATTTGAACTTGCGGCACACTGATTTGCGCTTCAATCTGTGTGCTCTATACCACTGGGCCATCTTGACTTATGCTAAGTTGATGAAATTGTGAATTTCAATCATTTGTTGGCGAAAACTTGAAAATAGAAGGTCGTAAGTCAAATTAAACGTCAAACTAATACGTTGTCAGAATTCTTATCAACTTTTGCTGGCGTCGGTACCATACTGTAAAATTAATAACAAATTGTTAAGTTCCGCAAACAGCACCAAAAAATGTATTCTTCTAACGAATTCATATAAAGTTGTGTATCCAAGAAAATGGAGCCCATTTCGAGCAACTAATTTGTTAGTTTACCATTTTTTGTAAATAATTCAAATTAATTATTACAAAAAATGATAAACTGAAAGGAGGTTTTCCTTTCATTTAATTTATCAAGTTTGTAGGAGAAATTTCATCCTTATACGAGTAATTGACCCTAACGATCGATGCAATAAAAGTACAGGTTGTAATTTTAAAGATTTTAGTCGGTTCGATTCCCGGGTGTGGCAAGCGAATTTTCGAAAATCTTTGAATGCAGTTTTCATTCTTTTCAAAAATAAAGGAATGTTTCCTTTGAGTAAAATATTCTATCTACAGTATTAAGAATGCTTTCCCTTCAGGTGGCATTACAAAATTCCACCCTGTATATCGGTAAAGGTCTTAATCCTAGTTCCAGTTCATTACTGCTTTCCTGGTAGTTCTAATAAATAAACAATTAGGACAGTTGAACTAAACTTAAAACGTATATATATTTAAAAACTTAAGAGTGCTGACAGTACTTTTAACTTACTTACAATTGAGGGTGATTTGGGGTGTCTAATATTTAAGGGGGCGAGTAAATAGACTTAGGCAATTAGGGGCAAGATCCAAGGGGCGAGCCGAGCCCAAACCTTTTATCCAGTCAGAAGAAGAAAACAACGGATTTGAACATATCCTACGAAAAATATGAGACGCGGGACAAATATAAGAGGTTTCGGGCGGAGGCGAGGCGCGGGCAAGGTGCGGGCGAAGTGCGGGCGCGGCGCCGGTGCAGCTCAGAACAGGCGCGCTAACGGTGTCGGAAAGACGTGGCGCGGGCGAACACAGTGGATGCATTTGGGGCATTCTAGTGTTTGGTTTAACTTATGGTGCGCCGGGGGCGAGGAAGCGGCACCCGCTCCACGCCCGCGCCCCGCCGTCTCAGTATGTGTTGCGCCCAACCTCTTCTATACATTTTGTATGAAATACAATAATAATAATAATAATCTGTGGCTCGACTGTCAACTGCACTGACAGAAAAAATTTTCTCTGCAAATTTTATTAATTTCATCAACAAATTATCATATTTTAAACATCCAAAAATGCATGCAAGACCGTACAAAAACTACTATAGTACCTACAACATATAAATAATAAAAAACAATAGTGAAAATGAGAAGTAAAAGTTAATAATGACGACGAATAGACCAGTGAGAAAAGAAAAATGTTGACGAGAGCCGCAGCACAAAAAGCACGCCCACCACCTCCGGCCTCGTCGCTCAGCTCCGCCTCGCTGCCGCCGGAATCCAGCCTCTCCGTGAGCGCTGTGACACCGGCCGCGGCAGTTGCGTCGAGCTCCAGCGACGAGTTCTTCTCGCCGCCGACGACACCACCACCAGCGCGTCGACGGGGAGGACGCCGGCCGCCGAGCAGCTTCGGACCTCGAGGCCCACCGGCCTCTGATAGGGTCCCAGCTCCCGGCGGAAGTGTGAAGCGCATGCGATGGACACAAGCCATCAACGAGAATGTCATGCGCTCATACTATGGGGCTACAGAGGGAGGTAACAACCTGACCGCGTACCGTGTTCGGATGCTCTCTTTGTTTCAGGTGCTTGAGCCAGCCGTCAACGTTTCGGCCCAACGACTGTCGGATCAGGTGCGGGTCATCCAGCGTAATCATATGTTGGATGATACTGTACTTGATCGCCTCCGAACTGAAATGGGTAGCCATGTCATTGCCCCTCCGTCGCAGACTGTGGTACCAGTGTTGGTACCACCGTCTAACCATGCTCCTAGCCATGCTGACGAGGAGTGTTGTGACATGGTTACAAACGTAAGTACCCATTGCAATGACGAATTGAGGAGTGCTTTGGAGTGTGCTATTCAGGAATATCGCAACATGCCACCCGAACTTAGGCCACGCTTGCCTCGTTTGCCCATGCATAATAGGAATAAGGCGCTGGTGGCTGCTCTGGATTCGCAGTTATTAAATTATTTTGATAACTGCGAAGACCTCACCGACACACACTCGATAATGTACTGCGCGGCTGTAGCGGCATGTCGTGTAGCTCACGTCAAATTCCCTAATGACAGAGCTACACGACCAAAACCAGCCGTGCCGGCTTGGCAGCGCAGGATCGAGTGTCGTATTGGTGGGGCCAGAGCACTCATCGGCAAACTAATCTGCTTCAGGGAGGGCAACACTCGCCCAAGAGTGATGCGCTTTGTGAGACGGGCTTTTTCGGGGACTGAAGTCAGCTCCCGAGACTATATGTCCCGTGTCACAGAGCGCATCGACTTCCTGAAGCAGAAGGTGTATGCATGGGCAAACCGCATCCGTAGGTATAAGCGGCGGGTGGAGCGATACACCCAGAATCGCACATTCCGGAGTAATGAAAGGTGGGTATATAGGACTTGGGAGCGACCGGAACAAGGTGTGACTGACACGTGTCTGCCGGTTGATGACGCCATGAGTTCATTCTGGCGCAACATCTGGTCGGTGCCTGTCAGTCACACCGAAGGCGACTGGACTCGGGAGATCGAGCGAGCGTGCGATCCAATAACAGAAATGGGGGCAATCACTATCAGCCCCCAAGATGTAGCCCGTGCAGTCCGTCCGTTGCCTAATTGGAAATCTCCAGGGCCGGACGGGCTGCACAATTTTTGGATAAAGTGGCTACAAAGGTCGCACGCTCGCTTGGCATCTCAATACCAGGCAGCCTTGGAGTCTGGTTCGCTACCCGAGTTCCTTACAACTGGAATAACCCACCTGCTCCATAAAACAGGTAGTACTGCGGAACCTAAAAATTATAGACCGATCACGTGCTTACCGACGGTCTATAAGGTTCTTACATCCATTTTGAGAGCTAAGATTAACACACATATTGATAGTAACTGTATCATGTCTGCCTCTCAAAATGGATGTAGGAATGGGTCCCGTGGTACTAAGGAGCTTCTCCTCATAGATATGACCATTAGCCAGCAGGTTCGGCGTTCCCGAAAGGATCTGTCGACATGTTGGATAGACTATAAGAAGGCCTATGACTCAGTTCCTCATACATGGCTCATGAGGGTGCTAGAATTGTATAAAGTTGATGCAATGCTACGCACCTTCTTGATGTCGTGTATGAGGCAATGGAGGACGGTCCTTCGCTATCCAGGATGTCGAAATATCCAGAGGAATAGCGAACCGGTAAGGATCGAGCGGGGTATATTCCAGGGTGACAGTTTGAGTCCGCTTTGGTTTTGCCTAGCCTTGAACCCTCTAAGCACACTGCTGGAGGCTTCAGGGCTAGGCTATCGGTTGAAGAGAGGTGGTCAGGTAATACCTCACCTCCTTTACATGGATGACCTGAAACTTTTTGCCCCCAACAATCTGCAACTGATGGAGCTACTGAAGGTAACTGAAACCTTCAGTAGTGCCATCAGGATGGAGTTTGGTGTGGACAAATGTGCAGTCATGCATGTAAAGCGAGGGGAGATTGTGGAATCCGTGGGAACACAACTCTCGGATTCCATAAACCTGAGATCCCTCTCTCCAACCGAAACCTATAAATATTTGGGTATGTCGGAAGCGTTAGGTATTAATGTTGCTGACATGAAGCAATCGTTGAGGGAGCGCTTCTTTGGCCGCCTGAAGAAGGTATTTAATAGCCTTCTATCGGGCGGAAACAAGGTGCGCGCCTTCAACGGTTGGGTCATGCCAGTATTGATGTACTCTTTCGGCGTACTCAAATGGACTCAAACAGAACTTGACACCCTGGATAGGCGGGTCCGTACACTACTAACTGCATACCGAATGCATCACCCACGTTCGTCAGTGATGAGACTGTATATTCCGCGGAAGTGTGGAGGCCGAGGCTTTTTAAATGCTAAGACCCTACACAACCGCGAGGTATGCAGTCTGAGGGAATATTTCCTAGCTGCTGACGTGGGTATGCATCGAGATGTAGTGGCGGTGGACAAGGGCCTTACCCCACTCTCCTTGGCTAACGAGAACTGGCGCAAACCTCTAGTGCTTGACACTAACGGTCGCAGGGAAGTATGGCAGAGTAAGGAACTTCACGGACGCTTTTTCCGGGCCCTACATGGGTCCGATGTAGACCAACTAGCGTCCGTAACCTGGTTGCGTGTCGGTGACCTCTTTGGGGAAACCGAAGGTTTTGTCTGTGCAATTATGGACGAAGTTATCATGACGAATAACTACCGGAGATTTATTGTGAAGGACGGCACGGTTGACATATGTCGGGCATGTCATCGTCCGGGAGAATCAATCCGCCACATAATCTCTGGTTGTTCTCGTCTAGCTAACGGTGAGTACTTGCACAGGCACAACCTTGTAGCCAGGATTATCCATCAGCAACTTGCTCTGAAGTACTCTCTTGTGGAATCGGAAGTGCCGTACTACAGATATGCGCCCGACCCAGTTCTCGATAATGGTCATATCTCATTGTACTGGGATCGGTCCATCATCACAGACAGGACTATTGTAGCCAATAAGCCTGATATAGTGGTGGTGGACCGAATCGAGAGGCGTGCAATGATTGTTGATATTACCGTCCCACATGACGAGAACCTCGTGAAAGCCGAGAAAGATAAACAAATCAAGTATATTGACTTGGCTCGCGAGGTTGTCGACATGTGGGATGTGGACTCAGCGATCATTGTACCGATAGTCGTGTCAGCCAATGGCTTAATAGCCACGAGCCTCGACCAACACCTCAGGAGGCTCTCGTTAGGCGGCTGGATCAAGGGCTTGATTCAGAAAGCAGTACTTCTGGACACGGCTCGCATTGTCAGGCGGTTCCTCTCTCTGGAGCCCTGACCGCCGGTAGCTTGGACCCTATTCCCGATACCGGTGGGATACTATTTTTTATATTTTTAAATGTTTTTTTTTTTTTATCCTTTATATTTAAATATTTAAAAATGTAATTAATATGTTTAAAAAATGAATAAACGGAATAATAATTTTATAATAATAATATTCCACAACTATCACACAACGCCATCTAGTCCCAAGCTAAGCAGAGCTTGTGTTATGGGTACTAGACAACTGATAAACATACTTATATATTTCTAAATACATACATATTATAGATAAATTACACACACAAAAAAAGAAACAAAAAAAGTGGCGCCGCGCCCGCGCTTCGCCCGCGCCTTGCCACCGCCCGACGCCTCTTGTATTTGTCCCACGCCTAAAACGAGATGCGCCAGTCATTTGCAATGGAGTCCGTCGGAGTTACTAGTAAGCCTCGCCAAAACCTACTAGGTACATTTAAAAGCTACGGAATACTTACAAGGAACGGCCACTTTTAAAGATGGTGGTACGTGGGTCTCCCGTGGAAGGGTACGTTTGGTGAGATGCCTAACTCATACGATAATGCACTCACAAGGCTGAAAGGTGTTGAAAAGAAAATGAAAGCGAATTCAAGCTTCGCAGAGCGATACAAAGAAAGAATCGATCACCTGTTAAGTAACGATTTTGCATCACAACTCACCGAAACTAAAAGTCCGCATAGAATATGGTACTTGCCTCACTTTGGCGTCGACAACCCTAACAAACAAAAACTACGACTGCTGTTTGATGCCGGGGCAAGGAGCAAAGGCATGTGTTTAAATGACTACCTACTGCAAGGTCCTTACCTACGTACCTCTCTGTACGGGCTATTGCTGAAGTGTCGAGAAAACAAAGTGGCAGTCACGGATGATAATATAAAAGACATGTTTTTGAGGATCGAAATACGAGATCTTGATTGAGATGCCTTGCGCTTTTTATGGCGAGAATCACCAGATAAACCCGAATAACCTTGGGTCATGACTAGCCTAATATTGAATTTTGTCTCGAACTGTTCCCGTTATAGTGCCCAGTTCACAAAGAACAAAATGCCCAAATAATCCGGGGCCAAAATGCCCACCGCTGTGCAAGCTGAACTTACAACTTTTTTTTTTTACAAAACGTTGCCCCACACTAGGAATTACTCCTGTATCGTGGGTGCGTTCACAAACATGTATACTCACAAACACAAGACACCCAGATCCGGAACAACTATCTGTAGGTCATACAAATATTTGTTCCGTGCGGGGATCGAACCCGCGACACGCAGCGCAGCAGCCGAGCGCTCAACCACTGCACCAACCGTGTTGACAACGGCTAATCAACTTGTGAATAACGTCACATTCGTCCACAAACAAGGTGAATTCGAGATTGGAAATTGGACGTGTAATATGCAGTCTGTACTTAAAGATTTAACCAAAGAAAACCTTAAATCAACCGACGTCTGTGATATTCAAAAGTGGTCAATTGTTTGACGGAGAACGTACACTCGGCCTAATTTGGTTTCCAACTAAAGATAACTTGGGATTCGATGTGTCATTCAAAAGAATTCTCACGCCAATATTGCTTGGACAAAAGAAACCCACTAAACGGGAAATACTACGTGTACTAATGTCCATCTTCACGATCAAATGCAAGATCCTTTTACAAGATACCTGGAGGTCTGAAATCAGTTGGGACGACGAAATAACAGACAAAATATTTATAAAATGGACTGAATGGCTGAGCATAATGACAAATAATTTTTAATTCGCCTATTTCGACATTACAAGTCGGTGACTAGAAGTACGCGCTCTCGATAGGTGTTTACGTGCGAGAGCGAGACGCACGACGTCAGTGCAGATGCACCGAATAGCGCGTCGCCGGCGCAGATCACTGAGCGCTATACGAACCTATAGCTACATGACATGTGTTCTGTGACGCATCAACTCAAGCGGTGTGCGCCGCCGCATACTGGTGTTGGATCGATTGTAAAGGCTCAATTATACTATCCAATTTCAAGGAAGCCAATTTAGAAACAATCTAACTAGGAAGTTGGAAGCTAGCGATCACGCTACACTAAAGTGGACTTCTAACTGCTATTACACCTTCTGATTTCCTTGGCTTCCTTGAAATTGGATAGTGTAGTTGAGCCTTAAACAAAATATTCAAGTTGCCTTCGTGTCCAGTAAAGTCGTGTGGCGCCTGTAAGGTATGTATCGATGCCACATTTGGAGCTACAAGCAGCCGTTTTGGCGGGAAGATTGGCCGATAATATAATATCCGAGCATAGAACCTGGCTGGTGACCTGGCTGGTGACTTGCAACATAGGCTTTCTCAAAAACCTACTTCAGGCACCAGTCTCTTACAATTATTGAATTTAGCATTAGTAAAATCATTGTTAATCTTTAAGGAAACCAATATTGTGAAGAGAGAATAAATAAATGTATTGAACAGAATCGAGAACAAAGGCCGAAAGAAAAATATTCTGGTGTGACTCATCTACGGCTTTACACTGGATACGCAATACTGCGCGAAATTATGAAGCCTACATAGCTCACCGCCTTGGCGAATTAGACGAACGACGTTTAAGAATGGAGACACATAGGTACCTACGAAGTTGAATATCGCCGATACTCCCACACAAAAAACCTGTGAAATAGAAACATTGAAAAATGAGTGGTTACATGGGCCGTCATTTCCATTTGAAGAAGAACGATCGTGATCTGGAGAATCAAAGATCACACACAGACAGCTACGTGATGTTGTCGCCTCAGAATACGCATTATTAATTTATTATTATTATATAATTAAATAAATAATAATTATAATATATAATTATAATATGATCTTTAAAATGGTGATGGTTTCATAAAAATGCGCTTTATAGTTTCTGCGTGACTCTCAATTTTTTATCCGCGTTAGACATATTTTTACAAATTAATTACACTATGTTATAAAAAAAAATATAATTTCAAATATTCACATATCAAATTACGAAAGAAATTGTTAAAAATAACACATATTTTTTTTCAAAAAGTAAGACTAGTTGTTTAGACGTGATGTTCAATTAAAAATTAAGTCGTATAATTGCGCCTTAAGGTTGTATTGAAAGATCGAGCTCCACGTAATGAGACACTTCAAACATTATTAGCTGAAGCAGAACAGATGATAAACAGCCGTCCTCTCACCCACGTCGCAGTGGAACCAAGCAGTCCCGAAACTTTAACCCTCAACAATTTTCCTTTGGGAACAACATCCAGTCTACCTACTTTGGGTGTTTTTGATGAGTCTGATACGTACCTCAGAAAGCAAAGGCGGTTGTCACACTTGTCACAAAAACTAGGTGATATGTTTTGAAAACACTATTTATAGGTACGCCAAGTCTTGCCTGATATGCGTCCAAGATAAAAGTGCCACAATAAACAAAGACCCTTGCAAGTGGGAGATCTGGTTCTGAACGTGGACCCTAACTCCCCCAGGAATGTATGGTCGAAAGGTTTGATACAGTCCGTGATGGCTGGCAAAGATGGCCGCGTTCAAGTGGTCGATGTCAAGACAAAATCTGGCCTTCAGCGACGGAATGCGACACGCGTCACACCTATCTCTATGGGTGAGTCTAGTGCTATAGCAGTACTAGGGCGGGAAATGTATGCGACGCGTGATCAAAATTTATATTTTATTTTACCTACATTCTTTTTTTGTTTTTGATACTAAATAAATTCAGGGCTCGAACAAGCCACGGGAGACGCACGCGAGTGGGAGAGGGGCGCACGCTTAGAGGCGTTGCGATTCGCAAACGTTTTTTTTTTTAATTTTTAGTAGACTTTAAGACCGTGCATTAATTTAAAAAAAAAAAACCTTAGAATGATCTCTGAGAGGCCAGAGTCTACAGTGCTGGGGAGATTTATCCAGCTTCACGTGGCAAGATGACACTTCATCGAAGGTTATTTTATTTATTTGTTGACATGTATTATTTTAATTTACTATTTTATATTTTTGGACATTACTGATAATTTGATTTGGTTTTAGTTTTAGTACTGACTAACATAGTTTTTAAGACCTTTGTTACTAACAATTATGGACATTATTAGTCTGAAAATAAATGAATTTAATTAATTAATTTAAGAATGATTGCGCAAGAATGTATATTTTTATCATTGCGTCTCCCCACCCTTCACCCTTTCGTGAATCTAGTTTTTTACTGCACATTCACATCCCCTACACGTATCCTTTCTCTTTACTTCATCATTATCCTGCCCTTATCCCAATTTATTTGGGGTCGGCGCAACATGTCTTTTTCTTCCATACTCCTCTTTTAGTCGTCATCTCTGTAGTCACCCCCTTTTTACCCATATCTTCTTTCACACAGTCCAACCATCGTTTCTTTGGCCTTCCCGTACTCTTATAGCTTATCATTTCTCTTTACTTACCCTTCTGAAATCAGAAATATATTTATTTAGTTCGGGAAAACACAAATTTCAATAGACAATAATAACTAAATCAAAAATAACATTTGTGTAGCCCACGGCGTTATCCACATCATAAATATAATAATCTATTTCTTCAAAACAAAAGTTACAAAAATTGGAAAAACCCTATTCTACAGCAGATTCTTTTTCGTTTTATTCTAAGTACGGAATATGAAATTTATTAGAAAAATACTTAATTTTATACCAAAACAGTTACACAATTCATATACACGACATTAAATCCATGGGTACAATGGCGGTCTTATCGCTGACAGCGATATCTATCATACTTAATTATCGATATAAGAATGCCTGCAATTCCTTTTAGAAGAGCCTTTTCGTCCTACTAATTTCATATTCTAAAACAATAAAGCAAGCGCCTAGCTTATTATTACCCTACTATTATAAATATATGTCGACAGAATAGAATGAAATAATTTGAAAGAAAAACACGCGAATCAAATAGAGAACCTGCTCCATTTTTTTAAGTCAGTTATAAAATAAATTTTAACTGTAAAAAATCCTTAAACACTTAAAGGAAAAAGTCTGGGTGCTAATATTTTTGATAGGTACTGCTTCTGCCCATTAAAATGAACAACTTTCTTCAAGAAAGTCAATCTGCCTGCCTAGCCTTTTCCCAGCTATCTTGGGGTAGGCTTTCAGTCTAACCGGATGAAGCTGAATACCTGTATTTTACATGGAGCGACTGCCTATCTGACCTCCACAACCCAGTAACTAGGTAATAGAATACCCCTTGGTAAGACTGGTTGTCAGACTTTCGGGCTTCTGACAACCCGTAACCACTGTCGAAGATCCACGATTGACAGCCGGGACCAACGGCTTAACGTGTTTTGATGGTCACCCATCCATGGACCAAACCCGGCAAGCATAGCTTAACCTGATGGATCGACCCGTGCGGCTGTTATTACTTTAGCCACGAGCTTTCTTCAAGGAAGTAATATTCAAATAAGAAAATCCATTTTGGACCTCATAACTGACTAACATGACAATGATAATTTGCGTAACAGTCTGTATAAATTACTAATCAATTTAATTGGCATTCTTGTTTAGCAATTTATTTTAGCCCCACCCACCACCACTACCACTCCACCCCACCACCAGCCCTCGGATCAGTTCAGAGCTTCAAAGCTTCTCTAATTTATTAGGAATTTCATTTGTATCTAACTAAAATCTTATTATATCGACGTATTTCATTCCATATAAATACGAATTTATACGAAAATAAATATGAATCTACATCTACACAATAAAATATTCGGAATGTCGAATATATACATACAAGCAGTGTAATTTCTTTGACTCTGAAACAGGGAATGCTTCGGAAATGTTATAAATCGCCCTAAAATGGGACCTAAATATATGAGTCTAGTTAAATCTAAATATATGTACCTAGAGGCAAACAGTAACTAATACAATATAATACAAATCAATAAAAGTATTGGTTTCCAGACAGCATTTTTTTTAACTATATTACTACATTAAAATAATAATATTTTATCATTAGATTAGGTTTCGCCGAAGGTGGTTTTTTCGGCCGAAGGTAGCTGAAGTCAAACCCGAAGCTTCGGTCGGACACTACTAATTTGTCTAAATTACGAACAGTTTTAATTTAATATACTGAATTGCATTTGATCGATCGATTTGCAGGTCTTCCAACGCTTCGTCTTCCTATACGCGACCAAAACTGTATCGGGTTTTTATCGATGTTCAAACCTAATGCAAGAATAAGTTGAAAAACTAAATCACGCTACTTAAGAGGCCGTATACGAAATTTTTGCCGATTTCGCTGATTTACGTGATTTTAGTTTTTTTTTAAAAAAAAAAGGTTGCTCCACTTTATTGTGATAATGCTGTTAAAATAATGCATTTCTATAAGTTTTAATGCAAAAAATGAAAGATAATTTCAATTATGATCAATAATTTCAATTTCAGCTAGACTCGAAACTTGCGTCGCGTATATACTCTTTTTTTTTTTTTTTTTTTTTTTTTTTTTTAAAAACGTTGCCCCACACTAGGAATATTCCTGTATCGTGGGTGCGTTCACAAACATGTAAATTCACATACACAAGACACCCAGACCCGGAACAACTATCTGCAGGTCATACAAATATTTGTTCCGTGCGGGGATCGAACCCGCGACACGCAGCGCAGCAGCCGAACGCTCAACCACTGCACCAACCGTGCCGTCAAATACTCGTATATACCTACTCGTAAAGCGGGATTTGGGTTGTTTCAAAAGATTTTTTATTGCTACATTTTCGTAATTTATACCTCTCTCAGTTAGAATTGATGAAAAATGTCATGATTAACTACTTATATTTTGCATCAATTCTAACTGAGAGAGTTCTATTGATGATTTTAATGATTATAATTCTATAGACACATACTTGCTACGGCCGCGTATCAAATTTTGACCAAGATACAACCTGACACTGACCTGCAAATTGCAAAAAACGTAAGAAAATTTGAATTTCGCGGGCTACCCTGGAGCATTCACCTTAAGTAAGTATCGTGCACTCATGCGGTGGCTAGCAACCACCAGCTATTATATCGGGCAGTACCTATAATTCTCAATATTGTACGTACCTAACATTTACTATTACCTAACATTGACAGGCCAGTTGGTCTAGTGGTTAGTGACCCTGACTGCTATGCCGGAGGTCGTGGGTTCGATTCCCACCCAGGACAAATGTTTGTGTAATGAGCACGATCATTTGTTCTGTGTCTGGGTGTAATTTATCTATAATATTTATGTATTTAGAAATATATAAGTATGTTTATCAGTTGTCTAGTACCCATAACACAACCTCTGCTTAGCTTGGGACTAGACGGCGTTGTGTGATAGTTGTGGAATATTATAATATTATATATTATATTATTTGACACCAACGCATAAATTGTAGGCGAATAAAGGTTCTCGCTGACATGTACGACGCGACAACGATACAAGGTCAGCTTTTCATGTAATAATTTTAGAAAATTTTCTATGAATCGTTTTGTCGCATCATCTCACTGGGAGCTTTGAGGGGAAAATACCTATTCTAAGTTTCTAGAGAAACTAATGTGAATATAAAAATTATTAATAGACATACCCTTGGTCCTTTTTCAAAGATTCCATCTGTCGTCTTATTTGCAATTGGGTTCACTGTGGTAAATATTATAGCTTTCGAGTTTTGTGTAAGTGATAGGTGTTTATGTTGGCGATACAACCATAATAACACCCATACAGGTTTGAGTAGGTAACGTGAACCGGTAGGCATAAAAGACTTCATACTCAGTAGGTAGGTACTTACCTATTATACATAAATACTTCGACACTTATTACCCGGCAACGTGGGTAGGGCTTACAATAGGTTACTTGACTGTGTATTTTATTATTTGTATGGAAAAATAACTTTAAGTACCCAAAATCGAAAATAGAAGGATTTCTGCGAATCCGTAGTAAGTAAGAAAACTTTCAAATCTGGTGGAAGGGGAAACTGTCAACAGATAAAGAATGCACACACTGACGTATGACGTCACTGCCATTAGGTTACGCATGTACAAGAGAGATAGCAAGATGTCCCCACCACACTCCACTCTTCCTCAGACCAATATTTGAAATGCTAATTGCTGCTGTGTTTGATAAGAACCAACCAATTTTGATGCTGTTGCTAGAAAAGACATTTATTTTTAGGGTTATTTGCTGTTTCATAATATAAAATATTGTACAAAAATAAACACAGGAAAATACTCTATTGTAAAGGTATATATAATACATATACATAATACACAACTTCAGAAGTCGACACTCTTCGCATAAGGGTTAACCCACGTCGTATTATTGTGGCCATGTCTGCTCACCCGTCTCTGAAGTCTGAATGCCTTTTTTTCAACTGCCTCATGATTATGATCAAATTAAATAAATTGTGATTGGAAGTCCTTCATATTCATTGTGATGTATTTAAAGAAGAGGCTAAATATCCGATTTCTTACCATAATCACAGTAATATTATAAAGACAAAAGTTTGTGAGTGTGTGTGTGTTTGTATGTTTATTACTTCTTCACGCTCAAACGGCTGGACCGATCGGGATGAAATTTAGAATGTAGATAGCTTATACCCTTTTTTTGGGGGGTGAGAAATCATCCTATGTCGTCTCCCGCTCTGGGTGGAGCAGGAGGGTGTGTCAGACTCTTACTGACTAAAACCCACCAGTGTTCCTTCCCTGCCTGAGTGCCCAGGGGTGCGGTGACTCATGTTGAGAATTTATCCGAGGCGCACGTGGAACACTACGCGCCGTCGACTCACGGGCCTGGTGCTGCTCGGACGGCGAGTTACCCATTACTCGCCGTCCGCAGGCCCGCGTCTACGGTAGCTGGAGATGGTCCTGTGACCTCTGACGCCCCTAGCTCCATACCATGGCCTGGACCAGGGCCGGGCGCGAGAGGACGCTGCCGCCTATCGCATCCACGAGGAAGATAGTTGGATTAACTTATAGGCTACTTTTAATCCCGGAGTACGCGGGTAAAGCAGCGGCGCACAGCTAGGATATGATAAACACGAAAGTTTGGATGTATGTTTGTTACTCAATCACGTCAGAACGGCTGAACGGATCTGGATGCAATTTGGCACAGAGATAAATTGTAGTCTAGAACAGCACCGCTATAATTTATAATGGGTAACTCTACCTAGTTTTCGCCCTTTTTTTTTGGGGTTGGAAATCATCCTATGACTTCTCCCGCTCTGGGTGGAGCGGGAGGGCGTGTCAGACTCTTACTGACTAAAATCCACCCCTGTTCCTTCCTGCCTCGAGTGCCCAGGGGCGAGCTAACTCTGTTTCGAATTTATCCTCAACCCCCGGGCAGTAGTTTTCGCCCTGCCACCCTAGCCTGCTATCTTGATTAGCGAATTTTTTTTAACCAGGTTAGAGTAGCTTTTTCTTTTAGCCATTGATAAAAAAAAATAATATGAACGCCACATTACTTGAATTACTTGGAGATTTCCTTCCGCATTCCGTGTACAGAATGGAATCAGAGCGTGTAGCCAATCCATCTCCACTCGGTGCTTAATCTGGCGATCGAACGTGCCCACATCACTAGTATGTATAACAAAATTAGTATAAACCCTAATAGCATTTATTGTTGGGCCAACAATAAAATGATAGCAATTATTGTTGGCCCAAACAAATGCCAACACTAAACGGTATTAGTGAATTATCTTGCAAATAAAACTGAGTACAAAAGCAACCTAAATCACAACTAATTGCAACGCACGCGCGCGCTAGCAGTACGACGTGTTGCAATTGCAAGTATTCTACGCTTGTGATGGACGCTGAGCTCGCAATTATATAAGTCGAGATGAAGTATAATTTCTGTGTTTAAATTCCTTAGTATAAATTTCTAATAGTCATTATTATGTCTGATATCTCAAGTAAGTATGACTTTGTAAACAAGTTGGAACTTGTCGAGACAGGTTCCGATTCGTAAGGTATAGAATTAAGATTGACGGGGCGCAAGTGGATAAAAAATAATGTAAAATGCTACCCCCATAACTACTTGCACTACAGTAGCCGGGGATATAAAAGGGCACTAAGCCCGGTTTCGATATAGTTCGTCATTGTTCGTCTGTAGTCTGAGAAGAATAAATACAAGAAAGAAACAAGAGTTTGATTTGGAAACAACCCATACAGTCCACACCGCCGCTGTTATAAGAGCAATATCGATACAGTATCATACTTAGAATATAGTTTATAAGTTAATGCAAGTGTTAGCGATTCAAAATACATGACTTTCTCATCAAAAGTGAAGAAATAAGCAGTTTTTATTTTACTCAACGTCCACAACAAAAGCATCACAAGTTCAAGCAACAGTGAGTCACAACTACGCGAGCCGCTTTGGGGACGCCCCTCGCTAATTGGCGGTGAGTCAAAACGCACGACACGACTCGACGCGCGACCATGGTCACAATTGCCCCGCATAGTGGAATACATGTACGAGATATTGATTACTAATTTCAAACGTATAAGTTAAGACTAAGTGGCTAAGTATAGCTTGGAGCAACAACCAAGTCAAAGAGACACAGGTCGAAATCCGCGCCTTTCGTTTTGCTATTTTTTATTACTATTTTAGCTTCACTTATTCTAACTGTAAACTATGTAAACAAATTTTAGAAGTTAAAGGACATTGTAAAAAATGGCCTCTGAATCAACACGTATGAAACCTTTACAATAATTACTAGTTTTTTTTTAGGGTTCCGTACCCGGAGTGTAACCAACGGGACCCTATAACGGTCCGTATGTCAGCGGGCAGTATCTCACGATCCGTAGTAGCTACATAGTTCAAATTTTCACAGAATAAGGATTTCTGTTGCCGCTTTATCAACAAATAATAATAAATTTAAAATTAAAGGGGGCTCCCCTACTAGCAACGTGTTCTGTTTTGCTTTTATTGGTCAAACTTAATAATGACGATAGCTAGACAGTTGATATTTTTACAGAATGCGTATTTCTGTTGCTGCTATAACAAACAATAGTAAAAATTAAAGGGGGCTCCCCTAACTGGAAACGAGTTTTTTGACTTTTATTGCTCGATCCTAATAATGGCAACAAGAAGACACGTATAATCTTGTCGCGTTGTCGTGTTGTGTGTTCATAATTTTGAAAACATTTTAAAAAGTAATTCCACAGTGCCATTATTTTTTGTTTTAATTTGAAGTTTTGAATAGGCAAAGGGCAACAGTGCCACCTATCGGGTTTGAACGAAATCGTTAACATCGTTCTTAAGTGTTAGAAATTAAATTTTTGGCAACACAATTTTTAACTTCCGGAAGTGATTTATTATTTTTTTTATGTGTGACCAAACAATATCATTAAATAATTTTTGAATTATTACTTGCATTTAGATTTAATTACAATATTTAATTTCTATTCACAATAATTACTACAACATTAATGTACAATCGCACGCACTACTTCCGGTTAAACGCCACGTTTTCATCAATAATGCCAGCATATGCTCATGTGAGTATAAAAATATATACGGTCGAATTGAGAACCTCCTCCTTTTTTTTCGTCGGTTAAAAAAGCAAGGAGGATCATAGACAAAAACCGATTTTAATGTGAACACTCCGCGGTTACCATAATATGGGTAATGACGCTTTAGAGCCATGTTATAAGTGTTGAAATTGTGGTACTAGACGGCCCTATATAGGGGGTAGTTCGAGCGTTGGATGACAGTTGTCGTCGAGCAGTTGAAGTGTACACATGTATGAAGATTTTTTGTGAAGACGTATTAAAATATTGTGAGTGAAATTATTACAAATTGTTTTCATTCCCTGGACTTTTACACAATTTATAGTGTGAGAAAAAATAGTTCTGTCTTCCTGATAGTACGTAATGAAACGGATTATCTTCTAATATATAAAAATCACGTGTCACGGTGTTTGTGGTTGCACTCCTCCGAAACGGCTCGACCGTTCCATTTTTATCTTGGGTAGGTATGAGAATAGGTCGTAAAGTATTTTTCACCCTCCTAACCCCACCCCCCATTTTTATCGCAGAACAACGGTTACTGGGTCAGCTAGTATACTATATTTTAGTCTCTGGTGAAACGTTTTAAGATAAAATATAATGAATTTTCACTAATAAACGCTAAGTAGGTAAGTTATGAAAGTATATATAAACCTGAAAGTGATTGAATTTTTACAATTCTCAGAAGTGTCCATGATTTTAATTTAGTTTCAATCGTTTAATTTAGTTTTAGAACACAAAAAGTAAATTCACGTATCTGTTGGTTCTTAGACTTATGTATGGACCCCAAACAATGTCCTTTGACCCACTTCCCGCTTTCCGATTACGATGAAATTTTGCGTACATGTTTAGTTTAGATGACAATGCATGGTTAGCTAAGTGACGTCATTCTAAATCCAATATGGCGGAATCCCAAAGATGGCGGACTAGTTATTTTGTATGCGTTGCCATGATATGGGTATCAAATGAAAGGGGTTTGTTAAGATGAACACGAATAAAAACTATTTATAAAAAAAAACTATTTATAAAAAAAACTATTTATAAAAAAACTATTTATAAAAAAAACTATTTATAAAAAAACTATTTATAAATAAAAAAACTATTTATAAAAAAAACAACCGATTCCCAAAAAAGAACATACACCAAAAATTTTAAAATAACTTTAATTTCGGAAGTCAGTGTTTGTATTTTATTTCTTCGTTATTTGACACCGACTTCTGAAACTAAAGATTTTTTATTGTTCACTTTTTTTGTTATACCCCAGAATGGAATTTAAATACACTCGTAATTGGAGGAAACCAAAACGTCATCTATATATCCGTATTTTACGTTTTTGTTTAGTTTTTCAAAAAGCGCTGAAGCAATTTCGATAAAATTTATATGAGACCACTTCGGGTGTATATTCTTTCGATAATAAAAGAATTTTGAAAATCAGTCCACAACTGACAGAGAAATCCTTTTTGAAGGCGGTTAAAATAAATATAACGTGATTTTTTAATTTTTTAAACTACAGAAAATTATTAATTAACACACTTATTAGCTTCACATATAACTAAGTAAACAACTCTTAGAAATTAAATTTGACCCACTGCCCGATTTCTGATTAAGCTGAAATTTTGCGTACATGTTCAGTTTGGATGATAATGCATCATCAGAATTCTCTGAGATTGTTGGTTGTGATGTGGAAAATACAGATATTTTGCATTACACCAGGGTTGCTAAGCAACATAACCCTGCTAATATCCAACCACGATCTTCGCGCCCTCACGCCTCTAGCCGCCGCAGGAGACGCCCTCGTAGGCGCGGGCTTGCGGACGAGCAACGGGTAGCTCGCCGTCCGATAAGATAACAATTCTAATGCTGGGAATTTAATTAATCAATTATTTTCAGATCATATGACTGTTCCTAAATTACACTTTTTCTTGGGTGGGAATCATCAAATAACTTCTCCTGCTCTGGGTAGAGCGGGAGGGCGTGTCAGATTCTTTCTGACAAAAACCCACTTGTGTTTCTTCAACTTAAGGAACACGGGTGGGTTTTAGTCAGTAAGAGTCTCGTGGCTGCTGAGCCACGAAGACTCTTTCAAACACACCCTTGACCCTGGCAGGTCAGCTCATCGAACCCCGTCAATCAGTGCTGACATCTCTTTGAGGCGCGCGTGGAACATAACGCGCCGTCAAAGCCTACACCCAGTATACACTAGGTGTAGGCTTTGTCGGTGCGTTGTGTGGCAGTCAACCACGCTAACTACTTTGCCACACTCTTTTGCAACATACAACGCAACCGGGCAACCTCTATTCAGTTATATTTAAGTCCTACGTAAAAGAAAAGAAGATCATGTCATCAGAAATTTAAAAACTTCTTATGTCCAGAAATAGACAAAAAAGTATTTATATCTACTAGCTGCCTTGAAATAATCAGTTCAATTCTCGTTGAGTTTATCGAAAAGAAGTCTATTCAATCGTGACCTTACCCCAAATAAAGACGGCATAGACAATTGGATAGGAGTGGGTTAAGCGGTAAATTATTGGAGCAAAACAAAATAGTAAATACTTAAATCATCCCATCCAAAATCACGTAAAATTGAAAACTTTTTATTTTCAAAAAGGCTCAGATATATTTGAAAAGATCGGATTTTCGGATCTGTCAACATGCTGGATAGACTTTAAAAAGGTCTATGATTCGGTTCGTCATACATGGCTCATGTGGGTGCTAGAATTGTATAAAATCGATACAACACTACGCCTTCATGGTGTCTTATATGTGACAATGGAGTACGATCCTTCGCTATCCAGGATGTTAACATATCCAGATGAATAATGAACCGGTAAGAATCGAGCGAGATATATTCCAGGGTGACAGTTTGAGTCCGCTTTGGTTTTGCCTAGCCTTGAATCCTCTAAGCACACTGCTGGAGAATTCAGGCCTAAGAAACTTTTTGCCCCCAACAGGCCTCTATTTTTGGAGGCCAAGTCACCCGCGTCCGTAGGAGTATACCCACTGAGTCCCTACACGTGGTCCCTGGGTGGTGCTAATCACGTGACACTAACTGGTCGTAGGTTTCGACCGATGGCTTGCGACCACCATGTTCCGGTACAATGCTCAGTGTAGCCAATCCAGACGAGTTGGGTCGTAGCAGTGACGAGCCCGCGTAGCGTGCATGTACAGACTGTTGTCAACATTACCTGACCCACCCTAAAATCAAACGACTTTGGACCCTCTGCCTGTAACATTAAGGTTTATTTAATTTATATGAGCTTATCACACAAGTGCACGAGGACTCGATGAACAAAAATACAATAATAACACAGACACTCAAATTTGATCTTTAACACGTAACGTTAAGGTAAACCCACCCAACATAGTCGGAGCCACCGGCATTATATATGTTTTTGTTAAGCTATTTTAATCATTATCTCGTTAACATTAAAGTTGAAAAGCTTTTAAGTCACACTACATAATTACAACCCAATCTTTAATTTCGCGTATTCCCAACAAGTTCTTGTGGCTTAGCTGTTTGATACTGGATTGACGACGAACAGCATGTGGGTTCGAAAACACAGTCCACCTATACATCAGTTTCTTTTTTAATTTGTTTTCATTTCTACAATATTGCTTGCAATATTAAAGAACGACCAATATGATTTTCGCCTAATAACTTATCTTGTAAACGGGTGGGTAATTTAAAAAACTTTAAGTTCACAGTTCTTTATAATGAATACGAATATTTATTTTTCAACTACCCACTTATTACAAGTTATGTGAAAATATTACCATTTTAAAAAGTTTATGTATAGTCTGTAGTTCTTTACAATAATACAAGAAATAGTTTTGGAATATAAATTCAATTCTATAATGAAAGCAAAACAATATCTTTGTCGCAGGATTTGATCTCGAACCTTGTTTTTCTCAGTCTTACACACAGACCACGAGACCAGAATTACTTGAACTCAATCATTAAAATAAGCTATTACACTTATCATATTATAACAAATAGTTATAAAATATAACCTAATGCTAACGTTTTAAAGATCAAATTTGCGTGTCTATATTATTATTGTATTTGTTCATCAAATCCTCGAGCAGTTGTCTGATAAGCTCATATAAATTAAATAAACCTTAATGTTACATGCAGAGGGCCCAAAGTCGTTTGATTTTAGGGTGGGTCAGGTAATGTTGACAACAGTCTGTACCAGCGCGCGGCGAAATAGGTCACCTATTTCGTCGCGCGCTGGTACTTGCACGGTATAATGGCCTTCGCCGCACACGCCGAGTTCACGAGTTCAAATCCCACCCAATCACCAAACACTTTTGAGCACGTATTTGCACGAAACAATCAAAAGTAATTGTATCCCTCTCTAATACCGCCCAGTGTGATGGGCGATATTAGATGGCTTTATGGACTGAACTGGCTTGATAAAAATGGCTTAAAACACTTAAAGAGGAACAAGGAATCGACAATTATAGAATTCCACCAATCATAGAATTTGGAGACAAAAATTGTACGGACAACCAACACAACTCCACCCGTTACGGCGTTTACGGCTGACTGACCCTCTCTAATTGTTTGGCTTTTAGGGGGAGGGGGGGGGGACGCTCGATTCGAATCGATAAATAGTCTTTCTAACCCCGCAATGATTTTGAAAGCCCTATCCATCGATAGCCCGCACAATAGGATAGGCGAGAAAAAAAATTATCGCTTTACATGTATGGGAGCTACCATTAAAAATAATCATTTTTTTATTATTTCGTTATTGTGACGAGATTAATATCCATGCAAAAATATAGCTTTCTAGTACAAACAGTCTCTTAGCTATGCCTTGGACAGACAGACGCAAACTATTATCCTTATTAGGACTATGTGGTGACGCGGTTAGGACGGTAGGGAAATTTAGTAGTCGCCAGCTCTGAGCGACATTCAGGGTTGGAAATTAGGAAACATTCAATGGCACTTCCGTCTTGAAGATCCTGCTGGCTTTCTTCTGAACCTGTCGCTGATCACACGGATGGAAACTGAAGACACGTTTTTGTGCGATGTTTGAAACTAGTTATGGAATTTTTATTATGCGAGATTTATTTTAGACTTTACATTTAAGCTATTATATTTTAATTTCACGATGATAAGATTAAACTCGATTACTGTGAGCCAAGTGGGATGGTCTCAAACACTTTTGAGCGGAGATGCGGAAGACTGGTATTACTCGTCGAACTGATCCAGGAGGGAATGGTCGAGACACAGTGAGCAGTGGGCCAGATAGCCAGGCGGGGGAGAGTCCATCGCCTGCAGCCAATTAGGAGTCGCACGTCACGTGGTCACTCCCGCACATAGCGCATCATTTGAATCCTCCATGTCTGCTCGCGTTTGTCGCCAGAGGACGTCACAACTACGGAACTCTAAAAAAAGCCTTTCCATACACAATGTATGAGAAATTTTTGTTTCAAGAATTTTCTGATGTTTTAATAATTAGGTATTTACTATTCCGAGCGGAGACAAATCCAACAAATCAAAGATAGATCATTAAAATCAGTTCTGCCGTTCTTGAGTTATATTTAACGTTATTGTAACTGTGTACGTTATAATGCTATAACTAACCCGACTTTGTTTTATACAGATACATTATCGCACCTTTAGAATTATAGAGACTTATCTAAAAAAAATAAGTTTTTGGAAAACGTTGATTAAAGGTTCGTAAGTTTAAACATTTTGTAGAGAAGGAAGATTATTCGGTTACACTTACATAAAATTCATTTTGTTTTAGTTTTATATGTTACTTTACTTATTTATCTACACGTTCTAAATTTAAAAAAATATGAAAAACGATTAATAATATTTTTTTCTTAATTTATTTAAAAATAATGCTCATTTAGGTCTATGTTTGTCTGAAATCATAGCTTTTTTAAAAGACCTTTTATTATTTAGGTCTCTCTTGTTCTGAATCTTCATTCAAATTCTCGTATCATTCCTAAATAAGTCACTGTATTAATACATTTTAAATAGTTTTAAGGACACTTTGTGTTCAGTACACAAAAAAAAGTCATCATAAAGATAATAAAAAATGTTTTATTAGAAAAATAAACTACGACGAATAAGACTTTACTGCTTACTAATTTAAATGTACAACATAGTAGGTATTAAAGAGAACCAAACCTAGAACAAAATTAAAAGAAAAAACTTTTAAATGCTTCTTAGTCTTCTCTCATCATCATCATCATCAGCCTTTTAATATCCCCACTGCTGGGGCACAGGCCTCCTCTCTGTGAGAGGGTGTGGGCCGTAATCCACCACGCGGGCCCAATGCGGGTTGATGGATGTCACATGTCTTCAAATTTTTGGTTCTAGGACATGCCGGTTTCCTCACGATGTTTTCCTTCACCGTTTTGAGAGCGGTGGTGATGGAATAATTTACATAAAGTAAAGCGCCTGCCTGGGTTTGAACTCACGACCTACAACTTGTAAGTCGCGGCCGTTACCACTGGACCACCACTGATCAGTCTTCTCTGATAGGTATAAAATAAATTATAAAAAATATTCAAATATAAAAATGTTCGATAGCAATAACCATAAACTTGGAAAAACGTAATAATTAAAGTACAGGATTATAAAAATCTGCCTAATAACTAGGAATGAAGTTTTTATAACGAGATCGCGTAAGTCTTTTTTGTTATGTTCACTGAGCTCTAGTCTTGGTGAAAATGCTTTGGTTAGCGTTATTTCTTCTGGTCTGACCATTTTTTTACGCATAGTTCTCATACTGACCATGGTGAAATCACTTTGTGTGTACGAGGTTTTGTAGTAGTTTGAGTTTACATGTACATGCATATTTAATAAAACGGGCAGGTACTTCCTTTTTAGTTGTAATTGAAACATAAGCTTTTCCAGAATTCCTTAAATGTTTCCTACATTTTGCTTCTATTTTGATGTATTTCGAGTACGCTTTCTAGATCTTTTGGGAGCTTCCGGGGCAGAATTATCAGAACAAGTGTTATTAGATACTATGGTATTGTAGAGCCTGCAGGACTCCAGGGGCTTTCCTGTAGCTGTGGGGAGCTGTCTCACTCGCTGGTTGCGAGAGAGTCGTGTGTTCAAGTGTACTTGATTATGTGTGTAGTGTACGGAGGCAAACGCGGTGGGATAGCGTACTGTACTTTATTATAATTATAAAGTTATACATGTGCCCTCTTCGACGGGCGAGCTAGAAGTACTCGTAACTTAAAACAATTCTAATATTAATATTCGAACGTCTCTCCAAATGTTATGAGTTGCCAGACATATTCATATGTGTGAGGCACACACGCCACAGTATTGAAAGCAGTGTTGGAAGAAGGCGAAGAACTGGATCTGGAGCTTGATAAGCGAGTAGTCTTTCTAAAAAAAGAACCTAGACCTATCAACAGCATTGGTTGGGTCTGAATCACTTAAATCCACATCGCTTTCATCTGAATTGATTGGTGACTGGTGGTAACTTTTTTTTGCTGCAGATGTAGTTCTGCTCGCAACTTGACCCGTTAAGTTAGATGTTCATGGCCCATCTATGATGAAATGGTCATTTGATTTACTTTTACAACTGCTGCTGGAACTGGAAGAAGATGTTGATGATCTACTCGAGGAAGAAGAAGAACTAGTAGTACTAGACGATGAATTACGTGATTTCTTAGACTGTTGCATTTCTATTTCAACTGGCAGAAAAGCTGTCTCGGGAGTTATAGACTCTTTAGTAAATTCATCGATTTTGTGTGTCGTTTGTACCTGAAATGTATTAAGTACCTATAATTTAATTTTCAATTGGTTATGAAATTAAATATTATTTACTATATTAAACATATAAAAAGCTTATGACTCACTTCATTGGTGTTCGGATTGTACAAAGGAAACGACTTTGGATCATAATATGGAATTGATCTGTCAGGAGAGTTTTCTATTATTGATGGACTACTCGTTGATGACATATTTTCTTTTTGGCGCGTAGGTATACCGGAAGTTAATATTGTATGTTAACAAAAATAAATTTGTAACTAACGCAAAGATATGAGGATAGATGTAAAAGAGAGCGCTATATTGTTATAGTAATGAAAATGACAAAAATTGAAGATAAATATTGAAAAATAATTTAGGATGATTACTTAGCTCAATAATAATTTTGTCCATCTAATTTAAAAATACTTTATCTTGTGTTTTTTCTGGAGGTGCTACAATATTTTCTTTATCAATTTTATTCTGAAAGTAGGTACATAACATACGTTATTGTAGATTCTATATCAGTAAAAATACTAAACAGGCACACATACTTAATTATTATTACCAACAGCCGATCTTCCTTGCATATTTATTGGTTGGTGGTTCATTGATGAGTATTACAAATATAATCTGAATTTGAAAGTTAACCTTAAATTTATTTTTTCTAAAATATAATCTGCTCTTTTCTTCATTTTCCAATTTTATTTTCTTTATAATGAGTTACTATTTAAAATCTGGAATACATAGAAATAAAATATAAAAGTAAGTCAAATGTAATAATTATGACACATTTAAAAAACGACAAAAAGATTTAGGATCTGGGCAGACTTATGTCTAAAATAGTCTCTGAGAATTTAATCACATTTATTATAAGAGGGACACAATTATTGATCAGTTTCTATCATAAACATTAGTTTCGTAATGACATCGACCAAATGATGATTGGGTCTTTAATTCGTACGTTTTTTAAATCAAAGAGTGACTCAATGACAAATAAGTCACAGCTGTATAGAGAAATTTTAGTATAAAATAGACTCGTTACAAATTATGTCTTTTCTTTAATAAAAAAAGTTACGTCCACATACCTTAATTTTTGGTCTTGTAGCGCCCTAATTCGGTTTAGGTCTCTACAACAACAAAGAAGTAACAACCTGCGCATGACACATGTGGCACATTACTGCTTGCGGCTCTCTCAAACTGAACAGATGCGGAGGGAGGGGACGGAGTAAAATAGACCCAAGTATAAGTTTGTCCCTTTCTAAGGCACAATGGGCCTCTGTTTTATTGTGAGTCGACGAAGATGGTCATGTAAGGTCATTTTATGAATCAATGTTGAAATCTTAAAATTTCAAATTAGGTCTCTTTAATTCTAAAGGTGCGTTATATAGTTTATATTTTTTTTTTTTATTTGTAGTTTAGATTTGTTTGGTTATTCTCATCTCTTATACGCGAAAAATGTACCATGATATCGGGTAGTCTTCAAAACCAATCTAAATATTTATAATCCTCGTGTACCAGTTCTACAATATTCATTGATTGAAAAGACAAGCGAAAGTTAGGATTTGTCTTTGGTGCCAATCCGATTTTATGAACTTCGTAACTGCAGTTCGACTAAGGTCTAAAAACTATAACGAAGAACACTTGATATGGTAATTTTTCTCAGTAATTTCCTGCTAGCAAAGGCCTGTCTACTTTTCTTCCTTTGCTTCTATGTTTAGAGCTGTCAAGGACCAATCTGTGTTAAAGGAGTCCTAAACTCTTTATCACTCCGCCACAGTGTCCGCCAGGGCCCTCCACGATGTCCTTTTTTATAATTTATCAGGGTTGGTATGGAGCTCTGTAACCGTAACCGAAACAATCGGATATCTGAGATAATAATTTATCTGAAACCGATACAAAAGTTTCAAACAATTTCGGATAGGGTCCGAGTCTAAATGATACAACTTATGACAAGTAGCAAAGCCACACGTGTCGGCATTGTTTATTATTTCTATAGGCTTTTATCTATTTTTCTATAATAATTGGTCTTGCTGATTGTATTTTAATTTTATAATTAAAAAAAAACTAATATCCGTAACCAAAACTATCCGAAACTAGCGGATAATCTGAAATAATTTTACATTCGTATCCAGATCCGGAAATAGCATCCCTATAATTATTTTTAAAATAAAAACCGTATTTCTTCCATCAGAGCTCGTAAAAAATATTTTAAAAATAAACTATTTAACGTATAAGTTCGACAGTCGTAAATACCGCAGTCGTTGTAGGTAACAAGTCTTCGAGTAAAAGCTTAATGACAGCTTTTGCGTCTGGCGACTCCTATCTCATTATCTGTGCCTGAAATTGGCATAGCTCGGTGAAACGGCAAAGTTCATTTGCAGCTAATTAGGTAATACAAATAGAAACTGCATTAAATAGTTTGATTGCTCGCATGGTCTACCCGTGTGCCAAGTTTCATTTTTTTTTTAAGCATATAGGGCGTGATTTGTTAACAAACTTCCACATACTTTCATTTTAATAGTAATACCTATTAATAGATTAGGATGTACATTTAGATACGTATGCAAACCTCGCTGAAATAAATTTATTTATTTTATTTATTTAACAATTTATGTACACAGAACAGACAGAAATGAAACACAAAAAAAAAAGTAATTATGTACAAAGGTAATGCTTATTTCGAATGAAATCTCTTCCAGCATACCTGCGAAAGGAGAGTTGGAAAAAAAAGGGAAGTAGACACTGTGTGGTAAAGTAGTAGGAAAAAAAGAATATATAAAACCAAAAAAAAAAAAAAAAACAATGAAATAAGATAACATAAATGCAAACATATACCATAATATAATAGATACAAATACATATATAGGCAACATACTAAAATACATACTAAACAATATTATGAAATAAATAATACATAATAATAAATAAATACTTATAACAACTATGATGAAATTGAAAGATAGTGATCTTTGACACTCCTCTTAAAGACTGGAAGAGTCTGGCAGTCCCTAGTTTCAGGCGGCAGAGAATTCCACAACCGTACAGCGTGCGTAGTGAAGGAGTAAGAGTAGTAGTCAGTACTATGAGGAGGGGATTTGAGGAGTTTTCTGAGATGCGACCTGCAAGGCGCATCAGGAGGGCGGGCGTAAGAAAAGCGTTCCCGCAGATAGGAGGGAGTTTTAGGGTTGTGAAGGATGTTAAACAGCAGACACAACATCCGAGAGTTCCTGCGAAGTCGAATAGGGAGCCACTTGAGTACCTTGCGAAAGCCGGAAACATGATCATACTTTTTAAGATTGAAAACAAAACGAATACAGATATTTTGCAATCGCTCAAGTTTATTTAAAAGCTCCTCGGTGGCATCCAAATAACAGGCGTCGGCGTAGTCAATGATAGGCTGAATCAGTGTTTGGGCAAGGGAAATTTTGGTGTTCAAGGGCAGAAAGCCTTCTTTTCTTCCTTTTTAAATATTTAATTTGATTACCGGGGCTTAAAATTTCACGTTATGCTCTAACAGCGACAAGGACCCGACGACTTCTTCTTTTTCATGATTTAACTATTACGCAACAGTGGTGGCCCAGTGGTATTGGCCGCGACTTACAAGTTGTAGGTCGTGAGTTCAAACCCAGGCAGGCGCTTTACTTTGTGTAAATTATTTTATCACCACTGCTCTCAAAACGGTAAAGGAAAACATCGTGCGGAAATCGGCATGTCCTAGAACCAAAAATTCGAAGACATGTGACATCCAGCAATCCGCATTGGGGATGTCACATGTCTTCGAATTTTTGGCGCCCGCGAGGTGGATTACGGACCACACCCTCTCATAGAGAGGAGGCCTGTGCCCCAGCAGTGGGAACATTAAAAGTTTGATGATGATGATGAATCATTACTTCACAATGATAAACTGATTTAAAAAAATATCGCACAGTACATACCTATAGGGTTTAGTAAGATGATTATAGTATAATTATTATACACAGTAGAAAACTATTTATTAAATGACTTTTAGCTACAGTTAGTGAGACATGCACTTCTAAACTCACAAAAATGCAAAAATAATTATGCTGTCCATCGTTTATTTGAGAAATACTGTGAAATAATTACTTATTTTTCTAAACTATTGTTTACCTAAGTGTACAAAGAAAAACTACATCTAGAAAGATGAAAGGCAGACCCCGAGATGAAAGCCCCTCTGGCTTTTGGCCTTTCATCGGTAGAGTGTCCATTAGTCTCCGAGTAAAATGGCTGTAAACATCTGTATGGACAGACTGACAAACGAAAAGCCGGACTGCTTCAAACTATTCCGTTGTAGCCATTTAGCTAGGGAACCCTAAAAGTACCCGTAGAAAGTTTCCTTTTTAAGATGGAGTGATTCCAAATTCTAACTAAGTGATGTTTAGTATTGTATTCACAGTTAAATACGGTTTTCTGGACTCCCGTGCACCCGACTGATCGATTCTACTCACACTTACACTGATATGCTTGTTTTCACTAACACTAATTGACGACACCTAAATAAAATGCCTGAATAACAATATTCTTGCACTTTTGCAAAAATATGCGCTTTTATTAAGGCACATGAAAAGGTGTTTAAAATAACTAGAGCTCAAATTTTCGAGCTCTCTTCATATTGTACGAAAAACCAACGTTACTAATAACTTTAGAAAAAGCATCTCGTCTTGTGAAAATTTTAGTATCTGGACTTTTTTGCAAAATTCGAGTTCAATCCAATTTCACTTTAGCTCGAAATCGTCTAAAAATTTCTCAATTTTCGTTTTCAATATTGTGTAAAGCTTTTGTATACAAAAGGGATCCTATAGGTACGTTGACGTTCTCACGACGAACGCTATTGAAAAGTCACAAAGCTGGTCTTACAGAAATCGAAAAAGCCAGCTCGCTGTTAAAGCCATTTTCAGAAAACGGGTTTCTGTTATTGCAAAATTTTGTGATCTCCCGTTTATTCCCCATTATGGATATGCTTTTTTTCGTTTTTGTCCGTAAAACCATGAACTCAATTAATTTATTTTCATATTAATAAACATAAAGGCCCGTTCTAAGTCCGCATGTTATAACGGGCGAATACGGAACCCTACACTACGCGTGGCCCGACACGCACTGAGCCGGTTTTTGTTCCAATTTATTTTGGGGTCAGCGCAACTTGTCCTCCTCCTCTATATTGTTGTACACCACATAAATTACAAATAGTAATTTTGATAATGATTGGGATGTTGGAATGGGTTGTCTTTATCAATAAGTAGCCTCTGCCAGAGGCTTCACTGGCCTGAAATTCCAATATTATCCCAAGGGAACATATTAATATTATCCCGGGATAAAAATTATCCTTTTCCAGGACATGGTCTACCCGTGTGCTAAGTTTCATCCAAATTTGTCTAGCCGGGAACTCACATTCGCATTTATAACATTATTAACTTTTGATTTGACCAGCCCTTATTCTTCCTGATTTAAGGTGCTATTAAATGCCAACGACCTTGAGTGGTTAGCTCGCGTGTTCTGCGCGTGTAACGCGTCGTACGTCCACCCAGTAATAGGATTCGCCCATCAAGGTGCGCTGTCCGAAATTAGACGCATTATTATTTTATTATACATAAAACAACAGGTATTTTACTAAAACACGTATTCTAAAATATAAATAATTAAATGATCTTTAAAATGGTAAAAGTTTCATAAAAATACGCTTTATAGTTTTTGCGTAGTTCTGAATTTTTTATCCGCCTTTGACATAACTTTACAAATTATGACATAAAAATATAATTTCAAATATGTAATATTATCAAATTACGAAAGAAATTGTCTAGAGTAATATAAAATAAATAAAAATAAAATAAAATAAAAAAGCTTTTATTAATTCCTTACTAAATTTACATGCAAAGGTTTGAAATTGTTACGATATGGACACACATCAACTTAAAATTAAATTATGTTAGTATGTTAGTAAACAGTATATAAAAAAAACTTAGCTTTAATTTTGTTTGTTAGTTTTGTTAGTATTTACGATGTCTCTATCTCAGTGTAAGGACCGCCTGAGGCGGTAAAAGCCTCCTCCATATGCTTCCATTGGTCGCGAAATCTAGCTTTCCTGGCCCAAAGGTTTCCAGCAGTTTTGACAATGTCATCTTCCCACCTCTTAAAAGGCCTTCCTCTTCTCCTTTTTACAGATCTGGGGTTCCAATTTGTTATGATCTGGGCCCATCGCTGTGGTTCCAGCCTCTGAATATGTCCTGCCCATCTCCATTTAAGTTTGAGTGCCAGCCTAATCACGTCAGAAGATCTTGTCGTTTTCTTGATCAACGAGGTTTTCACTCGGTCTCTTAGTTTAATATTCATAAAACTGCGTTCTAGTCCTCTCTGACAAGTTCTAACTTTAATTTGTTGTCTTTTTGTTAGCGACCAAGTTTGACACGCGTAGGTGAGGCAGGGTATTAAGCAAGTACACATAGCTTTGGTTTTCAGCCTAGGTGGAAAAGAACTTTTAAAGATCTCTTTCATGGCCCAGTATTTGTTCCATGTGTTTCTTATTCTAATATTTACTTCTTTTTCGCTACAATCTTTAAACGATATGACGTGGCCGAGGTAGGTGTAGTCTTCCACGTACTGAATTGGTGTTGAGTTGACCATAATAGGAACACGTTCTTTATTTGTCATAACTTTCGTTTTTCCCTTGTTAATCTCGAGTCCAACATTTTTGCTATGTTCATTTAATGTTTCTAACATCACTTGTAACTCAGCTGGTTCTTCAGAAAATATGGCGATGTCGTCCGCAAATCTGAGATGCGATAAATATACTCCATCTATCCTGATACCCATATGTTTCCAGTCCAGTTTCCTGAAGACGTTTTCCAATACTGCGATGAAAAGCTTGGGAGAGAGTGGGTCACCCTGTTTAACACCTCGTGCTATCTTAAATGTTGGGCCTGCAACTTCGATTTTCACTCGAGCTGTGCTGTTATTGTAGATTTCTTTAATAATCTCTATGTATTCAGCGTTGATGCCCTGTTCTGATAGAGCTTGCCAGATAGAGTTGTGTGATATAGAGTCGAACGCCTTTGAATAGTCTATAAAAGTAATATATAGACGTTTGTCGTACTCTATATATTTCTCTATTACCTGCTTCAGAGTGTGAATATGGTCGACTGTTGAGTACTTGCCGCGGAACCCTGCCTGTTCAACTGGTTGGTTCTCATCTATCAGTTTTGTTATTCTTCGAAGCAGAGTCGACGTGAAAACTTTGTATATACAAGACATCAAACTGATAGGTCTGTAGTTCGAAATCGATTTTGGGTCTCCTTTTTTGTATAGTAGGACTATTTCTGAGCACGTCCACTGTATGGGAATTTTTCTCTGTTGTAAAATTAAGTTAAACAATCCACAGAGAGGCGCGATTAATAAGTCTGTTCCTGCTTTAATCATTTCGTTAGTGATGCCGTCTGGGCCGGGACTCTTCTCAGCCTTTAACTTTTTGATCGATAGTTCTACTTCTCTTTCTAAGAAAGGCGGAACCGGGTCGTTGTCGCCTGCCCATATGACGCTATACGTATCTTTGTCTTTTCGAGGCTCGCTGTAGAGTTCTTTATAAAATTGCGTAGCTACTCTCATAACGTCATTTCTACTTGTCACCGTTGATCCATCAGCATTGCATAAGTGTAACATTAAATTTTTAGTGGTGTTTATTTTTTTATATGCTTTCTTGATGCCTCCGGACTTTTTCAGGAAGGAGTACAGTATGCCGCTTCTATATTTTTTTAAATTAGTCTTTATTAGGTGGTTAACTTCTCTATACATTTTACTTAGTCTCAATTTCTCGTGTTTTGTTTTATTTTGTTTGTTTTTCAGCTCTTGTCTATGATTCTGTAGTGCTTTTACTTGTTGTGTTACAATGGATTCCAGCTTATTTTTTCTTTTAGATGTACTTTTAGCAGAACACTTTTTTAGGGTTGTTTCCAAATTATCGTATAATGTTTGTACTGTTACCTCTTTATGTTTAAAGTGGTTTGAGTATTCTTTTTCAAACATTTTGTAGTCTATTAAACATTGCGCGCTCTTCCTGTATTGTGACCGTGATTTCTTTTTGTTTTTTACCGTCAACGTCAGCCTAACCAGCCTATGATCGCTAGAATGTAGAAATCTGCTCAGCACTTCGACGTTCTCTACGTTTCTAGTTAGATTTTTTAGATTTGTTGCTATGAAGTCAATCTCATTTCTAGTTTTTCCATCAGGCGAGAGCCATGTCCATCTCAAATTGTCCGGCTTTTTGAACAGAGTGTTGGTAACCTTCAGTTTGTGTTGATGGCAAAAGTTTAAAAACATCTGTCCTCTTTTGTTCCTTTTGCCATATCCGTGGTTACCCATGATCAGATGCTCGTCTGATTCTGGTTTACCTATTTTGGCGTTCATGTCACCCATAAAGATAATATTTTTTGTGCAACGTACCATAGCTGAGTCTAGGTCTGAGTAAAAATGTTGTACTTCCAATTCATTAGCTGCTTCGGTGGGTGCGTAGGCTTGTAGTAGTGAGTAGTTCTGGTCTTGAATCTTCACTTGAAGAGTTACGATTCTTTCCGACGTAGGGATAAAGTCTTGCACTTCGACATTTTTCTGTTTTTTCACTATAAAGCCCACACCTCTGGCCCCTTTTGTGTGTCCATAGTAGTATAGTACGTAGCTACCTCTGTCTTCTATTGAGAGTCCTTCCATTCTCACTTCTGAGATTCCTATTATATCCCATTTTATAAGAGAGATAGCGTATTCCAGCTCGATAATTTTTATTTCACTTGCATGATCTGACGTTGAAAGTGGCTATGTAATACTTAGGGTGTTCTGTAGGTTGATAGTTTGTTCTGTCCTCAGTGTTTTTCGGAGGGTTTTGGTCTACAACCCCCGCGGTGACCGGCCGTTCTGGGGGAGATTTTTCTAGGGAAAACTTTTTATTGTTTGTTAGTTTTTTGTATGAAGTACATTTGGGGGGCTTTGCTTGTTGCTATTCTGATTCGTCTGAAGAGAGAGCTGTAGTGTATCGCGGTGTAACCGGATCGCTAGGGCCTTGCAAGAAAGAAATCATTGATCTTTGTCCTGTAGGTATATTTTTGTACACTTTGGTCCGTTTTGTAGCTTGACCTTTAGGTGAACGAGCTTTGCATACGTACGAATTTGTGTTATGAATTGGTGGAGTAATTTCTAACTCTCTTTTTTGATTTGGTTTACTCTGTGTATCAAATAAATCTTCCTTACTTTTATTTAGTTTCGTACTGGGACCGGTTTCTTTGACTATGAGGCGGTCGTAACGTAGGTACGCAATCCTTCCCTCATTTCTCTCTAGTAGTAATTGTTTCTGTAGTTCGCGTCTCTTTTCCAGGATTTGTTTGGGGTAGTCCTCTTTTATATATATTAGTTTATCTTTAAGGTTTTTTTGTTTTTTTAGAATAGATAGTTTTTTACCATAAGTAGTGAAGGTCACAGTAATGGGTCTTACTTTATTTTCTATCTTTTTTCCCATTCTTCTGACCATTTCTAGTTCTTTGGCAGTGCAATCAATTTTTAAATCGTCTGTAACAATGTTTAAAATTTTTCTTTCTAATTCCTCATACGACTTTTCATCTTCCTTTACCGCAAAGAAAATTATGTTCCTCAGTCTTATGTGTTTTTCTATTTCGAGAATTCTTCGGTTTTGTTCTTCACCATTTTTCTTAATATAATCAATTTGTTCTTGAATTATGTTAAATTTCTGGTCTAAATTTTCGTTTATGTTTCGTGTAAGTCTGGTTTCTAATTGGCTTGACACCTCCTCGGAGTCTTTTTTAATGTCAGCTCTCAAATCTTTAATTAATTGTTCTCTTTAATTACTCTTTCGACATTGCCTTAAACCACTTAGTAACAGTGCAATCAAGAGATCGATAACGTACGTCGTTTTGCTATTCAATAATAGATGTCACTAGTTTCGATTTTGTTAAGGTTGTACAATACGATAATTATAGATGGCGTTACTATCTTCAAATAATCAATAGTAATTTGCCCTTTTTTATTGTAATAATTGAGCACTATAAGTCCCGTATTAAAGTTAATGACACTGACACAGTTGTTATTTGTTCTAAGTTCGTGTTTTTATCCACTATTTATTGGAGGAACTGTATTTAAAAGTCTAATTTTCACTGTTCACATTACTTACTGTTCCATTATTTACTTAAGCATTTTTCAAGGTCCCACCTTAAAGTTTATGTCACTTAACACATATATTATAATAACTATTGTTCTTATGTTATATTTTTATCCACTATTTTGGCAGTGAACTGTTCATTAGCAGACCTGTATTTTGGATCTAATTTTCGCTGTTCCCAGTATTGTTCCGTTGTTAACTTCACATAATATTTGAATGTTCACAATAATCTACTTATAGAATCACTTTTTACTTTGTAAATATTTGTAATTTAATTGATTTCTACTTAAAATCAGAGAGCGATATAGCTAGAGTAACATACATTTCTTTTTTTTTTCAAAGAAATAAGACTAGTCATTAAGACGTGATGTTCAATTAAAAATCATTAGAATTCGTGTAACTGCGCCTTAAGGCGGAGATCTTCAAAAAGATATTGACGCTATAAAGGATGATTCACGTTACACCGTGCGGCCACCGAGCCTCGGCCACTCGGTCGGGGCACGTCCACCGGGCTAGTCATTCATGCTACACCGGGCTGTCACCGTGCCGCCACCGGGCCCCAGCCGGGGCACGGCCGAGGCACGGTCGGGGCACGTCCGGGGCACGGCCAAGCATGGATCAGTTCATACAAAAAGTATACTATAGATATTTGACCGTGCAATTGTTTGACCGACAATTGTTTCTCGGCCGGGGCAGGGCCGGGGCACGTCCGAGCCCGGTGCACACGTTCATGTTACACCGTGTCGCCACCGGGCCGAGCCCTGGCCGTGCCCCGTCCGTGCCTCGACCATGCCTCGGCCGTGCCCCGGCCGGGGCACGGCCGCGGCCCGGTCTAGCATGAATCACTTCATACAAAATGTATGCAACAATCTTTGACCGGCCCGGTGGCGACACGGTGTAACATGAATCATCCTTAAGTGAGTGGTCAATGATTATCAAAATGCATTTCAATCCATCTAAATGTTGCGTTATGAGTTTTAGTCGTTCACGAAATCCAATTCAATACCATTACAGTTTAAATAACGAAGAAATAGCAAGAGTCATGACGGTCAAAGATCTTGGTGTTATTTTCGATACTAAGTTTACCTTCCATGACCACATTATTGCTCTAGCCAAAGAGTCGTTTCGGAGGTTAGGGTTTGTCCTGAGAAATTGTCATGAGTTTACAAACCATCAAGTGATCCGACTTTTTTATAACACACTTGTTAGAGTTTGGAACCCTTACGAGAAATCTTATACCCTTATGGTGGAAAAAGTTCATAAAGCATTCTTAAGGTATTTCTACAAACGTAGGTTTGGGTACTACCCATATATGTATCCAACCAAAATTTCTGTTGGGTTGCTTGGGCTTTACCTCACTCCAGGTGAGACGAGCTTTTGACCAGCTTGTAACTGCTTGCAAAATAATAAACGGAGGCATCGACTCTCCTTGTTTACATGCGGCGCTGTGTAACATTTTTGTTCCTGACAACTATTGCCGAGCGAGACGGCATAAATTATTTATGGTGCCACGTTGCCGCACGGATGCACGAAGTATATCACCCATTCCGCGAATGCTAAATGCACTTGAGAGCATTGAGCTCTCCTAAAGTCCAGTCCTAGATTAGATCTGTTCGCTGATGAATGGAAAAAGATACTGTCTGAATGTCTGACCATTTGCGAGAAGACTGAGTGAAACGCTTAAGTATGCATAATATTGTGCAATTTTAATATTTTACTTTATTTTTAATGTGTTTTATACAATTTGTATTTTGGTTTTAATTTGTAATGTGTATGATCAGTGTAATTAGCATTTTGTCGTTCTGGTTAAATAAATAAATAATAAATAATAAATGATCACCACAGTAATCGACACGGGTTACGGCACATTGAAGCAAAGTCGATGGCAAAGGCAGCTAAAATTTAACATAGCCCCTAGTTTGTCAGGATGTTTATTACTCTTTCACGCAAAAACTACTGAATT
The DNA here is from genome assembly GCA_951329385.1 of Polia nebulosa. Lineage (NCBI taxonomy): Eukaryota > Metazoa > Arthropoda > Insecta > Lepidoptera > Noctuidae > Polia > Polia nebulosa. Next base: position 16,291,045 of record OX589590.1, read on the forward strand.
GATTTTAATGAAACTTAACAATAATATAGCTCATACATCAAAATAAAACATAGGCTATAATTTATAAAGATATTGTGTAAATTGGCTAAAATATAACGATAACTTTTAAGTAAATTGAAAAAAACTCTGTCGTCTGCGAGCTAAAGAAGTACCAAAAACGACCGTTTTTGAAACTTTTGCTTACTACTTTAGAGACGAAACATTTTGAGTCCTGTTTTAACAACGTAGAAATACCTTATCCTATTTGTAACAAACGTGACGTAGGATTCTTTAATATTTATTTTCTATGCTATGCTACGATTGTTTATTCAATGAGGGCGCCACTGGACCAGTAGTAGGGCCTTAAATATTGCTACAAAAAAGTTCGTGACAACCTATATGTATCTTTTAGGTGTAAGCCACTATTGCCAAAATAGAGAAAACCATACATTCAATAAAATTTGATACTTTATTTCCAATGCACATTTTGCAGTAACAAATTGAAAATAAATTCTTATTTGGGGAGTGTTCGATAAAGCTGCATTTGAGCACGACGAGGCTCTTGATTAGGAAAGCCACAAGCTTATAAAAATAGAAGCGATGAACCAAGAGTGCAGATTTTGCGGAGCTCTTAAATAGTAAGAGGAAGCAGCAGGCATGTGTTGTTCGGGAGGAAAAATAGCCCTTCCTTCAATAGACGAGCCAGTTGAACCTCTTAAAGAACTTTTCTTTTATGAAACTGATGAGCCGCCGTTTTCTAAAAAAACATAAGGAAATTCAACACATGCTTCCATATGACATCTTTTGGGGACGATAACATTGTTTCAATGCCAGGATTTTGCCTGACTTTCACACTACAAGGGAAAGTATACCACAAAATTTTTGCAAGTTTATTGCCCATGAAGGGCAAGCAGTGTCTTTTGTTTCTATTGAATGCACGCCACTGAAATATACCTCTTCACGCTTAATCCGTCACTCAGGCAATAGGTTTTTAATTGTGTCTGCTAATGAGGGGTTTGAAAGCCGCTGATTTAGATGAAATAAGTCGAAATAGTTTAAGTCCCGGGGAAGGACATAGGATAGTTTTTGTCACACAAATCATCCCTAAAGAGGATGTGGGTTTAAGTATAATATCCACGCGGACGAAGTCGCGGCCAAAAGTTAGTACCTACATTATATAGAGAACGCATTCTCAAATTTAAACGTCGAATGCGTGCGTCTTTTGTTATCTCGATAGAAATGTGTGCATTACCTACGTTTTTTGCAATAAGCTGGTGAAAATTGAAATAATGACAGTCCGGTTTATTGCAAAAATCGTAACTTTATGTTGATGTCTGCAAGACTTCGTAACCGATATGTCTTGTTGTGGACCTTCCTAAAAACCTACTATACTAAAGTAAACAATATCTCTAATGCCCTCGTAACCACAGCTACTTAAACGGCGTTTCATTGTGTCATTCGACCCATTCGGTGAAACATGAACCTACACAATGTTGCCATGTAGGAAAATTACCTACCCGTTACGAGCTCTTTGTCTTTCTCCGATTAACTTGTATCTATAATTATCTAATTACCTTCGCCTAAATTCACGTTATCTTGATTACAAAACATTTTGGTAGTTAGCTAATCTGTGTTGTGTTAAAGTAGTTATCAGTAAGAAAAGCTGTCATTAAATCTTTATAGCCTATGATTTTAATTTATTAAATAACATTCGTCTTATGGTGTTGTTGACAAAATACATGGAAGAATGGATCTTACTAACAATAAATTTAGATCAACATGAGAAAAGTAGGGGTAACATTATTTCAGCCGTAGACCAGAAATAAATATAATTTGTTTAATGAAATACTAGCTTCCGCCCGTGACCTTGTCCGTGTCAAACTCGCACAAAAATCACTTTCTTTATGCTCGTTAAATATAAATTAGTAAAAAGTTTATTTTAAAATACAATGGTTGAAACTTCAAATGTAGGTACCTATACAATAAAAAACTTTTTTACAAAAAATACAACCGACTTCTAAAAATTACCAATTTTCGGCAGACTGACTGCCGAAAATTAAGTTATTTGGTAATTTTTAGAAGTCGGTTGAATTTTTTCTAAAAAAGTTTTTTATTTTTCACTTTTTAGTTGTTGTACCCCAGAAGTAAAACTAAATATTAAAGTTATGCCCAAATGGATAACCTCAATAACATGGAATTTCAACATGTGAATATTTTTTGTTTATGTTGATTTTTTCAAAAAGTGCTAAATCGATTTCGATAAAAATCATTTGGGGCCACCTCTGAAGTATGACCTACCAAACAAAAAAAGAATTATCAAAATCGATTCACAAATGGCGGCGATACCGCGTAACAAACATAAAAAAAGAAACAAACAAACGAATTGAGAACCTCCTCTTTTTTGAAGTCGGTTAAAAATGCGTGATCATTTTTAGGGTTTCGTGCCTTATTGCTGTCAGTCACGTGTCCGTCTGTCCATCTGTCAGTCTGTCCGTCGTCTGTCACAAAATTTTGTTCCGAAGAATTTTTTAACTACCCAATTAACCTATAAACTTGAAATTTGGTGATAATGCAATTATGTATATTTTACTAACAAATGGTACGGAATTAGGTACGGAACCCTGAATGTGCGAAATCCGACACGCACTTCACCGGTTTTTTTAGTCACTGCTTCTACCCAATCCATGGACAGAAGCAGTATCTTAATATGACCAGCCATTTCCGTTACTTCCTGTAGATTATGTTTTCGTCTAGATTATATTTTACGAGTAGGAGAAGCCGAACTGGGTCTTTGCCGTAAAGTTGACAACAGACCTTTGCCTGTTATCAACTTTTCAGCTATTAGTGGAAACTCATATTATGTAAACTAAAATCATTATTATCAATCACTACAAGCTAAATTCAGTTCAATTTAACCTAAAGTGATCAAATATTATCATCAATAATAATGAATATCCGTTTACCTATAATTAACTAATAGGTATCTATTTTCCGAATTCCGCAACCAACCAACGTTGTTGATTTCAGTAAACGTATCGTCCACTAATTTACAAATACAAATACTTCAAACTCGACTACTAATTGCATACACGTGACCAGTAATATTTTAGAAGCACAAAATCAACAAAACAATATAAGCGTGCCATACCAATGATAATATGTGCCAATGGATTCTAACTTTTGATAGCTAACTAAACCCCAAATAAACCGAGATTCCAGACAATATAACTTTTATTTAGTCCAGACATTTTGATTTGTCTGGGACTGAGAGTTAGAGCTGGCTTTTGTTAAGTTACAGGACTTATGAACAATCAAACGTCTGTCAGCTGCTCCTACAAACCATTCCAACAAGTCCAAAGGCGGTGTGTTTACGAAGAGTAAGGCTGAGTTCTTAGACCATGAGCATTTACTCCATCATCATTTCAGTCGAAAGACGTCAACTGCTGGACATAGGCCTCCTCAAGTGTCCAACGACCGGTCCTGTTGCTTAAGACAAATTACTTTTTCTTTTTTTTTAATGACACCAATGAGTCTAAACACGACGGTTGTTATGGTCACCTTCCAATTTTATCATCAGACCCTGGGCACCACCGCTAAATGTAATATCGCTTGTTGCAATATATATCCAAATATCCAATAAGTTGAAACACGATGATGCTATCTCGTTTGGTTGCGGAGATCCAATGGCCACATTCTGGTATCAACATTGGACCCTGGCTACTACCAAGTGAAAAATAACTTTTCAATATATATCGAATGAGCGATGGTGCTATCTTGTTTGGTTGCAGAGATCCTTTGGCCACCTTCCGACTCCATCATCAGACCCTGGGTACTACCAAGTGTAAAATCACATTTCAATACACATCGAATGAGTCCAAACACAATTGTGCTATCTTTTTTGTTTGCGGAGATCCTATGGACACCTTTCGGCTCCATCATCAGACCTTAGGCATGACCTAGGCTAATGTAACTTGTCAAAACTTATGCATTAAGACCAAACACGATACTGCCATCTGGTTTGGTTAAGGAGATCCTATGGCAAACTTCCAGCTCCCTCACCAGATCAGCTTCATAGTACTATTTTATTGCATTGGGCACTTGAGTTTATAAGTAATGCAAGTTTCAGCTTAATCAAAGACCAGAAAGTGTTTGAAAGATGGGTCACTAATTTGTAATCGGATATACACAAAACCAAAGCAAGGCAATAATAACTTTGTAAAAATTTAGACTTCTCATAGGTTTTCCTGTAATCTGTATGTAAAGAACTATTTCCTGTATTTTTTTCAACATTTTAGACACAGTAGTTTCGGAGATAAGGAGGGGAATGGTCAATTTTTGTTTATTTTTATAAATAACTTTAAAACGGTTCAATTTAAAATTATGAAAAAAATATTTTTGAGACCCTCACCATGCGCGCCTTTACATTTGATAAAAAAACAACCGACTTCAAAAAAAAAATACACTAAAAATTAAAAAATAACTTTAATTTCGGAAGCCGGTGTCATCAAAATCTATTCACAAGTGGCAGAGAAATCGCGTAACATACATTAAAAAAAAACATACAGACGAATTGAGAACCTCCTCCTTTTGGAAGTCTGTTAAAAATACACACATTTCACCAATTTTTAATGATGTATGAAGTATGATTTTTATGCTGTATACTTTATAATAGTTAGGCCCCATCTCAAAAAACCACCTATGTATAAGGTGGATACGAAAATACAACAATAAATAAAAACTTGGGCAATACTCATCATTAGGAACAACTTTACTATGGAACCAACATTCAATACTCATCATTATAAACAACTTTACTATGGAACCAACATTCAATTCTCATCATTATGAACAACTTTACTATGGAACCAACATTCAATACTCATCATTTTGAACAACTTCACTATGGAACCAACATTCAATACTCATCATTTTGAACAACTTCACTATGGAACCAACATTCAATACTCATCATTTTGAACAACTTCACTATGAAACCAATATTCAATACTCATCATTGTGAACAACTTTACTATAGAACCAAAATTCAGTACTCATCATTATGAACAACTTTACTATGGAACCAACATTCAATACTCATCATTTTGTACAACTTCAATAGGGAACCAATATTCAAATCGCGAAAAACAAATCAGCTGCCCCACACAATAAAATTATATTTGGGTCATTGAACAAAATGTAGGTACTGAATAGCTGATTTATGTCTCCACCTTATATATATATATCACCACATTATTATAAAACAAAGTCCCCAACCGCGTCTGTCTGTTTTGATTTTCATGTGGTTTTTACCAATAGGCAGAGTGATTCACGAGAAAGGTTTAGGTGAATAATTTGTACCCGTGCGGAGCTGGAACGGTTCGCTAATAATGTGTTTGTATACTCGTATATCACCACATTATTATAAAACAAAGTCCCCAACCGCGTCTGTCTGTTTTGATTTTCATGTGGTTTTTACCAATAGGCAGAGTGATTCACGAGAAAGGTTTAGGTGAATAATTTGTACCCGTGCGGAGCTGGAGCGGTTCGCTAATAATGTGTAAAAATATAATTATTCGTAATTACAAACGTGACATCTAAGTGAATGCCTCTCCTATGCTCTCTATCTAGGGCCTAGAAAGAGATCATAGGAGAGAATGCCTCTCCTATGCTCACTTAGATGTCACGCAAATAATTATTTTCAAAGACTGTAGTTCAGTAGAAACATTTAAGGCGCCATCACATCATACGTCCACCCATTAAGGCGCAGTTATACGACTTTTAAAGGTTTTTAATTGATCATCACGTCTAAATGACTGGTCTTATTTCTTTGAAAAAAATATATGTTACTCTAGACTATTTTTGTCGTAATTTGATCTGAGAATATTTAAAATAATATTTTAATAACATAGTGTAATTAATTTGTAAAGTTATGTCTAACGCAGATAATTCATTACACTTAATATTTAGGGTTCCGAAAGTGAGAATGAAAAAAACGGAACCCTTATAGGATCACTCGTGTGTCTGTCTGTCTATCTGTCTGTCTGTCCATCTGTCGTAGCCAATTTTCTCCAAATCTGCTGGACCGATAGAGTTGAAATTTGGTACACACATGAATATCTGTAACCTAAACACGGACGTGTACCCTAAATAAATTAATTTGGAATATGGGGGTCAATTTTGGGGTGAAAATTGGAAAATTGGAAATGAAAGTTTTTCAAACTGTGTCGTGCGACATATCAAATGTATTGCACATTGTGAGGGTATCGAATATATATTTTTTTTCATAATGTTAAAACATATAATTTTGAAGTTATTTCAAAAAATAGATGAAAAATAACCATTCCGCCCCCCCCCCCCTCTTATTTCCGAAACCACTGGGCCTAAATTAAAAAAAAAAAAACTGAAAGTAGTTCTTTCTTTAGATTACAGGAAAACCTATACCTAAGGTGGAGGCAGTTTAAAAAAAACCTGAAAAAAAATTGATTTGTTCGGCACCCTTTGCGCGCGAGTTCTACTCGCTCTTGGCCGGTTTTTTTTATCTGCGTTAGACATAACTTTTCAAATTAATTACACTATGTTATAAAAATATAATTTCAAATATTCACATATCAAATTACGAAGAAAATTATTTAAAGCAACATATATTTTTTTCATAGAAATAAGACTAGTCGTTTAGATGTGATGTTCAATTACAAATTATTAGAACTCGTATAACTGCGCCTTAATCCAGTAATGAGTAAAAGCTTCAACTCGTCTGTGCCTCCTGGGACTAAACGTCTCAGGAGGCCTTACACATTTCTAAAGACTTAGTCTACACATTTCTAAAGACTTAGTCTACACATTTCTAAAGACTTAGTTTTTAGAAATGTGTAAGTCATATTAAAGTCTCAACGATAGCAATTAATGATGTCGCTTATTGCCATGAAAAAGTTTTAAGCTTCTGTGTTGCTAATTCAAAAGAAACAAAGTTCATTGGAGACTTAGGCAACAAGGACAAAGTAAAATTGACACAATATGACAAAATATAAAACATATCATCAGAAGTTAGAAATCTGACACTAGTATCGTGTCACACAGTTACTATAAATAGGTTGTGGAGGTCAGATAGATAATCATTCCATCAGACTGCATAAAAAAGAAAAAGATGCGCTTCTACAAACCATTTGCCATTCATCAGAGATTTATTATATATTTATATTATGTATGTTCGGGCATGACTTTATCATATATAGACGAATTTTCAAAATTCTTTTTTTGTTTGAAATGAGCTTATTCCGAAACGGTCCTATTTAAATTTCATATCTATCTGATGATGAGTTTCGGAGAAAGTCAACGGAACTCTTAAAAAAATGACAGCATATCAACCGCGATTGCTGCTATCCCATAAATATTATTGTTAACACAATTTAATGGGGAATCACAACTAAAAAGGAAAAAATAAAAACCTTTTCACAAAAAAATAGAACCGGAAGTCGGTGTTTCTGGTTTCGTTTCTTCGTTTTTTGACCGACTTCCGAAACCAAAGTTATTTTGCACTCTCTTTTTTTTTTTTTGGAAGTCGGTTCTATTTTTTTTTTTTTGATTTGTTACGTTTCCACGCTTTACGAATGACCGAATTTGACCGGATGAAACTTGGCATACAGGTGAATCATGTTGAGATGGAATAAGACATAATTATGTAGGATACTTTTCATCTCGGAAGTATGCTCTTTGAGGTAATTTTCAAACACGCGATCAAAAAGACCTCATTAACTTTTAATGTTTTTTGTAAAAAGTTTTCAATGTATCTATATTAACATTGTTTGTTATGTATTTCTTGTGACTAACAATGATGGGCGTTGACTGATTAAATAAATTTTATCACAATAACAATAACCTATTTGCTTCAAAGTTTCAAGTCAAACGCAGTGCTAGCTGGATGTGACGTTTTATATAAGACTAGCACTTTGCCCGTGACTTTGCTCCCGTGACTTATCCCAAGATAAAAAGTAGCCTATGTTACTTCCTGATAATTTAGCTTTCTATTGGTGAAAAAATGGTTAAAATCGGTTCTGTAGTTTCGGAGCTTATTCATTACAAACAAACAAACAAATCTTTCCTCTTTATAATACTAGTATTATTAGTAGGTATAGATAAGCGGGAAAACAATTATAACTTCCAAATTATACTACTCTAGCTTATTGGACATCAAAAACTTCTATATTATATAAATGATTGCCTTGAGTCTAAATGAAAAGCCAACCAAGTGCGAGTCCGACTCGCATGCACAAGGTTCCGAACCAAATACCAATCACATTTTTTTTAATACCTATAGGGTTTTAAAGGTTTTTCTTTAATTTATTTGGAAAAACTAAGTAACGTATTTTTAACCGACTTGAAAAAAGAGGAGGTTCTCAATTCATCTGTATGTTTTTTTTTTCTTTTTTTTGTTAAGTGATATCTCCGCCATTTGTGAATCTAAGAGTAATTTGAAAAAATCAACTTAAACAAAAAATATGTATACTGAGATGACGTTTTGGTTTTCTCCAAATATTCAAATTCCATGTTTATGCCCATTGCGGCATAACTTCAATATTTAGTTTTACTTCTAGGGTACAACTACTAAAAAGTGAAAAATAAAAAACATTTTTACAAAAAAAAACCGCCTTCTAAAAATTACAAAAAAACTTTATTTTCAGGACTCGGTGTCCAATAACGAAGAAACAAAATATAAACACCGACTTCCGAAAATAAAGTTATTTTGTATTTTTATTTATTGTTAGACTCAGTAGTTTCGTAAAAAAGGGGGTATGGGTCAAATTTCATTTATTGTCTTTAATAACACTAAAACATTTTTTTTTTAATTATTACATAAAAATACAATTGAAGCCTTCACAAAGTGCCCTTTCAATTGATATGTCGTACGGCACAGTGATCTTAAAAGAGTTCCGTTTTTCATTCGGACTTTCAGAGCCCTTTTTTTGTGGGGTGGGAAATCATCCAATGCCTTATAATTGTTTTCAAATCAATCTAAGGTGCAAAGGACTTTCATCAAACACTTTTAAAAGATAATTCTATTATTATAACAGCCGCACGGGTCGATTCATCAGGTTAAGCTACGCTTGCCGGGGTTGGTCCATGGTAGGGTGACCAAATTTACATACCGAGACTCCTCCGTATCTCGGAAAGCACGTTAAGTCTTTGCTCTCGGCTGTCAATCGTGGAACTTTGACAGTCGTTACGAGTCGTCAGAAGCCCGAGAGTCTGACACCCAGTCTTACCATGGGGTATCGTATTACCCAGTAACTGGGTTGTGGAGGTCAGATAGGCAGTCGCTCCATGTAAAATACTGGTATTCAGCTGGTTGGGAAAAAGCTAGGTAGATTGAATTTGTTGAATTTGTGTTTAAATTTCCCGCCTTACCATCTCGTTCAACGTATGTCTATGATATAGTCTGTGCTGTGTGCTTATCTGTTTCTGATAGATAATAAACTTCCCTTCAATAATCTATGGTATCAACGAGTGTTTCATTTTATTCTTTTATTCTACTATAAAATATTTTAATTGATTAATTAACAAAGTTAACAGGTTATGGGCCCAGTAAGCCAAAGTACTAAAAGGTGTTTGTAAAGTCTTTCGTGAAAAACATATAAAGAACAACTTTCTGCCGGCAAATTGTATCGACATAACCTAAAAGCAACGTGGTAAATTTTTGCAAAGTTTAAAATCTATTATTTGAATAGATTTTCTCAAGAAAAGTTATCATCATGGCTAGTAGCCATCCTCAGGCATTGATTGAAAAATTGACTGGCCGAGAAAACTATATTACTTGGTGTTTTGCTGTAAAAACTTACCTTCAACATGAGGAGCTTTGGTTCTGCATTGAAAATCCCAACAACGAACCTATAGATGCGAAAAAGGACACTAAAGCCAAATCTAGGATAATATTACTGGTCGACGCAATAAACTATGTGCATATACAAGAGGCAGAAACCGCAAAAGAAGTTTGGGAAAATCTTTCCCGCGCCTTTGATGACTCAGGGCTTACACGCAGAGTCGGTCTACTACGTGATCTCTGCACAACTACACTCTCTGGATGCCAAAATATAGACGAATATGTGAGCAAGATAATGTCTACAGCACATAAACTTCGTAATATTGGGTTCAAGGTTGATGACGAATGGCTTGGGACCCTTCTGCTCTCCGGGTTGCCTGAATCCTATAAACCGATGATCCTTGCTATTGAAAGCTCTGGAATAAGAATAAGTGCAGACTCTGTTAAATCTAAACTGCTCCAAGAAGTGAGATCTGAAAACAATAACTCTGCTTTTACAACTGCGCATGGTTCACAAACCAAGAATGTGAAAAAGAAGTTCAACAAAGGTCCAAGATGTTTTCAGTGTAATAAATATGGACACAAGAGCACAGAATGTAGGTCAAAACCTAAAGAAAAGGTTACTAAATCAAACAGTTCATATGCTGCCGCATTTGTCACTCCTGATGACAACAACAGCTCTGGTTGGTACATTGATTCCGGGGCAACCATGCACATGACAAGACATCACAACCTTCTTCATAATGTGCATTCACCACCTGTTCAACAAATCAAAGTTGCTGATAACAAAACTCTTGCAGTAAGTAGCTCCGGTGATGTAACTTTAAATACATTGAATGGAAAAGGTCAGTCAAATAATATCTTATTTACAAATGTCTTGTACATACCAGAACTTGCAGTGAATTTAATATCTGTGCATCAGATTACAGAAAATGGTGGCCAAGTAAAATTTGATTCCAAAGGCTGTGTTATACTGAACAAACAAAAAGTTATTGTAGCTACAGCAACAAAAGTTAACAACATGTACCGGCTTAATATGAATACTGATTATGCATGCATGTCCGATGTTAAACATAATGATATATTCCTATGGCACCAACGAATGGGTCATCTGAACTTTGAAAGTGTAAAGAAAATGACAGGAAGCACAGAAGGATTAACATTATCTGGTAAAAGCAACAATATGACTTGTATCACGTGCAAAGAAGGCAAGCAGGCAAGATTGCCTTTCAAGAGTCAAGTGTCACATTCCACAAAAGTATTGGAACTGGTGCATTCAGACTTATGTGGCCCCATGGAAACACGGTCACTAGGTGGGGCTAAATATTTTTTAACATTTTTGGATGACTATTCTAAAAAAGTTTTTGTGTACATATTAAACAATAAAACCGAAGTTCTGTCAAAATTCAAGGAGTTCAAGACTGAAGTAGAAAATCAAACAGAATGTAAGCTCAAGTGTATTCGAACTGACAATGGCCTGGAATATATCAATAAACCATTCTCTAACTATCTGAAAGAATATGGAATAAGACATCAGACAACAACACCATATACTCCAGAGCAAAATGGAGCTGCAGAGAGGCTAAATAGGACGCTTGTTGAGAGAGCAAAATGCATGATACTGAATGCTGACTTGCCAAAGTTTTACTGGGCTGAGGCCATAAAAACTGCAGCATATATCATAAACAGATCTCCAACTAGATCCCTATCATTCAAAACTCCTGAAGAGGTATGGTCAGGTCATAAACCTAATGTCAGTCACATGAAAGTATTCGGATGTGAAGCTATGGTCCATCTGCCAAAAGAGAAACGCAAAAAGTGGGATCCTAAAGCTCAAAAGATGATTTTTATTGGCTACTGCAACAACACAAAAGGCTACAGGTTCATAAAACCAAATTATAGAACTGTTATAAAAAGCAGGGATGCTGTATTCTTGGAATCCACTGTGAAGAGACACTATGCTGCACTGGAATTGTCTGAAACAGAAAATACAACAGACCTAAATTGTAAAAATAATGTAAGTTCAATGTCAAATAAAAGTAATGAAAATAGCAGAGAAGAATCATATAACTCAGATAGTTCATGTAGCACCGTCAAAAATAAATCAGATTCAGAGGAATACTTACCAGCTGTTGAAATTGATACTCCTCCTCGAAGTAACATAACCTTAAGACCTAGAAACAAAATTAATGAACAAACTTACCTATGTTGTGATGAACGCTTATTACCTGAAGAAGTCCCTGAAACATACAAAGATGCTATCAGCTCTGTTAATGCTGACAAATGGAAAGAGTCTATTAAAGAGGAACTTGAAGCCCATCTAAGGAATGGTACATGGATATTGGTAAATAAACCCGAAAATGCAAATGTCATCGGCTCCAAATGGGTTTTTAGAGTCAAAGATCAACCAACTGGTCCTCGCTTCAAGTCCAGACTCTGTGCAAAGGGGTATGCACAGGCACAAGGTATAGATTATAAAGAAACATTCTCGCCTACAGTCAGGTATGATTCTATCCGTTTACTATTATCTCTAGCTGCTCAAAATGGTTATGAAATTCTTCAACTTGACATTAAGACAGCCTTCTTGTATGGGGAACTGGAGGAAGACATATTTATGTATCCCCCTGAAGGTCTGACATGTGAACCCAATAAAGTATGTAAATTGATAAAGTCACTGTATGGCCTCAAACAGTCACCACGGTGCTGGAACACTACTTTCAATTCAGTACTTCAGAAATTTGGTTTTACAAATAGTAAAGCAGATCAATGTGTTTATGTAGCAAATATTAAAGGAATAAAGTGTTATCTCTGTATATATGTTGATGATGGACTTCTATTTTCAAAATCAATGTCTGTACTGCAATCTGTAACAAATGACTTGCAAACAATATTTGATATGACAATCTGCCCACCAAGAAATTTTGTTGGAATGGATATTCAAATCTCTGACAAATACATCTTTATACACCAAACAAAATATATTAAACTGTTATTATATAAATTTAATATGGAAAATGCCAACCCTAACAGCGTCCCAGTTGATCCTCACTCAAAGCTGGAGAAAAGTGATCATCAGCCTGACAAGAACATTCCTTACCGAGAGGCAGTTGGTTCTCTGATGCATGTCGCCATAGTAAGTCGGCCGGATATAATGTTCGCTGTAAGCCTGGTGAGTCGATATTTGAATTGCTATAATGAAACTCATTGGACAGCAGTCAAGAAAATTCTTAAATATCTCAAAGATACTGTCAATTTTGGTTTATGTTATTTATCTGAATCGAAGTCCTCTGAATTGACTGGCTATAGTGATGCTGACTACGCCAATGATGTCACAACTAGACGTTCAACCACAGGATATATCTTTATTAAAAATGGAGCTGCTGTGACATGGTCTAGCCAACGCCAACACACAGTTGCCTTATCGACAACTGAAGCAGAATTTATGGCAGCATGTGCTGCTACAAAGGAGGCAATTTGGATTAAGCATCTACTGTGTGATCTGGGTGAACTTGACCAACAACCAGTGTGTATTAATATAGATAATCAGAGTGCTATCAGTGTTATTAAAAATATAAACTTTCACAAAAGATGTAAACACATAGACACTAAATATCATTTCATTAAAGAAAAATATTATGCTAAAGTAATTGATCTAAAATATGTATCGACTAATAACCAATTTGCTGATGTACTAACTAAGGCTTTGCCTAGAGATAAATTTCAATTCCTGCGAAAGAAAATTGGAATGTTAACATTGGATAAACTAAATAAGTAATATTTGTAAGTGATCATTTTTAGTTATTGCTGTAATTGTGTTACTAAGTTAATGCATACACATGGAAGGCTTAAATTTGGCAGGAGTGTTGAATTTGTGTTTAAATTTCCCGCCTTACCATCTCGTTCAACGTATGTCTATGATATAGTCTGTGCTGTGTGCTTATCTGTTTCTGATAGATAATAAACTTCCCTTCAATAATCTATGGTATCAACGAGTGTTTCATTTTATTCTTTTATTCTACTATAAAATATTTTAATTGATTAATTAACAAAGTTAACAGAATTCTATTATTATTAGTACCCACAGTAACAAGGAACACTTAACTCTCTCATATTCTCTTAGCGACATTTCCATCTCCCTTCTTTTATTTAATAGAGTGCCCTTTGCAAACACATAGTCAGTCAGTCATTCACAGGCCTGCTTCAGATGCTCACAGGCACACTTACCTACTAGTCGAGCAATCCACTTTAGGCGAGCAGTTGCAATCTGCCAGTATAATACCCAACAAAGACAAAGGTAACATAAAGTGCACCCACTGCAGAACTACGTTTCTTCATTCTGGTATTCTGCTTTGTAAGTTTTATTTGGGCTTCAGATTTTAAAATAATATTTTTTAGGCTGTAAAGCAGGTAGGTATTGTAAAGCAAATGTGCTTAACCGGGATCGAAATGAGTGCATCATAATCATATATTATAAGCGCCCAGGATAGGATTTTTTTTTCCTATAATAAAGAATTAGTTTCACATTCTAGACCTAACCTGCCTAAAAGCTTATTACAGCCCAATAATCATTTCCATGAACTCGAATAAGCCACCAAATCTAGCAACAATTTTTGCTCAGCTGCACGGTACCTAGTACTACTCATATTGGATAATATTGAGAGTGGAAATGAAATGTTTTATATGAGCATAAAACTGATTCACGAGCTATCTATATGGAAACAAAAAGAATAGAATAATTGGAGTGAGTAGATGCTTTAAACGAGTCGTTCACCACATTCGCATTATATGTAGGAGTAGGTACCCATGTATGTACTCACTATATGCATAAAGAACTGGGTTTTCACGTAATGATGCAGACAGAACACGCAATTAAAACTTTAACTATGTAATCTTTAGTGATTTAATACCTAATGATTTTATGGTTTCCTGCTAACTATTTTATTTAGATCAGCTCGTGCACAAGCCATAACAGCCGAAAAGGTGAGGTAAAATGTGAAATGCTTGCTTCCTTTGAGACCACTCCATGCCTCAAACAGTAAGTTTAGTCGTTGATCCGGCTGTCTTTTGAAGATCTTTGACAATCGTTAGACGTGGCCAGAAGCCCGAATGACTGACAACCAGCCTTAGCATAATCAGTCACTTAATTTTCCCAGTGCTGGGACTCAAGCCTACTCCATGTGAGAGGAATGGATCTTAATCCACCACGCAGGCCCAATGCGGGTTGGTAGATGTCACATGTCTTTGATGATTTTGGTTCTAGAACGATATTTTTCTTCACCGTTTTAAGAGTAGTGGTGATAAAATAATTTACTCAAAGTAAACCGCCTGCCTGGGTCTGAATCACAACCTAAAACTCGTACCTAAGTCGCGGCTGATACCACCGGGCCACCTCTGCTCAGGCTACGCGTTACCCAATAAACTGGGTCATGAAGAGGCAGTCGCTCCATGTAAAATACTGGTATTCAGTTGCATATCGCTAAGGGATTTCATAATTTTGACAATTCAAGCTTTTACCCTATTTCCGAAGACCCCCGATGACTAACCGGTTTAGCCTAGTCGCAACTAGCTCATCCATGATACGTCTGCCAGCGTCGCGTGTGTGTTTGAAAGAGCCACCGCGACCCCTGGCACAGGCAACTGAAGAAACACGGGTGGGTTTTAGTCAGTAAGAGTCTGACACACCCTCCAGCTCCACCCAGAGCGGGAGAAGTTATTTAATGATTTCCCACCCAAAAAAAAAGCTATGGTGCGAGAAAGCAAATAAATTAAAGTTTATTGATTATTGAGTTTTTTGTTTAGTTTATTCGCTTTAACCTCACGCATCGTGGTTTTTTTTTTTCTTAAACTTAATAAATATGTTAGCTTACCTACTGTGTAAATAGTTACTCAAATATAGTTTAGCAGACCAGCGTCCATTACTCGAATGAAATCGCAATTAACTAAAATTATCTGTTCATTCATCGTATGATCATACTCGTGTATGAGCTAATTAACTAAGCACATACTTCGTTAATTACCCTTTTGTATGCAATACAAAAGGTTTCGCGGTAGCAAGCTAACCGTTATGAACAATATTCAATAATTCAATTAGTAATTGATCATCGGCTGGTGCATCATCACTACATAGTATAAAACAAAGTCGCTTTCTCTGTCCCTATATCCCTATGTATGCTTAAATCTTTAAAACTACGCAACGGATTTTGATGCGGTTTTTTTTAATAGATAGAGTGATTGAAGAGGAAGGTTTACATGTATAAGTTGTACCCGAGCGAAGCTGGGGCGGGTCGCTAGTTTCTTATAAAGCGTCTAAGGGGCTTCTGCAATTTACAGATTCGCAGAACACAAAACGATCATTGATTTCTTCCACATTGACTATGGAATGGGAAATATGCAATACAACTGTAAAAGGTGGTTATTTTAATAGAAGATTACACAAAAGTACATACCCTATGGTATCCCTAGTCGTGGTAGTTTTAAAATGTATCAACAGGATTTAAGGGAAATACATGGTCATATTTTAAATACTTCTTCTGCCCATATAAGTGAACAACTTTCTAAAGTACATTCCGAAAAAGAAAATTGAACCTATAGATGTTCTGCCCGGGGGTGGAGGATAAATTCGAAAGAGTTACCTCTCCCCCGGGCACTCGAGGCAGGGAGGAACAGGGGTGGGTTTTAGTCAGTAAGAGTCTGACACACCCTTCCGCTCCACCCTAGAGCGGAAGAAGTCATAGGATGATTTCCCACCCCCCAAAAAAAAAAAACCTATAGATGTTTTCCTTCACCGTTGTGAGAGCAGTGCAGAAATAAATTACACAAAGTAAAGCGCCTGCTTGGGTTCGAATCCACGACCCTTGTAAGTCGCTGCCGTTACTACTGGGCCACCACTGCTCTTACAAATAAAAACACATTAAAAATAAGATCACGTCTTTCTGAGTCTATTGTGAGGTCGTGACAGCCAAGCTTTGCCACAATAAGACATTGTTTAGATGTTCATTCACACTACCACGGTTTTGTCTAAGATTATAGCAGGTGATTGATCGTGATATCAACTTACTCGTCCTCAATCATTTCTTTTTTCTTTCACATTACCTCATTACTAAGACATCAATCGTTGCTCCGACATTTCGTGGATTGGTTATTTCCTTGAATTTTCCCAGAACATATCTAACAATCTATTAAATGATTTTTGAATTTGAATTTGAATGTTTAATTTACTGTCCAAGAACTTTTTTCTACTTTCTAATATTAGTAACATAAAAACTTTTTTATCGGAAGTCGGTGTCAAAAAACGAATACAACACTAGAAACACCGACTTCCGAAATTAAAGTTATTTTGCACTTTTTTTGGAAGTCGGTTCTATTTTTTTTGTAAAAAAGTTTTTTAATTTCACTTTTTAGTTGTGGTTCCCCATTAAACTGTGTTAACAATTCATAGACATACGATCGCAGCAATCGCGGTTGATTTGCTGTCAATTTTCGAAGAGTTCGGTTGTCGGTCTCCGAAACCCATCATCAGATTTATATGAAATTTAAATGGGGCCATTCCGGAACAAACCCCTTTCGAACAAAAAAAATTGCAAATCCGTCAATATATGACGGTGTTATGCCCGAACATACATTAAAAAAAAAACAAACATCCGAATTGATAACCTCCTTCTTTTTGAAGTCGGTTAAAAAAGAAATTATGCGGGTTTTACATCAACTTATATTGTAAGTCCTTTTGGCACTGAGTGGCAGTGGAGAAAGTTTTCCTCCACTCGACTCGACTCAGTCGCCACAACAACGGACACAAGTCTCGAACCTCTCTCTCAGGGAGGCGGAGTCAAGGTTGACACATGTAGAGGAAATTATTTAGACTATGGGTCTTTGTTAGAATATTGGGAAAATATGGAAAGAATAAACAGTACCTACGTACGTATGATGGTTGCTTTAACCAAGAAAAGTAAGGTTTTACAATAGTCTTAACGTTATAATTAATACCTACAACCTCTAACTAACTTCATCATGCTATAATCCCAAAACAGTTAGACAAAAAGACTGTTTACAAAAGATGCACTGAGGCTATGATCCTACTACTAATGCTGTTAACAATAAGCGTGCAAAAAGGCAGAGTGACAGTAAACTACGAGTATGACGACGGCAATAAAACACAAAGCGAAGTACAAATAATGAAAGTGCCAGTATTTTGGGCTCTATTTAATAATAGCTTTTGCACGCGGCTTCGCCCACATGAAAATCGGCTTTTTATCCCAAGGGGAGGTACTCCTGGAATAAAAAGATCCTGATGTCCTTCTTCGTATTGTATTTCTTTAAACGCCTTTTTATACCCCACTTTTTTCTTATGTTTTTCAATGTTGTAAACCTTTTTACCCCACTGCGTGACGCAAGGGAGGGTTTTTTTTTGTGGGTTCGGCAATCATCCAATGACATTTCCCGCTCTGGGTGGAGCGGGAGGGTGTGTCAGACTCTTACTGACTAAAACCCACCCCTGTTCCTTCCCTGCCTAAGTGCCCAGGGGTGCGGTAACTCATGTTGAGAATTTATCCGCTACTCCTAGGCATGCAGGCACCGGCCACGATGGGCCCCGTCAGTGGTGGCGGAAAATTATCTGTTTGAGGTACGCGCCGTCAACTCACGGGCCTGGTGCTGATCGGACGGCGAGCTACCCACTGCTCGCCGTCCGCAGGCCCGACGCGTGGGAGGGTAATGTATGTATGTATATATGTATGTATGTTTGTTCCTTTGTGGCACTATAGAGACCTAACGCGTGGGGCGATTTTGATAATTCTTACGTCAATTGATTAGTCTTAACCTTGTGAGTGCTACTAAAGACATGAAAGTAATCAAAATACAATATGGCGATAACCAGACGCCATATTGTGAAAAAGAAAAAAATTTAACTCGACGAACTGTGTTAAGTGAGGTATCAAATAAAAGACTCGAGGAGGCGATTCCAAAAATGTAGCTCACTAAAATGTAGAAAATAAAAAAACACAATGTTTTCAAAAAACCCGACTGTAACAAAAAACTAAAAAGTTCCAAACATGTCAAGGCATGAAATCAATAATTGAACTAAAATAACAGCCACCAACTGCATCAGACTGCTTGAAACGTGACTTGTTTGGAACTTTTTTGTTGTTTCTTACAGTCGGGTTTTACGAAAATATTGTTTGTTTTTTCTTTCCTTTCCTTTCTAAGCTATTTGCTAATCTGTTTGCTTATTTCTGTTATCATTTGGCGGTATTTTTTTTTCTCTGTGTAGAACTTCTTTGTGTTCCTCTAATAAATGCTTACTTATGAATGACACTGCTTTCTTACTACTTATATTTACTTTCCTGGTTTCAGATTTTAATCGCTTAATCAGTCTGTCGTATTTTTTTTAATTGATAAACATTAATTATTTCCACCGTCTAAGGATATTTTGAGGCTGTTACAAAATATAATGAATATAATAAAATATACTACATAGGTTTCGACTTCAACAAAGCGTTCGATACAATAGAACATGGGTATATATAGGACGCTTTAAATACAAAGGGTACAAACAAAATACATAAAAATAATAAAAACGTATATTCAATGGGCACTGCACAAGTTAAACTTGAATCTACTGGTGTAAAATCACAAATCAGATCAGTTCAGTCGTTTCTGCATCAAAGTGTTACAAATATCCATACATCCTCATAAACTTTAACATCTATACTTATTATAAAGCTGAAGAGTTTGTTCGTGTGTTTGAACGCGCTAATCTCAGAAACTACTAGATTGAATTGAAAAAATATTTATGTGTTGAATAGTCCATATATCGAGGAAGGCTATAGGCATATAACATCACGCTGTAACCAATAGGAGCGGAGCATCAATGAAAAATGTGGTAAAAACGGGGGAAAAAATATTCCTTTTGAGAGCTTCCGTTGCGTGCGCTACGAAAACGGTTAGTTACGCAAAAATTATGTATGACGTAATTGTTCCCCTTTAAAAGTTCTAAAAATATTCCGCGACAGCATATGTCCATCTTTTAAGGTTAACTCACTATAATCTTTTTCATGGTAATCAAATTCATTCTAAAATAATGCATTATTTGCGAAGGTGTTTCTATAAACATGATATTAATCCTTATCCAAATAAATACGTTTATGTATTTAATTTTGAAAAAATTGCCTTGACATCATTTGATTTCAACGAATATCTTAGGAGATATCATAGTGTTAATCAAGTACCACGCGCACATTCATGATGTGCAAGGTGCCGATTATGAGGGATGCGGAGAGCGAGGTACCATTTTGCACTGTATAGCCTATTTATTGAGGAAGGATAGACTTTATATATAATCACGCTACGACACAGTAACCATAACCGCTGATGAAACCGCGGGCACAGCTAGTTTATAATATTTGTAGAATACACACGCTATAAACTCGGGATTATCCAGATCATGACTTATCTAGTTGCCAACATTCTGATGATAATTTTGTTCAATTACCTTGTCTCAATGTCTGCGACAATCACAACGGAACTCGTTTCAATGTCGCAGTCGTTATGAAATTACTCTTAATTGATATTACGGTGCAATTTATACGATACAGGCACTTTATTGCACTAACAACGTAAACAATAATATGCACAGTAGCACACGCGCGTGTGGACAGTTGGCTGTGATTACCGTTATTATTATAGGCAACTGCGAAGAGGATTCTCATGCATGTCATGATACGAGTATAATACGAGCGTTCACTCATATCACACAACACGACTTCACTTTGAACTGGTTTTGCTTTTTTTAAATTACTAATCAATGTATGCTATAACTATAACTGGCGACCCATCCTGGCTCCGCACGGGTACAAATTATCACTCCGTCTATTGTTGAAAATCGCATTAAAATCCGTTCAGTAGTTTTTAAGTTTATCGCGGACAGACAGACGCGGCGGACTTTGTTTTATAATAATTATGTACCTAGTAATTTGCAGCTTTTTTTTTGCAGTGGACCAATTCCTGTAATTTGAAGAATGTGAATGTTTTAACCTGTATTTGTACCTACTTGTTTAGGGTTCCGTAGTCCTAATAAGGACAAGGAACGCTTATAGTTTCGGTATGTCCATCCGAGGCATAGCTTAGTGACTGTTAGTACTAGAAAGCTGCGATTTTGCATTGGTATGCATATTAATCATGCGTGAAGGGTTGTGAAGACTATTTTTCGATTCAGTGATTCGTTTGCGAAATATTAAACTTTAAAATGATACTTTTTTTTCAAGTAGATTCACGCTTTTAAAACTCTATTATTACTATAACCCAAGATATTTTATCATGTGGCAAGGTTCAATCACTTAGGGCATAATACAGGGTGTAAGGTACATGAACGCACATACGTGTTCCAGTGATTCAGTACATGATGCTGGACCCCCTAGCGTTGGAATTTTTCGTCGGCTTTTTCCTAATTTTTGAAAAAAAAATCTGCGTTTTTTTTACATTAAACTGTATAAAATCGTTATACTATACCTCAATGAAATTTTTAATTAAAAAATAATTAGTTCGCTTTTTTCGCAAAAAAACGCAATGTAAATAAAATTAAAAGAAGCTTCCTGCTCAGCTGATTTCTTAAGTTCACCGGAGGTCATCGCGGGCCCAGTAGGTACCCACGCACGCAATACCGGCCAAAGACCGCCGCCGGCATTTCTTTGTCGGCACAATGCTCACACAGACCGCCAAATTTCCTTTGTCGGCAAATGCTCACACAGACCTATGAATCTAACAGACGCGACAAGTTAGGCATTATAAGTGTCTACAAAAATTGATATCCTATTGACTACTTTTATTTGAACTTATTTTGAGGGGAGGTTATTTTTATAAACCTTCATCGAAATAAGTAAAGAAGATCTAAAATAAATGTGTTACAATTTACTGATAACGACTTATTTCTTAGATACATTTTTGCTATCAACAAAGTTAAGTTAAGTAATACAACGTTACTTACTCATTTCGTTAAAACCACATTCTTACATTTCGTATACCTACATCAAAATAATTGCTAAGTGAGTAGGTAGTAGGTACAACTTAATGCGATTGTACAGTCTATCAATTTCATTGATCTATGCGGTCTGTAAGCGTCGGCGGCATATTCAAAAGCGTACCTACACTAATAAATAAAATTTTATTTCTTTAGCATTTCGCCGACGACGAATTTTTGTTTTTTGTTAGTTCCGTGTTTACGTTCATCGCAAACGGATGTGCAGTTGGTAGTGAATTTAGCTTGTTATCGTAAAGTTATAAAAAACAAGTTATTGTGTTTGTTAGTATGTGTGTTTTTTGTTTTGCTTGTTGAGTGTGTGCTTGTTGTGTGCGAGAGTGTTTTTAAACAACACCTCAGTGCCCAGGCAAATGCTCATGCATGAAGCATGTAGGAGCCTCGGGATCGTAAGAAATGAACGAACTTTAAGGTGAGTTTGTTCATTAGTTAAGTACACGGTTAATAACCGCGTCCCTGACAGAGGTGTTCGTGGTTGGCGAGCGGCAGAGCTGTAGGTACCTACGAAATTACAAAATTCAAAATCACCAAGGTCACTTCTGTAGGGACGCGATTGGCGATCGCAGGCGCTTTATGCTACATTCCTGGAGCGCAATGTAGGTACTTACAAGCTTCTTTATTATTATCTATCCTAATCTTTAACTAACCTTATCTTCAGTATTCTTGAGGGATTAAAAATGTATGTGATAACAATGTTGTCGTCATTAGAATAAACAGTTAAAGGTGCCACGGAACATTATACGTATTTGCAGTTTTAAACGTTTCACGCACGTATGCGCTTATTTCTATTAAGTATCTGATCTAGTTGTTTATCACATCGATCGGAAACATCGGAAACATCGACGTAAATATATTTTTATCACAAAGTAGATAGGTAGTCTGTCACACAGGAACAGGTGTGTCTGTGTGTATAAGACGTGGTAGGTAACTACGTACTACGCACTCGCGCGCGCCTACTTCATTGCGAAGCGTTGAGATCGCATTGTTCACAATACATTGCGTGCTTGAAAATGTCAATTTCTGCAATCGATCATTACCGAGATTAATGACTATCATAATTTAGTTACTGACATTAGGTGTAACCTTTTCGCGAAGTTTGCGATATCTTGTTCCTTACAGCCTGTATAGTCTGTAGTAACCATAAATTTTCTACCAAAATTATAGATTGAAAGTATTTTTTATAAAAGTTTTAATAGACGTATTTTTCTAGATGGTCGACTTGTCAAATGACAGTTGAAACTTTGTAGATATTATTATAATATAATAAGAGCTTTGTGTTTGTAATTAGTGGGCAAACATAAGATATTCATCTATAAGTAGTTCTTACATCGTTCTAGATAAAGATTTGCAAGAAATAAACATCGTAAACATTGTTTATTTTCACATGACGTCAAGGTCATTTGAAAATGTAAAAGTTTGTGTTCAAGTGTTATAAAAAGCTGGGCTCAACTTTACAATAAGGGATCCCGAGTAGACTCTTCAATTTTTTGTTGTGCAAAGTACTTGTTATCTTGAGTAATTTCACGAAGTTTCAAGTTTAGGAAATAAATACTTTCGGAGATAAAAAATATCAAACTTTGATAAAATAACCTCAAATTTCGCACTATTTTATAACTTTTGACGTAACTTTGACAGGTAGGGTTGCTAATTTAGGGAGTTATAATAATGCGTTTTGATTTTGCAAATTATAAGTTGACACGTAATTTGTTTTTTTTGTTTAAATTTGCTATAGATTTAGTTATTTTATTTGAGTTTAATAATTTCTCAGTGATTTCTGTTTTTTTGGTGACCAACTACGAAAATTTTGATTTATTGACAATCTAAAGTTATAATTTTTTATTCTGATGGTATCTGCTACAGGTGAAACGAAACGCAAAATTTAGTTGGCGCCGTTATATGATTTGTTAGTGTCATGTTATTTAATGTCTGTACTCGCGTTTGAGAGCATTTGCCATCTGAAGCCGCGAAGGTGAGCGCAAAGAGTACTATAAGTATACGGGTGAGCGTTACCTATTACACTATACACTAAACTTAACACTCACTTAATCTTCACTAAGTAAAAAACAATGACAACTTAGGATGCAAGAGCGAGCGAAGCGAGCTCGGGACTTAGGGCACCCCGACTCGGACAGGTTAGGTTAGAAGGGGATGGCGGGGTCAAGAGAGCGAGCGAAGCGAGCGAACAGTCCCCGCCATCCCCTTCGTGGTTATTTTTTTATAAACCACTCAGAAGTAGGAGCCCCGCGAAGCGGGGCTCCGTCGACACGTGGCTCCATCGACATGCAAACCTAAAACATTATAATAAAATAAAAAATGCCTTTGCCCTTCGACGAATGACCTTGACCTTCGGCTTTTAGGGTGTTAATCTTGACCTTGAAGATGCCATTGATCGTATTATTGCTTGAAAATAGTCTTTACACCCATCATGTGATCTTTTTCACCCAAAAACATAACCTCAAAATTAGATTTTAAAAAATTCATAAAAAAAAAACTATGCATTTCCTAAACTTTTCCCCCACGGGGGAGGGGTCTACCCCCCTCCCTCTCCCCTCCCCCCTTCCCAAATATATAAATATATATATACCCTTATTGTAAAGTCCTTCCAAAAGCTGTTATTGTGAATATTTTTGCTTGTTTATTGTTACTATGTAGACATTATACATATACCTAGTATTAGACAATATTATGAGGAAAACCCGTCATAATTTATACATATTTGGCGAGAAAGGCGACGACAAAAATAGGTACTTTGTTTGTTTTTGTAATACGAAGTTTGAGTATGAATATGATGAAAATATTGTATAGGAATCTCAAAAATAACGCTGTTACTAGATTCCTAGTTTATTCATAGTATAACATGCAAAATTTCGTGTAATTTATTCATTAGTTTTATCAGAAATTGACAAATTACGAAAACAAACACACTATTCCACAAATTATTTGAAAACATCATTTATTTATAATACAAGTCTCGTAATACGAGTATCTACTGTTTACGTTATAGATTACGCTCAGTTTATTCAACAACACAAAAAAGTTTGCAATAAGTGGCTAGAGCCCATTGAAGCATCAATAAACGGTTTTTTGTGAACAACATCGTCATCAGTTTGCGCCGCATAAGTGGGGGCGGGGCTTGCCCGATGTTTACATTTTGACTCGCGCGGTAACATAAAGGTTAAAATTATTCGAAAATTAATTTTTATGTAAAAATTTTTCACCTTGCAATAACTACGAGAAATTACCTCTATACGTTCCTAAAAAATCCTCAATGTATTCTGAACCAGCGGTTTTGAAACGCGAGTTTCACAACTGCCCGCCAAAACGGTCCTTCAAATTGATTGAACGTAACACAATAGGCTTAACGAGGTTGCGAGAGGGCTCAGGAAAATAGAAGCGTCCGAGACTAAAGTAAAAGCTTTTGGAAGGAAGTTGCCGCAAAATAGAAACAACTTTTTACTTTCACAAGTAGGGAACAAAACTTGATGCGAAGGATTTTAATGAGGTAGGTATGACTCTATAAATAAGTTCTTCTTTACCCTCGCCTTATCACGTAACACGGGGTCGGCTTTTCTTAGTATGTGGTTCGTTCCTCAACGTGGAGATTAAGGCTTTCCGTGTCCCTTTAGACAGTCCTCCAGGTGGTTTGACTTACTCTACCCCTCTTTTTAGTAGCCATAGAAAGATACTTTTTCACAACATAATCATCGGGCTTTCGCATTACGTGTCCGTACCAACTGAGCCTTGATTCGAATATTTTCCGCTCCCCTTGGCACTCAGGCAGGGAAGGAACAGGGTGCCCTCCCGCTCCACCCAGAGCGGGAGATGTCATTGGATGATTGCCCAACCCCAAAAAAAAAGGTGTTCATTGCGTAGGTTTGTCTTTGAGTGTTACTCCTCCCTCCCAGAATGGGCATAAGTGTAGCTATGTGCCTGTTTAAACTTTAGTATTACCATGCAGTAAAAAATTAGCTAACTATAAATACCTACTATATTTAAGCCGTTGGTCCCGAATGTCAATTGTGGATATTTGACAGTCGTTACGGGTCGTCAGAAGCCCGAAAGTCTGACAACCAGTCTTACCAAGGGGTATCGTATTACCCAGTAACTGGGTTGTGGAGGTCAGATAGGCAGTCGCTCCATGTAAAATACTGGTATTCAGCTGCATCCGGTTAGACTGGAAGCCGACCCCAAGATAGTTGGGAAATGGCTAGGCAGATGATGAAATACCTACTATATTTATGTAAGGTCTTGGGAAATTTATGTATGACGGTCACATGTATTTGAATTTTTTTTTTGTATTTGTTGCTGTACACTTACCACAGACTAGACTGTTTAACCCCAAAGGTTGACTGGTAGAGAATGCCTTGTTGCATTAAGTCCTACCACTGTTGTACATGAAGTTTAAATAAATAAACTTTTTAGAAGGAACAGAAAGTATATAGCCTGCCGCAGACAGGCACGACTAGACATTACGACACGAAGAGTCGGCCGCGTTATCATAAAATAGTTCTACGGATATATTGTCCCACAATATCGTTTCACATTGTTTCATCACGCCATCTGAGGCATCCTGAAAATGTTTATTAGAAACAATACCGACCGCCATTATCAACTTTTAATTGGTAAATCAAATCGAAATCGCAACACCTGATTTTTGCTCCTGGGACCTCCGAGATAACTTTAACCGCTAGTTAAATTGCTATTTGACTTAACTATCAAGGTAGGTCCTATCCAATCAAATCCCAGCATCCCTTTAGTTGGTAATCATGCGGATATTATATTTTTGATATAAAAAAGAAAAAGCTGAAAGTATTTTTTAATAATGTTGTGGTCTTGTGCCTTCTACACAATATATTAAAAAACCTTTCATCTCATCCACCTCATTATATAAAAAGATCTACGAAAAAGGTTTTTTGCTAAAATTCTTTTTTGATACCAACCATATGCATCGTAGTAAACAAAAATATTTCAAGAACGTTTGATGAATAATTTAATGAATTAATGACCGAAATACAAATGTCGACTTACCTACATAATGTCATATTATTCTATATTTCAACAAACAACAACCAAATTCTTGGTAATAATTAAGGCTGTGGTGGTGTTGACTATTTTCGATTCAGTGATTCGTTTGCGAAATACTAAACTTTCAAGTATTGAGTATTATGCAGGCACCGGCCACGATGGGCCCCGTCAGTGGTGGCTGACAATCATCTCTTTGAGGCGTGCGTAGAACACTACGCGCCGTCGACTCCGTCGAACAGATTTAAAACCACTTGGATTTAGATTTCCAATTGTTACTTTCATTAAGAATAAAAGCAGAGAGTTATTCTTATAATAAGAACTTTTAAACTTTTAGGGTTTCGTACCCAAATGGTCCAAACGGGGCCCTTATTATTTCTACATTACATCAGGCCAAAACAAACAAGCGCCTTCACGTAGGTACCTATAACATAAACATGAATACATAATGAAAACCCTTGGTTATTATTCTTTGCGGCGTTTCTTTTATCTCACACAATCGAGAAACGATTTAAAGGTAGATATTGTATTGACAATCAACGAAATTGAATCGGAAAACATGAGCTTATTATTCGAACGACCGCGTTATGAGATGGCTATGGAAAAGCCAATCCAATCTCGGGCAAAATACACACAATATGTATTCTAATGCAGCTTCTTCGAGGTGTCCTGTTTGTTTAATAGTCATTTGCAATTATAATTGTGTCAAAATATTGTTCGCGCACACTGTTTGGGAAGTAGGTATGCTTACAAATTGTTCTTGCATTATGGGTTTTATTCCTCTTTCTCGTAACCAAAACATAATTTGGTCTGAATAATGGTGTTTGTGCTCAAATTTTACTTAACTAATAAAACAAATTAAACTCAGAATGAGTTTTTTTCATATAAAAGCTCATTCTGAGTTTAATTTGTTTTATTTTCTAACTAGCAACTCGCAAAGTTATACACCTAAACCTTCCTCATGAATCACCTTGTACATTGGTGATAACCTGTAAAAAGTTCGTTCAACAGTTTTTTGAATTTATCACGAACAAACATACAGACAGACACGTTGGGGGACTGTTTTTAACTGACTTCAAAAAAAGGAGGAGGTTCTATGATCACTGTATGAATATATACTTTTTTTATTTATGACGATTTCTCTGTCAATTGTAGACCGATTTTCAAATTTTTATTTTCTATTCGAAAGAGGTGCACTCCGTGAGGTATTCTTATATGTACAATAAATAAAATGATTTTATCGAAATTTATTCAGTGCTTTTTGTAAAACTCAACAATAAACAATAATTTAAATTAGACATGGATACACAGATGACGTTTTGGTTTCGTCCAATTTACGTTAAAATTCCATGTTATTGGGGTTATGAATCCGGGCATAACTTTAATATTGAGTTTTAGTTCTGGGGTACAACAACTGAAAAGTGAAAAATAAAAAATAATTTTTTTTCAAAAATACAACCGCCTTCTAAAAAAAAAAAACGAAGAAACAAAATACAAACACTGACTTCTGAAATTAAAGTTATTTTAAATTTTTTACCCGACTGCCCAAAAAAAGGAGTGTTAGGTTTTCAGGGTTCATATATGTTTGTGAGTTTCTTTATTCCACAATATCTTCTAAACGGCTTAACCGATATCATTATGTGGTATCGTTAGAAGCGTTGCGGTATCCCGGGTAACAGGCTGGAGCAAAAAAAAATCGGAGATATTTTTTTTTTCATTATAATTTGACTACGTGTACTATCATCGTCTATAGCTTGCTTAGTACATAACAAAAATATATAACAGTAGTATTAAATATACATTCGTTCATTAATAACATAAGAAAATAGTTTCGCGTAAATTTTTTAAATATGTTATATAATTCACTTTTTGATAAGGCAGGCGTGTTTTTAATTTTTTTTTATTATTTTGCTTGTTTATGTATTTTTTGTTGTTTAGTGTGTTGATCTAGAAACACCTGATTTTTTTTCATCAAATACAAAAATGTTCCCTGTCACCCTCTTTTTTTTAAGCAAACTATCGGTACAGGTACGTTAACAAACACGGATCTCACATTAGGGATAACAAATACCATTATTTGCTGTTTACATTTATATCGATGCTCAGTGGAGCTCAAGATAACCCCCAGGGCTCCGAGGTAATTTTTGGCTGAATGTTTGAATGCTCCAAAAGAGAAAGAAGTTGAAAAGGATTCATTTGGCACAAATTAAGAGGTCAATTTTATGTTTGGCTGTAAAAATAACTAGTTTTATGAGCGGCTTTGCACGCGTGCATGTGAAAAAAATTTTGTCACGGAAAAATATACCGGGGTAAAAAGTATTCTATGTCTTGGACGGTCCATGGTCTGCCAGTGTGTCCAGTATCATCAAAATCCGATCAGCCGTTGAGGCTGGATGGATTAGTGAATTTGAATGTTCAGATTACTTGAATGTTTAGATTACTTGATCTTAGCATCTAAATTCGCATTTATAATAATAGCAAGTTTTTTTTAATATAATAGATGGGTTAGCTCTTGACTCTAGTCTAGGTCAGAGGTGACAGAGACAAAGTCGACGATGGAGCGAGCTTACCCAGAAGAAGCCTGTTCACTCTAACTTTGAAGAGATCAGGATTGTATGCATCGGTAGCGGATAAATTCTTAACAGAGTTAACGCTCCCCCTGGGCACCAGGTAGGGAAGGAACAGGGGTGGGTTTAGCCAGTATGATTCTGACACGCCCTCCCGCTCCACCTGGAGCGGGAGATGACATTGGATGATTTTCAACCCCAAAAAAATAAAAATAAAAGGTTGTATGCATTCGGAAACACAGACGCAGGTAGAGAGTTCCACTCCTTTGCTGTGCGCATTTAAAAGACGTTTTTGAAACGCTTAGTGCGAATTGGTGGTATAGCAACAAGGTAGGGATGGTAACTTGCAGTGCGTCTAGACGTCCGATGGTAGAACGGGGCCAGTGGGATGAGGTCGTGGAGTTCTTGGGCACACTCACCGAAGTGCATTCTTATTGTTTGCCAATTACTACGGAACTTTTATTGTTACACAAAATTAAGCTCTAACTCCTTCTTACCGTGCATTGTAAAACTGTTATACTTAAAATCTCGTCAGAGAAGGCGTAAGCGTGCCAGGCACACGTTTCGTAATACGTCACTACACTAAATTAAGTGTATGTATAACCACCCATCCATACTGTCTCCTGTTATTATACATATGCGAAGAATTATGATGAACCTTGAAGTGTAATCACACTAATATTATAAAGGCGAAAGTTTGTGAGTCTGTGTTTGTAACTTCTTCACGCTCAAAGGGGCGACCCGATTTGGATGAAATTTGGTATTTAGATAACTTAAACCCTGGACTAACACATAGCCTACTTTTTATCCCGATCTACGCGGGTAAAACCGCGGGGCGCAGCTAGTCGGCTATAATGCACTAGGCAGGTGGACACTGCGGTCATGTCTAACCGCAATACAGACATCCGCTTAATAATAGCGAAATTTTAAACTACACAACAGTAACATTTTGTTTCTTTGTTTCAGATGAATAAACCAAGAGACTAAAGCGTTTTCACTACCGAAAAACCAGGAGACAATGACAATGACCACCATGAGCCCCATCAGCGAGGTGGCCAACCTCACCGACAACACCTCCGCCCCCGTGGACCCCACGGTCATTTTCGGCCCACAACGGGACCCTCTCTTCATCGTACTACCTATTACCATCGTCTATTCAGTTATATTCTTCACCGGGGTACTGGGCAATATATTTACATGTTTAGTGATAGTTAGGAACAAAAGTATGCATACAGCTACCAATTATTATTTATTTAGTTTAGCGATCTCAGATCTCCTGTTACTTATAAGTGGGATGCCTCAGGAGATGTATTCGATATGGTCGAAGTGGCCATATGTGTTTGGACATAGTTTTTGTGTGATAAGAGGCTTAGCGGCTGAAGCTTCGACAAATGCTAGTGTTTTGACGATAACGTTGTTTACGGTGGAGAGATATTTAGCGATTTGCCACCCGTTTGTGTCGCACAAGATGTCGAAGCTGTCGCGCGCAACGAAGCACGTGATGTCCCTGTGGGTGGTCGCGGTGTGTCTGGCGCTGCCCCAGGCGCTGCAGTTCGGCATCCGGGAGCACAGCGGCGTCACCATGTGCCTGCAGACCAGAGTCATCGTAGAACACTCCTTTGAACTATCAACGTTCTTCTTTTTCTTCGCGCCGATGGTGGTCATCACGGTGCTGTACTCACTGATAGGCCTGAAACTAAGAGAGACGAACATTAGCAAAGAACAAAGCCAGAAGGACTTCGACACGACTATGAGATACACGCACAAGATCACGCGGAAACATAGTCAGTCAACAAGGAGGGTCGTCAAGATGTTAGGTAAGCATAATTTCTCTTATTTTAATTTTTTAGTGCAATGGTGATGAGGTCAATTCGTTTGTATTCAATGCAAAAATGCCAAGTGTCTTTTGACAGCATCTATGTACAACAGAGACTAAACGGTTTCAAAAATTAATTTAAAAATAACAGAGAAGGTAACAGTTGAATACATTTGAATATATCTCCCATTTGTAGAATATACTCGACCCTAATTCGTGATAAACAATTTAATTATGCAAACTGAAAAAACTTGTGAAAAGTTAAATGCAAATTAATATATTCATGAGAATAGATATACACGTTACGGGTAATTAAACCATCATAACTATGAAATTACAGTTCTGGACCTACCAATTTACGAAAGAAATTACGATAAAAAAAAAAAACATTGCTTGGAAATACGAAGTTTTAGACAGAAAAAGCAAGAGTGAGTTATTGTGCTTTTGTTTTGTTTAAAACGACGTTATTGTAAGTAGCCTTAAAATCACAATTCTGCATCGTTCGCGGTGTCTAGAACTGTACTGGTATTATCCATTCTAGAGACATAATTTCCCAATTTATTTCACGTTGGCGTAACATGCCTTCTTGTTCCATACTTCTCTATCTCTAATAGTCATCATCTCAGTATTCAACCTCTTGCTAAATATTTTATCTTTCACGTAAATCCATAAGAAACCTTTGAAATATTTTTAGATAAAAATATTAAAAAAACGAGCCTCTGTTTTTGACTTCAATTACGAGTTTCTTGTTGTTAAAAAAATATGTATGATAGTCTTAGCAATGTGGCTCTCGGATTAGTACTTACAAGAATAACTACCTCTTACAAACAATAACCGTCAAAACATAAACAAACAAAAACTATCAACAACAAACACACACAACAACCAAAATACACAACACAAACAGGAATCAATCTAGTTTGCTAGAGGTCTTGAAAGAGGGAATTCATGTCCAGGAGGAGAGTAGGACCTATAGCTTTGTACTTCCTATAATTGGAAATAAAACAAACAAATTCTTCGTGCCGTTTGTACAAAATTTATCCATCTGCGGCATCCGAAAATAGTAGATATGCAAATATTTAATTTTAGTTTCTTTCCATAACATTGACGCATATAACTCTAGAAATAAATCACATATTCATTTCCTCCATTGCCAAAGTTCGCAAAATGTTATTATTGAAACAGATGCGATTACTATTAAACTATTTACAAAAGTACTAAAGGCACACGATGAAGATATTATAATATGATTATTATAGTGTATAGTATCTTGGAACATATTTCACAATATTGCTAGCCTTATTTTATAAACTATTGTATTTTAATCGTAAGGTAGTTTCAGTTATTACAATATTTTATATTCGTAGGAAATATTATAGTATCTTCACCTGGTGTGGTGGCTAATAAATATTGAAAACTCCGCTGTGAGACTTTTCATCAAATTCTTGAAGATTACGGGCGCTGCATTGCAGTTAGGGTAATAACTCTTATCAGACATCTCTAGTTAGGCTTTATTTATATCCGGTCTAATAAGATGGTACGGCCTCTTTCTATTTTTAGAGTTTTAACATTTTAACAGTCACTAGTAACAAAGGAAACTGATTAATTTTTTTTATACCTGAACTGTCTCCCTCCTGGGCAAAGGCCTCCCCCGATTCCTTCGCTTATTATGGTAATAGATTTTTATTTTATTTTATTCATGACCACCATAAGGCTGCATTTGGTGTGCAGGATGTAACTGAGGAGTGATGCACAAAATTCAGACAACTGACTAAGATTTTAAAAGTCATAAATGTTACAAACAGGGTTTTACAAAAAAGGACTATGTCTCAACAAATGGTGTTCGTCAATATAACGTTGTTGCCCAATGAGTCGAAAACCATTGGAGACAAAGCCCTTTTTTGTAAAGCTATTAGACAACTACGTAATGGGCGGGGCGAAGTATGCTTCACAACTTGCAAGCAAATTTTTTTCGAAACTGTTCATGCACAGACATTTAATTTTGTGATGGTACGTAAAAAAACAGTCATTTTAAAATTTTGTGAACACAGAAACAAAAGTATTAGAACGTGGAAGCGGAAAAATTAGAAAATACATAATATGGATACCAAAGGAGACTTTTGTCAAATAAATATACTTACTAAATGATATTTATTTTTTACAAACAGGTTACAAATGTATAAAGACTTTATAAATAACCCCCCATTCCTTCCAATTCTCTCTTAGCTGTGTTTCTTCACGCTAATTTGCCAGGAATTGTTAACCTTAATATAAATTGTAATTTAATTAAAAAGGAAGACAATCTAATGCAAAGGATCCTTAAAAAAGCCTTATGAAAATAAGGCATAAACAACCTTTAAAATAGGCCTAATCCAATTTCACTCAAAAGTCCGTCAAAACCGGAAAGTCTATTCGGCTATCCTGTTTCAGAACCTGACAACCCTAGTTCAAACTGAACATCTTGAGCCTTGTAGGTACTCCTGTATCTGACATCGCAAAAGTTAATACATTTAAAAAAATTAAGAGAACCTAAATAAGTAGGTTACCTACCTAGACTGTATCTATGTCGTCGTGACATCGTTTTAATTTCCAACTAACTGAGAAAAGTAGCGATTTTATTGCTTGGCATTTATCAGTTACTAGCGACCCGCCCCAGTTCCGCACGGGTACAAATTATACACACAAACCTTCCTCGTTTACTGCTATTTCTATTTGTGAAAACATTAAAATTAAGAGGAGATTGTTAATCTCCTAAACATAGACTTTCACATTAAAAATATTCTAGAATGATTTATTGTTACCAGTGGTTATTATGTTGATTAAAATCCAAGTTACATAAACTAGACACGAGACTTGAAATAATTTTTAAACCAGTACAATTTATAGCCCATGATCAAAACCAAATCCCATAGTTTTATGGCCAAAACCGTATAAAATCGTTAGACTAGATGAATCTTAACCCGACTAGGTGGGCAGTACCAACAACGTCGCAGTTTTTTCGGAGTGGGAGGGGGGGGGGGGGTTGTCATTTCTGCTTCGTCAAAAAAAATAAGCAGACAATTTAATCACACTAGGTCTGATATAGAGATGTACAGAGTATAAACATTAGTGACTTCAGGGAAGGTTTTGAACGGAGAATGGGCGAGTTGCCGATTGACGGGACAGACAGCGACAGTAAATGGGAATATCCCAAAAGAATGATAGAGGAAACGTGTAGGGATGGTGAAACCCGTAATGAAATTTTTATCACACCGGACACGGCCCAAATCATCCTCGAGAGACGTAAAATTAAGGAGAACGGTATATTTTGAACGGAAAATCAGCAGCGGTATGCAGAACTGAACCGCCAAGTCCAACTACGCTGTCGGAAAATTACGATAACTACATCAATGAAATCTGTCTCGAAATTGAACAACACTCACTGAAAAGCGAATCCAGATATCTTTTTCAAAAAGTATAACAATTGACTGGAACGCGTAAACCGAGAACCTGTGCTATTGAAGGTAAAGACGGACCTTTACTTACAGCTGTGGTTGAAGTACTAGAACAATGGAAAAACTACTGTGCCGAGGTTTATGATACGAGAGCCTATTAGCGCTAGAATTACATGGACGACCGAAGAACCTGATATCCTACCATCTGAAATTGAGTATGCCATCAAATCTCTCAAGTGCAAGAAATCACCAGGTAAGGATGCTGTTACAGCCGAAATACTAAAAAACCTAGGTCAGCAAGGCACAAAAGCTATCTCCGAAATCTGTAATACCACCTGGAGTACTGGAAGATGGCCAAAAGACTGGACAAAATCGGTGTTTATACCTTTACATAAGAAAGGCTCTTCAAAAGATTATGGAAACTACAGGACTATAGCGTTAATATCTCACGCGAGTAAGATCCTCCTCCATGTAATCAATCGACGTCTTAACTACTTTCTGAGCCGGCAGATACCCGCAGAACAGGCAGGTTTCGTTAGAGGCCGAGGAACATGGGAACAAATACTTAACATTCGCCAAATCATCGAGAAGAGCAGGGAATTCAACAGCTCCGTGGTCCTATTCTTCATCGACTACACAAAAGCCTTTGACTGTGTGCAATGCGAAGGGCTGTGGAAGGTACTACTCGAAATAGAAGCTCCTGAACACCTCGCAGCTTTAATCCAGAATCTGTACACTGAAAGCCGTTCTTTCATCAGGATAGGCACGGAATGCTCGAATATTTTCCAAACAAAAGAGAAGTGAGACAGGGCTGCATCTTGTCCCCTGCACTTTTTAACATATATGGAGAATACATTATCCGGAAGACCATCGAAAACCGGGAGAATGGTTTCCCTATAGGCGGAAAGAGACTGTCGAATCTCCGATATGCCGATGACACCGTTCTTCTAGCAACATCCATGGAGGATATGAGAGAGCTGTTCCAAAAACTGGAGCTGGAAAGTGGGAATATTGGAACAGTGAACAGAGCGAAAACAAAAGTGATGATAGTGGATCAAGCCTGAAATCTAACAAATATTACCCGCAACATTCCTAGCATTAATGTCGTCGACCAATACATATACCTGGGCTCCCAAATTTGCAACGACGGCAGCTCTGTCCCCGAGATAAAAAGGCGAATTGGGATGGCAAAAGATGCTATTACCCGTTTGCACAAAATCTGGAAGAAGAGAGGAATTGGTATCAAAACCAAAATCAGACTGATACGAACCCTGGTATTCCCTATCTGCCTGTATGGAGTGGAAACGTGGACAATCCTGGCACGAAAAAGGCAAAGGATTGATGCATTCGAAATGTGGTGCTGGAGACGAATGCTTAGAATACCGTGGACTGCAAAACGCACCAACGCATCGATCCTGACTCAGCTTCGAATAAAGACCCACCATATGCCAACAACGCATTCTTTCATATTTCGGCCGCACGATGCGCAGAGACGACGAACATCTGGAGAAGTTGATTATAGTTGGGAACACCGAAGGCAAAAGATCGCGAGGCCGGTCACCGACAAGATGGATCAAGCAAGTCAAAGACTCGTCCTCCTCCAAATTCTACACGGTCGTCGACGTTGACAAAGCCGGTGGAGGCAAATCATCCGCTCCAGATGCAACCCTGATGCTGACCACGATCCTCAGACATGAGGGACTGACCACAGAGAGAGAGAGGTCTGATATTAAAAATGCACATTGGTTTCGTCATTTTATTAGGAAAAAGTTTATTTTTAGATATTTTGCGCGTCACTTGTGGCCTGAGCGCATTTTCAAAAATGTCAAAAAATTTTATCAATCTGTCTCATAGCAGCCTGGTTCAATATTTTTGAAATCTTTTGTATGGCTGACGAGATTACCAAAAAATTGTTTTGAGACATTTTAAATGTCATTTAAAACTCCAAAAATGAAAAGAACGTTTCGGGGTCGCCCTACAAACGCGCGGTGCATGTCACGCTCTTGTCCCTTGCTTCACGCTTACGCTGAAAAGTATCGGCAGGTTGTTCTGTCCAGTGTTGCCAACTACTACCTTTAGTCAGTAGTTAGCCATTTTGCAAAAAGTAGCTAAATGCTACTTAGTACTTGTCAAGTAAATATAACCTTGTTTTTTTTATTGTTTAATTAATGTAATCGTGTTTAACAAAGAGAATAGGGAATTCCCAGCCATTCAATGTGTTTCAACAAATAGTTCATAATATACCGTAATTTTAGCTCTACTTTTGGAGGCCAAATACGAAAGCTCTACCTTATAGGTCCGTTGTAAAATTTTATCGGTTGAGCCAACATTAGGCAAAAACATTATGATTATAATTAGAAGCCATTTATGGAGACGCCCGTCGAGCGTCGTGTGCGGCGTGGCGTCTCTCTCGCTCTCATACAACGCCATATTTTTGAATTTAGTGCGGGCCGCGATAAAATTTTTCAATAAACAGTATTTTTAAAACGTTACCCCAGTTTTCTTTTGTCACATTTACTAAAAAAAATCCTTTAACTTCAGTTCGATGGTTTCGGCTATGCTCTTTATTACCTATCACTCTCTGTGATTTGAGAGTTGAAATATATTCATTTGCTTGATAGACGTAAATACGACGCAATACGGTTTTATAATAATAATAATAATATATTCCACAACTATCACACAACGCCATCTAGTCCCAAGCTAAGCAGAGCTTGTGTTATGGGTACTAGACAATATATAATGATTTCTGACTATCGATAAATTGTCTGATTAGTAAGATGCTACACTAAATTTTTCTGATATATTTTTTTCTGCATCAGTGCAACATTTTTCATAATGACAAAGACAAAACGCATCAAAGTTCAGGAGTGGGGGCTTGATACGTCACTTTTGTACAATTTTAACTCAAATGTGACGTCATGCGAAATTTCAACGCACTGTATTGTCTTCATTTTTAGGGTTCCGTACCCGAAGGGTCCAAACAGAGCGCTATTGTTGTCACTCACGTGTCCGTATGTTCGTCTGTGTGTCTGTCCATCCGTCGTCTGTCACAAAATTTTGTTACGTAGAATTTTTTAACTTCCCATTGAAATTTGGTGATAATGTTATTATTACGTACCTATACTTTACTAACAAATACCAATATTTGGTACAGAACCCTTAATGTACGAAATCCGACACACATTTGGCCAGTTTTTTTGTTTACGTGACAAAAGAAAAAATACGTGTCTAATATTTTTTGGTTATTTAACTGACGGACTAGTTAGATTTT
The DNA here is from genome assembly GCA_951329385.1 of Polia nebulosa. Classification (NCBI taxonomy): domain Eukaryota; kingdom Metazoa; phylum Arthropoda; class Insecta; order Lepidoptera; family Noctuidae; genus Polia; species Polia nebulosa. The sequence goes on from OX589590.1 coordinate 16,328,979, forward strand.
TCATCGTCATCAACCCAATCACAACTTAAAATAATCTTCACATTTGCATGGAATTCAACGGATACTTCCACTCGTGACCGAAACTATTTATTATGGCATTAAATTTTTATGCTTAGTCCGTGAGTTGTCAATGCAGCATTCAAAACTACGTGGATGTAGGTGAATAACCTTTTTAAATGAGGTGTTAATATAACAAGGTCGAACAAAAAAAGTGTATATTAATTTAAGAGGTGATTGGAGAGAACAATTACAAATCCTCTTTTTCGGTTCGCTTGGATATCTTTATGAAGTGGATTACAAAGTAAACTAAGAATTTCAATTCAAGGAGCAGAAAATTTACCAAAAAAAGTACTTACTCTTAAATTCAAAGATAACCTTTAAGGCCCTGCTAACGGTCAAGTGGCGCCCTCATTGATTAAAAAATCGTAACATAGCATAGAAAAAAAATATTAACCAAAAACGGTCGTTTCTGACACTTTTACCTACTACTTTGGATACGAAAGATTCTGAGACCTGTTTTAATAACGTAAAAATACTTTATCCTCTTTGTAAAAAACGTGACGTTGGATTCTTTAATATTTATTTTCTGTGCTTTGCTACGATTTTTTATTCAATGAGGGCGCCACTTGGCCGGTAATAGACCCTTAAGGACATCATTGAATTTTTGTACATACATAGTAAGTATGGATAAAAAGACACATGCTATGCTGATCCCAAAATTTCAATTATTCTCTTGCAACAATCCCATTTGGGGTCACATCATCCTCTTGGATGATAACGACGAATGACGATGACAAACAACACAATCGTTTTTAAAATTTACTTAATTTCTGTTCGGATTCTCCGTCGAGCCGTTGGTACGACACTGATTTACTCAAATATTATTTATTGGCCCAAAACTTCGTTGCAAACGGCGTCATCGGTGACAACGAAGAGATCACTTTTGCTGCATTTTTTGGGGCACAACATGTTTTTTTATCCTACCCTAAAATATGCAGCCTCTATGTGTACTAGCCTTTATTTATATTGTATTCTTTGGTTTACAGTGGCAGTCGTGGTGGCGTTTTTCATTTGTTGGGCACCATTTCACGCCCAGCGGCTGGTTGCAATATACGGAACCACCGAGAACCATCTAGCACGGTCACCGATCCTACTATCGGTGTACTCATTCCTCACATATATTTCCGGAGTTTTCTACTACATGTCTACCTGCATCAACCCCATATTCTACCACATCATGTCCAACAAGTTCAGGGACGCTTTCAAGGTAACTGTCAATCAACTTCTTGCTTAATGATTTTTGAATACAATTAAATTAACATAATCTAGTAGTCTAATAAACTGAATGAACTTGAAACGATTATTTCATGCTTAATTCAGTTAAGCTTCTTAACTCGTAAAAAGTTAGCTAATACTAACTTTTTACCGTGCGACATATCTAATGAAATTGTGAGGGTAAATTTTATTGACCAACTCGCTCTTGGCCGGTTTTTTAAATATACTATGAGTATCAACACTTTCCATACAAACTCAGTGAGACACTTATTTAGCTATTAGTAACTGCCGTCTCTCTGGCTGTGGGCCCATGTGGGAGATTACAGCCCACACCCTCTCAAAGATAGTCTGTGTCCTAGCAGTGGGATCGTTATAATAATATGCTGATTGTGCTATGCAAGTCGCTGAGACTGCAGAAATTCCCTTCTCTGTGATATCTACATTATACATATATGTGTGAGCGTATTTTGGAATCGTAACGAGCTGTTACGATCCCGATAATCGCTCCTACGTGTTCGTGAAAATTAAAGTTGGCAGACGCTCTGTTTCAGAACTCAATGATGCTGTGGTGTTGCCGCTCTAGCGAGAGGGCAGCCGCCAAACGCTGTTCCTACACGGCCATGGCTTTCCAGAAGAACCCCACCTCCAGCGGTACGGTTAACTCAGGTTATTTTACAACATATTTTAATTTATCTCCTTCTTCTTCGTCTTCGTGTCGATGACCCCTTATAGATATTTTAGCAATAGCTTCGACCAAAACTCAGCCACGGCGACAGTGGTTGTTTTGACCTCACAAAGGCGCGTCAGTTCACCTTATACAGTAACACAAACGATGGCTTATCACTTACCACACTCAAGAGCAGAACAAGAAATGTGACTCTACAGTCGCATTGTGAATGATCAGACTACCTCCATCTGACTCATGTTGGCAAAAATACAAGTTCAAACTCCAGTCCGAGACACACCTCAACTAATTGGCCACCTAAGGAGCAGAATTCCATAATTCCAATTTACCATCAAGTGAGATAGTGGTCAAACCCGAGCCTATTAAAACACGGCTGGACTATGGCCTGGATTTGAAACATTTACTATTGTTATTATTTCCTTATTTATTTCACATAAATATGTACAACATCTTACAGTCGAGACCAAGACGATGTTATACACACCTATTAAACTATTTAAATATTTTATTATAATATTACTAACTTATGCATAAAAACTCAACAATAACATTAAACACTAATTTGCATGCCTACTTCAATGCACTTTTGTGCTCCTGATACAAATTTCGGCAGGCTATCGAACACACCTTCCGACGTCATATTATTTATAATACATGCGGCCCTTGACAATGGGGCAAATTCGTCCGAGGCGTGGGCACGTCTAACAACGCGGGGCGGCGGTGCGCCCCCACATACCCGTCCGGGACACTCAGTCGCAACGCTTCCAGCACATCTGGGTGGTGCACCAGCCCATGCAGCACCCTCGCTACGTACTTTACTAAAGCGACGTCCCTTCTGACGGGTAGACTATGTCCTAGATTTCGAACACGAAATTAAAAAAAAAACCTAATTCACTTTACCAGATTGTGTCAGCAAACTCGAAAGACGCAACAGCCTTATAACTTGTAGCGAACTGCAATACTTTTAAGAGGGTTCCTCCTCAAGGAGGATAGCTTTTATCTGCCAGATGCTCCCGTAGCTCATCTACTCATAGTTTCAAAAACCAATTGCAATATATCCAAATACAAGATAACACAGATATCATCTAGAAATTATCCTCTATTATCTTTTATTTTTCGTGTAGAAATCTTTAGGTATGTATTTCCTCTGTGCTACAGCGGAAGATTCAGACCTCTTAGTTTATTTGATGACGTTATTTTTATTTATTTTTTTGCTTTTGATAGGCACGCGTTTGACCACTATCTCACCTGATGGTAAGCAATCATGTAGACAATAAACTAGATACAAGTAGACAATAACACACGGATAGAGTACCTACCGTTTGATACCACTCGATTTACCTAAAATGACTTCGTGATCTTCTTCGTGATTAAACAGGTTAAGATTTTAAATAGCCAAAAAATGGGCTGCAACCCAGATCTAACCTACTGTTCATCAGAAGTAAAAAGGAAAGAAAATAATGGGTATGTCATGGTGAGGGTTGGTAATTAGATCATGAAAATGTTAACCTAAAATCAATCACATTTTACAGGACATTCGCAGAAAAACTCGTTGCGAAACGAGCCGAGCATCCACTACAAAGTAAGAGGCCGAGACACCAGGGACCGATGCACGCCCACCGTGCACGTCTGCCACAACGGCAGGACCATCGTCACACCCCCGGTGCATGACTACAGAACCTGCAGCAAGCACTCCTTTCAACAATCCCTCAAGGAAGAAATTATAAACAACAGAAACTCGTACTTAGACACGGCCATGCAACCGGCGAACGAGAAACGAAGACCTTGCTCGCCAGTCTGCTGCACCTATCCCTCGTCACCCACTGAAACCATCACGGTAACACCAGACGCCATATTCAATAACATCTCGGAAGAAAAGAGAGATTACTCAGAGGACGAACCCGAAAAGTACCTCAAAGAGATCAAGTTAAGGATAATACAGCGTGAGAAAGAATACGGATAAAATTATTTAAACGCTGTGAATGTGAAGTTCTAAATTAAGCAATCAAATGAGAACAATTTGTCAATTTCTTTACGTAGAACTTAATAAATAATAAATTTATAGACATAACGGTGCACAAGATGATCAATTTACAATAATTTCGAGTGTTTAATGTTATCTGGAGTGAAGAAACTAAGTCTAGTATTAATACAATTTGTCATGTTGTTATGGATTCTAATAAACTTTGTATTCTACGTGCCTAGGTAAGCATTCAGTAAACAAAGGGTCAAAACTTTGGGTATCGAAACTTCACAGCGTGATGCGTGATTGCAAACACCGTAAGATTGTAATAAATCTTGATCCGGTTATTAACTTTCGATATAATGTGAAGAAATCATTAAAAAAAAAAAAACAAATCATATTCAAATTGATTACAATATATCCGTGTCTTTTAGAGAAAAAAAGAGTTTGCAATTTGACGCGATTTATTATAAACTTACGGCGTTTGCACTATCCCAGTGACATCGATTTAAAAATATAGAATATAAGTTTTTTTTTATCTTTTTAAGATACGAATACTTCATCACGTATGAAGTGCCGCTAGATAATTTGTCTGACCCTGTGTACCTACTCGTTACAAATCAGTTCGTTTTACGACTCGTATTTGTGTAAACTGTTAGTTGACTAAATCCCCTAAAAAATCACTTAAATCAGTATTTTTAAACTATTTAATACTTACTTGTACATGAATAAAAATAATAACACAAACTGAAAATCATATTTTTAGTTAATTTCCAAAACGTATGGGCATACACGCGCTACCGAAATGTCACATCCAAACGTTACAGGCTTTTGACAGTTGTTATTTCTTTTTGTGATCGGTTACAGCATAAACTTACATTTTTTTGTAACAGTACAGTAAGAACAGACATAATTATTATGCCTGTTCTTGCTGTACTTATCGGTTACAGCATAAACTTGCATTTCTTCTTCTAGCTCGAATACGATTTTACATAACGAGATGGGACAAGTACTCGTAGAAATGCCTCAATATTTATAAAGTCTACATCGAACACTGCTACGTTTTAGCATATAATTCTGGAAATAAAGTATACGCCAGCAGCTAAAAACTAACAATATTTCACACGTGTTTAGGTCTCAGAATATAAAGATTAGCTTGTATGTGTACATAATATTAATTGTTTGTATTTTAAATGGAAATCTTATCCTATTGTTATTTGTAAATGATTTTTTTATTTTAATATTGCATGCATGTATTAAAATGATTATTTTCTGAAATTATTATGATTGCATGATGTTGTTTAACATAATTGTTTTTGTAATTTAAGCAATTAAATTAAAGCCTATTTTATTTTTTATTTTATTTTTTTATGCATCTTGAACGGTAATTTAAACTAAGAATTTTTTATTCAAATATATTTGAAGAGTCTTGGAAAGTTACGATTATGTACCTACATGTTACGGACAATTTAACAAATTGTAATGTAGAGTCAAACAAAACACCATTCTTTCGGCTTTTCCTTCTACAACTGTACATGTACCTAAAAGTGTAAGAAAAAGATTTGGATATTATATTAAGGTATAAAGATAAATTACTCGTACATTAATCTTGTTTATTGTTTTTATAGAATCTGTGTGGGCCTAATAGTTTAGGAACTGGTTCTAGACAGAGTCACATTCAATCAGCGATTGCAGTTGTTCAAAAAGTTCAAAATGAATGAGATGGACTTCGACGTGGTGAATCTAAAATGTATGGGATTGATTTCGACGTGGTCAATCAAAAATGTATGGGATTGACTTTGACGTGGTCATTTTGTACTTTTGACAATCTATAGCGCTGATAGGACGTCACATTGTCTAGAGCTCAAGACTAATAAATTATTGTTTTCATTACATACCTTACTCACTTCACTTTATATTTTATTAGTATCTTGCACATAAAGATATCAATATTTTACAAAAGTGTTAGCACCTCGTGAATCCAAAGATATCCTGAAACTGAGTTTCAAGCTGAGAACTCTCTAAAATGGCTTAACTTTTTCCATCAGAGGATGGAAAAAGTTAAGCCATTTTAGAGCTCAACTAAAAATAATAATACCAATAATCATGGAACGACTCATTAGAAACTCCACTAGGTACAACAATAGAAATTCAACCCGACCGATTTCTAAGGCCGTTTCCAGATTTGTCAAATGCTCGACATAATGATAGAGACGATGTTGACCTTTGACGACTTTTGTTTCGCCATCGTCCTCAGTAATAAGGACGTCCCTCTGGACGCAGCTTATCTGAAAATACTTTTCAATAAAGTAAAAGATCATCATTATTCTTATTATATTTTGTACTTATCGTATTCTAAATGTAAATGTATTTTTATATAATTTTATCTTTTTGGGAGAAGGACTTTGATGCGAGTCCACAAAGTAAGACTGACATTTAAAAAAATAACGAATGTTTCACCAAAACACGAAAGTAAGTTCTTGGTATTTTTCTCATTTATTAGTTATTGCTTTATACATAGTTATAATTAATATAATTATCTGTCAGTACGTTAACAACAATAATTCATTATGGATTCGAAGACCATTCCTTAAGGCTGGCTTCACAACTGTCCGGGAGACCCGTAAGGGCCGCTCGTACGGGCCGCCCGTACAGGCTCTGTAAAGCCAGCCTTATTCTTCCTCATTGCATTTGAAATGTCCTATTCGTGTAATAATCATAGATCCCGATTTATATGAAACGTAACTATATACTATGTACAATAATCTTCAAAGAACGCAAAAAAGTCGCACTATTTATCGGATTTTTCAAAAGTGTAGAGTAGTCCAAATTCATACAGGCGCTTTTCGAACTGCATTGTTTATGCTTGCACCAGTATAAGCGCCTTCCGATGAAAAGGATTTCAGGCTCAAATTAATCTCATGACGTTAAGTAAAAAAATCAAATCTTTTTATCTAAGTTACTACACTAACAGTGGCCCAGTTAATCTGGTAGTCAGCGGACCTACTTACAACTAAAGTTAATATTTAAAAATCGACGCTTTTTTTTAAATAAGATACCTCGATGGGCCGATCATCTGCAAGAGTTTATTTAATTACTGTAATTTAACCCTGCATTTTGCAGAAAATCGTTCAAAGTAATGCAAGGCAAGGAAGGAACGGGGGTGGGTTTTAGTCAGTAAGAGTGACACGCCCTCTCGATCCACCCAGAGCGGGAGAAGTCATAGGGTGCTTTTCCACACGCAAAAAAAGGCTCCTACACGAAACTGTGAGGAGTGAGCCTTAGTGCCTCCATAGACGGACTACTTCGAGCAGTCAGTGCCGACAGCGTCAAGCGGTCGCTATTGGGCGATCTGCAGTTACAATACAAAATTGACATTCGCCATATACGGACCGTTCAAGCAGTTCATTTGCAGTCGCAGCCAAAAATGCATTGATTTCTCCAAGCATTCCCTCTATGGAGGCCCCCCGTCCGCAACACGACTGCTCTCGTGCAGTTGATCTCGACTGCTTTAAGCAGACCGTCAATGGAGGGCCTTATAGGTAGAAAACGCGCTTGTAACCTTAGGTTTTGAAGCACGAACAGGACATTTGAAGAAAAACCTGTTTTGAAACAGTGTTAAACTAATATAACTATGCGAGATGCCTTAGGAAGAAGTTTTGTTATTTTTTTTATTAATAATAATAAGAAGAAGTATTGTTTCAGTTACGGGAACACAAGTTTCCATGACAGCAAAAAATGTTGTTTTACGAAATTCTTACAATTGTATTTTTCTTATGACACTGCACATACACAATTTGTAGATCAAAAGATATATTTTGTGATTTAAACAATAATAAAGAGGGTAGTATTTGTTCATTGTTTGTCTCGTGTTTTATTTATATTTCCATACTATCCGACCCGAACGCAAAGTATATGTTAAAAGGATGGTATACTTAATAGCTCAATTTGACATTTCTCCATAGATACACATCTATGGAGAAAAATGAAATTGAGCAAATTTAATTAATATGATGGCTACAATAAGCAAATCTCTATACAGTTGAAGACTAATTAACTAGGATTGTAAAGCTGTAAGTTTTCATACAAAGCGATAACGTTTTCCCCCAGTAAACATAGTCCACATTTCATATTTTTTGGAAATGTTGTAAATATAATGAAAAACTAGGTCTGTAAGTTTTTATTTTAATGAAATTTTGCGGACGATACAAGTTACTAGCATCCAAAGTTATATATTTTTGACTTAAAAACTTCCTCGCGCGTTTATCTTTTTTTAAATTAAACTAAACTGAATTACTAAAAAAGATAAACGTACAGACCTAGATTAAGGTATAATAATAAAACAAAAAAAAATTGTCTCATTTCGTAAAGGTTGAGGGGGACGAAAACGTTATAGCCCGAAACAATATTTCAAAAAGGAAATGACTTGTAACTCTCTCTTGCCGCGTATCAGCGCTTCACAATCCTCTTAAGAGGGAACAGGGCCTGCGAGGAATTTACAAAATAGGTATTTGAAGAAACTATTGCCATCGTGCTCTCTCAAGCCTACCCTCGTAGAGTGCAATAGAGACAGCTGCAGCTCAGACCGATTTTATCACAATTTTTTTGACGAAATCGACGTTTCGTATTCCCCTTTTTTCTCCTCGAAAACTGAGAGAGTATGTCTAGGTCCCTATTAAAGTTTTTATGTTAAAACTTTTCGCATTTGTCTGGTAGTCATCTAAGAACGCCGATAAAAAAAAACCGACTTCCAAAAAAAAGTACACTAAAAATTAAAAAACAACTTTAATTTCGGAAGTCGGTGTTTGTATTTTACTTCTTCGTTATTTGACACCGACTTCCGAAATTAAAGTAATTTTTTAATTTTTAGTGTATTTTTTTTTGGAAGTAGGTTTTTTTTTTGTAAAAAAGTTATTTATTTTTCACTTTTAGGCCCATTGCAATCGGCCATATTTCAGTACCAATGACATCACCGGCAATACGCAATGGTCATAGACATTCGGCTTGAGATATTGTGGTAGGTATGTGAGACAAGAAGATACCGCGCAGCTTCTTGAACACCGCCCAGCCGAGTTGGATTCGACGGTTGAACTCTTTCACGAAGTTCGACCTACTTAACTGGACCGCGCTTATTCCAGGTAAATGTAATCGTCTAAAACTTCGAGTATAGAGTCTCCAATCTTGATAGGAGTGGGAATGGTTCTCCACAGGACAACGAAGATTACCGACAAACCCCGAGGAATCGTCAAACGTAGGTGGCAGTCGGCAAGGCACATTGCTCGCAGAACGATGGTCCATGGGTCCGAAAAGTTGTGGAGTGGTGATCGCGTACCGGAAGATGCAGGGTTGGAAGGCTTCCAAACAAGGTGGACCGATGACCTGGTGAGGGTAGCGGGGACACATTGGATGAGAGATGCACAGGACTGGTCACTGTGGGAGGCCTATGTCCAGCAGTGGTTGTTACTAACAACATAAAATGTAAAGGCCTATTTAACTGTAAATCCAAAAATCTTACTTTTTTATAAAAAAAAATCAAATCCTAATCAAGAATACTAAATAAAATCATTTATCATGATTTTATTTTGTAAGTAGGTTTTTGAAATATTATATTTATCCCGAACTTTGCCGGCATACAATGCTGAATTTGAACAGAAATACAATGCTGATTTTTTAGCCGGAAGTGTGCTAACAACAGTCGTAAGTAAGGTAGATCGACGGAGCTCCTATTTCTATCTGCAATAGTAAACTTTCTGGTTAATTTGATGTGCAATCAATATGTTTGATTTACAATAATTATTTTGATTTAAAAAATTATTAATTGATGTAAACTAATTGACGGCTGATAACTTTTTTAATGTGCATTTAAAAATAAGTCTAATTTAAATGACACATTTAACACGTAATATGTAGAGTAAATAAATACCATAATAAACTCATCACAAAATTAATTTAGCTACTCAATCAGACTATTATAATAGTCTTTTTGAGTAGCTAATTAGAATAGAGATAGATTGAGTAGTGAATCAATATTTCTATTAACTAAAACATAGGTGAAACATAACACAAATCATAACATTAAATGCAGTAGGTAATGCAACAACCAACCAAGATAATCTACAATGCATCCGTGTAAATCCTATATTGATAGTGTCTACGCAATATCGAAATGTTCAAGCCCACTGCTACTGGATGGCCCAGAAGAGTTATTGAGAATTCCTCCACGCGCGACGCCTCGGTCGCATTCATTAATCGTTCGACACAAGCACATGAAAACGCATTAAATTTTGTAAAAACCTAATCATTCAATATACGCTTTACTGCTATCAAAGAAGATTTTCATTCATCTCCATAACATATTTTGGACCTTCAACGCCGGATGCAGCAGAAGAAATCGTTACGACCAGCATAAATCGGCCGCACGAGCCCATCAGCGCAGCATCAGTCCACGGTTTTTTTTTTTTTTTTTTTTTTTTTTTTTTTTTTTTTTTTTTTTTTTTTTTTTTTTTTTTTTTTTTTTTTGGGGGTGGGAAATCATCTAATGACTCTTTCCGCTCTGGGGTGGAGCGGAAGGGCGTGTCAGACTCTTACTGACTAAAACCCACCCCTATCAGTCCACGGTACCAGCATAATTAAGTGCAGTGCTTCATTTGTGATAATATTGTGTGAAATCGTTGTGTTTTATTCCCGTTATATAGATATTTTCCACTGGCTTTCACAAACTATAAAATGACTAAAACTCCATCAAAAGAAAATCGTAGTAGTGGTGAGGATATATACTCGTATATTTTATTTAACTCTTTAAATATATTTAGAGAGTTAAATAAAAGAAGAGGTGTTGTTCGTGGTAAATTTAGACTATTCATGAAGTATGTAGACTCTGTAGAAATAATACCTATCAATGAAATAATTAAAACAGAATTGCGGATTTATTACTACAGTAGTTTTCTGAAATTCAGTTTGAAATAGACCTAAAAATCTCTGATAGTCAAATAGAAAAGGAATTATCTGAGAGGCAAACTTTTGAAACACACTATTATGCTTATGTGACTAAAGCTAAGTGTATTATTGACGCAGATGATGCTCAACATTCTTCTAAAGTTTCCAGTAAAGTTCAGTTACAATTTCTTTTCCTTCATTTGATGGCTCTTATGATCATTGGATGGAGTACCGCGACACTTACCTATCTCTCATCCATAATTCTAAAGATATAGAAAATGTTCAAAAATTCTATTATTTACGGTTTTCTCTTACTGGCAGTGCATTATTGATCATTAAGTCATTAGACTCTCGGAATTCTCGTCTGAGAATTACAATATAGCATGGAAGCTATTGGAAAACAGGTTCAATAATAACCGTTTTACTTGTGCAGAACCATGTAAAGGTTTTGTTTTCTATTACGTCACTTAATAAGAATTCATCCAATCAAATTCGTAAACCTACAAATACCGTTCTCAAAAATCTACGTTCCCTCAAAAACCTCGACGAACCGATCGAGTCGTGGGACACGTTGATTATTTACATAATTACATCTAAACTTGACTCAGTTACCGGAAGAGAATGGGAGACTCATAAAAGTTAAATTATAAATAGTCATCATAACCTGGTAAATTCACGTTTATCTCTTGATTACTTTTCTTAAAAACCGAGCTGACGTACTAGAAACTATTAATTTGGCACAAAACGAATCTTCCACGGACAATAACGCAAAGAAACCATCACATTTACAACAACCAAACAAATCATACAGTTACATATCGACACAAAATAAACAGCCTAATAATAAAAAATTCCAAACGTTCTCGTATTTGCACTATGTGTCAAACTAACCATCCGCTTTATTCTTGCGATTCATTTTTAAAATGTCTGTTAATCTGTTAAAGATTAAATGAAATTCATTAATGAAAAGAAGTTATGTTGTAATTGTTTGCGCGCCAGTCATTCGGTAGATGAGTTTTGGTTCGGTCCTTGTAGGCGATGCAATAAGAAACACAACAATTTAATTCATGATAAATGCGACGCTATTGCGAGTGCATCCACATCGTTACGTGTTGCGCTTCACAGGCAGGGCCGCAGGATACAACTAGTACTAACACCTCAAACACTACCACATTACATTCTGCATCTCACACAACACATCAAAGTACTACTCATTCTGTCTGCAGCTTCAGTTTTTTTTTTTTGTAGAGTGGGAAATCATCCAATGACATCTTCCACTCTGGGTGGAGCGGGAGGGCGTGTCAGACTCTTACTGACTAAAACCCACCCCTGTTCCTTCCCTGCCTGCCTGAGTGTCCAGGTGAGCGGTAACTCATGTTGAGAAATTATTCGCTACCCCTAGGCATGCAGGCACCGGCCACGATGGGCCCTGTCAGAGAGAGCTTTAGTTGAGATTGCAGATAAAAGCAATAATTTTCACACTACCCGCGCTTTATTAGATAACGGAAGTCAGCATTGCTTTATTGCAGAATCTTTATTGCAGAGACCCAAGTAGTGTACTAACCACACATGAAAGGCTAGCCCGCCAACTGTCGATGAATCCCGGAATGCACCAACGTGCTGATGGCGACCAGACGAGAGCCTGAAGGACATTCCCGGAGGGTTCGGGCGTCCCCGCGTTCTCCAGACTAAACAGAAAAAACTCTCCTCCTGACTTCTCTGTGCAGAATAAATTATTTTTCTTTCTTTCTTTTTTTTTATACCGTCCTGTCAGTGCGCGTCTGAAGGTTAGCAGCATGGAACCTCAATTCACTTTTTTCTCCTCTACCTCCTTCACTCACTGCAATATGAACAAAAGGAACAAAAATAGAAAAGCTGTACAGCGGCAGCACTCCCTCTCTCTCAAAGTGCACCTTACGAAGCGAGATACGAAGTCTGCAATCAAATCTCACCCACCACCTAGAGACTGAGAAACCAGCTCTCTTGTTCCTTTCGGAGACGCAGATTGGATGTCCGTCAGACATGGCGTACCTCATCTTACCCAGGATTTACCCTGGAGCACATCTTTAAGCCACGTACAGGTATGTGCATGTACGCCCGGGATGACATCTATCGGCGACTCCGCAACCTTGAAGACTCCAGGTTCTGAACGCTTTGGGTCCTAGTGGACACGGCCCTGGATAAAATTATCTATGCCTGTGTCTTCCGTTCGCACAGTGGTTTTTTTGATACAATTGGGCTCACACAATACCTCAGTGAGGCGGCAGATGCGTGCCTCTAGGGCTAGGATCGAGCGAGGACCAGACGAGAGCCTGATGGACATTCCCAGGGGGGCTCGGGGGTCCTCGCGGTCTCCAGACTAGTCCCCCAATGATACTGTCCTGTCAGTGCGCGCCTGAAGGTTAGCAGCATGGAACCTCATTTCACTTTCTTCTCCTCTACCTCCTTCACTCACTGCAATATGAACAAATGGAACAAAGTGCACCTTACAAAAATACGAGGTCTGCACTCACACAATACCTCAGTGAGGCGGCGGGGTGCGGCTCAGCAGCGGTACCCTTCTGCTCAATTGGTGTTACAGGGGGACTTCAACGCCCACCATAAGGAGCGGCTTTTCTCATACCAGTACACAGACCATGCTGGACGAGAGACACGAATGCTAGCGCTAGCGTTAAATCTCACTCAGCTGGTCCAGGGGGCAACGAGGGTGCCGGATGTTGACTAGCACACAGCCAATTGCTTGGACCTTCTGCTGATAACAGATCCAGACCGTTACTCGGTGTCGACTTCTACATCATGAGGTAGTTCCGAAAAATGTCTGGTGAAGTCTGTATCCGTCTACTCACCGCTCGATCCTAGCCCTAGAAGCGTGCCTCTAGGGCTAGGCAAAGCAAAGGCAAAGAAAGCTAGCTAGGTAAAGAAAGATCGCATGCCATAACATGCGATCTTGCTTTCCATGTTGTCCTTGGCAGCCTATTTGCTTTTCATCGACTGATGCTTCGTTTGCGCGGACGCCGTGACGGATGTGTTGCGGCAGGAAATGGAGCATTCCAATATCTGACGTAACAATGTCTGGCGAAGCTCGTCCATGGTTTGGTGCCGAGTGCAATCGCGCTGATGCGCTTAAATACGCGACGCACCTAGCATGGGTCGACGCTCGTACGGCAAAGCGAATGACGTGAGTCAGAAGAATAGAGCCTTTGTCAGGGCTGCCAAGTCTTGCAAGAAGGTGTTGTGGAGGGATCGGTTTGACCACATTAGTCCAATTGAGAACGAATTTGCTCCATACCCAGCAGCAGCGGTAGTAAGGCGTTTTGCTCCCTGGCTAAGGCGGTTGAATCGACCTAATGTCGCCCCTCACTACCTCCACTGCTGAAACCCAACGGGTCGCTGACCCACTCCGCTGAGGAGAAAGCAAACTTGTTTGCTTGTCTGTTTGCGGAATCTTTACGTCTGGATCCTGGTGGCGCGAGGCCCCCTGATTCTCTTGGTGGATGCGAGTCGATTATGTCGGACATTCGCATTTATCAGAAGGATGTCCATAGGGTACTGCGTAACCTAGATATGAACACGGCTAGTGGCCCCAACAGGGATACCAGCAATTGTACTGAGGACTTGTGCGCCTGAGTTGTCTCCAATCTTGACACGCCTATTTTGCCTTTCGTTTGAGACTAGAAAAGTGCCAATGGAAGCAAGCTAACGTACAGCACGTACCCAAGAAAGGTAATCGAGCTGACCCAGCTAATTATAGACCCATCTCGGAACGTGAACTGAATAGTAAGCTCCTGGCACACCTAGTAGCTAACGAAATCCTTAGAGACCGACAATACGGCTTTCGCCGAAATCGGTCAACTGGGGATCTTCTAGCGTATGTCATTCACATCTGGAGTGAGGCCATCGAGAAACTCGGGGAAGTACTTTGGGTGTCCCTTGACATCTCGGAGGCCTTCGACAGGGTCTGGCACGAAAGCCTAATTGGCAAGCTTCCTTCCTTCGGTCTGCCCGCCGGTTTGTGTGATTGGATTGCAGATTTCCTGAGGGAGCGGTCTATCCGAGTGGTCATAGATGGCTGCTCGTCCGGACTGCTAGCTATTAATGCCGGTGTTCACAGGGGTCAGTGCTCTCAGCAATATTGTTCTTGCTGCATATTAATGATCTTCTTAAACAAACTTAAACCTTTAGGTATGCAGACGACAGCACTTTTGCTGAGAGATACGTGTCCAACGCACGAGCTGGTGTGTCGCAGATCCGGTCACTCCGGGAGGCTATGGTTTGGTGCTTGAACTTGTCCTTACAGGCTGTCTCTGAAAAGGGCCAATCAGGTCAAGTTCAATGCTGCTAAAACCTAGGCGTGTTTTTTCTCCGCTAAAAGGAGCCAATTCCACCCAGCTCTATCTTTCCGAGGTGTAACCGTGCCGATAACCAATCATCTTGATCTTCTTGGTGTCACGTTAACATCCACCCTCAATTTTGGGTCATATATAAGCTTAATTGGCTGCCAAAAAGTTGGGAATCCTACTAAAGGTGAGACGGTACTTCACGCCGGAACAGCTGCTCAAACATTATCAAGCGCAAGTTCGATCGTGTAAGGTACTGCTCTCATCTTTGGGATGGATCTGTCAGATACCAGCTTGATGCGCTTGAATGAATTGAGAAACGAGCCAAGAGGATCATCGGCAATGATAGGCTCGTTGAGTCGAGGCTCCAGAGTCTTGAGCATCGACGCTGAGTTGCTAGCCTGTTGGTTTTCTATCGGTTGCATGTTGGTGAGTGTACGACGGAATTGCATAGTTTAATTCCTCCAAGCCCGTTCCATCATCGGACCTTTAGACGTACGGCGATGCGCCACTAGTTTATGGTGGACCTAAAAACCTGTGTGACAGACTACGGACAGACAGACAGACAGACGGGCAGACGGACAGATGGACAGACAGACACATGAGTGAGAGCAATAAGGCTCCGTTAGGACCCTTCGGGTACGGAACCCTAAAAACGAAAAAAAACACACCTTTCGGCCAAAACTCTTCCTCAAGGAAGGTCACCAATTGATGAGTCGGAACGCGCACCACGAACGACTTGAAATTGGTATTATGGCGCGCCTCCAACTTGGAGAAGTTGGAGGCGCCATAACTGGACCTTGAGGGTAAAGACCCTCAAGACCAATACCCTAGAAGTAACCTATTCAGTCTCGACATAAAGACTCAAAGTCTCGCTATTAAGCCATTGGCTGACACGACTATCAGTAGGTACAATGATCGCTGAGTCCACATCCCACATGTCGACAACCTCGCGAGCCAAGTTAATATACTTGATTTGCTTATCTTTCTCGACTTTCACGAGGTTCTCGTTATGTGGGATGGTAATGTCAACAATCATTGCACGCCACTCGATTCGGTCCACCACCCCTATATCAGGCTTATTAGCCATAATAGTCCTGTCAGTGATGATGGACCGATCCCAGTACAATGAGATATGACCATTATCGAAAACAGGTTCGGGCACATACCTGTAATAATGCATTTCCGATTCTACGAGTACAAGAGAGTATTTCAGAGCGAGTGGCTGATTGATAATTTTGGCTACAAGGTTGTGCCTATGCAAGTACTGACCGTTAGATAGACGAGAACAACCAGAGACAATGTGGCGAATTGATTCTCCCGGACGGTGACATGCCCGACGGATGTCACCCGTGCCGTCCTTCACAATAAATCTCCGGTAGTTGTTCGTCAAGATAACTTCGTTCATAATAATAATATTTTATTATAAATTAGTAGGTATAGTAATTTCAATTTTAATTTTTTTTTTCTTTTGTTGTTGTTGTGGAGGTATGCGGAACAGGGTGTAAAGTCCCACAAACCTTCATTGAAAAGGGAGGATCCTCCGACCAGACGGGTGTTGTGCCTGGTCCGGGCAACTGCCCGATAGTTGATTTTGGGCTGTTGTATATGTTCAAATCGCGCGGAGTACTCTGCCTGCGCGATGTAGGAATTTGCTGTTCTAGTTCGTATGTAGCGTCATAGATGTCGCTACATTGTAAACCTACCACAAAGTAGTCTATTTATCCCAAAAGTTGACTGGTAGAGAATGCCTCCTTGCATTAAGTCCGCCTATGTACCACTTTTGTACAATCAATCTGCCTAGCCTTTTCCCAACTATCTTGGGGTTGGCTTCCAGTCTAACCGGATGCAGCTGAATACCAGTATTTTACATGGAACGACTGCCTATTTGATTTCCACAATACGATACCCCTTTTTTTTTGGGGGGGAAATCATGCGATGACTTCTCCCACTCTGGGTGGAGCGGGAGGGCGTGTCATACTCTTACTGACTAAAACCCAACCCTGTTCCTCCCTGCCCTGAATGCCCAGAGGCGAGGTAAATCTTTCGAAATTTAATTGAAGACTGGCTGGATTTTCTTCAAATAATACCAAGCCGTCGGTAAATCAGAGGTGGTTCAATTTCGACCCATTTATATTTAAGCCAAAATCATGCGATAACTTCTCCCACTCTGGGTGGAGCGGGAGGGCGTGTCATACTCTTACTGACTAAAACCCAACCCTGTTCCTCCCTGCCCTGAATGCCCAGAGGCGAGGTAAATCTTTCGAAATTTAATTGAAGATTGGCTGGATTTTCGTCAAATAATACCAAGCCGATGGAAAATCAGAGGTGGTTCAATTTCGACCCATTTATACTCGTATTTAAGCCAAACTTTTCCCAATTCAATTCACGAAAAATAATTTCAAGAACTGCGGAGAACAATTTTGGGGACAGTGGGTCTCCCTATCTCACGCCTCTTTTTATATAAAATTCGTTACCCAAGGATTATAATTGAATTCTAGCTTTACTGTTGGCATATAAGGTGGATGTTTGTGTATGTTACTGATAGTCCTTGTTGTAAGAGAGTTTCCCCTATGTATTCGTGACTCAGACTGTCGAATGCCTTTGCGTAATCGATGAACGCAATGTATATAGTTTTATTGTACTATTTATACTTCTCAATGACCTGTTTATCAGTATGGATGTGATCTATGGTCGAAAACCTCCTCTTAAACCCAGCTTGCTCAACTGGTTGCTGTTCGTCCAATTCTAGGCTGATTCTATCCAGTAATATCTTTGCAAATATTTTGTAGATATTTGACATCAGACTTATGGATCAGTAGTTTTCAATGTCTTCTTTGTCACCTTTTTTATGTATCAAAATAATGTGTGACTTTGTCCATTGCTCTGGAATAGCAAGATTTGGGTAAGAACAGGTATCAGTTCTTCCATAGTTCCTTGCAGCAGTTCATTCGTAATATGGTCTGGTTCCGGAGAGTCCCATTTTTTGGCTTGTGATTGGTTTTTCTATTTCACTAAAAAAAATAAAGGGTAAAATTGTGGGGACAGGATCTAGATTAGCTTCGAATGGTATGTGGGTATGTAGTGGTTTGGTGTTTGATTTTTGTTTTTCATACAGATGGCGACAGAAGTCTGTTGCTAGATTTTTAATTTGTTTACTTTGCGTAACAGTTTTTGACTTCCTTTTTAGTTTCGGTACCCATTCCTTTCCTGCCTCTCGAAGTTATTTTAATGCTCTTTTCACACCTTCAGTTCTCTGTATATCGTATTTTAGTGTTTGCAGTCGTTTGGTTTGCCGATCCTTTCTAAAGCTTGTTCTTATATTCTTACTTATTTCGGCAATGAGTTTCAAATTTTCCTTATTTCTACTGTTAATTATTAGTTCTTTCCTGTCATTGACTAGTTGCATAGTTTGTTTACTTAGTTGGTCTTGGTTGGATCTTTTTTGTAGCCATGTGGCTCTGTATGAGTTTTTCCAATCTTTTGTATTTTTGTGTCACTTCTATGTTTGCGTCTGTGATGATAGACTTTGTTTCTTCTATAAACTCTGTGTTTCTTATGTTTTGTGGGTTTCTTGGATGGTAAAATCTATTGTTGTTTATGTAACTCCGTGAGGTTTTAGATGGATACTTCTTTAAAGAACTGCGAACCATGCGGTGATCTGTGTTGAAATTTAGCCTGGCTATAACAGTACTGTCTGTAAATGATTTGGGGGAGTTGCTTATGATATATTTGATTTCATTTTTGTATGTGCCACCAAGAGAGAGCCACGTCCATTTACTTTTGTATCTCTTCTGGAAAGTTGAGTTCAGTATAGTTAAATTATTCTCCATAAGAAACTCGACTAGCTTTTGCCCATTGCGACTTCTCAAGCCATAACCAAATTCTCCAAGGACATACTCTGCATTGTTCATCTTGGCTCCCACTTGAGCATTCAAATCTCCCATTAGGATGATGTGATTCTCTGCATTGTTTTTTATTGTAAGTGATATGACTTCATGAAATTTGTCTAACTCTGACATTTCCGCTTGTTCAATTGGGGTTTCCGGTTGTTTAATTGACCACAGCTTTTTGTTTCCTGGCAGTTCAATATTTAGTACTGCTATCCTATCTGAAATTCTAATAAATTCTTGAATTTTTTGTTTTAAGTACTTTTTAATCCATATCCCAACACCTCTCCGGTCAGATATACCTCCTTTGTGATATAAAATGAAGTCTTCATGTTCTTTTATATTTTCACTATGCGTTCTCATTTCACTAATGCTTAGAATATCATATTTTATATCTTCTAGGGCTTTGCTTAACTCCATCAAGCTTTCAGGGGTTCTAAGAGTTCTTCTTTTTTTTATTGTTGATAGGCACGCGTTTGACCACTATCTCACCTGATGGTAAGCGATGATGTGGTCGAAGATGGAGCACGCTTGCCTAGAAGAAACCTATTCACTCTTGACTTAAAGACCCCCAGGTTGTAGCTATCAGGAAACACAGACTCCGGTAGGGAATTCCACTCCCTAGCTGTACGCACAATAAATGTGTTCTCAAAACGTTTTGTGCGTATGGATGGGATGTTCACCATGTACCGGTGGCACTTCGCCGTACGTCTTGTGGTCCGTTGATGGAACAGGTTTGGCGGTATCAAATTATGCAATTCTGTCGCACACTCCCCAAAATGTAACCGATAGAAAACCGACAGGCTAGCAACTCGGCGTCTATGCTCAAGACATTGGAGCTTCGACTCAACGAGCCTATCATTGCCGATGAGGATCATCGGCAATGATTGGCTCTTTGGCTCGTTTCTCAATTGACTCAAGGGCATCAAGCTAGTATCTTGCAGATCCATCCCAAAGATGAGAGCAGTACTCCATACACGATCAAACTTGCGCTTGATAAAGTTTGAGCAGCTGTTCCGGCGTGTAGTACTGTAAGAACCCAAGGTCTCTTGTGAGCTGCAAGATTCCTTGGAGGCACTTCGACGTTATCGGGGACGTCGCTGATTTCTGCAACTCGTTGTCTCGGTGCGAGAGGACCATATGGAAGGGATCTGTCTACGGGCGGATAAGTTAAATTGCTGAGGGCGACTTCAATTAACTATATTCAATCAAAAGGAAAAACACATATCTGCCCACTTGTACGGGCTCGCTGAAGTCTAACTGACACAAACGTCAAGCCTATCATTTTTTCTAATCTTATTTCAAACGGCCTTCCAATCCTTCTGGAATCTTCTAACCTGCCAGTCGGCAACATAAGGCCACCAACATAAGGTTGTGACTATAATTGTCACATGAGCTACGCCCCTACGAATAGAAGCGCAAAAGCTAGTAAGTCTTCTATTCAATTAAATACTTGAAAAGCCGATTGACGCCTACCTAACCCTAATGCGAATGCCCTACCTATGTGAGGTAATCGACGAAGCAGAAGTCCATCTATGAATAGCCAATACTGAACCCCGAGTAGTGTGGTCATCTTTCTTATTATTAGTTTGAGCCATTCGGCGCACCACATGTTCCGGCAATGCACATGGCTTCAGTGAGGAAAAAACCTCACTAAAAAGTCACACTGCTCTGCTAAATTTTCTGACCTAAGATGATAGTTAGCATCTACCCAGAAAGGGTTTACAAAAAAAAAATTCAGAACTGTAATAGTTTTAACTACACTGGACGCTTATGAAGACCAGGAGATAAACGACCACCGTTGTGAACACCTACTCACTATTTCTCGAACTTTCCCCAGAGTGCTCCATAAATATAACTCGAAGGATATTCTCTAATTGATTAATTCATAAAATTGTCATGGGCTCGGTTACACCATACAGGATCAACTCGACCCTACTTTGCAAAGGCACTACACCCCATAAACAAAGCTGGTATATACCGACAACAAACCCAGACACATTTCCCTAGGAGAGAGGATCGCAATCCCTCTCCCTCCTAACTGTAGCAATATCTTTATTCAAATCGCATTCTGGAGAAACTCTCGCACCTATTTCTTCCTCAAAACTTCTAATAAAATTCTCATAAAATTAATTCCTTGCTCACGGTATGTGGTCACATCTCCTATCGGTCTTCGGTCACGTCCGTGCACCTCATCATTTCGATTACATGAAACCCACAAAAACACAACGATTAATATTACACAAAAAACAATGCAATTGAGATCCTCCTACTTTTGAAGTCGGTTAAAATTTAAACTTTTTCTACATTGTCAACCGTACTAACGTTGACGTACCAGATATCTGACAATTATTTGTCATGTCAAATGACATCTGACACCACTGTCTATTATCTAAAATTCTTTTTCTAAAGAATAAAATAATTTTCAAAAACAATTTATAAATTTCTTCTTATATTTCCAAAATCTATATTTATTTACAGAATACTGCTTTAATAAATTGTTTACAAGCATTTCCTGACTTCTTTCGCATATTTTTATTTTTATCGAAGAATTTGAATCATCGGATTTACTACATCCATACCTTATATTTATGGTCGAAAACTTGTTTGTCACGTTGATATGACAATACACGTCAGCTAGAATAAATAAAATAGACACAAAAATAATTTTGTGTTTTTCAAAGAAATGGAAACTATTCCTCTTCGCAAAATACGGGAGGGCACATATCTCCTCCTCCAGCATATTCTGGGAAAAACGCCGCTCCGCTTGCTGTGGAATGTTGTGATGCTGTGAAGTGACATCCATGATGCAATTTTCATCCCGATAGATATCCGCTGAACTATCACCTATTGGAACAATAATAGAAGGATCCTGCATCACTTCCACTGGCACGCAGCGCTGTTCGGATTCCACCGTCATTTCGAAGCTCTCCTGCTCGCAAATATCAGTAGAAACACACTCAACCTGAACAAGATTATCGTCACAAAAACCATGTGTCTCCGACGGAACTTCCACCTCGCAGCTTTCCATAATGACGACATCAGCCGAAACAACATCCAAACGAATAAAATTTTCATTCGACTCGTGCTCGCCATTTGTTTCTTTTAATAAAATTGTTTCTTGTTTTTCTGAAATATTATTAATAGGACTGACTGGAAAGAACTGACCCGATTCTGTATTTTTATCGTCACAGCCTCGGTCATCATCGCCTACGCTGCAGTCTTTATAGTATTGGACATCATTGACTAGGCTGGCTTCAGCGCAGAGCTAGAAAATAACTGTGCATGATTATCTTCGCTCACATTATCCTCGGACTGTTCACCCGCCTCGGACACAACGTCCGGCCTCTCAAGATTAAAACACTGATTAACCCTCTGTTTGCAAGACACACACTTGCATGGGAATTCTTTCCTTAGCTCTGCGCACAGCGTGTCAAATTCCATTTCATATTGGAACGTATATCTAAAAAAGTGTTGGGCTGCGCCTTGGAGCCACACTCCCAAAATGAGAGCATAATCGCTCTTTCGCCACCCATTGTCAATGGCCATCGACACAAACTCGTCGATAAATTCTTCAAGACACACTTGATATGTGTGGCCTGAGAAGTATCCCATTTTCCCTTTTATTTGATTTAACACTTATAAAAACAGAACCACTCAGCTTTGATTATACTCCTCTTATCCTGGCCCTCGTAGTCGGCAACCGCCGCCACATGTAAGAACCCAAGCTCTCTTGTGAGCTGCAGGATTCCTTGGAGGCACTTCGACGTTATCGGGGACGTCGCGTAGCTCTGCAACTCGTTGCCTCGGTGCGAGAGGACTATATGGAAGGGATCTGTCCACGGGCGGATAAGTTAAATTGCTGAGGGCGACTTCAATTAACTATATTCAATTAATAGGGAAAACACATATCTTCCCACTTGGACGGGCTCGCTGAAGTCTAACTAACTGACACAAACGTCAAGCCTATCATTTTTTCTAATCTTATTTCAAACGGCCTTCCAATCCTTCTGGAATCTTCTAACCTGCCAGTCGGCAACATAAGGCCGCCAACATAAGGTTGTGTCTATAATTGTCACAGTACCGTCTCACCTTTGCGAAGATCCTCAACTTTTTGGCAGCCACTTGGGCCTTTGCCTCTATGAATGGACCAAAATTGAGGGTAGATGTTAAAGTAACACCAAGAAGATCAAGTTGGTCGGTTATCGGCACGGTTACACCTCGGAAAGATGGAGCCGGGTGAAATTGGCTCCATTTAGCAGAAAAAAGACACGCCTGGGTCTTAGCAGCATTGAACTTGACCAGATTGGCATCGCCCCATTCTGAGACAGCCTGTAAGGACAAGTTCAAGCGCCCACCCATAGCCTCTCCGAGAGACCGGACCTTAGACCCACTAGCTAGTGCGTCGAGCACGTCATCTCTCGGCATCAGTGCTGTCGTCTGCATACCCAAAGGTACCAGGTTTTAGCAGATCGTTAATATGCAGCAAAAAAAATGTTGACGAGAGCACCGACCCCTGAGAAACACTGGCATTAATAGCTAGCAGTCTGGACGACCAGCCATCTATGACCACTCGGATAGACCGATCCCTCTGGAAATCTGCAATCCAATCACACAAAGCGGCGGGCAGACCGAAAGAAGGAAGCTTGCCAATTAGGCTATCGTGCCAGACCCTGTGTGAAGGCCTTCGAGATGTCAAGGGAGACCGCAAGGGCTTCCCCTTGTTTCTCGATGGCCTCACTCCAGATGTAAATGGCAAACGCTAGAAGATCCCCAGTTGACCGATTACGGCGGAAGCTGTATTGTCGGTTACTAAGGATATCGTTAGCTTCTAGGTATGCCAGGAGCTTGCAATTCAGTATACGTTCCATACTCTAGAGTACAGAAGTTACCAAAATGAACCTATAATTTGCTGGGTCAGCTGGACTTAAGAAGCTCGACGAAAGAAGGGTTTCTTGGGCACGGGTTGCACGTTAGCTTGCTTCCAAGCCATCGGCACTTTTCTAGTCTCAAACGAAAAGCGAAATAGGCGTGTCAAGACCGGAGACAACTCAGGCGCATAAGTCCTCAGTACAATTGCCGGTATTCCGTCGAGGCCACTAGCCTTGTTCACGTCTAGGTTACGCAGTACCCTTCGGACATCCTTCTGATGAATGCGAATGTTCGACATAATCGACTTGCATCCACCAAGAGTACCCTTGGCCATCTTATAGGGCTTCGCGCCACCAGGATCTAGACGCGAAGATTTCGCAACCAGAGAGGCAAACAAGTTTTCTTTCTCCTCAGCGGAGTGGGCCAGCAACCCGTCGGGTTTCAGCAGTGGAGGTAGTGAGGGGCGGCAGAAGTTCGATTCAACCGACTTAGCCAGGAACCAAAACGCCTTGCTACCAGCTGGGTAAGAAGCAACTTTGTTCCCAATTCGGCTAATGTGGTCAAACCGAGCCCTCCGCAACACCTTCTTGCCGGACTTGGCAGCCCTGTTGAAGGCTCTCTTCTTCTGATTCACGTCATTTGCTTTGCGCGTCCGAGCGTCGACCCATGCCAGGTAGGCCGCGAAGCGCATCAGCGCGATTGCACTCTGCACCAAACCATGGTCGAGAATCGCCAGACATTGTTACGTCAGAGAATGGAATGTAGTAATCCATTCCCTGCCGCAACACATCCGTTCCGCGCACGACGAAACATCAGTCGAAGAAAAGCAAGTGGGCTGCTAAGGATAACATGCGAAGAAAGAACGCATGCCATCCCAATCTGCTGACCTATATCGCCAAACCCGCCTGGTGCCTCTAAGGCTAAGATCGAGCGGAGAGTAGACGAGTTCTCAGTTCTCGAGTTGAGTTTTGCTATATAAATACTTCGCATCTTTTGGTTAGAGGGTAGTAGTCTAGTTCTCCAGCGGGGACCAACCGTAGCGGGAGACATTTATTTGGTAGTTGCGTTTTAGATAGTTGTAGTTGTCCGGTTTCAGGTTTTGATTGTAGTTTTGTCCGATTAAGAGAGCGTTCTCCCTCGTAGATATTGAAAGGCATCCAGTTTTTTTTATTTAAGGCTCGTTTTTTGTACTACTATTTGTGCTCTGTGGGCTAGGAGTTTCCGGCCTTTCTTTTCTCGTTTTTTTTCATATAATTGTTCTTCTTTGCTTGTTTGTTACGTAAAAATCCTTTGGTAGCTCATGTTTGATATATGCACCAATTTTCAATTTCTTTTTGTTTTTCAGTATCTGGATTTTTTTTCTAGGGTTGCAGTTGCGAGAAGGATTGGCCTGATTTTCTTTTTTACCCAGTCTTCGAACTCTTTCGAGTTGTACATCAATGTCCATTAGCGTAGATATTACTAGGGTACTCAAGTCTTCGGGCTTTTCGGGCATTGTTTCTGAAACACCGTAAATTATTACGTTGATCCTTTTCCCATTGATCTCGATATTTTCAATTTTCTTATTTAGTTTTTTCACTAGGTAAATTTATTTTCAACAGACTATAACTACAATACATATTATACTAAACTAATAAATAACTTAATAAATAAACATCAACATTTAACATCGCTGTCAATGGGAAAAGTGCCCAGAACGCTGGCAGCATTGCCACGTTGAATGGCAATGCTGATTCGTTGGCCGAAAAAAGGCCAGCCCTCTAGTCACGTGAAGAGTCGACTAAATGTTTGCTGATGTCACGGAAAACTCGATGAGCACTCGGACTCCATGGCCCTAGTGTTTCAACCCCAAACGGCTCAAACATATTTAATAACTCCCAATAAGGTTGATATATTTGCGCCGTTTCAGGTTTTCTGCACCTGTAGCAGCCGCCCCAGCACAGCTCGCCGTGCTAAGAAGATGAGATGGCGCAAGAGTGTCGACACATGTTGCATCCCACACCAAAGGCCTACCCATCTTCCAAGGCATTATAGTCATCCCGTCGGGCCTCTTTCCATCGTCACGTGCCAGGCCATGAGGTTCTAAAACGGCTGACACACCGGCGGTGACAAGAGCCCGACGGATGATGTCGTTAATGCTGGCGTGCCGTGCCATACGACCCGCGCTCCTACTGCAGGATAGGCCATGGTGTCCGAGATGGTCGACTGCTTCACCACATTGGCAGCGATGTGGAGCTCCGCAAGGAGCACCCAGACGCAGACATGTAGCGATCCGGAAGGTGGTGTCACTCAGCATAGTACCTATGTTGGGTGACGGTAGTGCCTGTAGCCAGAGGCCCGACTCCCATTCACCCACAGCCAGCAGGCGGGCACGCTCCGCAGGATTGGTTGACGTATTTAAAAGATTATTCCGTACCAAACTACAGAGCGGCTCGTCCCACTGCCTCTGGGAGAACGGGTTCTCGGGCAACACCGTGTCCGGGCAAGCCATTTTCCAAGCGTTCAGTGCGTCGGTCAAGCACGGCACTTCACAGTTAACCAGTGATGAAGTCAAAATTCTTTTGGTTAACTTTTCAGTGCTGTGGACCGAGGACAGGAACGTAGGCTTATACTAGAAATTTTGTTGATGCCGAGCCCACCAAAACGAATAGGTAGTGTGGTTTGCAGCCACGCTCGGTCATCCAAGGCCACATTTAAAATGGTTGTAAGAGTGCATCGAATAATCGTTTTTTCACTTCACTTTTTAATTTCTTATTTTCCTCAATAATAGGATTAATTTTGTCATCAACTTTTTGTAGCACATTTGCGGTAATGGTTTCGGTTATGGTTTTCGTGTGAATGTTTAGTTGTTCAGTCATTTTAGCTAAAAGCAGTGACATCTCTGGTGACAGTTCCGAAGTCATCTTGCACTAACTAAACGTAAAACAGTATGGAGTGTGGCAGTAGATTCCCGAACGCAGCGTTTTATTGTTGTGTTGGTAGCAATGTCACTTGTGTCATACAAGTGACATTGCTAGACTATAGGGTATTTTTTTTTTTTTTTTTTTTTTTTTTTTTTTTTTTTTTTTTTTTTTTTTTTTTGGGGGGTGGGAAATCATCCAATGACTTCTTCCGCTCTAGGGTGGAGCGGAAGGGTGTGTCAGACTCTTACTGACTAAAACCCACCCCTGTTCCTCCCTGCCTCGAGTGCCCGGGGGCGAGGTAACTCTTTCGAATTTATCCTCCACCCCCGGGCAGTTTATCCTCCACCCCCGGGCAGATCCTCCACCCCCGGGCAGAGACTATAGGGTATAGGCCAAAGAGTATAATAATAATACGGGGTATAGGCTTACCCTCAATTTTCCTCAAGTCACGCGAATTTTACGTGATTCAAAGCTTTGCTGCTATAATTTCGATGATATCCAATTTTAGTTCGATTCACTTTCGTATACAGAACTCTTATAACGGCACATAAGTGAGTATTTTTAGCATATAATCACATGACGGTACGGGTGTTTGTAAACACCCGTACCGTCCATTCATTATAAAATACAGTGTAATAAAAATAGTAAAAATGATAAAAATGTAAGTAATAATTTATAAATAAGTATTTATGTCAAAAAGAATATATAAAAAGAAATGTTATCTACTAAATACTATTTCTACAAATTTAATCTTACGAGAATGTATACGTAGGCCTACTTCAGGAATATTTCTAAGACGCGTCTGACTGACTGCGCGGCTCCAGCGGCATGTCGTGTAGCTCACGTCAAGTTCCCCAACAGTGACAGAGCTGCACGACCAGCTGTAACAGCTTGGCAGTACAGGATCGAGCGTCGTATCGGTGAGGCTAGAGCACTCATCGGTAAGCTTATCTGCTTCAGGGAGGGCAACACTCGCCCTAGGGTGATTCGCTTTGTGTATCAGTCCCCGAGATTACCTAACCCGCGTCACAGAGCGTATCGACTTCCTCAAGCAGAAGATATATGCATGGGCAAACCGTATTCGTCGGTACAAGCGGCGAGTGGAGCGGTACACTCAGAATCGCACTTTTCAAAGCTACGAAAGGTGGGTTTATAGGGCTTGGGTGCGACCGGACCAAGGTGAGTCTGATACGCGCCTACCGGATGAGGACGCTATGAGTTCATTCTGGCGCAGCATCTGGTCGGTGCCTGTCAGGCACACCGAGGGTGATTGGACTCGAGAGGTCGAGCGCGCGTGCGACCTTATACCAGAAATGGGGGCAATTAACTCGTGCAGTCCGTCCGTTGCCTAACCAGAAATCTCCAGGAACGGACGGGCTCCACAATTTCTGGATAAAATCGTTTCAAAGATCGCACTCTCGCTTGGCAGCTCAGTTCCAATCCGCCCTAGAGTCAGGGTTGCTGCCCCAGTTCCTTACGACAGGAATAACCCACCTGCTCCATAAATCAGGTAGTACTGCGGAGCCCAAAATTTATAGACCGATCACGTGTTTACCGACGGTCTATAAAGTTAACAATCAATTTTAACAAATCAAACCAAAATTAACAATCATATTGATAGAAATTGTATCATATCTGCCTCTCAGAATGGATGTAGGAATGTGTCCCGCTGTACTAAGGAGCTGCTAGTCATTGATGTTGCCATTAGCCAACAGGTTCATCGTTCCCGAAGAGATCCGTTGACATGTTGGATAGATTACAAGAAGGCCTATGATTCAGTGCTCATGAGGGTGCTGGAGCTGTATAAAGTTGATGCAACTTTGCGCACCTTCCTGATGTCGTGTATAGGGCAGTGGAGGACGGTCCTTCACTATCCAGGATGTCGACAGATCCAGGGGAACAGCGAGCCGATAAGGATAGAGCATGGCATATTCCAGGGCGACAGTTTGAGTCCACTGTGGTTTTGTCTGGCCCTCAGCCCTCTCAGTACAGTACTGGAGAGTTCGAGCCAAGGCCACCGGTTGAGAAGAGGTGGTCAGGTTAAATCACACCTCCTTTACATGGATGATCTGAAACTCTTTGCCCCCAACAACTTGCAACTGATGACTGCTGAATGAGCTACTGATGGTAACAGAAACCTTCAGTAGCGCCATCAGGATGGAATTTGGTGTGGACAAATGTGCACTCAAGCATGTTAAGCGAGGAGAGATTATGGATTCCGTGGGAACCCAACTTTCGGATTCCACCACCACCACCTTAGATCCCTCTGCTCAACCGAAACCTACAAGTATTTGGGTATGTCGAAAGCGTTAGGCATCAATGCTGCTGACGTGAAACAGTGGGTAGGGAGCGCTTCTTTGGCCGCCTGACTAAAGTACTGACTAGTCTTTTATCAGGCGGGAACAAGGTGCGCGCCTTCAACAGCTGGGTCATGCCGGTATTGATGTACTTTTTCGGCATACTCAAATGGACTGAGACGAAACTTGACGCCCTGGATAGACGGGTCCACACACTGCTGACCGCAAATCGGAAACATCACCCACGATCATCGGTGATGAGGATGTATATCCAGCGGAAGTGTGGGGGTCGTGGCTTCTTAAATGCTAAGGCCCTACACAACCGCGAGGTATACATATACAACCTTAGGGAATATTTCCTAGAAACCGACGTGGGTATGCATCGAGATGTGGTTGCTGTGGACAGAGGCCTCACCCCACTCTCCTTGGCAAACAAGAACTGGCGCAAGCCTATAGTATTGGATACTAATGACCGCAGGGAAGTATGGCAGAGCAAGGATCTTCACGGGCACTTTTACCGGGTCCTACATGGGCCCGATGTAGATCTTTTAGCGTCCGTATCCTGGCTGCGCTTTGGTGACCTCTTCGGGGAAACCGAAGGTTTTGTCTGTGCGATTATGAACGAAGTTAGAATGACGAATAACTGGAAATATATTGTGAAGGACGGTACGGTTGACATCTGTCGGGCATGCCACCCGCCCGGAGAATCAATACGACACATTATTTTTGGTTGTTCTCATCTAGCTAACGGAGACTATTTGCATAGTGTAGGACCCCAAGGCACCAATACGGCCTGCAGGGATCCTGGGACGTTCTTCACAGCTCGGGTTATATCGCACTCGCTGGCAACGCGAGAGTGTGGTGTATGAGAGTGACTGCTTACGGTGTATAGTGTTACAAAGAAAGAGAAATACTCAAAGTAATTATATTAAATGGGTTAAATTAATACATGTGCCCACTTCGGCCGGGCCAGCAGAACTGAACCCTAAAACAAATGTCTTGCCTACACCTTCTAAATTCAAACGGCTCTCCAATAACTCTCGAACATTCTAACCTGCCAGTCTAGCACAGACCTGCTAATATTAGGCTGTGACTACAATTGTCACAATAGACACAACCTTGTAGCCAGGATTATCCACTAGCAACTTGCTCTTAAATACAATCTTGTGGAATCCGAAGTACCCTATAAGAATGTGCCCGACCCAGTTCTCGAAAATGGCAATATCACGTTATATTGGGATCGGTCTATCGTTACTGACAGGACGATTGTTGCCAATAAACCTGACATAGTGGTGATAGATCGACTAGAGCGTCGCACAATGATTGTTGATATAGCGGTCCCTCATGACGAGAACCTCGTGAAAGCTAAAAAAGAAAAGCAAACAAAATATCTTGATCTGGCTCGCGAGGTTGTCGACATGTGGGAAGTGGATACAGCAGTCATTGTGCCGATAGTTGTGATGGCCAATAGCTTAATAGCCAAGAGTTTCGACCAACATCTCAGGAGGCTCTCGTTGGGCAGTTGGATTAAGGGCTTGATCCAGAAAGCAGTACTCCTGGACACGGCGAGTATTCTTAGGAGATTCCTTTCTCTCCTGAGACCTCCTCCTCCCCTACTCCTCTCCTGTTGGGCTCCTGCCCTGACCACCGGTAGCTTGGACCCTATTCCCGATACCGGTGGGCTAATACTTTTTAAATGTTTTTGTATTTATTTATGTTTTTATATGTAAGTACCTAAATATTTGAAATTGTAAAGTGTATGTACATAAAATTATTGTATGGCATTTTAATATCTTCGTGTCTTCTAGTTTGGAAGTGGGTTGTATTTTTTGCAATAAGTTTTTTACACAATAACACGATGATAAAACAGTCTCACAAGAACAGAACATGGTACTCGTACTAATATTTATCTGCGTACTGTGAAGAATACACTAAGGTTTACCAGATACTTTATTGACTACAATTAGGGCTGAGTAATTGACGTGCCGTGCCGACAAACGTGTTTTTTAATATTTATACCTACTGTTCATATTGACTTGACATGAATCTAGCTCTGAAGTGTTTGACATAGAAGAAATCTTATCGTTTCATTGTCTCCTTGTGAATTTCAGTTTAATTATCTTTTACGATAATTCTCGAACAAGTTTACCATAAAGGTACTGTAGAGACTGTTTCATGACGGTCTTTACATTGATAGCAAAACTTACTTCAACTACCAATCGCTAAATTACTAGCCGTTAAAAAACTCCCTCATAGGTGAGGATAAATTTTAAATCATAACCTTCAGTAATAATTGATTTTCTTGAAATATGTACAGAGACGGCGTAACTTTTAACTTGCAAGCACTATTTTTCATGAAAACTTATAATTTATTTAAAATTAAATGAATAAAGGAGATCGGACATTTTTGTATGGGCTCTGGCCCAAGTGGCGTCGGAGCATGAGGCTGATTTTGTTTGAAAGTTCATTTACTAAGCTTACTTTTTTTGTACGGGTGCAAAAAAATCTATCCTGGGAGAAAAAAGTTACAGTGTATATTAAAATACTCATATACTTACTCGTATCTCTCTATTATCAACTATTTCAATGTGCCTAGCCTTTTCCCAACTATCTTGGTGTCGGCTTCCAGTCTAACTGGATGCAGCTAGATCTCTACAACTCAGTTACTGGGTAATTCGATACCCCCTTTTTTTTTTGGTAAGACTGGATTTCAGACTTTCGGGCTTCTGAAGACCCGACGCGATTGTCAAAAATCAACAATTGACAGCCGGGACCAACGGCTTAACGTGCTTTCCGAGACAAGGAGGAGTCTCGGTATGTAAAGATACCCATCCATTGACCAATCCCGGCAAGCGTAGCTTAACGTTATGGATCGACCCGTGCGGCTGTTATTACTTTAGCCATGAGCTCCTCTTATAATGTATATTCTAAACCCATATATTTTCAACTGTTTATTAATTAAATCCATTTATTTTAATCCAAATAAGTTTGATGTTGCCGAACATCTATGAAGACTCAGATGCGTGGTATTAGAAAGGGAAAAAAGATGCAACGCGGCCGCAGCTCAGTAGTCCGTTCGCCTTCCTTCTGCTCAATAAATCGGCTCAATCAAGAGCCACTAGACATGAGTCGTACTTGCAAAATCGCGTACCCATGTACGTTCAACTTTAGACACCAGCGCCAAAAACCAGCGTTCGAGATACTTTGAAGTATTTTCTTTCTGCATCGAAAATATTGATCCTTAAAATCATGAAGATAAGGAGTACAATCGCGTATGAAGGATACTTCTAACTTCCAAATCTTTTTGGAAGAAAAATACTTGCATAGAACATTGATCAGTAAATATAAATAAAGAGCAAAATTGTGTTTACAAATAAATACTTCCAAGCATAAAAAGTAAAAATACCAACGTACTTTGAAATACGTAGGTATTTTTACTCTAGCCTTTAAGCCTTGTTGGAAGAAAGAACACTTGCTTATAACATTGATCGTTAAATCGTCGAGGAAGTCGGCTAAAGAAATATTTCTAACCAAACCTTTTAAGAAAAATACTTAAATAGGTACTTACGAGTACGTAGAACATTGATCTGTAACTTATGGGTGATATTACACCAATCGATCTATCGACGTTGATCGATTGATGTAATAGCTTTGGCTGATCGACGGATCGACGTTGATCGATTAATGTAATAGCTTTCGCTGATAGACGGATCGACGTTGATTGATTGATGTAATAGCTTTGGCTGATCGACGTATCTACGTTGATCGTTAGATGTAATAGCTTTGGCTGACCGACGGATCGACGTTGATCGATTGATGTAATAGCTTTGGCTGATCGACGGATCGACGTTGATCGATTGTTGAAATAGCTTTGGCTGATAGATGGATACTGGTCGATAAAATATCGATCGGTCGACGTCGACTTATCCGTTCTACCATCGATCGACGCTCGATCGTTTGGTGTACATAGTAGAAACTATTGATCGACGTCGACTAATCCATTGTACCATCGATCGATGGCATCGATCGTCGATTGATCGATTGGTGTAATAGTTACTATCGATCGAGGAGGACTAATCCATTCTACCACCGAACGCTGGCATAGATCGACAATTGATCGATTATTGTAATAACACCCTAATATAAATAAACGGAGCAAGCAGCCAGCCGAGTAAAATACTTTGAATTCTCAAGTCTTGTTGAAAGGAAAATACTTGAATAGTCTATTGATCCGTAACTTAATAAAAATAAGGAACAGAATCGCGTGTACAAATAAAAATCTTCAAACCTTTAAAATAAAAATTCTTGCATAAAACATTGATCTGTAACTAAATATAAATAAAAAGCAGAATAGCGGCGAGAGTCGACAGAGCGAGTAGAAGAGTAAAATACTTTGTAGGTATTGCGAGTATTTCGGTTCGGCACTTGCTCGGCGTACTTGCAAGTAAATACCTGGTGTAAATACCTAGTCGCGTAAATATACGCACCTAGAGTTTTTGGCGGGATTTTTTAGAGTGAAGTTCTGTGGCTGATCTAATTATTCGCAAATCGCCTATTTTTCTATTAATTATTCGTCCACTGTTTACCGTCTGTTTTAAATTAATGTGTTTGATTTCTTTCTGGCGACTTTGGCGTGTTTATCTGAACTGCGGGCTCTAAGATAACTACCTGGTGTATTTACTTGCAAGTACGCCGAGCAAGTGCCGATCCGAAATACTCGCAATACAATGTTCTATGCAACAATTTTTATTTTACAGGTTTGAAGATTTTTATTTGTACACGCGATTCTGCTCCTTATTTTCATTATATTACGGATCAATAGACTATGCGTGTATTTTCCTTTCAACAAGACTTGAGAATTCAAAGTATTTTACTGGGCTGGCTGCTTGCTCCGTTTATTTATATTGGGGTGTTATTACACCAATCGATCAATTGTCGATCTATGCGTCAGCGTTCGATGGTAGAATGGATTAGTCCTCCTCGATCGATAGTAACTATTACACCAATCGATTAATCGTCGATCGATGCCATCGATCGATGGTACAATGGATTAGTCGTCGTCGATCGATAGTTACTTTTACACCAATCGATCAATCGTCGATCGATGCCATCGATCGATGGTACAATGGATTAGTCGACGTCGATCGATAGTTACTATTACACCAATTGACCAATTGTCGATCGATGACATTGATCGATTGTAGAATAAATTAGTCGACGTCGATCGATGGTTACTATTACACCAACAGATCGATCGTCGACCGATGGTAGAATGGATTAGTTGACTTCGATCAATAGTTTCTACTATGTACACAAATCGATCGAGCGTCAATCGATGGTAGAACGGATAAGTCGACGTCGACCGATCGATATTTTATCGACCGGTATCCGTCTATCAGCCAAAGCTATTACATCAATCGATCAACGTCGATTCGTCGATCAGCCAAAGCTATTACATCAATCGATCAACGTCGATCCGTCGATCAGCCAAAACTATTACATCAATCGATCAACGTCGATAGACCGATTGGTGTAATATCACCTATAAGTTACAGATCAATGTTCTACGCAAGTACCTATTTAAGTATTTTTCTTAAAAGGTTTGGTTAGAAATATTTCTTTAGCCGACTTCCTCGACGATTTAACGATCAATGTTATAAGCAAGTGTTCTTTCTTCCAACAAGGCTTAAAGGCTAGAGTAAAAATACCTACGTATTTCAAAGTACGTTGGTATTTTTACTTTTTAGGTTTGGAAGTATTTATTTGTAAACACAATTGTGCTCTTTATTTATATTTACTGATCAATGTTCTATGCAAGTATTTTTCTTCCAAAAAGATTTGGAAGTTAGAAGTATCCTTCATACGCGATTGTACTCCTATCTTCATGACTTTAAGGATCAATTTTCGATGCAGAAAGAATTCAAAGTATCTCGAACGCTGGTTTTTGGCGCTGGTGTCTAAAGTTGGACGTACATGGGTACTCGATTTTGCAAGTACGACTCATGTCTAGTGGCTCTTGATTGAGCCGATTTATTGAGCAGAAGGAAGGGGAACGGACTACTGAGCTGCGGCCGCGTTGCATCTTTTCTCCCTTTCTTATACCACGCATCTGAGTCTTCATAGATGTTCGGCAACATCAAACTTATATGGATTAAAATAAATGGATTTAATTAATAAACAGTTGAAAAGATATGAGTTTAGAATATACATTATAAGAGGAGCTCATGGCTAAAGTAATAACAGCCGCACGGGTCGATCCATAACGTTAAGCTACGCTTGCCGGGATTGGTCAATGGATGGGTATCTTTACATACCGAGACTCCTCCTTGTCTCGGAAAGCACGTTAAGCCGTTGGTCCCGGCTGTCAATTGTTGATTTTTGATAATCGCGTCGGGTCTTCAGAAGCCCGAAAGTCTTAAATCCAGTCTTACCAAAAAAAAAAGGGGGTATCGAATTACCCAGTAACTGAGTTGTAGAGATCTCGCTGCATCCAGTTAGACTGGAAGTCGACACCAAGATAGTTGGGAAAAGGCTAGGCACATTGAAATAGTTGAAAGTAGAGAGATATATGAGTATTTTAATATACACTGTAACTTTTTTCTCCCAGGATTGATTTTTTTGCACCCATACAAAAAAAGTAAGCTTAGTAAATGAACTTCCAAACAAAATCAGCCTCATGCTCCGACGCCACTTGGGCCACACCCGGCCGTTCTCCTTTTACCGCTTGTATCAATTAAATTAACTTGTCAAAATAGTTTGCCTCCTGCAAGGAGGAATATATTATATTAATTTCGGTCGTTACGCGATCGTTAACTATGTCGAGACTGCAGGCCCAGGACCTCTTTAGAGGCCTTAGAACTCATGGCACATGATGAATAAAAGTATAAACACTAATTCCAATTTGAAAATAAATGAGATTGTCAGATAGATTGAGGAAGGCTGTGAGGCCGATAGGAGCGAAGGAATATTATAGTTATGTAAAAGTTAATTAACAATACAACACATGCACACAAGAAGTACAGTCTGGGGCGACTTATTTTTATGCGAAAGATGTGTGAAACTGCTATTGGATTTATGGTCCATGCTGTACACACCTTTAACTCACGTCCCCAGACTCAACACTACATAATAAAAACTTTTTTACAAAATAATAGAACCGACTTCCAAAAAAAGTGCAAAATAACTTTAATTTCGGAAGTCGATGTTTCTGATTTTTTGTTTTCGTTTTTTGACACCGACTTCCAAAATTAAAGTTATTTTGCACTTTGAAAGTCGGTTCTATTTTTTTGCTAAAAACATTTTTTTATTTTTAACTTTTTAGTTGTGGTTCCCCATTTGTGTTAACAATTCATAGACATACGATTGCAGCAATCGCGGTTGATTTGCTGTCAATTTTTGAAGAGTTCCATTGTCTGTCTCCGAAACCCATCATCAGATCTATATGAAATGTAAATGGTACCATTACGGAACAAACTCCTTTCAAACAAAATAAGATTTTTGCAAATCCGTCAATTTATGACGGAGTTATGGTCGAATATACATTTTTTTTAAAATTAAACATCCGAATTGATTTACTCCTTCTTTTTGAAGTCGGTTAAAAAAAACTGGCTAAGTGCTTGTCGGATTTCACACATTAAGGAATCCGCACCAAATATTGGTTTTTGGTTAATAAAGTATACGTAATAATAAACACTATCACCAAAGTTCAAGTTCATAGGTCAAGAAGTTAAAAAATTCTTCGTAACAAAATTTTGTGACCGCCGACTACGGACGGGCAGACAGACGGACACGTATGTGACAGCAATAGGGCTCCGTTTGGACAGTTGTTTTGATTTAGTCCAGATTATCTTTCGTTGGAGTACCCACGACAGTGCCCACATCTAGCATAAATTATGTCGGACTGTGAAGAAGACCCGATGTTTCGCATCTCGGTCACCCAGGGTGAGAAATATTTTAAAATTTTGAAAAAAAAAAATATTAGAGATCTTTATAATAAGCCCTTCCATTAAATTAGATTTGTACTGCGGTACAGTTTAAAGACTTTTTTTTTTTGTTTTCCATTTAAATTTCATAGTTCGTGACCAACGTGATTTGTTCGAAACCATTTGCGTGCGAGTCCGACTAGCTCTTGGCCATTTTTTTCTTCGCATGGCTCGACAAAATGTTGTTTAAGCCTGTTTTTTTTAATGAGTCTTGTTTTTAATTGAAGTTGATAAGTTTAAGATGGTAATGAAAAATCAGGTTGTGTAAGTATCTAACTACCTAGTTAATATTATATATAATGCACGCAATAAAAATAATATGTGGTAGTTTGATAGCTTGGGTGACCTGTCAAAAGCATAATCGTTAATAACAAAAAAAAAATATATTAAAAAACCCGACTGTAAAAACTACTCAAAAAGTTCCAAAAAAGTTCCAAACAAGTCACTTTCCAGGCAGTCTGATGCAGTTGGTAGCATGCAATCAATAATTGAACTAAAACAACTGCCACGAACTGCATGAGACTGCTTGGAAAGTGACTTGTTTGGAACTTTTTAGTAGTTTTACAGTCAGCGTTTTTTTTATATAATATTTTTTTTTGTTTACCTACTACATAGTGAGTTATATTTTTGGAATCGCCTCCTCGAACCCCACTTAATATAGTTCGTCGACTTTTATTTTTTTTCCTTTTTACAATATGGCGTGTGGTTGTCGCCATATTGTATTTTGATTACTGTCATGTCCTCAGTAGCACTCGCAATATTAAGACGAATCAATTGACGTAAGAATTATCAAAATCGGCCCTTGCGTTTGGTCTCTATAGTGCCACAAAGGAACAAACATCGAACTCGAGGATCAAACTCGTCATCTTGAACTAGGTGAAATAGCTTAGGTTACGTTAGAACTGTGACCAACCCCGCGCGAGCCGATCGAGCGAAGCGAGCGGTGCCGCGGTTAGCGGCCGGCGAGCGCTACTTCTCAAAATAAAACAGATCAAATTTATTCGATATTTCAACGAGTAGGTATTTCCCCTCTTAATGTAATTTCGGGATTTTGAACTTCGGGATTTTGAACTTCGGGATGTTGGTCTTCGGGATTTTAAGCTTTCGGGCAAATGAACTTCGGGATTTCAAACTTTCGACTAAACAATCATTCGGCGTTTAATTTTTCGGGATTTGTTCCATAGATATTTTAAAATACGGTCTTTTAAATTTCGGTATTGTAATACGTACCCGGAGAGCGTGTACGACTCTTAAAAAATAAAACACACCCGTGTTCCTTCAGTTGCCTGTGTTAGAGACTGCTGTGATTCTTTCAGACACACCTGCGACTCTGTCAATTACTGCAGACATCTCTTTGAGGCGCGCGTGGAACACTATGCGCCGTCGACTTGGGCCTGGGGGTCTACTCCGAAGTTTTTTTACGAAGTATCGGCCGAATGTTCGGACATATTTGTGTGAAGTGTTAAAGTGAATGTGCCATACCTAAAATTGTAGCTCTTCTCTGAGAGCTTCTTCATACAAAAACATACGTAATGCCATTTCGCTACAATTTTAGGTATGGCACATTCACTTTAACACTTCACACATACATGTCCGAACATTCGGCCGATACTTCGTAAAAACACTTCGGAGTAGAACCCCTGGTCCTTATCGGACGGCGAGCTACCCATTACTCGCCGTCCGCAAGCCCGCACCTACGGTGGCCGGTAATCGTCTTGCGACTCCCGACGTCCAGGGCGCCTTTTGCAGCAGCTAGGGGTGTGAGAGCGCGAAGATTGCTTCTTTCACGCGTCCCAAATCCTCCTTCGCGAGCATTACTTAATGCTCGCGAAGAACAAAAACACCTTTTTTTTTTGTGGGGTGGGAGATCATCCAATGACATCTCCCGCTCTGGGTGGAGCGGGAGGGCGTGCCAGACTCTTACTGACTAAAACCCACCCCTATTCCATCCCTGCCTGAGTGCCCAGGGGAGCGGTAACTCTGTTACGAATTTATCCGCTACCAGTTTTTTTTTTATTCGTGCTTCGTGCTTTCCGAGGTACGAAGTTATTTTCGTAGGGAATGAATGGTCACGATAACGGTATTATTACTTGGCCACGTGGTCCTGAATCCCGCGTATAGCCTATCGTGTTAACTAACTTGAGTGGCTATCGTGAAAATTCGCAGGTGGTCTTAGTGACATTCTATCAGCTAAAGCGTGGCGATAGCAATTGTCAAACAGTCAAAAATATATGGTATTGACAAGCGCTATCAAAATGTCACGGGATCAATATAATTTATAGTTTGACATTTCGACAATCCCTATCACTGGCTTAATGACACTTTCTACGTTGGATACGCGACCCGCGTGTTTCTTCTCAATGTGGCCAGAACTTAAAATTGCTTTAGATTAGTAAATACATCCTCTGGGATCTCAATACTCCGCCGTCTACGTCCAAAAGCCATTTTATATTAAACTATTAATAATAAAATACTAATAAAATTCATATCGCCTAACTTTGCTAAAGAATTTCACTCAGGCGTGCACCTTTCTGCGAATAGTTCAAAATCTCGTTACTGAGCTATGAATGAAAGAAAGACAATATTTTCCTTTCTTTGGAGTTTCATATGAGAAATGTCTTTTCAGTACCTACCCATTTTGAATAAAACACAATTTTGAATGGAAGTTACCAAAAAGACATTTCTCATATATTCGGGAATTATTCAAATAAAAGGTCCAAAAAACAATGCCTTAACAATTTTTTTACGTAAGTACCCAATTAGGCGCTAAATGACTATAAAACTTTGAGCAAGCTATGGGAAGAACAGTACCAACCACCTCAGACTTCTTGAAACCCCAGGAACACCTACCACCCGGACGGGAACTGCAGTGGCCTATACGGAAAGCACTCAATTGGTTGGGCACCCAGCTAGGCCGCTGCAAATACAACTTAGCAAAATGGGGTTTTTAGACTCGTTTGAAACCCAAGGTGAGTGCGGTGCCCCTATCCAGAACATGTCTCTCATACTGGAATGCCCCAAGTGCACTATGGAGGACCTATTGAACGCTACTAACGCTACAAATAATATGGTCAAAAAGTTTCTGGGCAAAAAGTATTTAAAAAGTTAAGAAACCATCGATCGGTCGCGGACAAATTCGTAACAGAGTTACCGCGCCCCTGGGCACTCAGGCAAGGAAGGAACAGGGGTGGGATTTAGTCATTAAAAGTCTGACACGCCCGCTCCACACAGAGCGGGCAAAGTCATAGGATGATTTCCCACCAAGCCATCGATTCAAAAGAAGCAGAAGACTTGTTTAATTAAAAAAACTTTAACCATTCATTCGGAAAAGTTGAACGTTTGAGCTCTCCGCAATATCTTACTTGAAAAAAATTCTAGACAAGTACTCCGATTGGATTAAACGTACGTTTGAAATGGAATGAATCTGGCGGAAAAGTGCTGAATATCAATTTGTGGGCGACTCGCTGATTTTACTGGGTCTTGCGACACCAGACTTATTATGTAACTGTAAAAACTCGATTTATCTTTGTTCATCTCACCAGAAAATTGAATCCGAACGGCAAAAGTGAAGAGGTTAGGTATACCATATTTTCTGTTTAGTTTTTAAGGTTCCGAAAGTTCGAATGAAAAAAACGGAATCCTTGTAAGATCACCTGTCTGTCTGTCTGTTTAACACAGTATTTTTTTTTTCAAATTAATTGGAACGATTGAGTTGAAACTTTGTACACACATTAACATCTGTGACCCAAAAAAGGAAATGTAAATTAATTAATTTAGAATAATTATATAGGTCACTTTTGGGGTGCAAAATAAGTCTGAAAATTAAAGCAAAATTTTTCAAACTGTAGGTACCGTGAGGCATATCAAATAAATTATTTGCTTGTAGATTAGAGGAAAACTTATACGAAGTGTATATTTTGTTAGAATTCCCTATAGATTTGTTAGAGTTACAAATTATAGTAATAGTGGGACAGTTCAGGCTCGATGTAAAAAAATAAAATAATTTGATTGGATTAATAATGTACGATCGATAAGTAAATACCTGAATAGGTATGTCACCTCTAAATGTGCTGAATACCAATCAATTGTGCGCGCCTTGCTGAATAAGGCGACACTACCGATAAAAAACTCAATTCATCGCTATTTTTTTACCAGAAAATCCAATCCGAACGAATAAAGAGGAATAAAGTGAAGAGATTATAATACTTGTTTAGTTCAATTAAATGAATGGTCAATAAAACAGTTATATTATAATGCGGAGTATTGTTGTAGGTAGGTATCGTGTGTAATTACCCGTGTCACTTGGCGCAGGTCTTATGCATGTATAATGATCTGAGTAGCGGTTGTGCCTTGTCACTGTGTTGTGCTCATCGATTACGGTTGGCCTGTCAGCGGGGTGAGTCGATTGTTTTTTTTATAAAATTATTTTAAGCATAAGCCCCTAAAAACTATAGCTAAGCCGAGTTCTTTAACTCTTTTACAGACAGACGGAAAATTTTACAGCCCATAATTTAAAAATCCCGTTCCCTGTAGATATTCTACTGGTTTATCAGCTATTTGAAGACATTTCAATTCTTCATACTCAAAGATGTCGTCCACCTATAAATCTCCCCTAGATAAGTTATTTTGTGGCAGTTTTTCTCCGATTGCCAAATTATTCTGTCCATTAAAGGGTTAAATAAAGAATAATCTACCGAATGTTTTGGGCACCTTTAAAAAGAACTGGAATTCTTAACCTGTGAAGCCCCGAAACTCACCGGTGAGTCGGACCAAAAAAAAAAAAAATTAAAGAGAATACAAAAAAAAAAAAATCGGCTGTCAACCCGGGTTGTCCTCGGGGTTTAATTTGACAACCCGGATTTTGCCATGGGGCTTCACAATATAAAAGAAAAAAAAAAGTACTGAACAGTATAACCAAAAAAAAAACAAAAGATTTCACCGTCAATTACGTGTTTTATAAAGGAGAAAACAAATTTTTTTGAGCGGATTTCCTGAGGCGTATTCAATAGAAAACCATTCGTTAGCTCGGCTAAGTCTCAATCTATATTATTTGTAATTACTACTTTTTTTTGGGATTTCTCAGCGTTATCTTTTCAGCTCCTTAAAACCAAATAGTTATGTAGGTAACTTATCTATACTTTATTTCAATATTTGATTACAATATACATAAACATACATAAACTAATAAATAACTTAATAAAGGCCAGCTCGAACAGCCTTCTGAGTGTGTTCGTGGACCGCTGGGACTCGCCGATGTGGCGGCACTGGATGAGACTTCACACTGAGGGTGATCGCGTCCAAGGCCTGGCATAAACTGGCATTCCTGTGCGGTGCCACTTTGTGATTTCTGTGTCTTTTTATTGTATGTACTAACAATAGCTTATAAGGTTTTTTGTGTTACTAACAGTATATGGACTACGTCCGAAATAAATGTCTTATTATTATTATTATTATTATTATAAAAAAATATGTACAAGCAGCATAAAAGAGACTCATTGGGCATCGAAAAATTCTTCCACATCGCTGTCAATGGGAAAAATGCCCAGAACGCTGGCAGCATTGCCACGTTGAATACCAATACGTTTACGTATACGTTTCTATAATAAACTTCCTAGCCAAATTCAAGAACTAAGCATAAATAAATTTAAATCATTTATTAAACGTAAGCTATGCCAGAAAGCTTTTTACACAATTAATGACTTTCTTGAGGACAACAAGGCGTGGGATTGAGCTGCTTCAATGATATACATGAGCCATCGTTTTATATGTACTACTTACTGATGAAATTTTTTTTATACAAAGTTGATACGACAGAGGGGCTTTCCTTTAAACTGCCTATACTAGGTACTATTTTCAAGCTCTGTACCAAAAATCAATTAAATCGGAGCAGTAGTTTAGTCACAAACGATTTTTTAAGTTTTGGCCTCGTTTGAACACGATGTATCTTTCCTAACAGCTGATTATGTCTATACGCACAGGTCATGCACCTTAAAACGATAAATCTGAGTATAACCTACGATACGACGCGTTGTTGCCGTTCTCACGCAAGTCACAAGTACATTTTCGCTATAAGATGGCAATGCAAACAAGGATAATGGGTATAAAGTATGGTATAAAGGGTGGTTGCGTTTTACTCTGAATTGTAAGCTATTTAGTTTGTTTGAAAAAAAAAAAACCTCATTTATTATTATTTTTATTTTTATACCGTATCGAATTAATACTAAACACGTATAGTATACGTAGTTTAATTTAATGCCCCTCTGTCACATCAACGTTGTATATATTTTTTTTTATATTTTTTTTGACATGAATACTCGTATAGTATTATATTATATTTTTTTTTTTTTTTTAATTGACATTTTTTTTTTGACTTGAATACTTTGTTAAGTATTATATTTATTTTTTGATTGACATATTATTATTACTATTTTTTTTGATACGAATATTTACTTTGTAAAGTATTATATATATTTTTTTTTTCATTACTTAATAATTGTAAATGTGAGGACTATGTGGGTTATTATTATTATTTTCTCCTCCTTTTTACAGTAATTTTCAACGTTGTCTGACAGTTTGAGTACTTTTGCGGCCTACCCAAATGTCTTTTCTTTGGTATTGTTCGTCATGTAATTGAGCTCCTTAGTGGTTTTTAAGTTGAGCTATTCGACTATTGACAAATGCTTGCACTGACTGGACAGGTCCACTCAAATATGTTTGGTTCTTTCTTCAAAAGACTACTACAGACACTAAGCTGCATGGTCCTCATATAGAATAATGTGAATGCGAGAACTATGTATGTCGTTATATTCATGTAGATTTTATGATTGTCTGGCAGTTTGAGTATTTTTGCGGCCTACTCAAATATCCTTACTTTGGTATTGTTCGTCGGTTCGTTGAGCTCCTCAAAGTTCTGAGTTGAGCTTCGCGATGACTGACAAATGCTTGCACTGTCTGGACAGGTCCACTCGAATTCGTGTGTTGCTTTCTTCAAAAGCTCATCCCAGACATAAACGTACATGGTTCTCATATGATTTAACCAGTACACATTGTATGGATTTGAACATTTTAAAAGAGACTTTGACCTCTGAGTTTGTTTCGGTGTTTCTTCTCAGGGTAGTCAGCTAGGAAACACCGGCCTCATCTAGCTTAAACTGACAAAAACATTGACGTGTAAAAGTGTTCCTTGTAACCTATTTACTGAATAAACATCATTTATCAATGTTGATTTTTTGGCAAAGAAAAAGGCCAGCCCTCTGGTCAAATGTTTGTTGATGTCACGGAAAACCCGATGAACACTCGGACCCCATGGCCCTAATGTTTCAACCCCAAACGGCTCAAACATATAACTCCCAATAAGGTTGTTATATTTGCGCCGTTTGAGGTTTTCTGCACCTGTAGCAGCTGCCCCAGCACAGCACGCCGTGCCAAGAAGATGAAATGGCACTAGAGTGTCGATACATGTTGCATTCCACACCAATAAAGGCCTACCCATCTTCCAAGGCATTATGGTCTTCCCGTCTGGCCTCTTTCCATCGTCACGTGCCAGGCCATGAGGTCCTAAAACGGTGACAAGAACGTATTTAAGAGATTATTCCGTATTTGTAGGTAACTGAATAATCTTCATGGTGTCAAAGGTAAATACCATCCATTCGATTAGCATTCATTCCTTAAAGTCAATGACTTGTTTTATTTTGTTATATACTTTATTGCACCTACACTTCATAATGAACACAGGGCAATCATTTACAAAACAAGTTGCAACCTACAATATGCGGTTTTATCGTCTCTTACAGACAACCTTTGGATGGACTTAACGAAAGGAGATAGATTTAGGGTC
Source organism: Polia nebulosa (assembly GCA_951329385.1). Classification (NCBI taxonomy): domain Eukaryota; kingdom Metazoa; phylum Arthropoda; class Insecta; order Lepidoptera; family Noctuidae; genus Polia; species Polia nebulosa. The sequence goes on from OX589590.1 coordinate 16,373,956, forward strand.
AGTATACAGTGTGTAGTGCTAACTTATTTCGAATAGTCTAGAAACATTGCAACATAAATAAAGAATCTGCCGAATAGCTTTTAGGTTACTGCGAAATATTTCTGAAAATAATATACTAAACAGCGAATGTAATATTTCGTGTACCTTAACGTCCACCTGGAGATTTCTGTAGAATGTTCTCTGTGCAACATAGTAGACCAATGTCGGTGTATTACACGTAAGTCTGTATGATGTGGACGTATCTTTATGCGTTCGACAATTTATGTGCTGAGGTAGTAGGAGGTGGTAGGTACTTAACCAATTTTTTTTATTTTTGTGTCAAAACGTAACTTTCATCAAAAACCGCAAATAGAAAGAACTTTTCAAATCCGTTCAAAATTAAATAAGTTAGAAACTACGAATATTACTTATTCGTAGGTTAGAAACCTTTCAAATCTGGTGGAAGGGGAAACTGACAGTAACGGAGAAGGGATGCATGAATAGAAATCTGACGTCACCGCCAATAGGTTACTCGCGTACTAAAGAGATAGCGAGATGTTTCCACCACGCCCCAACTCTTCCTCATACCAATATTAGAAATGCTCTTTTCTGCTTCATTTAATAACCTATTTTTAATAACGGATTTATTTTCAGTGTTATTTGTTGTTAAGTAAGTATAAAATATTGTACAACAATAAATACAGGAAAATACCCAAGCTATCACCTGGGACTACTTGAGTCAATAGGGAATATGTTACTTCTAGGTATGCGTGCACCATCTTCGACCACATCATTGGTTACCATCAGGTGAGATGGTGGTCAAACACTGAACCGTTAATGACAAAGTAAAATGTTGAGACTATTTTAACAGCCGCAAAGAAAACTAAACCATAAACAATTAATTTGCCGGACTGTAAATTGTAGGTACTTACATTAAAATACCAGCCCCCTTAGCCAAAATACATTTCTGTTGACGTTAACGCTTCGTGCAAAAAGTATGGCAAAGACATAACTGGGCGTGAGTCACGTGACAGTTCTCTGTCTAACGCTTCGTGCAAAACGTAGTTGCCATACATTTTGCACGAAGCGTTAGCGTTAACGTTAACAGAAATGTATTTTGTCTAAAGGCTCAGGTATATGTGTTACGTAGGTAGTCTAATATCGCTGAACTGGAAATTGAAAGAATGTTAATTAATAAAGTGGAATCGAGTTAATGACGTAATTTATGGAAAACAATCGGAGTGAATACGAATTATCTGAAAACTAATAAATCGGCAAAAAGAAAGCTTTTACCGCCCCGGGTATTGCAGGGTATTTCAAACTTATCACTAAGAACACAGAAATGAAAGAGTAGTGGTGGCCCAGTGGTACGGCCGCACCACTCAGGCAGGCGCTTTACTTTGTGTAAATTATTTCATCACCACTGCTCTCAAAACGGTGAAGAAAAACATAGAAGACATGTGACATACACCAACCCACATTGGGCCCGCGTGATGGATTACGGCCCACACCCTCTCACAGAGAGGAGGCCTGTGTCCCAGTTGTGGGACTAAAATCGAGATTCAGGGTTTTTTTTTTTTGACTTGTCGATTTTCAATGAAGTTATAAGCACTTACTAGAATGGAATGATTTCATTATACAATTTTTTTTTAAATCTTTTATTTTTATTTTAGAGGGTTTGATCAGGCAATCATTAAATAGTCTTCTCTTTTCTCAATATTAGTCACTAAAACAAAACTGTTGTAAGTATGTACTGTATTGTGGTGGTGTCCTATTATGGTAGCGACCGATCTACGGGGAATCGGTAGTTCGACCAACTAACAGTTCTCTGGACAAGTTTACTTTTGGGCAAACGTTCTTCGGTCAAGTGAACTTCGAACAATCGACCGCCAATCACCACAAAAATAGCTTAACAATCCAATTATCTACCTACCCATTTGCAAACTAAGTAGATAGCTAATTTTAAAATAAATACTCAACTACTTCCATCTAGGTACTACTCAATTTACCTAATAGTCAGCAAGTTCGACGGTCGTCACTTGTTGAAATGTTATTTTAATTTCTAATGACGCGTTTTTGAAAGTTCATCTTTTATTAACATACAATAGGTTTGTTTGCCCTCGATCCCGACCTTAACATCGGCACACTGTCTTTGTTTCGATACGATCTTGGCAAAGCATTGACGGGTATTGTCTAAAAATCGAATGCAAACCCTTGAGGTGAAAAAAAATTGGTTAAACTCAAATTGTTCGATAGGTATCTGATATCTAAAATATATAAGAAAACCATAACCAATAATTTTGTGATAAACAGCAGTGAAATCAAAGTAATTGGATCAATTTTAGGCATTAGATGAAAAGTTATGCCATCTTTTTTATAGCTGGATGTTCTAGACGATTTCCCACACCATTTAATTGAACAGAAACTCATAATTGTTTTTTTATTAACGCAGAAATGTTTTCAAAGTTATCAAACTAAACGCGTGTGCAGAGATCTAACAACTGGTCAAAACTGAAATGGCCACTCATATATTGCCGTCTAATATAAGTGCAATTTCATATATAGGTAAGTCGTGAGCCTAAGTCGCCCGTATGAGCAGTCAAGAGGCTTTTTATAGTCTTTTACAGTATTTACTACCCACATGATAATTTTTGGAAAAATGTTATATTTTCGTTTTTAATTTAAACGTTTTTGTCCGTAAAACCGTGAACTCAATTAATATGTTCATAGTAATAAACATAACCCTTCTAAGTCCGCATGTTATGATGGGCGATAACGGAACCCTTCACTGCGCTTGGCTCGACACGCAATTGGCCGGTTTTTTTTTATTGTTGAGCGACTAAAATTCAATCAAATAGAATAATTGAATTAAATATTTAAATTTTTCTTTTTAGGTTAACTTCTGCTTAACCTTAAAAAGAAGGGAATTCAGGCGTAATATTATGTAATGCTCGTATTCATTTTGATCTTTTTCTTTTTTTTGTTGAGTGGGAAATCATCCAATGACTTCTCCCGCTCTGGGTGGAGCGCGAGGGCGTGTAAGACTCTTACTGACTAAAAACACACACATGCTATACACACACACACACACATGCATTTGGAGTTAGACATTTCCAAGCACCTGTGTTATCTATAGATATAAAAGAAGAAACTGACTGACTGACTGATATTAACGCACAGCCGAAACTACTGGCATTAGAGAAACGTGAAACTTCGCACACGGCTTTCTTTTATAATGTAGGGGAGCACTATGAAAGGAATTTTGGAAATTCATCCCTTTTTTTATTTCTATGGGGTTAAAGTGAGGGTCGACGGCGCGTAGTGTTCCACGCGCGCCTCAAAGAGCTGTCAGCAAAACATGAAGGGGCCCGTCATGGCCGATGCCTGCCCAGGGGTTGAGGATAAATTCAAAACAGAGTTACCTAGCCCCTGGGCATTCAGGGCAGGCATAAATAAATGAAATGAAATGAAGTTCACACATAAACTCCCTGGAACGGTTGAAAATATTTGACTACTTCATGCACACTGTGTTAAAAACTACTAAAGTAGTTGGTCTATTACTTCTCTCATTATGTAGACGATGCATACCTCTTTTGTGAACCGTACTTCAGCTGCTGAACTTCTTAGATTGGAGTTTGATTTCAAACTTGGACGAAAACTTTTCCGGGTCGCTTTTGATCGAGCATAACCGCTGTAACATTCTTGTATGATCACACACCAGAAAAGGGCCCGCTTGCAAGACGTCCAAAAAAAAATTAACCGCCTTGAAGATTATTAGTTGCCTCGCTTATTCATAGAAATCAAGATGCATTTGTATATGTCATCGGATAATCACAAACACCGTTTGATTGTAATAAATAATGCGAGATAAACTCTCGACATATCCTACTATAATAATTATAATGCGAACGGCTAAACGGATCTGGGTGTTTTTTTTTTAATAATGCTTGATGAAGCACGAGAAAAGAGTTCCTGGAAGGAGTTGGGGGAGGACTTTGCCCAGTGACAGCTTAGGCTAGAAAAAAACTTTTTTTTTTAAATAAACCGACGAAAAAGAACTAAAAAGCACAAAATAAATAAACATTTCAAGTCTTGTGTTATATTGAGCTTATTTGCTTATACTATCAAATTTTGTTCATACTAATTTTGAGTCAGCGCTCCATCTAGACATCTACCAATAAACAATGCTGTTGTGAAAAACGAATCCAATAAATCAACGCTGTGATGATTCTAGCAACTTTTCGTGAAGTATCTCGACTCATTAATTCAAGTGTAGTATCTACAGAATGCCCTATTTTTGGAACCCGGAATACACTGTAGGAAATCTAAATTGTTGATCACGCCAGTCCTTATTTCACCATAAACACCTGAATTATGAAACGCGAGGAAAATAGAACGTTTCTTACATTTGTAAGTAATTGCTCAAGTTTATGTGCATGTATGAAACATATCAGATTCTGCATCACACTAATATTATAGAGGCAAAAGTTTACGTGTGTATATTTGTTACTGAACTTGAATCGTTGAATTGAGAATTATTATATTATCCTGTATATTTTTTTAATTGAATTGATTTGTTGTTTCACATTAATTGTGTTTGTACTTTAAATAGATTTGTATTTTCTTTTTAAAATGTGATTTAAGTGTTGTATGTATGTGTTAAATGTTTAGTTTATAAATTATTATGATTGCATGTTCTCAACATTATCCTTTGTAATGCAAGCAAGAAACAAAAAGCTATTTTATTTTGATTTTTTTATTGAAGTTATACTTGTTTTGGCGCGTTAGGGAAAAATTATGAGAGGAAATTTTTACGAACCGTCACAAAAAGCCTACAGCCTGAAGTTAGCTAGAACGGACACCCTGAAGTTAGCTATGGTCTGTGGTTCATGAAGAATGATTGTTTCCTTTTGTAAATTTTGTGACAGTTTGGTTTTTTATCTTGTTACGCCAAAGACGTATAACTTCTTACGTGCGTACATAAGTACACACACGCTTTTTTATGTTTGTTACTCCTTCACGCTCAAACGGCAGAACGGATTTGGATGAAAGAAGATCCGCAAAATCCCATACAAAAAACCCAGGCCCGGCGCAAAAGAAATGTATCTTATTTTTCAGACTATTAATAGTAGAAATATTGTAAATTATCGCTATTGCCAAATTCGGTGACTTAGACTATGAAAGGTTATAGACAAAGTTTCAAATGCCAGCCATCTGATGCACCAGAATGAGAAGCCGGCTTGTATCTGTACACGAGAAATAAGCTCACACAGATAAAATGAGAAGCCGATACGTCATCGTTACGTTCGTCAAGGTCACTCACACATTTTGACGATCCTGCTTCATTTAATGTTCAATGACGTTGCGTCTATAACCTTTCATAGTCTATGTTCAGTGGCTAGTTTTTTGCCCGATGAAGTTTCATAAGCGCTAGAAGTAAAATAAACACTTAAGGAAAAACTGCATCTTTCTGTGTTTTGTGCTGATTTGCTCAACTAATATTGACAACCTGAGTATGTATTTTTACATGTGGCATACTTATCTGTATATATGTACATTATTGATATAAAAATGCAATACTTGCATTATGGTTTTTGCTTTTTGTACGAGTATATTTAGAATGGCTAGAGGTGTGTACGGACATCTGGGTTTTAAAATATAGTATAATAGCGTACTATATTATGTTCAACAGTATATTACGTAGACCCGAAATATAGTACACAACCCTACATACGGCTGTGATTTGAGGACAAAAAGGCTTGGGATTGAGCTGCTTCAATTATATACATGAGCTAATGTTTTCGTTTGTACTTTTTGCGTTTCTATACACAGATGACATCTTTTTGTACACTTGTAAAGTATAAATTTTTGTTATTATTATTTTTATTGACATATTATTTTTTTTTTGACATTAATACTTTGTAAAGTATTATATATTATTTTTTATTACCTACTTAATCATTGTAAATGTAAGGACTATGTTGGTTATTATTATTTTTCTCCTCCTTTTTCCAGTAATTTTTAACGTTTTCTGATAGTTTGAGTACCTACTTTTGCAGCCTACCCAAATGTCCTTTCTTTGGTATTGTTCGTCGAGTCATTGAGCTCCTTAGTAATATAGTCCTTAGCTCCTAATTTGAACTATTCGACTATTGACAAATGCTTGCACTGACTGGACAGGTCCACTCAAATATATGTTTCTTTCTTCAAAAGACCATTACAGATTACAGATTGACGTGTAAAAGTGTTGTTAAAACCTAATTACAAAAATAAAATCATTTATCATTATCATTCATTTATCATTTACACATACGTATGCCGCATATTAAAATACATACTCAGGTTGTAAATATTAGTTAAGCACAGAACACAGGAAGATGCAGATTTTTCCTTAGAAGTGACATTTTTACATCTAGCGCAATAGAAACTTCACCGGGAAAAAAACTATGTTAGCCACCGAATTAGGCAAAAGCGATACTTTACAATATTTTTACTATTATTACTCTGAAATCTGAGACACATTTCTTTTGCGCCAGGCCTGGGTCAATTTTGTCGGATCTTCTTTAGTACCAGGATAGCGTTAATGGTAGGAAATACTATTTTCATGCGGTTGGGGCCGCGGCCGGGCGGCAGCTAGTACCTACATAATGGACAAGCATAAGCATAGTCGGCCTATAATATTTAGTGCTGGGACACAGGCTTCGTCTCTATGAGAGAGTATGGGCCATAAACCACCACGCGGGCCCAATGAGGGTTGGTGGATGATACATCACATCGCAAGGGAACCAAAACTTCGAAGACATGCCAGTTACCTCGCGATGTTTTCCTTCACTGTTTTGAGAGCAGTGGTGATACAATAATTTACTAAAGTTAATTAAGTTGAGTTAAAAAGAATGTACTAATGAAGACAGAAGTGCATGGAGAGTTCCAAACCAAAATCGTTTGTACAGGGTTTCATCGCCTTAATAATACGTCTTGAACGACATAGATGGCGCTAGTATAGTAGTTTGGATTGGAAAATATACATCTCTCGTTAAAGAACATTATCTTGTTTTTTGCTAGTTACAATATTACTTAATTTTAACACAAATTCTCCTACGACATTACAAACCTTATAAAGCAAAGCTCGTAATAACTAGGATTCGAACTCGGTGGCATAAAATTTACCGATACCATAGCCACTGGACTATTGCGTCATTACGCAATGAGTTGAAATTATCCTACTCTTTATTATATCGAAGTTGTTTAGCGACTTTAACCTGTATCATAAATCTCAAAAGAATTGAGGGTAGTTTAATATTGACTGTATAAAAATTAAATCTTTTTGTTCAATCATAACGTTCTTTACTATCTTTGAATGAGTTCAGTTACGATTGCATTTAACATTTTTTTAATATTTATCTTTACCATGAGTTCGCGTTCTAATATTGATATGGCTACGAGGGCCCAAATAATAGCATTGCATAATCAAGGCCTAAATTATTCTGAAATTTCGAGAGAAACTGGCTTAAACGTAAGTAAGGTTTTAAAATCACTGTTCGTTATTTATTTTATTATCCATGGTTATCGATACACGAAAATAATAAATAATATATTTCCCTTATAGGTAAAGACTGTCACTTTATGGATAAAGCGGTTTCAAGAAGAGGGTTCGTTGGAACACCGCAGTAGATCTGGCAGAAGACGCCATATTGACTCAGACCAGCGTCAACTTGTGGTGCAAGGTTATGAGGAAAATGGCTTTACACCAACAAGATATTACGCAGAGTTGTTTGATACATCTTTGCGGACGGTGTATCGTGCTCTTCATAGTGAAGGTCTGCATTATCGTCGACATGCTATTAAGCCATTGCTAACCGAAGCTAATAAAAGAGCACGATTGGAGTTCGCTTTGAAATACAGACATTTCGACTGGAGCAACGTTATCTTCAGTGATGAAAAGACTTTCAAGTCTAGCCAGCACGGGCGAGTTAGGTTGTGGCGTAGGAATAATACGCGTTATGATAGTGATCACGTTGTGCCTAACTCTGAATCCGGTCGTATAACAGTGAACATTTGGGGATGGATGACAGCTGCAGGACCAGGAGAACTTACTGTAATACCCAGTCGTGCAAACAGTGTTAACTACTTAGATGTGCTGAATGACGTCATGTTGCCCACTGTGCGGAATGTTTTTCCTGTAGAAGACATGCCAGTAATAACGTTCGTGCAGGACAATTGTCATATACACCGTTCCATAATTGTGCAAGAGTGGTTTAGCCAGCAATCGGACATACGAATTATTCCTTGGCCTGCGAGATCGCCAGATTTAAACCCCATTGAAAATTTATGGGGCGTTATGGTTCAAAAGTGGGACAATAGGAACGAAAGGACTAAGGAAGCACTGAGTACTCACTGCATGGAGGTATGGGATTCTATACGGGGTCACAATTTATGTGAAAATTAATAGACTCCATGGGTTCGCGGTTGCAAGCTGTAATCGATCAAAATGGCGGATACATGAAATATTAAAGAATATAAAGTGTTGACTATTGAATTGAGTAATAATGATTGAGTAAAAATGAAAAGACCGGGGTAGCTATAATTTATATGATAAATTACAGTAATCAAACTTGGTGTAAGTTGGATAAATTTATACATTACTTTATAACAACAAAATGTTATTACACTAATGATTTTGATTTCTTATATAATATAAGAAATTAAAATAAAAACAATATAAATATAGATTCCTTTCCAACATAATAAATTATTTATTTATTATTATAAACAACTCGGTCCCAAAATGACAGCTATAACCCGGTCTTACAATTGTTATTGATTTTAGGTTTAGCTTCAATTTCTTCCTCCTTCTGGAACGAATACTTAAGCTATGAACCTTAGTCATAACATAATGCACAAATCAATCATTATAGTCAATACCACTAAACATAATTATGCAAAACGTAAAATTTTTATAATTTATGAGTAGGTAAAATATTTACAGAACTAAGGTTGCATATATAGTGAAAGTTATTATAACATAATGTAAATAAAACTAAATAATAGAAGAATAGCACAACACAGTTTTGATTTAGAATACTTATAATATCTATTATACAGTTTTACTTTGTTAAGGTCTTCTATTTTGTAATAGAGTTATTCAGTTATAAATTTTACTTGTATTTCTCCTTAACAAGTGAATTAAATCATTGTTAATTGGATGTAAAACTGCTAGGTTAGGTTATACATTCTATAAGAAAGAAAGACATAAATTGTATTCTTCTTTGAGAATTAAATGTCTTAAACTATAATCAATAAAATAGTTTCATTTCTTATCCTTTACGAGAATTAAACTTAGTAAATCTTAAGCTGTAAGAAAAATATATCTAAATCTTCTTACATAAATGTTTTTTACTAATAATACTAATACTTACCACCAATTATGAAAGTAATTTATATAATATATATTTATATAATGTTATATATAGTAGTATATGTATACTTGTATATTATCCCTATATTCATTTATACATCTTATACCTCATATTTTTTATATTATTTATAAGAAAAAATAAAATAAAAACGTTTAAAAATACAAAAAATAGAATATAAATTATATACATATTATAATAATTAAATTTAAAAAAAGTCGACAGAGAGCTGGGTTGCGAACCGGTGCCCTGTTGAACGATCTATGTTATTCTGCCATGCTTATCCACCTGAGCTACTGATTATTTATTCTGGAACGTGAAAATAAGAGCTACTTTGTGAATGTAGGGATTTTTATTATTTATGATCGACGCCATCTGTAGTCGAATTAACCGATATACCAATTGGCTTATTTAGTTTGGTTTAGATGGCGCTGTATTAAGTACTCGGAAATAAGAAAATATAGTAATTTTTGTTTATTTGAATATAAATATATTATTATTACTTAGTAATTATTTTAGGTATTAAAAACCGTATTATCTGCCTCTGCATAATAAGGTTTATAAGCTTTGCAGTGTTATTTTTAGGTTTATAAGCTTTGCAGTGTTATTTGACGACACGGTTGGCGCAGTGGTTGAGCGTTCGGCTGCTGCGCTGCGTATCGCGGGTTCGATCCCCGCACGGAACAAATATTTGTATGACCTACAGATAGTTGTTCCGGGTCTGGGTCAGGCCCGGCCAGGTCGGGTTGAACAGCGCCATCTAGTCGTCTCATGAAAGTCATGATACGTAATGCAAAACCTCACAGTCAAAAGTCGACCTTTGGCTCTCCATGCACTTTTGTCTTCAACAGTACAAGACTTTAATTAATATAACAAATCGATACTTCATGCCCATTTCCAGTAGAAACTCAGAGTTCCAGGCTGGTGCAAGATAATGCGACACGTATCTTTGTGACAGGTAACTTACCGCACGACCGCGAGATGCGCCGTATGGTTTACTCGGCGCCATTTTGTCGCTAAATGTCAAATTCGTTACACAAACTGTCAGTTTCTAGTGCCACTGTCACTTGTTGCGTTTCGTTTTAGCTATGATCTAATGTAGAAACAACACATACCTTACGATACGTAATTACGTTAAAAACAATTTTTTTTGATCGTTGGTTATAATCATCTTTGCGCATTAAAGGGCTATCTTATTTTGAATATCAGAACAGTACGTAACTATAAGCAATCCTTTGTTTCAGCTAATCAGAAATTTTACACGTCAGTGATTTTATCAATAAAAGGTCCCCCGATATTTGCAAACACCGAAAGATTATAATAAAGCTTGCGAGATCGTAAGCTCTAGATGTATTATGAATAGATCATTTTAAATACAATAAATATCACCCTAATTTGATAATTTACAATGCATCCCAGCCTTATTGAAAATAAATAGTTTTCAATTTTCGGGATTTTTCTTAAACTAACAGTGATAACAATAATTATCCGGGGATATAAATACTCTGTCTAGATACTATAACAATGAAGGACTCGAAAATAAACTACGATCAAACAATTATTTATTTTCCGATGGTCCGTTTTATGAACTTAAAAAATGTAAAAATGTAATGTGTGAAACAGATTTAATCCTATTTATAGAATTTAATTCATTTTCATTTCTTACAAAAAAACAAAACACCTCCAAATTACAGATCTCGAACAAAAATGGTGGAAGTGACTGAGGGAAACCCAGGGCCGGAGGAGCCCAAGCTCAGCAAGGGACGGGAGGCGAACTGGCCAGCAGTGCTGGTCTTCATCCACATTCACCTCCTCTCCTTGTTTGGGACATGGCTGCTGATCTACGAAGTCAAACTGATGACCCTGATTTTCTGTAAGTCTTATAAATACAAAATTAATAAATTCATGATTTAAGTTCTCCATTCAAAATATATTATATTACGGAATAGGGCTTCCAATCCCGCATATCCAGCCTTGCGGGATCCCGGTATTGGCGAGATCAAAAAATTTCAATGACGCGGGATCCCAGTATAACGGGTTCCTGCATTTTTCAAAATAGTAGATTGTTATACAAGGGTCGAAAGGAATCAATTCCCCTAAGAGGTATTTAGACGGCGCGTGGCGGTTATAGTCCGAGTAGAAATTGATGACTTACACCCGTGTTAAACACTCTACTTTTCATTTGGAATATAAGGAAACTAACAAAATAATAATAACTATTAGTATAGATAACCGAGATTTTGAATTTCGGTACAGCTTACAGAGTTAGTATCCCTCCAAATTATATATATAAATTTTAAATATGGAATACATCACGTCACTCAAACTAAAAATTTAACAATAACTTTAATAGCGGTAGTTTGTATTTTATTTCTTCGTTATTTGACACCGACTTCCGAAATTAAAGTTATTTTAAAATTTTTAGTTTTCGTTTTTGGAAGTCAGTTGTTGTTTTTTTTTTTAAGTTTTTTATTTTTCACTTTTTAGTTGTTATACCCCAGAACTCAAAACCCCAATGACATGGAACGTGGAATTAAAACATACTCATAATTGGAGGAAACCAAAACGTCATCTATGTATACATATTTTTCGTTTTTGTCCAGTTTTTCAAAAAGCGCTGAAGCAATTTCGATAAAATTTATATAGGACTACCTCGAGAGTATATTTTTTCCGATAAAAAAAAAATTTGAAAATCGGTCCACACCTGACAGAGAAATCAGTGGACATACATAAAAAAAAATACAAACAAAAAAAAAACATACATACAGTCGAACATAGAACCTCCTCCTTTTTCATGAAATAGCTAACGGCAAAAACAAGTTGGGGTGTTTGAATTCGTATTTACGAATTCAAAGACCCCAACTTGTCGAAACGGGAGAAGGGTAGGCTTTTAGTGTGGGACACTAATTGTATCGATACATTTGTGCCATTTCATCTTCCTAGCTCACCGTGATGTACTGTGTCAGTCTCGGTCATATTATTTGTGGAGGTTCAAACGGGAGCGTATCTACCGTAAAACCGGTGTCTTGTAGGTAAATTATGATACTTATGTACTATCATTAAGATAAATGTAACGCTCTAAAGAGTGGGTAAGACAATATGCCCAAAACAAGTCATATTCATTTAACGCAAGCGATGTTTCAAGTGGCCGTATTTATTTGTAAGCTTATTTATGCCAGAGCCGATAATTTTTAAGACCGAAACAATTTAGAACAGGATGACACCCATTGCAAAAGGAAGAAAATAAAAATAAAAAAAGAGGAAAAATAATTTACGGGCTGTTTGAGGTCGGGAAAGGTTTATGCGCAAAGTTGTAGGCAATTAAAAAATCTAAAACTTTTGAATTTACACTTTTTTAACCTAAAATATCTGCAAAAAAATCAAAATAACCGACTTTTTGGTTTTTTATTTTTATTTCCTAAAAAAAAAGTTTTTCACGAAATTTGGTGAAAAGTTACCTTCTTATGTGCCAAACACGCTCTAATTTTTTCTATTACGTATTATTTGTAGTATTATATAGTATTGCGCACCGTGCGTGTTTCGTGTAGGGGTCACTACACAAAACACGCACGGTACGCAGAAATAGCAATGAAAAAAATTAAAAAAGAGGAAATACGAGAATATCAGACGGGCTGGAGCCGCCTGACGCTGGTTTTCAAATGAACCTTTCAAAGGACTGTGACGGATCATTTGTAGGTAACAGCTACGAACTAAGTGTAATAGTGAAACAAGTTGTAGTAAAAAAAAAACTATATATATAAACAGTAAATAGATATTATGTAGAAGGTATTTATATGCGTGTAATGTAGGTAGGTATGCATAAAAATACTATTTCTAATTAATAAACAGAAGATACAAATAAGGAAATACTAAATACATGCTAAAACAGCCGCACTTCTTCGACAGGAGTTGTAGTTTGCCCGGAAATCGCGATAAACCGTTTTTCACACTTAAAAGTTCACCCCCTTACCCTTCCCGACCTCAAACCGCCCGTGAATTATTTTTCCTCTTTTTTATTTTTTTATTTCTCCCTTTTGCAATGGGTGTCATCCTGTTCTAAATTTTTTTTTGCTTTTTTTCCATTTTCAAAGGCTTCGGCCCTGGCCTAAAGAGCCACCCATACCACGGGGTCTCATCTCGAACAAAGAAATTTAGTTCAAATAAATGTCAATAGATGGCGTAATATGCATCGATTTCTTAGTGAAGTATAAGTAACATAGATATTTTGAAAAAAAATATGGAATAAACATATTCAATAATATCATATTCATACATAAATTACCGAGATAAATTTATTAAACAATTTCAAGAATGATGAAAATATTTTTTGCGTGGTGATTTCTTTTTTCATTATGTATTAAAATTGTAGATAATCATATTCATCCTATACTACTTATATTATAGATGCCATAGTTTTGATGGATGGATGAATGTTTGTTACTCAATCACGTCAAAACGGCTAAACCGATCTGAATGTTTGGCAAAGAGATAGATTATAGTCTGGAATAGCACAGTTGGGAAGTACTAATTCTACGAGGGCGAAGCCGCTGATAGAAGCTGATAGTCGATGTTTGTATTTTGTTTCTTCGTTAATTGGACACCGACTTCCGAAATTAAAGTTATTTGAATAAAATTAGTATTTTTTTCTTTTTTAACCGACTTCAAAAAAAGGAGGAGGTTCTCAATTCGACTGTATTTTTTTTTTATGTGTGTTGTTACCTCATAACTTTTTTAACCCACTTTAAAAAAAGGAGGAGGTTCTCAATGCGACTGTTTTTTTTTTTTTTGTATAACTTTTTACTACGTGAACCGATTTTGAAGATTTTTTTTTATTTGAAAGCTGTTGCTTCACATGTGGTCCCATTTCAATTTGGTGAAGATGTGCTAAAGAACTTCGGAGATACACAATGGAACTCTTCAATAAATGATAGCAAACCTTCCAGAATTGCTGCAATCGCATGTCTGTATATTGTTTTCACCACTTCACAACATTACATCACGCTGATACGCTCTGAAGGGGTATACAGATTTGTACAGTTCACCCTGATACACCATAGTTTCACCAACTATGTTCAAATTCCCTATTTTTGGGGCAATCAATTCGGGTATAACTTTACTATTAATTTATTTTTAGAATGAGGTACAACTACTACGAAAAAAATAAACTTTTAAAAAAAAAACAACCGACTCCAAAAAATAAATACACTAAAAATTAAAAAAAATACTTTAATTTCGGAAGTTGGTGTCAAATAACGAAGAAACCAAACTAGAAACACCGACTTCCGAAATTAAAGTTATTTTTTTAATTTTTAGTGTATTTTTTTTTTGAAGTCGTTTGTTTTTTTTTTAATTTTTTATTGGAAGTCGGAAGTATTTTTTGTAAAAAAGTTTTTTACATTTCACTTTTTAGTTGTGGTGCTGCAGAACTAAAACTACTTATTAAAGTTATGCCCGAATTGATAACCCCAAACTTGTTTGGAGGAAGCCAAAACGTAATCTGTGCATACATATTTTTTTCTCAAACTATCGGTAAATTAACCATTATCACCACCCAATGTTACTGTCTCATCCATGTCATGGCGAGTTTACTAATTTAAATCTTTAAGTCGATAAGTAACTTCGCGTGTTTTCGTGCCTTACCGATCCTCAACTCATTTTTGAATTGATTGTTGTACCTACAGCAAGCCGCATGACAGTAGTTATTAAACCAGTATAAAGTTAATCGAAATGATTTATTGTTTAAAACTCATTAGCACTTCGCCCGCGTGGATTTCGTAAATACAGCCCATAATAAATATAATTTATAGCCTATAGCATAGATAGCTCCCAATAATAATGTAGCTTTGTACATCCAGTGAGTTTTTTTTTAGAATTGGATCATCAGTTCTGCAGATTACCCCCTACATACAATCTTACCTCTTTATAATATAAGTAGATATAGATTCAACTTATCACAGTAGCTAACGCGGGTTTATATAACTTATCACATTAATTTTCCGATAATTTTTCTTCCAGAAACTCGGCCTTATTCCATTAAACTAAGTATTTTTATTTATTGAAATGTCATTACTATATACTACGCTAGGCGAGCTCAAGGTTAGTGTCACAACTATCTTGCTTTCATTTCGACTGACCCTTACTGACCTACATAATCTGCAGAAACCCACAAGGATTTGTCATCAACTCCAAGCCCCAAATTAAATTTACCGTTTCATCTGTGTCTCTCATGTCATTAAGTTGCCCTTTGTGCAGACATGTTTGCACAAAGGTGCAACATCATTATCATGAATGTTTCTCGGTAAATTATTATTTATTCCATAAATTGATAATCATGTATTAGAAATATTTTTTCCAGTTATTATCCTGATATCAGTGGCAATCTTGGGCATGACTACTGGAGCCCATCGGTTGTGGGCACACGGGTCGTATAAAGCTAGTACAGGACTGCGGATCGTACTTATGCTGTTCCAAACTTTGGCTGGAGTCGTAAGTATTGTACTTTTAGTACACATAAAAAATAAAAATTGTTGACTCTCTGCACGTGTTGGTTTTAAACTGTACGTGCAGAGAGTAATTGTAATAAAATACATAAATGTCAATCAGTAACTGCCTATTTTTTTTTAAATAAATAATAGACAAACTGACAGTCTTACAGCGATAACTGACGATTGCCGAAAAGTGTGGGGATATGTTTATTAATAAAAAAATAAAAAAATAAATATATATATAGAGGGATTGGCGATACATTCCAGGACTATTCCATTATACTAACCATATTCCATAAGAGGCCAATGTCCAGTTAGAATGCGTTAGATTATTTATATAGGAAAGCTTGTAATGTATATACAATGTATTTGTCGAACAAGACCTTCTTACAAGAATCGTTATATGGTAAACGTGCACCTGCAGTTGATGCTAGAATGTCCCTTTGTTGCATTTTATTTCACACCCAATAAATATATATTTTTCCATAGTAATTTTCTCTTTCAGTCTCCACCTGACCGACAGTTGCATAAGATATTAAAATCCCTTTCTTGGTAAACACCAACCAGCAGTACATACTAGAATATCCCTTTTTTACGTCTTTGTTGCAACTTATTCCACACTGCTGAGCGTGAGGTTCAGGATTCGATTTTCGGGTCGGGCAATAAGTGCTATTGGGTTTTTCCATTTGGAATTACTCTGTAGCAGCCTGGAGTTTGTAAGTTGCTGGTGTGACACCCCCTGTCGGAAAGCATATAAAGCTGTTGGTCCTGCGCCTGATCTCTCCCCGCGAGTGTCGGATTGCCGTCCTACCGGACTATAAAGGTACTAGTAAAGGAACAAAGAGTGCACATGTGTTTGAACACATACTGGTGCACTATAATATCTGTTGCGTAGGTACTTGGCTAATCTCCGTTAAGACTGGCCACCGTGATCGAAATTCGGTCAGGAGGATAATTTTTTATTTCACTCCGCAAATATTTCTAGAAAATCCTTCTCCTTAAGGGGAACGGCCGAGGCCCTTTTACAGTCCATTAGCGCCGCCAATCGAAAAAATGTCATAACTCGTAAATAGAATCAAAAATACAAAATGTGGTCTATTATTAGTGTAGAAAAGGCAATAACGTAATTTTATAACACATTGTCAACACTTGAAATATAGCTGTTTAGCTAAATCGTGCATTTGTAACAAAAACGGCCGTTTATGTTTTGGATTTAGCCACATGGCCGACATCAGAAGTAAATACTGCAAGCTCTTCTAACATAGCTGCGATTTATTCCACGAACCATTTTTATGCCTATTACATTGTTACGTTGACCGTATTACGAGACCATTCGAGAATTTGTCGAAGTTTGTAGACGACTCCACTTTGTTCGAGAACATTCCACAATGAATCAAATCAAAAAAAGGTTTCCGAGGGATCGCGACGGAAGATTGAGTTTGCTTCGGAATATCGAGAACTTGTGGCTCAGTTTCCCGTTGCTGAACCCTCAGCCGTAACGTCGAAGCCAGTGCCCGATAAGAGAGCTCGCAAGACAGTTAAGTGATGAATCTTCATTGCGGGTCTTCCATTCCTCTATGAGTATAATTATAATAGGTACGGTACTTATAATTTTTATGTTGTATACTGTCGGTCACTCGATATTTTAAGTTTTTTTTTGTTTGATTATTTACATACTTATGTCAGTAGTGTCAATTGACATGTTTGACATTTATAATGTCCCGTGTTTCGTTCGGAAACAGACTACTGTGGATTTATTTTGTTTGGCCTACGGGCTTTTTATCTTTTTAGGAAATTAATTAAAACTAATGTAGCCGGCGAGTGCATCGAGGTTTGAGTGCAAAAATTAATTTTTGAAATTAGTTTTTTTTATTTTTTATTATTTATTTTTATTAATATTTATATTTGATTATGTCAGATAATCTCGTAGAAAATAGTTTTTTTTTCATGCTCATCTTCTTGTGAGTCAGATCAGAGCTTTGCCAGTGCTTTTAGTGATGCCAATTCTCTGAATCTGAATCTTCGAGACTACCTTTCTTCAACATTTTCCAACTGTCGCAAATTTTTTAACGCTGTTCACATAAATGCTCAAAGCATTCCAGCTCATTATTCTGATTTGGTATCGTCCTTCGACTCAGAACTTGTCCACGCTGTCCTTGTATCTGAAACGTTTCTGAAGCCTGCTCTTCCTTCCACGCAGTATTCTCTGCCTGGATACAAAATTGTGCGAAATGACAGAAGTGGCAAGGGATGTGGAGGGGTTGCCATTTATCTACGTGGTGATATCAGCTATAAGATTGTTGACCAGTCTCCGAGTGCCTACTCAAAGTTTGCTGAACACCTATTCATTGAAATTAATTTTCATCATACAAAACTACTTTTAGGTGTCTATTATAGTCCCTCTTGCCAAATTGACTACTTTTCCTCCTTCGAAACTAAATTAGAAAATCTTTCATCACTATATGATCATACACTTATTCTCGGCGACTTCAATACTTGTTTGCTCAAGGGAGATTCACGCAGCCGTAAACTCCAATCACTTGCCTCTTCTGTCAATATGCAATTACTTCCGCTAAATGCTACTCATAGGGCCCCTCACTGTACTCCTTCTCTCTTAGATCTAATTCTAGTTTCTGACCCTAACAAAGTAGCCACACATGGACAACTTCCTGCTCCTTTTTCCTACCATGACCTCATTTACCTTTCCTATAAAATTCGACCTCCTAAACGCAAGGCCAAATTTCTCTTTCTTCGTAGTTTTAAAAACGTTGATTTGGAGCGTTTGAGGGCTGATGCGGGTGGGATTGACTGGTCTTCTGTGTTCACCGGCGAGGATATGGACTCTATGGTGTCAGTTTTCAGCAGGACTATGTTGGATTTGTATGATGCTCATGCTCCCCTTAAAAAGGTGAGAGTCAAACACCTTCCTGCACCATGGCTTTCCCCTGATGTAAAAAACCTGATGGCGAAGCGTGATAAGGCCAAGCGTCTATACAGGAAGCGGCCCACTGAGGAAAACTGGGACCTCTATAAGAAGATGCGAAATCGCTGCAGTCGTTTGTGTAGGAATGCGAAAAGGCGCCACATTCACAACTCAATTGATACCTTAAATCCAACACAAGTATGGCAATTTTTAAAGACTCTTGGTATTGGCAAAGCCTCTAACAAGAGTTCTCTTGATAAAATGGACCTCAATGCACTTAATGCGCACTTTTCTACGTCACCAATTATACTCGATAACGATGTTAAATCTTCGACTCTTAATGATCTTTCCAATCTTCCTTTGCCAGCAAATACTTCTTTCACTTTCCACCCAATTACTGAGCTAGATATTAAGAAATGTTTCCAATCCATATCCACCAAGGCGGTAGGTGACGATGGCCTACAGCTCCAAATGTTCCTACCTATTTTGAGTGAAATAGTTCCTGTCATCACCCACATTGTAAATTTTTCCCTCTTCAATAACTCCTTTCCTTCAGCGTGGAAGAGGGCTCACGTCCTACCGCTTCCTAAAGTTCAAAATCCTTCCTCACTATCCCAGTTTCGTCCAATATCCATTCTCCCAATCCTCTCCAAAGTTCTCGAGAGCGTTGTTCAGAAGCAACTGTCTTTTTATCTGTCCTCTAATGGCCTGCTTAGTCCTTACCAATCTGGTTTCAGACCTGGCCATAGCACCGTGACAACTCTGGTCAAAATAACTGACGATATAAGACTGGCAATGGAAAACAAATGTCTGACAGTGTTGGTTTTACTGGACTTCAGCAGTGCCTTTAACTCAGTTGACTTTGACATCCTCTTAGGAATTCTTTCCTCCCTTAATGTCTCTGCGCCAGTAATTGAGTGGTTCAAATCTTATCTTCGGGGTCGCTCGCAGTCTGTTCGGTCTGATGAGGGTTCCTCTGAATGGTGTGATTTGGCTGCGGGTGTACCTCAGGGTGGCGTTCTCTCTCCTCTTCTTTTCTCAGTTTTTATAAACGCTATCACTAAGGTCCTAACTTCTAACTATCATCTCTATGCAGACGACTTGCAGTTATACCGTCACTTTAAAGTGGGTGAACTCGCTGGGGCTGTGGATGCCATCAATGATGACCTTGAAAATATCAACAAGTGGGCTAAATCTTTTGGACTCTTACTGAACCCAACTAAGTCGCAAGCGCTCATTATTGGTGGCAGATACATGCTCAGCCTTTTAGATCACCAGTCTCTCCCGCCGGTAGTGTATGATTCGGTGCCCATATTGTACTCGAAAACCGCTAAAAATCTAGGCGTTCATATGGACACTAACCTCTCTTGGGAAGTACATATTGCAGATGTTAGTAAGAGGGTCTTCTATTCTTTTCAGTCTCTTAAACGTCTCCAAAAATTCTTACCATTTCACACTAAGGTCACTCTTGCTCAATCTCTTCTCCTACCGCTAATAGACTATGCGGATGTCTGTTTTCTAGATGCTACGGAGGTACTCCTAAATAAACTCGAGCGACTGCAGAACTTGTGCATCCGCTTCATTTTTGGCCTCCGCAAATACGACCATGTGTCGGAGTTTCGGACCAAATTGAGGTGGCTGACGATTCGGCGTCGGCGAGATACCCATACCCTATCTCTTCTCTATACTATCCTGCACAATCCTTTTTCTCCTCAATACCTTCGTGAACGGTTTGAGTACTTCATCCCGAGGGGTAAACCCTGTCGCACTGTCAATTCTCTTCTCCTTCGTACTCCGCGTCACACTTCCAGCCGCTATAATGGCTCCTTTTCTGTTACTGCAGTGCGTCTCTGGAACTCTCTCCCACACTCACTACGCGACAGTCCTTCTCTAGATGTCTTCAAGAAGAAAATCAAAGAGCACTTCCTTTCAAATTGACATAATATTAGTATATATTGTATTTATTAGTATGTAGGTA
Organism: Polia nebulosa; assembly: GCA_951329385.1. Classification (NCBI taxonomy): domain Eukaryota; kingdom Metazoa; phylum Arthropoda; class Insecta; order Lepidoptera; family Noctuidae; genus Polia; species Polia nebulosa. The sequence continues at coordinate 16,394,734 of OX589590.1, forward strand.
TATTATACATTTGGAATTATTTATGTAGGTTTATATGTTTTGTGCACTGGATCCTACCCTCAAATGTGATCTCTCTCTATCACTCAAAGGTTTGCTGGGAGAAAACTCAACATTGAGTTAAGCTCGCCTTTGTACATGCATTGTGTAACCACTAAGTACTATGTGAAATTTTTGGTGTACAATAAAGAATTATGAATGAATCTGCGTAGAAGTTCATGGATGTTTCTAGAACATTCCACTCTAGGCTAGTTCGGCAATGTTCTGGAAACTTCTATTATGACTGAACGATGTATGTATATAAAATGGCCGCGCGCGCCGCGAGTGAGTCAGTCTGTTTAAAACTACGGATGCGAATGGAAACGATTACGAAGATAAAAACTTTCTAGTTTGGTTTCTTCATTATTTGACACCGACTTCCGAAATTAAACTTATTTTGCATTTTCTAGTATTGATCTATGGAAGTCGGTGGTATTTTTTTTTATAAAAAAATTTTTATTTTTCACTTTTTAGTTGTTGTACTCCATTCTAAAACTAAATTAATAGTAAAGTTACGCCCGAATTGATAGCCCCAAAAATTGCAATTTGAACATAGTTGGTGAAATTAGGGTGTAACAAAGTGAACTGCACAAATCTGTATACCCCTTCAGAGCGTATCAGCGTGATGTAATGTTGTGAAGTAGTGAAATCAATGTACATACATGCGATCTCAGCAATTCTGGAAAGTTTGCTATCATTTATTGAAGAGTTCCATTGTGTATCTCCGAAGTTCTTTATCAGATCACCAAATGTGAATGGAACCACATGTGAAGCGCCAGCTATCAAATAAAAAAAACATCAAAATCGGTTCACCTAGTATATAGTTATGAGGTAACACAAATTAAAAAAAATAATAATAATAATACAGTCGAATTGAGAACCTCCTCCTTTTTTTAAAGTCGGTTAAAAATAGTGATAAGTAGAGAATTAGTGTTTGTGTAAATAAATTGTTTGAGTTAATAAAGAATATTTGGTTAATCAATCCAGCTCGTAACGGTATCTCTCGCTACCGTAATCCACTCTTTGAATTGAACAACTAGCTCCTGAACAAACTGACGGACCTCCCTATTACATCCACAGAAACAGGAATGCTTAACCTGTGATATCAATACATGAATAGATGGACATTGAAATATGGCTAATGCTATTATCCAATGCTCATTCGTTCAAAAGGCTAAGGGCGCTAATCGCCTTTCCACTTCAAATGATTGCTCCTTTAATAAATAATTATTATGATCAATCATAAAATATCTCTTCTTCTACAAAGAACGCTTTTCAACACAACTGAAGCACATAATATTAATTACAACATTATGAATTAAATAAACGTAATTCAATTTGAATCACTTGATTCAATTGCTCGCTTTTTCTCGGGGTATTAAGAACAACGAAATTATAGGGTCGGGCAAAAAATACTATTGGGGTTTTCCATTAGGAATTACTCTGAATCAGCCCAGAGTTTAGAATTTGGTGGTTTTGACTACTTTTGACTGCCGTGCCGCGGAAAGCACGTAAGGTCCTGCCTCCTGCGCCTAATTTCTCCCCGGTCGTGTCTGATTGCCGTCCCATCGTACTATGAGAGTAAACGAACAGAAAGTGCAACTGTGTTTACGCACACACGCTTGTGCACTATAATCTTTTCTGTGTGCTAACCGTTGAGATTACCCACCGTTATCGAAATTCGGTCGGCAAGATTAACTTTGAAATGAAAGTGTGACAACCTAATCTAAATTATCGTTTCTCAGGGTTCTATCTACGACTGGGTGCAGTACCACAGACTCCACCACGCTCACTTCGCCACAGACAATGATCCCTACGATTACAACAAGGGCTTCGTGTACTCACACTTCCTGACTCGTCTCAGGAAACTAAGCCCTCACCAGGAGAAACTAAAGGATGCTATTGATATGTCGGATCTTGAAAAAGATTCAGTTGTTATGTTCCAAAAGAGGTGAGAAGGAAATTTAGACATTATAATTAAATGGAAGTGGATCTTTAGATATATTAAACATAAAATAATGGGCATGAAAGTTGCGTTGCTCCTGGTGGCACAAATCGAACCACAGATTAGCTCGACTTGTATCCGACACATCCCTGCCATCCCACATTTTTCGATACCCGAAGAGTCCAAACGGAGCCCTATTGCTGTCACTCCGTGTCTGTCCGTCTGTCTGTCCGTCGTCTGTCACACAAGTTTTACAGCCAAATGGTTGGAGCCACAGTCTTCAAATTTTCACAGTAGAACCAAAGCCTAATGGTAAACGGGGGCGTCAAAATAAATTTAGACCGAGTGGGGTATCGTTGTTTAGAACTTGTTGAGCAGATAAATACTGTATTTTTTGTTTTTAAAAGTATTGGAAAACAAAGGAATGAGAAGCCACCAAAGTTAGCTTTTTTTACAAAATTTTGACCCAAAGAATTTTTTAATTTCTTGAACTTCAAGTTTGGTGATGTTTGTTATTACGTATATTTTACTAACAAATACCAATATATTGATAAATCAATTTTTTTCTTTGAAATTCCGTCTATGATACGGAACCCTAAATGTGCGAAGTTCGACACGCCGGTTTTTTTACTTATTGACTTACTTAACTAAACTTTATCACAAACGTACTCCTGAGTTTGTAACGGTTTTTCTTCTCAGTGGTTGGCACATAAGAAACTCAAGGCACTGTCAGTGATATTTAAGAGCTTTAGACGACTTATTTACTGTAATAAGCAACTTCAGTCGGTTCACTTATTCTTTACAAGTTTAGTAATTAACGGAGACTTGAATTTGATATTTTGTGTTTATTACACACTTTTATTTAAAATGCCTTGATAGTTTGTTAATTAATCTATATAGGTCAAATCTCGAAAACTAAAATAGTTATACATAAAAAAAACTTTTTTACAAAAAAATAGAACCGACTTCCAAAAAAAGTGCAAAATAACTTTAATTTCGGAAGTCGGTGTTCCTGTTTTGTGTCTTCGTTTTTTGACACCGACTTCCGAAATTAAAGTTATTTTGCACTTTTTTTGGAAGTCGGTTCTATTTTTTTGTAAAAAAGTTTTTTATTTTTCACTTTTTAGTTGTGGTTCCCCATTAAACTGTTTTAACAATTCATAGACATACGATAGCAGCAATCGCGGTTGATTTGCTGTCAATTTTTGAAGAGTTCCGTTGTCTGTCTCCGAAACCCATCATCAGATCTTTTTTAAATTTAAATGGGACCATTTCGAAATAAACCCCTTTCGAACAAAAGAAGAATTTTGCAAATCCGTCAATATATGACGAAGTTATGCCCGAACATACATAAAAAAAAAAAAAAAAAAAAAAAAAAAAAAAAAAAAAAATACAAACATCCGAATTGATAACCTCCTCCTTTTTCGAAGTCGGTTAAAAACAGCTGAAATTGTGCTAACACGTTTGGTTTGGATGACAACGCACGGCGACACCATTCTAAAACTAAAATGTACTCCCAAAGATGGCGGATTATGCACTCTGTGATATTTGTATTAAATAAAAGGGCTTGCTGAAACACAAAAAGCTAGTTATAAATTATAAATTAATAATTTCAGATTGTACTGGGGTCTATACGCAGTACTGTTCCTACTACTCCCTCTGAACGCTCCCTTGGAGTACTGGGATGACACAATTCTCAGCTCAGTGTTCGTCATCGGCTTCCTTCGATACCTGGTCGTGCTCCATGCCTCCTGGATGATCGAGAGCGCTATTTGCGTGTGGGGTTTGAGGCCTGGCGAAAAGTAAGTAGATCAAGGCATATGATAGTGTTATGTTTATTGAAAGCCATTGAACTTTACAATCTCATTGTCGTAATGACATATCTATCGATTTAACGCATAATGGGGACATCACAGGATGGATAATAAGTAATAGTAGTAGATAGTACTTTATCTAATCTAATCAAAACAAAATTTAAAATATTGTAAATAAGACACCAAAATCTAACATTCCTCACCAATGTAATGATGTACCCAATTTAGGTAGCATGTTTAAGCCAAAGTTTATGTAGAAACGGAGCTAGGCCGAAACTATAATGCTTATTATTCATTAATTTTGGATATGAGCATATCCCCTGAACGTCCAGCGGCATACCAGTATGCCGATCCAGATTACGTGGCTTAAACCTCTATTATTAAATAACTAAAGATCTTATATCCTGTGGCATGGTGCACATGCATTCTTAGATAGTTATTACACAGTGTTAGAAAAAAAACGCAACACAAAACGCAACGCAAACGCAGAAACGCAATTTTAAAAAGCCGTTATGTTGTTTTGATTTCGTAATTTGAAGTTTTGAGTGTGAATAATAGGAAAATATGATATCGGACTCTACAACTCCAACACAACAACTCTATTACTTGTCTATTCATAGTGCAACATGCAAAATTTCATGTAAATTGATACAGTGGTTTTAACAACTACCCACACACACACACACTATTCCCGACAAATCGTTGATAACAGAATTTGAATAAAATTCAACTCTTGAATTACAAGTATTGTTTACATGTTTTTCTAAGGTCTGTTTATTCAACAACCCAAAAAAGTTTACTTTAAGTGCCTCGCTCCAATAGAAACCTCAGCAAGTTGTTTATTATGAGCCCGGTCGTAAATATGTCAAACTGCGATAAGAGGCGCGGCCGTTGAGGAGATATACCGAAAAAAAATTATTAATATTTAATAGAAGTTGTTCATATTTTTCATTTAAAACAGCTATATAAAGTTGGTTTTTGGCGGGCTTTTTTCGAGTGAAGATCAGTAGCTGTTTTAATTATTCGCAAATTGATTCCTTATGGATATTGTGATGCTAAATTGGTGTAGTTTTGTGTCTCAAGTGACTACGCAACTGGACAATATGTGGAATCATTGAAACAAGCGCTACCTCGATAAAATAAAGCTGAGAATTTTGTCGTAGTATACTACCTCAGCGAAGCTTGCCGAGAAGGCTGACTTGACTCATTTGCTGCTAAATACTGCAAAACCATTAGAATGTGATAAATCTGTATTGTACTGGGAAAAAAGTGACAATATTCTGTATCTAAAACTAAATACTTTCTTAACTTGACACTGGCTAAATGCACTAACCGTGCAAAGCCAAAATTAAAAAAAAAAAATCTATACCAAGTTATGAAATTTCATTCATTTTTACGTCAAGTTGCTGTTCTTATATTGAAAAAGAAGTATTAATATTTTATAGCATTATTTTGTAAGCACAACACAGTTATAAAAGAAACATTTTTTTTTATTTTATTATAGTTGTCTGTGGATAAAGTTTGCAATAAGGTATCATGCTCAGGCTCACAGAGAGGTGGTCTGTGCCCAGCAGTGGGGACATAAAAAGGCTGATGATGATAGTATTTAGGTACCCTGGTTACGCTAGTACTATAATTATTATCCATGCCCTAGTACTCTTTACAATTTCAAAGCGATAAGTTATAGAAGTTTCTACATAACTTTTCCAAAAAAAACCATGTTATTTTTTGAAACAGTTTATTTAATTAATTTGTATTCTGTAAAACAGTAGCCAAGTTAGACCTTTATATGCCTAACCTTTTTATCCCGGAACCACACTAAAATGTTTGAAAATTAAATATTTTTAATGCATTCAATCGTTGCGCACCATTTAGTGCAATTCAATTCAGTTCTCTCGTCATCAAGGCACCCGTTATATGAGTTAGCAGTCCCATTTCAGGTTTAAATTCTATGAAAACCCTGTGGCTGTTGGAACCCTTTCAGTTTTCCCGAGTGAAACCTGCAGATTCGGGTTCTCCTTACTTTAAAGTTAAACGAGCTTTAAAAGAAACATTTCAAAATTGCTTGACATTAATAAACGGATGCTCTGAATCTCTATTTTAGTGTAAATCTCAGTCCCTTAGGTTTCATTAACCAAATAATCAAATTTTTGTTAAACAATCAACTAGCTATGCTAATAGAAAGAAGAAGAAAGAAAGAAACATTGTTTATTTTGCACAAATACAACGCACATTACAGAAAACAGATTAAATATATAAACCTACAAGAATGCTAAAAGCCTCGTATTCACTGAATGTAAGTCTTCTGTTCATTGCCTAATGTCAAGGTCCGCCAACAACCAAAGACAATACACATTGCGTAATATAATCTGTGCTGCGACACCGTCAAATAACAACAAACAGACCATCAAAACTAAACAAAAAAAGTGAAAAATTGGTAAAAGTAATACATAATATTACATTATTATTGTCTCATACCTATGAATATTATAATTAATTTACTGTGAGGATTATATCAATGTCAATAAGTTTTTGCGGGCAAATATTCTAAGTTAAGAGAATCTATTGACGAGTGGAAACTAGTTAGTCTTACCCTGCATAGCCTATACATGATAGTGGCTACGACAAAAGGCATTCGCAGAAAGGCGCAAAGCGACAATGCGACAACGCGTGTACATTGAAATTGTTCTATGTAAAAGCCCAAAATCAGGTCACATAGCCACGTCACGTCTATCTGTGAGAGTCCACACGCAACGGGGTCCATTACACAAAATATTTACATGGAATTTATAATTTAACCCACTTGGCATCATGATAATTATGATTGACTCAGATGCTGTTTCATATTGCTGTTTTATTATTTTTTACCTTGATCATTTATTTTACCATTTTATATATCCACCTTCTTTCTGGTGCCCCCGATTCAAGTCACGCTTAAAGCCGATTGCAGATAACGAGCTAAGTTAGTTTAGCTTAGCTCGCGGAGGAAATGTTTGTTAATAATCTGGTGTTATGCATATATTATATACAGACTGATAAAGCCTTGTTGAATTTAGTCCGCCTATGTACCACTATTATACATAAAGCTTAAATAAATTATATTACTAAGATTTTATTAAACATTTTTCCTGTCCGTACTACCAAAATAGGCAAATTCCACCTAAGATTGCAAAGAATTCTGAAGTGGGTATTTCCGCACACATATCGAGTTCCGAAGATTTTTTCTCTAACACCAGATATTATGCTCGTAGTCAAGTAAAGTAGCTAATATAAGGGATTGCGTGGGCTCACCCTGACACCCGTGAAATGGAAAGATTTTCTTATATGTAGATACATATTCTTAAAGGTACTCCGCTTGCGAGGCATTGAAAAGTTATGATACAAAGTCATTACTTATACCTTAGAGCGATATTTTTCGAGTATTACGCTCTCCTTTTATGTCTAAATTCTTCGAAATAATAAAATAATTGGTTCATAAGCCTTATCAGAAGAGTCAATGACTGATTGTCGACAAAAGTTTCCTAAAATAAGTAATATAGGAAAAAAAACATGTCATTGTTAATTTACTTTTTTATTTTATTCATTAGATAATCCCTTAACTAATGAATAAAATAAAAAAGTAACAACGACAGTATTGATAAACTAAATTGAAATATCCTCCTAATCTCGTAGGTCGATATGGTTCTATGCAATTAAGAGATATATGTTTATCTATAATATGTATGTATTTAGAAATATATAAGTATGTTTATCAGTTGTCTAGTACCCATAACACAAGCTCTGCTTAGCTTAGGACTAGATGGCGTTGTGTGATAGTTGTGGAATATTATATTATATATTATATTATATAGTGTTTTAATCAAACTGAAAAACACGGACACAGCGAAGTTCTAACGAGCATTACTTTGGGTTGAACCTACCTACTAAGATAATCTATATATCAACTTTTTCTTGGAAATTTGTAACATCGCACACACAACTACAAAGAGAGTGAATTTTCTTATTCTATAGAAAACCTTGAATGACCTTGATTGACCTATAGAAAATATTGATATATCTGTGTTCCTTAAATTATTTTCCAAATACTCTCAACTAACTTCTTAGACCTAGGTATCTTGTGTATGCGCATTAAGTATTGTAGGTGTAATGTATTATTATGTCGGATCACCAGGATGCATCGAGCTACAATCAGCCATCAGGTGGGTCTGTGTAGGTATATCGTGGAATAAAAAACAATATAATACACTTCACTTGGTACTATAAAATACTAGTAGCAACAAAACTTAGGACAGTTCCGATGCGTCTTCACTCCGTGATTCCCAGATTAAGGCCGTACTACCCGCCAAGTGGCACTTTCATTGAATAAAAAATCCTAGCATAGCACAGAAAGTAAATATTAAAGAATCCAACGACACGTTTGTTACAAAGAGGATAAAGTACCTGTTTTAACAACGTAAAAATACTTTATCATATTTGTAACAAACGTGACGTTGGATTCTTAATATTTATTTTTTAGGCTATGCTACGATTTTTTATTCAATGAGGGCGCCACTTGGCCGGTAGTAGACCCTTAAGGGCCTACCTCCGCATAAGTGGCGCCCTCATTGAATAAAAAAATCATATCTTAGCATAGAAATAAATATTAAAGAATCCTAGTTTTTGGTACTTTTGCCTACTACTTTGGATACCAAACATTTTGAGTTCCGTTTCAACAACGTAAAAATACCTTATCCTCTTTGTAGTAAACGCAACATAGGATTCTTTAATATTTACTTTCTACGCTTTACTACGATTTTTTATTCAATGAGGGCGCCACTTGGCGGATATATACGCCTTAAGACAGCCCGACTAGGCATCCTCTCCAACCTCGGAAGTCAACCGGAAACGCGCCGACTCTGTCAAAGCGCGCCAACTGTAGTGTTTATAGTTGCCGCTAGGTGGCGCGCTTCGTTTTGTTGTCAATTGTCTGCCAGATGCGACATATTATTATGGATGTTGGTTTTTTCACACCATTGACAACCCCATTTCATGTCCGGACAATATGTCCATTCCATTTTGCTTGCCTGCCCGTTTTATGTGTTTTTGTTTTAAGTTTCCTTTTTTATGTATCGTGGTAAACAATAAAGCATATTTATAATAATTAAATACATAAAGAATAAGTTTTATTAGTAGCAGACTGTCGTAATTATAATAAAAATTAAAAAAAATAAACTAGCTCATACATAGATCGTAATTGAAATGATATTTCATGTTGCGCATTAAAACTTACAGAAATACATTATTTTAACTGTAAAATCACGTTTGTGAAATCGGCGCAATAAAATCACACTTGACTGTCTAAATGCCACTGATAGTCGAATGAACGACAAGTGTCATAGTGCCATTAACAGTTAGTTATCGAATTAATCAACGCGAATTTGATCTACTTTTACTCAACTTTACTATTCTAGTCCGCCGCTGAAATATACCTACAAAGTCAAATTAAATTCATTTTCAAAGCTCCACAAACTTGATGGGTATCTCAAGTAGCGTATCTAATCGCGGAATAGAAAAAAACAAGTATCTAATAGCATAAGCATAATCAACCTACAATGTCCCCACTGCTGCGACACAGGCCTCCTCCGTGTATGGTTGTGGGCCATTTCACTATTCACTACGCAGGCCCAATGCGGTTTGGTGAATGTCACATATCTTCCATGTTTTGTTTCGGTTTGCTCACGATGTTCCTTCACCCAGGAATCTAATATCATTAAACAAATCTAATCTCATAATAATTATGTAGTCACTAGCGGCCGTTGACCCCGTTATGGACAGCTGTGTATTTGAAGAATGTTTGGTTCCAAGTTTAACAACACGGGGTGGTTGTGGCGGAACTTGGAAAAGCTGTATCGGTCTCCATTCAGTTAAACCCACTTGAACCGTAAACAAACAAATATAATGTTTCTTCGTTCCTCTGTGGCCGGACCACAGTTTAGTACTCAGATGCTATAGTTCGCAATAAAACCTACCTAAACTCTACTTTCATCGGAATATATATATATTTTTAGTACCTCAAGAGATATCTTTTTAATTTACAATTTATGTGGTCCGGCCGCCAGGCAGTGCTCTCTGGCCGCGCCACCTCAAATTAAATAGAGTATTAGCAACTATTAATAAATCAATATCCCGAAAAAAACTACCTAAAGAGTACCTTGCATACGACAAATATGGTCCAATAAACCCCTTTAGTTAAAGAGTTATTGGTCGTAGGGTGTGGTCCGGCTGGAAGGTATACTCTGCAGCAAGTCAATTTTGCAATATTTAATATTAACTATCCATAAATCAATTTATATAATAGTACCTTTTCTCTACTCTTCGTTGATACTTTTTTCTCTCAAGAAACTATTCATTTTGATTAATTAATCTTTAAAGTATGTGGCGCGGCTAGGGAGGATTACTTTCAGCAAATATAACGAAATATGCTTTATTTCTTTACGCCAACGAAAACTACACAATAAGTACTTTATAAAAAGACCTGGACTTCATCAATAAACTTTTATTTTTATTACCAACAATGATTTTGAAAAAGGTGCACTTTTTGGTTTTTGTTTACCTATCTACCTAAGAATTGGTAGTTAATTTGACGAAGTAAGTGAACATTTTGGTTTAAAATAAACAACAAGTATACGAAAAACAAATATATATTTTCATATTCAAATATAAACAATAAAAAATAGTTAATACAATAGGTTTTATAAATTGCGGAACTTAGTATAAATTTAAACGCCTTCCAATATTTTGTTAAAAATTTGTATCACAAGTTAATACAATAAGCGTTACAATGTTAGCAGAATGTGCAGGCGTTATTACAATAGTTTACGTACGGGGGTAGTTTGTTATTATTTAATTATTATAGCTTGAATATATTTTTACTTTAGTAGTTTGTTCCTACTATTTTGTATCGGCCATTATAACAGCGCAAATGAGTGAAAACAAAAAAAAAAACGCGGGCAAAGTGCTATTAGTTTCCCTTGATAAACAAAAATCTGAGTTCGTGAAATATGAAGACCAACTTAAATAAAGATTTGCTGCCACCACCATCAAGTAAGATTTTTCTTGATATTCGCAAAAACTTATCATGTCGAATGAACGTGAAAGCTATTTATCTTTCTTTAAAAAAGAATTTTGCTTATTTCTTCAATAATACAATGAAACAGAGTTCTTCTCCAGAAAATGATGATAATTTGACATCTGAAGACTTAGATTCACCAAAGTCTTCTGTACAAGATAACTATGCCGTTGAGAATTTTGAAATATCATTATCCGATTGGCAAAATATAAGACCAGTCACTAGCTATTGTTCGCGAACAGATAAAGATAGACCATCAGTAACGCGGCACAAGAAGACAGTTTTACCTCAACATAAGTGGACAAACGTTATGAATGAAATATTATGGAAGGAAACAGAGCGAGAATGAACTTGGATATTTAAACGCAGTTCAGCTGTTGATTACAATATTCGATTCAGTGGATATTGTAAGCAATGTGGAGCTAAAATTAGAGCAGAGTCAACAGAAGCGTCAGAAACTCATGCTAAAATCAAATGTACATTCTCGCCTTGTTTCCTTCCATGAAATCATCAATCATGAACTCATAACGATTGTCCACTTATGTTGAGGTAAAACTGTCTTCCTGTGCCGCGTTACTGATGGTCTATCTTTAACTGTTCGCGAACAATAGCTAGTGACTGGTCTTATATTTTGCCAATCGGATAATAATATTTCAAAATTCTCAACGGCATAGTTATCTTGTACAGAAGACTTTGGTGAATCTAAGTCTACAGATGTCAAATTATCATCATTTTCTGGAGAAGAACTCTGTTTCATTGTATTATTGAAGAAATAATCAAAATTATTTTTTAAAGAAAGATAAATAGCTTTCACGTTCATTCGACATGATAAGTTTTTGCGAATATCAAGAAAAATCTTACTTGATGGTGGTGGCAGCAAATCTTTATTTAAGTTGGTCTTCATATTTCACGAACTCAGATTTTTGTTTATCAAGGGAAACTGATAGCACTTTGCCCGCGTTTTTTTTTTTTGTTTTCACTCATTTGCACTGTTATAATGGCCGATACAAAATAGTAGGAACAAACTACTAAAGTAAAAATATATTCAAGCTATAATAATTAAATAATAACAAACTACCCCCGTACGTAAACTATTGTAATAACGCCTGCACATTCTGCTAACATTGTAACACTTATTGTATTAACTTGTAATACAAATTTTGAACAAAATATTGGAAGGCGTTTAAATTTATACTAAGTTCCGCAATTTATAAAACCTATTGTATTAACTATTTTTTATTGTTTATATTTGAATATGAAAATATATATTTGTTTTTCGTATACTTGTTGTTTATTTTAAACCAAAATGTTCACTTACTTCGTCAAATTAACTACCAATTCTTAGGTAGACAGGTAAACAAAAACCAAAAAGTGCACCTTTTTCAAAATCATTGTTGGTAATAAAAATAAAAGTTTATTGATGAAGTCCAGGTCTTTTTACAAAGTACTTATTGTGTAGTTTTCGTTGGCATAAAGAAATAAAGCATATTTCGTTATATTTGCTGAAAGTAATCCTCCCTAGCCGCGCCACATACTTTAAAGATTAATTAATCAAAATGAATAGTTTCTTGAGAGAAAAAAGTATCAACGAAGAGTAGAGAAAAGGTACTATTATATAAATTGATTTATGGATAGTTAATATTAAATATTGCAAAATTGACTTGCTGCAGAGTATACCTTCCAGCCGGACCACACCCTACGACCAATAACTCTTTAACTAAAGGGGTTTATTGGACCATATTTGTCGTATGCAAGGTACTCTTTAGGTAGTTTTTTCGGGATATTGATTTATTAATAGTTGTTAATACTCTATTTAATTTGAGGTGGCGCGGCCAGAGAGCACTGCCTGACGGCCGGACCACATAAATTGTAAATTAAAAAGATATCTCTTGAGGTACTAAAAATATATATATATTCCGATGAAAGTAGACTTCAGGTAGGTTTTATTTCAAACTATAGCATCTGAGTACTAAACTGTGGTCCGGCCACAGAGGAACACACTGTTTCTTCTCAGGGTAGACAGCTAGGAAACACCGGCCTCATCTAGCTAAAACTGACAAAAAAAAAATGTTGACATGTAAAAGTGTTGTAAAAACCTACTTACAAAAATAAAATTATTTATCATTCATTTATCAATATAAGTTCGCTTTAGGCTTACGTCTCCCCCGTCTCTCCATGCTTATCAACACTTCTTCTTGCATTCTGCGAAGTTGACCTTCACCATGAGTGATCTTAGGATCCGGTGTCGTGGGTTCCCATTTACATTTCGTGCACCCACAATTTAATAATTATATTTCATAGATCCTTGCAGGTCTCTGTAGACCCCTGCTTTAGACATGAATTGACATGCTCTGCCTAAATGCCACGTGGTCAATCCAAAACATTTTGGACTGAGACAGTCGATATCACTTTGTCTAGAGCCCCTTATGTCATATTGCTGCTACAATCCTTATTTTGTTACAGATCTCCACCTGACTCCAACACAGTATTTATATTAAATAAAACGTTCTGGCCTCACTACCACTACCTCGTGCCATACGACTATAAATCTGGAGAGTACGGTACATACGGTAAGTTCTCTGCCAAAACTACTTACAAAAAAAAGAGGGTTCCGTTTTTCGATCGGACTTTCGGAACCCTAAAAATATTGGATACGTATTTTGTGCTTTACAAATTCTGTGTGTAAAATTGTTAGTAACATAATTTTAAGTACACCACTAACAAAAAAAACAACAACTTTTTTACAAAAAAAACAACTGACTTCCAAAAAAGAAAATACCTACACTAAAATTAAAAAATAACTTTAATTTCAGAAGTCGGTGCTTGTATTTTATTTCTTCGTTATTTGACACTGACACCCGAAATTAAAATTAATTTTTAATTTTTAGTGTATTTTCTTTTTTGGAAGTCGGTTGTTTTTTTGTTAAAAAGTTTTTTATTTTTCACTTTTTAGTTTTTATACCCCAGAACTAAAACCCCCAAAAACATGTAAAGTGGAATTTTAGCATACTCGTAATTGGAGAAAACAAAAACGTCATCTATGTATACGTATTTTTCGTTTTTGTTCAGCTTTTCAAAAAGAGCTGAAGCAATTTCGATAAAAAAATATATGTTACCACCTCTGGAGTATATATACTTTCGGATAAAAAGAGAATTTTGCAAATCGGTCCACAACTGACAGAAATCGGTGGACCTAAATAAAAAAAAAAATAAAAAAAAACACACAATCGAACATAGAACTTCCTCCTTTTTCGAAGTCGGTTAAAAATTAAATACAGATACTTTCTAATATAGATATTTCAATAAAATGAAAAGGTCTCCTGAAAACCTCTACTCGTAGTTATTTAACGTGTTATTTAATTAGGGCCTTACTAATAAAAAAATATAAGTACCTATGTGATGAAGCACACACTTATTAGCAGATTCTTAATTCAAATTGTTCTATAGAGAATTTGAATTCAGAACTCGCTAATCTTTATTTAACTAAGCATAATGGTTAGGGAGTATTTACAAAATAAGGCTGTTAAAGTTTTGAAATAACCAACAAAAGGCCGAAATGAGGCAAGTCGATTATTGAATTAAGGAACATTGGCGAACCGCATACTTTGGTAGGTACATCAAAACAAGCTTAACGTTGTCCTTGTGTCGAATACGATTTTATTTGCCATTTATTCTTGAATATTCGATATTTTTTTTTTGTTGTTGCTATGATTATCAGAAAAGATTATTGTATCAATCAAGTTGAATGAAGCCCACGTAAAAAATCATTATGATTTTTCCTCTATTGTGTATTTGAAAGATAATTTGTGCGTAAACATAATAAAATATTTGTTTTCTTGGTACACGCCTATTATTAACACACACATACTCGTATTATAATATTTATATTCAGCCTTATTTATAAAACTCGTTCTTATCGGACGGCGAGATACTTATTACTCGCCGTCCGCAAGCCTGCGCCTGCTGTGGCCGGGAGTCGCCTTTCGGCCACCCAACGCCCGGGGCGTCTCTTGTGGCGGCTGCTAGGGGCGTAAAGGCGTCTCCATTGAGTTTCCCTCACGCATATCGCCTCTTCCTTCGCAAGCATTACTGCTTCGCATAAGGAGGTGACAGCTTCCCATTCCCTCTCGCTCCGTACCATGGCCTGGACCAGGGCTGGGCGTAAGAGGTCACTGCCGCCGACCGGCTCCACGAGGGCACGGCGGTGCTTCGCCCAGGTGGGGCAGACCTCCACCGTATGCTTCACCGTCCTCTAGGCGATCCACACAGTGGTAACATCCTGGCGTTTCCTCCCGCTTTATATGGCACAGGAACCTCCCGAAACAGCCGTGTCTGGTGAGGACCTGCGTCAGGCGGAAGGTGAGGACGCCGTGGTGCCTTTCCAGCCACTCCTCAAAGAGGGGCGTTACCGCCGCTATTGTGGCGTGCCCAACACTGTTTTGTGAGCCTGGCAATCTGTTTGACTGTTTTTCCTAGTGCAGATCAAATAACAATCCCACAAAGAATGTATCAAGAAAGTAATATCTATATTTATAGGACACGTGTGTGTAAGAGAATTACATATTTATGTTGTTTTTTTCTACAGATTGTGGCTGTTCAACAGCCTTCATCCGAGTGTGGGCAGCTCTAGGCCTGGCCACAAACCTCAAAACAGTAGAAACCATCACCATCCAGAAGGCATTAGCCGATGCTGCAAGAACCAAGAAGGATCTGAAGACCTGCATAGACTCAGCTGTCACCAAACAGACGTTGCCTGAAGAACATTACCTTAAAAGAGGATAGTCTTTAGTGTTTTTATTTATTAATTTAGGTTTTATTGTACGGTATTATAATAAATCTATGTTTAGTAGTGGTTTTTTTATATGCCTATCCTGAAGAGAGATGAACTGTTCAACAAAAATCAGTAATACACTTCAATAAGGTTTTAATATAACTGGGGCGTGTAGCTCAGCGGCGATAGGTACTCCTAATAGTACGAGAGCCCACGACCAAAACCATGTTCCATCGTTTTACGGCCAAACCGTATAAAATCGTTAGACTAGATGAATCTGAACCCGACTAGGTGGGCAGTACCAGCCAAAAATGTCTCAGTTTTATGGGGGCCCATTTCTGCTATGTCAAAATAAGCAGACGGTTTTATCACAATATGTCTGATTCTTCTATTAACTATTTATTTATGTATAAATTTATATATAATTTTATATTAAAACTATTTCATTAGGAAAAAGTTTGTTTTCAGAAATTTTGCGCGTCATATATGGCCTAAGCGTATTTTTAAAAATGTCAATAAATTTAACCAACCTGTCTCATAGCAGCCTGGTTCAATTTTTTTTAAATCTTTTGTATTGCTGCCGAGATTACCAAAAAATTGTTTTCAGACATTTTAAATGTCACCTAGACCTCCAAAAACGAAAAAACGTTTCGGGATGGCCCGGTAAACGCGCGGTGCTTGTTACGCTCCTTTCGCTCTCATACAACGCCCTTTTTTTTTGGGGGTTGGGAAATCATCCAATGACTTCTCCCGCTCTGGGTGATGCAGGAGGGCGTGTCAGACTCTTACTGACTAAAACCCACTCCTGTTCCTTCCCTGCCTGAGTGCCCAGGGGTGCGGTAACTCATTTTCAGAATTTATCCGCTACCGCTAGGCATTCATACAACGCCCTAAGTTTGAATTTAGTGCGGTCCACGATATTTTTTTTTCAAAAAAAGTATGTTTCAAACGTTTCTTTTGTTCAATTTACTAAAAAAGTCCTTCAATTTCAGTTCGATAATTTCGGGTAAGATCTTTAATAATCAGTATCTGAGAATTTGAGAGTTACAAGTTATTCATTTGCTTGATAGACGTAAATACGCCGCAATACTTCGAATTTCGACTGGCCTGTTGATCTAGTGGTTAGTGACCCTGACTGCTATGCCGGAGGTCGTGGGTTCGATTACCACCCAGGACAAATGTTTGTGTAATGAGCACGATCATTTGTTCTGTGTCTGGGTGTAATTTATCTATAATATTTATGTATTTAGAAATATATAAGTATGTTTATCAGTTGTCTAGTACCCATAACACAAGCTCTGCTTAGCTTGGGACTAGATGGCGTTGTGTGATAGTTGTGGAATATTAAAAAAAAAAAAATACGAATTTTAATGATTTTTGACTGCAAAAAATTGTCTGGTTATTTATTTATTTATTTATTATATACTTTATTGTACACCAAAAAAAAAAAAAATACACACATTAATGAAAACTTATACTAAAAAACATACAATTGGCGGCCTTATCGCATTCCGCGATCTCTTCCAGGCAACCTGGAATGGACAAGAGATTGCCTGGACACAAAATGGGGCTGCACTTGGTGCAAATATAAAGAATACAATACAATTATAGATACATAAATACATACATACTAAAAATATAGGCAAGAAACTAAGTGACAACAATTTAATAAAAAAAAAAAAATGGTCACAGTGACAAGTAATGCTCCCTTACTAGTCTTTTAAATATTGGTAGCGATTGCGCGCGTTTTACTGCAACTGGCAATGCATTCCACAGACGAGCGGCCTGGACTGTAAAGGATTTATCTTGGAAAGTAGTGGAATGCATTGGCATTTTAAGTCTCAAGTTATCCGATGACCTAAGAACTTTCGTGTGAGAGTCGCAAAGAAACTGGAAACGTTTCTTGAGGTAAAGAGGGGTGAAAGGCGAAAAAAGCACATTGTACAGAAGGGCAAGAATACGAGCATTTCGGTGAAGGCGGATTGGCAATCACTTGAGTTTCAGGCGGAATTCGGAAACATGGTCATACTTTCGCAAACCAAATATGAACCTTATGCAAAAATTTTGAAGTCGCTCAAGTTTATCAAGTTGCGGTTAGTAAGGCGCTACACTAAATTTGTCTGTTATAATTTTTTCTACATCTAAGCAACGTTTTTCATAATGTTCAACAGTTTTCAGACAGAATGCTATGTTACCGATCGGGAACATGTTCTCAACACGTTCAAAATGGTTTCAATACATAAGATGCTCACACTTTCTTCTGAAAAATTATTTATTCTTATCAACTGACCAATGGTCACTTAAAAACAAGATTTTCAGGCGGTTTGCTATGGGTTTTTTTTTATTTGCCTCATTTTTAATTTTCTCGAATGGTCTCCTGGGTACCTGCAAATTGTGTTTTTGGTTTCCAGAATCTATCGTTCAACTACATTCTGAAAAACCAAATAGATTGCAATGGAACACTTCGGTATTTTTAACCGACTTTCGAAAAAGGAGGAGGTTCTATGTTCGACTGTATGTATGTTTTTTTTTTTTTATGTATGTCCGCGCATTTCTCCGTCAGTTGTGGACCGATTTTCAAAATTCTTTTTTTATCCGAAAGAATATACTCCCGAGGTGTTCCCATATAAGTTTTATCGAAATTGCTTAAGCGCTTTTTGAGAAACTGAACAAAAACGAAAAATACGCATGTCTTGATGACGTTTTTGTGTTCTCCAAATGTTTAAATTCCACGTTCCATGTTATTGGGATTTTTAGTTCTGGGGTATAACAACTAAAAAGCGAAAAATAAAAAACTTTTTTACAAAAAAAACAACCGACTTCCAAAAAAAAAATACACTAAAAATTTAAAAATAACTTTAATTTCGGAAGTCGGTGTCAAATATCGAAGAAATAAAATACAAACACCGACTTCCAAAATTAAAGTTATTTTGTTGTTGTTGCGGCGGTTGGCGGTTGTTTTTTTTGTAAAAAAGTTTTTTATTTTTGACATATTTGATAATGCGGCCAGGTCAGGCGTGACGCGGAAAAGTTCTGAAATATTTTTTTTCGGAATCAGTAGAACCAAATCTATCGATTTTGTACGGTTTTAATCGTAAAACGGTGAAGCAAAAATTTTCGTCATGGGCTCCCGTACTTTAATGTGTAGCTCTTACTCGTATGTTGTGGAGTATAATAACAGAAACACGGGAACGCAATACTAAATATGTTATATTATTGATACTTAGGGGTGACTACATCGGAGACATAGATTACTATACTATTTAAACAGAGAATCGGAGTATATTGAATGCCTTCCAAAGAAAACAAACATTTGTGTTCCTACATTTAAAAGATTCTAATTTTGCATCACACTTTAAAAGTAGATATACATATTTGCTCAACCAGCCTGTCGGCTACTAAGGTTTGGATCTTATGCAACCTCCTATCAACGCCGACGTCACAATATCTACTACACTCTACAAGAACTACATATAAATGCATGTGCTAATTTTATTTTACTCCATTCTTATGTTCAACTATTCTATAATTCTTTATAAAGATCCACAATTCTACAAATCAACTTCAATATGTGCCTTATAATGATATACATAAGCATTAAACACGATCGCTACTGCTTCGCCACTCTGTGACTTAACGCCTACAAACTCTGCAATTTAATAGGTAATTCCAGATTTCTATTTATTGTCAGCAACGTCTTGCGACATAGGTCACACTTAAGAGGATTGTGAAACTGCAAATTTTCATACAAAAAGCGATTGTGTTTTTCCCCCAGTAAACAGTCCGATTATCATATTTTTTGGAAATGTATAATGAAAAACTAGGTCCGTAAGTTTTTATTTTAAAGAAATATTGCGTACGATATTAGTTATTAGCATCTAAATTTATATATTTTTTACTTAAAAACTACCTCGAGTGTTTTTTTTTTTTTTTAATTAAACTAAATTCAAATACTATAAAAGAAGAACGTACATACCTAGATTAAGGTATACTGAATCTAATGAGACCAAAAATTTCTGATTTCGTTAAGGGTTAGGGAGGTGAAAACGTTATCGCCCGAAACAATATTTCAAAAAGGAATGTACGGAATTGCCTCCAAGACTTGCAACTCTCTCTCGCCACGTATCGGCGCTTCACACTCTTAATGCAGAACAAAATTTATTATTCTGCGACAACAGCCAGCCAAAACAGTTTTCAACTCCTTCCGATTCTTCCAGCAATATTCTCCCAAACCTGAAACAATTTCAATATTTTCAAAATTTTGAGAATTTCATAGTTACCTCTAATCTTGAAAAATAAAGAAAGAAAAATTTTGTTCTTATAAAATCTGGAACAGTATTAAAAATTAGCATTGACCAGTGGCTTCGCCTGCGTGTAAGTTAATAATTATCCCATGGGAACGTCCTACAGAGGTACAAAGCATCTCATGTCTTACTCTAGCCAGGCAGAGTCTCGGGATTGTTCGAAAGAGTTACCGCGGCCCTGGAAAGCAAAGGGCAAATAAAGGAACACGGGCTTTAGTCAGTAAGAGTTTGAAATGCCATCCCACTCCACCCACAGTGGACTGAAAAGTCATGATTTCTCACAATAAAAAGGCCAATTTAGGCCATATTTTAACAATCCGTGTTCCAATAAGGTACTCTAAATGAGAAAAAAACTAAAAAAATATTATTGAAATATCCGCAAAAAGCAGTCGGAAAATGTTACTTTTAGTTAACAAAATAAATTTTAAAATTCAATTCAAAGTTTTCAGTTTTTTTAATCTGTTTTTTAACACCTTGGAATAGTAGCCGCCATGTTATACGTCATACGGGTGTGTAAACTATAAAGTGTCAACTATCAACTGATCAGCGTATCTATACTTTGTACTTTTATTTACACTACGTCTGACGTCATGACCATAGAACAATATGGCGTCCACTACGTCCAGCGTTTTCGTCAAAATATGCGCGTTTGAAAATGTAAAATTTAAATGCATTTTTTATGGCAATTGGCTATTGAATAAAAATTTTGTTTTTTTTTATTTGTTTATTAGCACTATATACAATTTAATTGAGCCACTTTTCAAAAATGGGTGTAATACCCTATTGTCGTCCTAATCCATTCAGCCGTTGAAACGTGCGTGATTGATAGAAACTTTCACATTTATAAATTAGTAGAATAACAATAATTATAATCTTTTGTATGTGTTGTTTATGTAATATGGAAATATTTACAAATGCTTAAGCAACCTTTTTAGGAGCGCCTTGTTCCCGACCTTGGCCCGCCTTCTTCCGTTGTTTATGATCAAAAGTGCAAGTAAGTACTTACAGCCGGTTCCGAAACATGTCTTGTGGATTACCTTGTGATGTTTTACCTCAGTCGATTTTGAGAAATGCACCAATGACGTCAGATAGCAGATGGTCATCGCAACTTGCTCGTGCCCTTATGATAGGGCCCTGACATTATCATCCACATCGAACGAAATTAAAGAATTTAAGGGTCAGTAGTTTTAACATCATCTTACTAGGTGTTTACATTAATCAAAATTAGCCTGTGTGAAAAAGTACCTAAGTATTTTATCCGGCACTAAATCTTCCATTGCTATGTTACTTATTAGATCTGTAATATGACACTAGTTTGCATGTTTTTATACCCGAGTTGAAAATAGTTTGTTATTGTTTATTTTGGAATGAATTATCCGTCAAAAAAAAATCTAGCACGACTGGTTTAAGAAACATTTACCTAATTAGAAACGGTAATTCTTCTTATTATATTTTATGGAACAACAACAACATGTGTTCATGCCAAAATCTTTGATTTCAATTTTATTATCAAAAGTCAACCTTAGTGAAGACGGTCAAAGCTTTAAAAAAAAAATTGGCTATAAGGATAGCAAGGACGAACAGAGCTTTGTTTAAAGTACATAACTAGCTTCTTCAACATTTTATTTAAATCAGAAACAAGCTATTTACTGTTTTTGTCAGTTACCGGAGAAACAGACACAATAGAAAATCTCTATTGTGTCTGGTCACCAGTGGCCTTACAGTAGTTTAGACGATCGAATAAATAAGATCAAACTACAATAATTTTTCTAAGGATCCAATATGGTGGACATTGGATCGTTAGAAAAATTATTGACCGTAGAAAAAAATGTGATGTGATAGAAAATTTCTGCTCACACTTAGATTAAAGGAAGGTATATAGGTATAAAAAATTGTAAAAGGAAATGTCAATCAGCAATGCAAAAAAAACCGTTAAGTGCGTGTCGGACTTCGCACATTTAGGGTTCCGTACCAACTGAGAGAATTATCAAAGAAAAATCTGGATTTATCAATATATTGGTATTTGTTATCAAAATATACGTAATAATAAAGTTATCTATCAAAAAACTAGATAAAAGGTTAAGTCAAGATTGAGGATTAATATGCAATAATGTCGTCGTTTAGGCGGGTCCAATCTAAGTCCGTATTAAGAAAAAAATTGAATATCTTCAAAAAACCCGACTGTAAAAAACAACTAAAAAGTTATAAACAATTCGCAAGTTACGTTCAATTATTGATTTCATGCCACTAACTGCAACAGACTGCTTGAAAAGTTACTGTTTACAGTCGGGTTTTTTGAAAATATTTATTTTTTATTTTCTACATTTTGTGGGTTATATTTTTGGAATCGCTTCTCGATCACTTTATTTTGATATTAAACTTAATATAGTTCCTTGACCTTCATTTTTTTTTTCACAATATGGCGTCTGGTTGTCGCCTTATATTTGGATTATTGTCATGTCTTTAGTAGCACTTGCAATTAAGACGAATCAATTGATGGACGTAAGATTTATCAAAATCGGCCCACGCTTTTGGTCTCTAAAGCGCCACAAAGGAAAAAAACATACATACAGGGTGTAAAAAGACACATCACATAGCCGTTAACTACGCATACTGTACGTCTAACAAAGTAGTTTTGCGCAAAAATTATTGCTGGGAAACGACTTTTATTTTTAGGTATGAAAAATAAAACTATTTTTATTCCGCGCAATTTAACGCGAACACAGGCAAGTGGAGTTAAACCCCGCCCCTTCGTTCTAAGCCACGTAGGTGCTTGTTGGATACGTTTGATATTCATTGCGTTTTCGTAACTGCAAATTCGTAATTTCGAAATTTCGCAAAAAAAAACGAAAATTCAGGTAATTTTTGTTTGGAAAAATGTTTAGTAATAAACACTTAGAATTCATTTTCGTAAAAAAGTAAAAAAAAAATTGCGACTTTGACCTTTAATATCTCCAGAACCAGTGGTTTCTCAGGTATGGTCTAGTAGAAAAAAATGATCCAAATAATGGGTAGAATATGTGGCTTTCGGCTTCGGAAACTGTCTTTTTACACCCGATATACATAGGCTGATAAACACATTACCCTCCCTTGCGTCGTGAAGTCGGGTAAAAATTTAGTGTGCATAAGTAAAATCAAAATCCTTTAAAATGGCTACAGTCGTCATTAAATATCTTGCAAAGCAATCTGTAACTCAAGTCGCAAACGCAAAACCATGATCAAGTAAACAACAAAAAAAATGCAGTAATGTCAAACCGTTAATAAAGCAAAGGACATGTGATTGATCTGCCCAGGGGTTGAGGATAAATTCAAAACAGATTTACCTCGCCCCTGGGCATTCAGGGCAGTGAAGGAACAGGGTTGGGTTATAGTCAGTAAGAGCCTGACACGCCCTCCCGCTCAAGGACATGTGATTCATACAGCCTACGAAATGTTTTCTTTTTTTTAAATAATTGATTTGAATTAATATTGACATGCATATATTATTTTAATTAGATTTATTGTACTGAGAAGTCGAATTATATTAAATTAATGATAACTGTGCACTAATTCTTTAGAGCAGTTCGATAAGGATTATTTGACGATTCCGCTTTGGCTGAATGTCACTTAGGTACTCATGTCAAATAACACTGACCTTCAATAAAAATATAAGGCGGATATCAAGAAATTTTAGTGATCGTTATTTTTTTACACTAGATAAACAAACTTGAGAATTACTTCATTATACATATTTTATTCTGAATAGAATTAAGGATTATTAGTAGTCTTTGTCCATTTCAGGCACTTTATGTGCGTTCCCCTTTGTGAACCAGTGTAACTAACGAACTATTTACACCATCACCTATTCAAATAGTCACAATAACTTTTTATACACATCTTTTATAAACTTACCTAATAGCAGAGACGTAATGAGCCCAACGATGAGTAATATGAGAGCGGATCGTACGTCAGTAGCCCTGGCGGAGGCGAAGCCGGGAGGTGGAGCACACTGAGGCATGTCGGGCACCAAGGCAGCTTCTAGACGAGCCAGTGCGCCGCCACTGCGCAGCTGCAGCAGACTAACATAGAATTGTCATTAGTTAACAAAGGTTACTCCTAGTAAGAAATTTTTATCACTTGCTATGAAAATCCCGTCAAAGCTTTGGGCCCACATATAGCAAGACTTGACCCTTTTTTTTTTGGAGGGTGTGGAATCATCCAATGACTTCTCCTGCTCCGGCTGGAGCGGGAGGGCGTGTCAGACTATCACTGTTTAAAAACCTACCCTTGTCCCTTCAGTTGTCTGTGCCAGGGGCCGCGGTAACTCTCTTTCGAATTTATCCGCGACACCAGGCAGGCATCGGCCCTATCGGGCCCTTTCAGATGTTGCTAACATCTCTTTGACGCACGCGTGGTACACCACGCGCCGTCGACTCGGCCTGGGTCTTTATCCAACGGCGAGCTACCTATTACTCGCCGTCCGAAGCCCGCGCCTACGGTGGCCGGGAGTCGGCCTGCGTCTCTCGACGCCCGGCGCGTCTCCTGAGGCGGCTGCTAGGTGTGTGAGGGTGTCTCCGTTGAGTCTCCCTCACGAGTTCCGCCTCCTCCTTCGCGAGCTAAACTGCTTCGCAGAAGGAGGTGACAGCTTCCCATTCCCTCTCGCTCCATACGATGGCCTGGACCAGGGCCGGGCACGTGAGGTCACTGCCGCCGATCGCATCTACGAGGACACTGCAGTGCTCCGCCCAAGCGGGCAGACCTCCACCGTATCCTCTGGGCGATCCACACAGTAGTGACACCCGGGCGTTTCCTCTCGCCTTATACGGCACAGAAACCACCCAAAACAGCCGTATCCGGTAAGGACCTGCGTCAGGCGGAAGTGAGGACGCCGTGACGCCTCTCCAGCCACTCCTCAAAGACGGGCCAAACCGCCACAATCGTAGCGAGCTGGGTTGCGACAGTCGCTCTCTCCATATCGCCGTGAGATCCTGCCGGAGCTCTGTCTGCCAAACCTCGATATGTCGTGGCAGCGAAGTTACGCCTCGGCGTTTCGCGCCACTCCCAAATTTGCGCGAGGACTTTTGCCTCCAGATCTCATGGCGATAGTCCGTTACTTATCCGGAACAGGAACCACCCGGAACAGCCGCGTCCGGTAAGGACCTGGCGTCAGGCGGGAGGTGAGGACGCCGTGGCGTCTCTCCAGCTACTCCTCAAAGAGGAGACTTATCGCGTCAATTGTGACATGCCGAACGCTGGGTTAAAAGAGTCGCTCTCTCCATGTCGCCATGAGATCTTGGCGGAGCTATGTCCGCCGTGCCGCGATTTTTCGCGGTAGCAGAATTACCCCCGTCGTTTGGCCTCCTCACACCACTCCCGTATGTGCGCGAGGACGTTTGCGTCCAGATCCCATAGCGGCAATCCGGCAAGGAGGCTCGCTGCTTCACCGGAGACCGTGCGGTATCCCTGGACCAGGCGGATGGCCATGACCCTTTGGGACGCGCTCAACCGTCTGGCTGGTCTCCACCTGCAGGAAACGCGCCCACACTGGTTCCCCGTAAAGGGCCAAAGACCGTACGACAGCCTCCGGTAGTAGGCGTTTGGACCCCCCAGATTGGGCAGGATTCGCTCGAAAGCAGCGGAGCGGGCCGGGGCTCCAGTCTGGGAGCCAAACTTCGGAAATGCTCTACGAAATTCCACCGGCTGTCGAGGACGAGTCCCAGGTACTTCATTGTCATTTGGGAATCCAACGGTGCCCCGTTCAGAGGACCATGAAAACACATGGCCTCGGACTTGTGCAGGGCCACCTCGAGTCCCAATTGCCGGATCCTCTCAACGACTGTCGCAACCCCGCGTGTCGCTCGTTCCGCCACCGCCTGGTGCGACCTCCCCTGCATTAGGTCTAGCGTGTCGTCAGCGTAGCAAACTACGCTGACGCCGCTAGGGAAGACTTGAGCCCTGACACAGCTTGACGGGGTCGCGGCAGACCGAGGAGAAGATGGCGGCTTTGATGGCTTTCTGTCGAATTGGCGTGAAGAAGCGCTAAGAGTGAAATGAAGGAGGCTTTTGACAGAGAGTGGGACAGTTAAGGCTAATGTATGTTTTTTTTTTTATGTATGTCCACCGATTTCTCTGTCAGTTGTGGACCGATTTTCAAAATTATTCTTTTATTCCGACAGAGTATACGCCAGAGGTGGTTCCATATAAATTTTATCGAAATTGCTTTAACGGTTTTTTAAGAAATCAACAGAAACAAGAAATGTGTTTACGTCGATGACGTTTTGGTCTCCTCCAATTACGAGTATGTTCAAATTCCATGTTTCATGTTTTTGGGGTTATCAATTCGGACGTAACTTTAATATTTAGTTTTAGTTCTGGGGTATAACCACTAAAAAGTGAAAAATATAAAACTTTTTTACAAAAACAACAAACGACTTCCAAAAAATACACATAGAATTAAAAATAACTTTCATTTCGGCAGTAGGTGTCAATTAACGAAGAAATAAAATACAAACACCGATTTCCGAAATTAAAGTTATTTTTAAGTGTATTTTTTGTATAATATTATTTTATTGCTGAATAAATCCAAACAACATTCGGCTTTATTTGTACACACAGACAAATTTTCGGTAGCGCATGTCAATATGGGATTGACATATTTCGTATCACCCAGTAACTGGGTTGTGGAGGTCAGATAGGCAGTCGCTCCATGTAAAACACGTTATATTAAAGAAAAAGATAAGATTAAGATTAAGATTGATTTTAGACCAACCCCAACCAACCAACCTTTCCAACCTTTTTGTCTTTTTTAGATTGATTGATTGATTGATTGTTTTTAGATTAAGATTTTTCTGCAAAAAATTAAGATCTATGTTCTGCCTTCAAACCGTATCTTACTATGACCGTGCTAGGTACGTTTCAAGCACGGAATGAAACACGACACGATCTGCTATGTCTAGTGGACGTAGCAGATCGTGTCGTGTACGAACGTATCAACAGCGTATCATGCCCGTTCATAACGGTATCCATATATCATGCGCGTGTCACAACTCTGACGACACGGTTGGCGCAGTGGTTGAGCGTTCGGCTGCTGCGCTGCGTGTCGCGGGTTCGATTCCCGCACGGAACAAATATTTGTATGACCTGCAGATAGTTGTTCCGGGTCTGGGTGTCTTGTGTATGTGAGTATACATGTTTGTGAACGCACCCACGATACAGGAGTAATTTCTAGTGTGGGGCAACGTTTAAAAAAAAAAAAAAACCTCGGTCCCGCTTCTGTCGATTGTAGTTCCAGGGTTGCCAATTTCATGGGCACGCCACAATTGCGGCGGTAAGACTCATATTTGAGGAGGGTCTGGAGAGGCGTCACGGCATCCTCACCTTCCACCTGACGCGGCAGGTGAGGAGTCCTCACCGGACACGGCTGTTTCGGGAGGTTCCTGTGTCGGAAAAGGCGGGAGGACACGCCCGGGTGTCACCATTGTGCGGATCGCCTAGAGGACACGGTGGAGCATACGGTGGAGATCTGCCCTTCTTAGGCGGAGCACCGCCGTGTTCTTGTGGAGGCGATCGGTGCAGCGAGCGAGAGCTAATGCTTGCGAAGGAGGAGGCGGAACGGGTCACGCCCCCAGGAGCAGCCTTCGTAGGAGACGCCCTGAGCGTCGGGCGTCGCGAGACGATCTCCGGCCACTGTAGGCGCCGGCCTGCGGATGGAGAGTAATGGGTAGCTCGCCGTCCGATCAGCACCAGGCCCGAGAGTCGACGGCGCGTAGTGTTCCACATGCGCCTCAAAAAGATGTCAGCTACACTTGACAGGGTCCGTCATGACCGATGCATTCATGCCAAGGGGTCGCGGATAAATTCGAAACAGAGTTACCTCGCCCCTGGGCACTCAGGCAGGGAAGGAACAAGGGTGGGTTTGAGTCAGTAAGAGCCTGACACGCCCTCCCACTCCACCCAGAGCGGGTGAAGTCACTGGATGATTTCACACCCCAAAAAAAAAAGGGTTGCCAATTTCAGGAGAATTCACCAGTATCCACCATATTCAAATCGATCAAGCCGTTCTCAAATAAACAGCTCATTTGTGTTTGTTTATAAGATTTATTTAATAGCTGATACAGATATCATAAGAAAATCCATCCCATCAAAACTTTTAAAAGCTTGACTGCCATTTGGCAGAGATTTGAAATAATAACTAAATAAGCGCAAAAGCTGAAAGTAGTTTGTTCAGAATCGGCTTCTGAATCGATTTCCGTCATTAAAAATAGGTGTTAATTTTATGCGGAATAATCTTAATATAACTTAAATCACAAATTTAAAGATGTTAAGATTAATTATTGTTATATTTTATTATTATATTTTATTATTATTGTATTTTAATTTCTGGAGAATTCCCCAATATGTTGTGAATTTCAGTCCCAATGGGTAATCTGTGGAGAGAACGTTGATACGGGGAAAATGCGGGGATTCTTGACATTTGCTTCAATCAATTAATTTGCCTAGCCTTTTCCCAACTATCTTGGGGTCGGCTTCCAGTCTAACCGGATGCAGCTGAATACCAGTATTTTACATGGAGCGACAGCCTATCTCACCTCCACAACCCAGGTACTAGGTGATAAGAAAAATGTCAATCCCATAGTGACATGCGCTACCGTAAATTTGTCTGTGTGTATAAATAAGGCCGAATGTTGTTTTGATTTTTTAAAGCTTTCATACAGTCTGTTAGCCAAGCACTGTTTCTGCAAACAGCAGAGCGGCGGTGAGCGAAAGTAAATCATTTTAAATTCAGCAATAAAATAATATTACACAAAAATCAGTTAACTCAGCGACATGAAATGCGGTCAATAAAATCTGAGCCGGAAATCTAAAACTCGATGCATGTAATGTACTATCTATATTTACTTATGTTTTGGTTTAACACACTTACAAAGGTTCTTTGCACTACGATGTGCGAGTCACGTAAGCACTTTTCAAGGAAAAATGTCTTGCGATAAAACCAATGTATTTAAAAAGAAAATTTTAACTTCATTCACTTTTTCATGGCGTTTTTGAATTATTTTTTTTCCGTTGGCATGGCGACTGGGCCGATCGGAGTGGAAGAACTTTCTTTCAAAAAGACTTAGAATATTGTTTCTTGTATTTGTAAGCTCGAATATAATTTAAACTTACGAGAGTAGGGTAGGTCTAGCGTAAGGAGACTGCCGCGGCAGAGGGAAGGCGAGGTGCGCCCGAGTAGAGTGCACCGGCAGCTCCCTCACCGCGCACCGACCTCGAGCTTGACTCAGAGACCTGTCCAACAAAATACACATCATCAGCTGCCCAGCCTTTTCTCACCTATGTTGGAGTGGTTCCAGTCTAACCGGACCTGCATTTTACCTGGAACGAATGCTTATAAAACGATAAGCATTAAGGTTGTCAAAGTTTCGGGCTTCTGAACATCCGTAACGACTGTCATAGATCTTCGAATGACAGCCGGAACCAACGACATTACGTGCTTTCCGAAGTATGGAAAGGTGTTGGTATGTAATAGGTGACCAATGCACGGACCAAACGCGGCA
The DNA here is from genome assembly GCA_951329385.1 of Polia nebulosa. Classification (NCBI taxonomy): domain Eukaryota; kingdom Metazoa; phylum Arthropoda; class Insecta; order Lepidoptera; family Noctuidae; genus Polia; species Polia nebulosa. The sequence continues at coordinate 16,424,245 of OX589590.1, forward strand.
TGTGATATTTGGCCAACAAGATCGACCCGTAAATAATGAAATAGAAGACTAGGCCGTAGATCATCACGTGAAACCAGTCCAGTCATTATTAATGACTGGAATACTTCGTTTCAAAGCATAAATTAATTAGCCTACAATGCTTCCATACACCCATAATCACACAGGCGCACATGCCTCCTTGAAAATTTAGGAGCACTTAAAGTTTATTTAACTAATAAATCAAAAATGCTATCCTCAATTCCAACGTATATAACACTTATAACAAAACTGAACAAATATTGCTAGAAATTAGGTGTTAAAATAAGTTAATCGCTATCATTACATGCAACCATAATGCCATTTGTTATATTTTGGAATGTATCTGTCATAAATTGTCTATTGTCTACTACTGCTATAGTCTGTTGAATATACTGTCATTCCTTTTTCGCTTGATGTCTTTGTACAACCGGTGTTTCATTTTTCCTAAATCTACAACTAAAATACTAGATCACTATTTTGTTAAATAATAGGAACAATTAAGAGGTTATGGGCTATTGTTACTCCTCAAATAATAAAATTAGTGTTCTACCGAAATAGTTCCGTGATTCAGACAGATAAAATTTGCTCAACCTCACAAAGTTTGCAACCACGCCGCGTAGGATTTCTTCTTTTCTTTTTTTCAGCTAATTTTAGAAAAACATGGCTTCACAAATATCAATTGGTACAATTGAGAAGCTGGTGGGCAGGGAGAATTATCCTACTTGGAAATTTGCCGTTAAAAACTACTTGGAGCATGAGGATTTATAGGACACAATCGAACCCAGTGCAGAATTTGTACATGACAGCAAAAAGGATATAAAAGCAAGGTCAAAGATAATACTTCTAATCGATCCGATCAACTATGTCCATGTGCAGGAGGCAACCACGGCTAAGCAGGTATGGTCAAAGTTAGAGAAGATATTTGATGACTCCGGGCTCAGTAGAAGAGTAGGTTTGCTGCGTGATCTGATTTCAACCACTTTAGATAGCAGCTCTAGTGTTGAGGATTACATTAACAAAGTAATGACAACAGCTCACAAGCTTAGAAATATTAATTTTGTAGTAGGAGACGAGTGGCTTGGTACTTTGCTGCTCGCTGGCCTCCCCGATGTCTACAAACCGATGATCATGGCTATTCAGAGCTCCGGTGTGTTAATTACTGCGGATTTTGTAAAAACAAAGCTGCTACAGGATGTAAAAGTGACAGATTCTTCAGCCTACTATATTAAGTCTAAAAAAACCCAAAATAAGTCTAAGTCTCATAAAGATTCACCAGATAACAACCAACAGAAAGGCCCACGTTGTTACAATTGTAACAAACATGGTCATTTAAGTAAAAACTGCTATTTTCAGAAGAAAAAGAAGTCTCAACCAGACAATAACACTAATAATAATAATGGTTATTATGCCGCTTTTTCAGTTGCAGAAACATTGGATAAAACCAGATGGTACATTGATTCTGGAGCGTCGCAGCATATGTGTAGAGAGAGAAAATGGATGTATGATGTTTCTCCTACTACAATAAATAATATAAAGGTGGCAGACAACAAGACTATAGCAGTAGAAGGATGTGGAAATGTGAATATGAAAATAAGAGACTCTGAAGGCAGACCTCAGACCATTCAAGTAAGAAATGTGTTGTATGTACCTTCTTTGACAACTAATTTACTTTCTGTAAGTCAGATGACAAAAAATGGGTGTGAAGTTGATTTTGAGAAAGACTACTGTAAAATTTTCCAAAATAAGAAATTAATAATGACCGCTTTGCAACATAATAATATGTATGTATTGAAAGATTTTTCTGAAACATCAGCATTGTTGTCAACAGTAGCTGAAAATGATATAAATTTATGGCATCAGAGGATGGGCCATCTTAACTTCACAGACTTGCAGAAAATAGAAGATAGTGCTGAGGGGGTAGAATTATCCAAAAAGGTTTCCCAGATTTGCACAACATGTATGGAAGGTAAAATGAATAGACTACCTTTTAAAAATATTGGTACCTACACGGGCCAATGAACCTCTCCAATTAATTCACACTGATTTATGTGGTCCGATGGAGACAAGCTCTGTAGGAGGTGCCAAATACTATGTCACTTTTATAGATGATTATAGCCGAAAAGTGTATGTCTACTTTATAAAAAATAAATCTGATACTTTAGAAATGTTTAAGCAATTCAAAAGCTTAGTAGAAAATGAAACTGAAAAAAGAATTAAAGTACTTAGATCAGACAATGGAAAAGAATATATAAATAAAGAATTTAAATTATTTTTAAATAAATTTGGCATACAACATCAAACTACGAACCCGTACACCCCAGAACAGAATGGGTTGGCGGAGCGAATGAATCGCACACTTGTAGAAAGAGCTAAATGTATGATTCTTAATTCCAGTTTGAAAAAACATTTCTGGGCTGAAGCAGTATCCACAGCTGCTTACATAATTAACCGGTCACCAACCAAGGCCCTGGACTACAAGACGCCATATGAACAGTGGTCAGGTAAGAAGCCAAATATTAAGAATATGAGAATTTTCGGATGTGATGCCATGGTTCATGTGCCTAAAGAAAAGAGGCAAAAATGGGATTCAAAAGCAGTCAAAATGTTATTTGTTGGGTATTGTGAGTACACAAAAGGGTACAGGCTTTATGATAGTAATAAAAAACAAATATACAAAAGTAGAGATGCAATATTTCTCGAGCATACAATCATAAATAATAGCGTTATTGTGCCACTATCTGAGTTGAAGGGAAATGTTTCTGAAGAATCGTCTCAAACAGTTATTAGTCACAGTGAGTCTTCAACTGACACACCCGAGACTCCCAGTTCAGAGAACACGACTCTAAATGAGAGCATGAAGAAAGTGGAATCATCTGATGATGATGGCAGTTATCACACTGATAATGCTGATGATGAGTACATATCAGATAGAAAATTAAGTGATGTATCATCTCGTAAAATATTTTTGAGACCTAGGAAAAATAAGCATAATTCCTACTTATGTGAATGCTTGAATGAGTCAAAACAAGCAATTGCTTTATTGGTTAAAGAGCCGGAAACTATAGAAGAAGCTCTTTCAGGTCTGAATGCAAAAGAGTGGAAAAATGCCATGAATAATGAGTATGAGTCACTCCTGCAAAACAATACATGGACATTAGTTACTCTACCAGAAGGTAAAAGAGCCATTCCATGTAAATGGGTCTACAAGATGAAAACTAATGCTGATGGTGAAGTTGTACGATACAAAGCAAGACTGGTCATTAAAGGATTTATCCAGAAGAAAGGAATTGAGTATAATGAGATATTTGCTCCGGTAGTTCGTCATACTTCAATCAGATATTTATTAGCATTGGCGGTCAAATACAATCTATTTATTGAACAGATGGATGCCATTACTGCTTTCCTACAAGGTGACATTGACACAGAAATATACATGCTTCAGCCACCATCCTATGAATATGGAGAAGAAGTTTGCAAATTAAATAAATCCATTTATGGTTTGAAGCAGGCAAGCAGACAGTGGAATCTGAAACTTACATCTGTATTAAAGGAATTGGGACTGAAAAGTACATCTGTGGATCCATGTATATGCTACAAAACGTATGATAGAATAATTCTATTTATACTCATATATGTCGATGACCTGTTATTATTTTATAATAATGAAGAAATTGGAAAAGAAATTAAACAACAATTGAAATGTAAATTTGATATGAAAGAACTTGGCTGTGTTCATCATTTTATTGGTTGGAGGATTGAACAAAACTTAGCAAGAAATGAAATTTGCATCGATCAGACTGTGTATATTGATAAAATTCTACAAAGGTTCAATATGAGTAATTGTAATCCAGTTCATACGCCATGTGAACCTAATGTTAAATTAATTAGTACAGAAAATAAGAAGAATATACTTACTAACATACCATATCAAGAAGCCATTGGAAGCTTATTATATTTATCTCAAGGAACTAGGCCAGACATATGTTACATAGTGAATAAACTAAGCAGTTTCAATAACAAACCTGAACAACAGCACTGGCTAGCACTTAAGAGAGTACTACGTTACATAAAAGGAACTAAGGATTATAAATTGATATTTAGCCAAAACAAAGAAGATAAAAGGGTGTTTGGCTACTGCGATTCTGATTGGGCGTCAGATATTAATAGTCGAAGGTCTTGCTCTGGCTACACTTTTATGTTTCAGGGTGCAGCAATTTCATGGTGTTCAAAACGACAGAGCACTGTTGCATTATCAACCATGGAGGCAGAGTATATGTCACTTGCAACTGCTACACAAGAAGCAATGTGGCTTAGGCATCTGGAGTCTGAGTTGCACTGTGATTCAGGAACTTCATCCACTGTTATATACTGTGATAATCAAAGTGCAATTAAATTTGCAGGTACAGAATCCTATTGTGCCCGCAGCAAGCATATTGATATCAGGTATCATTTTCTTCGAGAGAAAATTGCTACAAATGAGATAGAAGTTATATATGTTGGTACTGAAAGTATGGTCGCTGACATCCTAACAAAATCTACACCGCAGATGAAGATTCATAAATGTTCTAGAGTCATGGGTTTGCGCTTAAAGGGAGGATGTTAAAATAAGTTAATCGCTATCATTACATGCAACCATAATGCCATTTGTTATATTTTGGAATGTATCTGTCAAAAATTGTCTATTGTCTACTACTGCTATAGTCTGTTGAATATACTGTCATTCCTTTTTCGCTTGATGTCTTTGTACAACCGGTGTTTCATTTTTCCTAAATCTACAACTAAAATACTAGATCACTATTTTGTTAAATAATAGGAACAATTAAGATTAGGTAATAAAATGTTGACTGCATCCAATCTCTATGTATTTATACACATTGGGATTATGGGATTTCAGATATCAGGATTTCCTTTTGGACATACTTACTCTATAACAGGGACGGCGAACGAACGGTACGCGTGCCAGTGTTGGCACGCTACAAAATAATATGGGCACGCAAAAAAAAAAACGATTATCAGATGTCTCCAGTTCAGTTGCATTTTTTGCTGCAAAGCATCCAGTCATTATTAATGACTGGAAGACTTCGTTTCCAAGCATACATTAATTAATTAGCCTATAATGCTTCCACACACTTTTCTGTATCTCACAGGCGCACATCCTCTAACGTTTCCCAGCACTTAAAGTTTTTTTAACTGACTCAAAATTTGTATCCTCAAACCCAACGTATATAACACTTATAACAGAACTGAACAAATATTGCTAGAAATCAGGTAATAAAATGTAGACTGCATCCAATCTCTATTTAACCGACTTTTGAAAAAGGAGGAGGTTCTATGTTCGACTGTATGTATGTTTTTTTATGTATGTACGCCGATTTCTCCGTCAGTTGTGGACCGATTTCCAAAATTCTTTTATTATCCGAAAGAATATACTCCCGAGGTGGTCCCATATAAGTTTTATCGAAATTGCTTTAGCGCTTTTTGAGAAACAGAACAAAAACGAAAAATACGTATACCTCGATGACCTTTTGGTGTTCTCCAAATGTTTAAATTTCACGTTCCATGTTATTGGGGTTTTTAGTTCTGAGATATTACAACAAAAAAGTGAAAAATAAAAAACTTTTTACAATAAAAAAAGAACCGACTTCTACTCATCTTCTTCGAAACTTGGAAGTCGGTTGTTTTTTTTTTTTTAATTTTTATTGATACACATTGGGTTTATGGGATTTCAGATTTTAGCTATCAAGATTTCCTTTTGTACGTACTCTATCTATAATAAATATGGAACTTGCTTCCTTTCCTTGAAAAAAAAATATCAACATGCATTATGACTGAGCACTTCATTCGATGTGCGTCAAAAATAAATGGGCTTTAATAGTCAATATTGGGAAAAGTCCCTTCCGAAAAAAACATTAGAAGAGGGCAATGATCGTTTCACTTGCTCGCGGTTGCGCGTTGGCGATTACAGTCAGATCCAGGTGGCCATCACCGAAAGCCAAAGTTTGAGGAATATCTTGAGAATAACATGATGAAATTGAAAAGTTTACATCATGGTTTCTGATCAGGGTTTTATTTGAACCTATCTCATCATTATTTTAGCCGAAAAACGTCCACTGCTGGACATAGGCCTCCCCCAAGTGTCGCCACAATGACCGGTCCTGTGAGTCTCGCATCCATCGGCTACCCGCGACCCCCACCAGGTCATCGGTCCACCTTATGGAAGGCGTTCTAACGCTGCGTCTTCCGGTACGCGGTCGTCACTCCTGAACTTTTCGGCCCCATCAACAATCTGTTCTGCGAGCAATGTATCATTGTAACCCATCTAACATACTCGTATGTATTACTTTACCTTAACGTAGACCTTGCAACTCTCTGTCCCGCAAAAAAAGCATAGTCCTGTCGCGCGGCTCTCGCCAGCCCCTCTTCAGCCGATGTCACCAAGTTGTCAGCGTCAGAATAACCGCGAATGTAGAAAGCATTCAACTGCACGTCTTTTGTCGACTGCAATGTAAAGAATAATTCACATCAAAACATTTACGAAGCGGAAAGCGATAATTCTTTAACCTAGAAGTCAAAACACATTTCCATTACATCATTAAATCTGCTTCACCATAGAATAATATGACTCAGAGTTACTCGTACGCAACTAATATATCTAATGTACAAGCTCAGTTTCATCAAAGCAATATTAGAAACAACTTTTTTACAAAAAAAATAGAACCGACTTCCAAAAAAAGTGCAAAATAACTTCAATTTCGGAACTAGGTGTTTCTGGTTTTTTGTCTTCGTTTTTTGACTCCGACTTCCGAAATTAAAGTTATTTTGAACTTTTTTTGGAAGTCGGTTCTATTATTTTTATACTCCATTAAATTGTGTTAACACTACATAGACATACGATCGCAGCAATCGTAGTTGATTTGCTGTCATTTTTTGAAGAGTTCCGTTGTCTATCTCCAAAACTCATCATCAGATTTATATGAAATTTAAATGGGACCATTTCAAAATAAAGTCCTTTCGAACAAAAAAAAGAATTTTGCAAATCTTAGACAGATTTGCAAAATTCTTTTTTTATGTAGGTACCTACATGACGGAGTTATGCCCGAATATAAATTAAAAAAATACAAACATCCGAATTGATAACCTCCTTCTTTTTGAAGTCGGTTAAAAATAGTGTATTTAAATATTCTTATCATCATCATCATTAACCTTTTAATGTCCCCCACTGCTAGGGTACAGGCTTCCTCTCTGTGAGAGGGTGTGGGCCGTAATCCACCATTTTTTTTTTTTGTGGTGTGGGGAATCATCCTATGACTTCTCCCGCTCTGGGTGGAGCGGGAGGGCGTGTCAGACTCTTACTGACTGGGCACTCAGGGCAGGAAGGAACAGGGGTGGGTTTTACCCCTGTTCCTTCCTGCCCTGAGTGCCCAGGGGCGAGGTAACTCTGTTTCGAATTTATCCTCAACCCCCGACCATGCGGGCCTAATGCGCATCGGTGGATATCACATGTCTTGTAAATATTCTGCAAACAGAATGGCAAAATCTACAGGGCAACTATTTAATATGTTGGCAATCTTTTAGAGATCGTTTGTACAGGATGTAACAGAAATGTGTGCTTATATTATACAGAATATAACAGAAATGTGTGCTAAATGTTGGAAATGAACAACTGGAAATTGAACAACTTTCTTCCAGGAACTCATACTTTCCTTACAAAGTTATCATCAGCTGATCCAAATTAGTATGGGAGGGCCAGTTTTTTTTTCAGAACCTCTATGACTTTCTTGAAGAAAGTTGTTCGTTTCTATGACAATATTTAATATGACCATGCATTTCCGTTACACCTTGTATTTTGACCCCCAGAAAGATTTACAATGAATAAATCTAAAAATAACCTGTTTTTCTTGCATAACTAAGAACTTATAAGTAACTAGAGCGGAAATGCATGCATAGATACATACTTGCATACAAAACAATAACAAACAGAATTGGTATATTTTTTAGTACTTTACAATGCCAGCTCACGCGGCAAAATATTAATAAGTATTGACCGTGGCATTTATTAGACCCCGATTTCGTAGAACTTTAAACGTTTACAAATTTCATTATGTCACCACGCTAATTATTTAGGAGCTTGTCAAAGGATGACTTCTGAGATAACGAACGACCAATAGAGAAGCATGGATGAAATATTTTTTTCGTCCCCATGCATGAGCCGAAAAAACAAAATATCTGGCCTGGTACCAAGATTACACCACAACTAACACTCCGCCCGCGACTTCGTCCGCGTGAATTTCAAAAATATTTATAGCCTATGACACTCACAAATAACGTGGCTTTCTACTGGTAAAAGAATTTTCAAAATCGGTTCAGTTGATAAAGAGATTACCGTACAACCTCACAAACTAACAAACTTTACCTCTTTATAATATCAGTACCTATAGATAATTATTCGACAGCACGGTTAGCGCAATGCGTGTCGCGGGTTCGATTCCCGCACGTAACAAATATTTGTATGGCCAACAGATAGTTTGTCTGGGTGTCTTGTGTATGTCTCTCTCTCTAACTCGACCATCATTGTCCACTATTTGCGTGGATGTGGTGGCCCCTTTTTTTGGTCTTGGCAAATCATCCTATGACTTCTCCCGTTCCAGCGGGAGGGCGTGTCAGACTTTTACTGACTAAACAGTAGTAAAAAAAAATCGGCCATGACGGGCTCCGTCATGAATGCTGACAACTCTTTGAGGCGCGCGTGGAACACTACGCGCCGTCGACTCTCGGGCCTGGTGCTGATCGGACGGCGAGTTACCCACAACTCGCCCAGTCCTTCGCCCAGGGCGTCTCCTGCGGTGGCTGCTGCTGAGGGCGTGAGGGCGAGTCTGTTGTTGTTGCCTCTCCCTCACCCGTTCCGCCTCCTCCTTCGCGAGCATTACTGTTTCGCAGAAGGAGGAGACTGCTTCCCATTCCCTCTCGCTCGGCCCAGCGCTGGGTTGCGACAGTCGCTCTCTCCATGTCGCCATTAGATCCTGCCGGAGCTCTGTCCGCCGAGCCGCGAGGTGTCGCGGCAGCGGAGTTTCGCCCCGGTGTTTCGCCTCCTCGCGCCTCTCATACAGGTGCGCGAGGACCTTTGCCTCCAGATCCCATGGTGACAGTCCGGCAAGGAGGCTCGCCGCCTCACAGGAGACCGTGCTGTATCCTCGGATCATTCGGATCGCCATGACCCTTTGGGACGCGTTCATCTGTCGAGCTGATCGCTGCCTCAAGGAACGCGCCCATACCGGTGCCCCGTAAAGGACCATGGACCGCACGAACCCCACGTAGAGCCTCCGGCAGGAGGCGAGCAGTGTATGGCTCATACGTCAACTGGCGTTGGTGGGACAAACACTTAAAACAGACTTCAGCACATCAAAGCATCTTTCAACGATGTTCCTGGATGAACAACCAAATGAGCATTCGTATATTTGTACTCCGGTGTCCCAGGGCGTTGATTTTTTAAAGGAGTCATCAAACATGGTTCCAGAGCAACATCATCCAGAAAGATTATAATGTACAGTTATTATTATTTACCAAGTCACCATGTATGGTGGTCCCCATTGTCAAAATGTCACTTCATTGTTGAGCGCACGGGTGAATTTTTGCATATTATGTGAGCATCGTGTCTAGCTCCTGGTCATCGAGCAATTAGGGCGCAGTTATACGACTTCTAATGGTTTTTAAATGAACATCACGTCTACACAACTAGTCTTATTTCTTCGAGAAATATACATACAGGGTGTATCATCAGCTGCAACAAATATTGATCAGCTGATGATAACTTTGTATAGAAAGTCCAATATATTTTTTTGGGAATTTTCTATTTTTTCTTAGAGAAAGTAATTCATTGCCATGAGCAGAACCGGTTCTTAAAATATGACCACACCTTTCCGTTACACCCTGTATACAAAAATACATATATATTTTTATAACATAGTGTAATTAATTTGTAAAGTTATGTCTAACGCGGATAAAAAATTGAGAATCACGCAAAAACTATAAAGCGTATTTTTATGAAACTTTCACCATTTTGAAGAATATTTAAATATTTTTTTTAGTATACGTGTTTTAGTACAATACTTGTTGTTTTATGTATACTAAATCATTAATGCGTTTAATTTCGGACATCACTCCTTAATGGGCGAGTCCTATTACTGGGTGGACGTATGACGCGTTACGTGAGCTCAGCACAGAACACGCAAGCTCACCACTCAAGGTAGTTAATAGCGCTTAATATTCAAAATCAAAAGATCTGGTTTACACACCTATAACACATTAAGTACCTCTGTAAGTAAATATTTTTCAAAGAATACGATTGGAGTCAAATCTCTTTCCACCGAGCCATTTCTTCAGGTTTGAAAACAAGAAATAGTCACTCAGGGCTAAACCCAGAGAATACAGGAAAACCTATAAGGAGTTACTTTAAAAAAAAAAGTGATTTGTTCGGCAGTCCGACTCGTTCTTGGCTGGTTTATTTTTTCAAATCCTCATTAAATCGACTCAATAAGTTGGCATAATATTCACCATTAATTGTTTTACCCTTTTGAAGGTAGTCTATGTGGATTATACTGCGTGCATCCCAAAAAACGGTCGCCATGAATTTATTAGCTGACAAACCTATCTTGGCCTTCTTTGGCGCCAATTCACCCCGAGAAACCCACTGTTTTGACTGCTGTTTGGTCTCTGCTGGTGCGTTGTAGTGGATCCACGTTTCATCCACGGTTACGAAACAGCGCAAAAACTCATCCACATTGCGATTGAACAACGCCAAAGGCTAAGCTTTAGATGATGTGACGTGGAATTTAGAGTCCATTTTTTTTTACAGAAAGATAATATTATTAGAAGCTTCTACGTGTAGTTCTTTTCGCACGGAAATTAATAGTTTACGAGATATAAAAAAAAACAAAAACATAAAAATTCAACAATATTATGACACTTTTGAGGTTAAGTCTCATCATTGTACGTTTCGTTTTACGGAAGCATAGACTACTATAGATATACTAGAGAGAATTCAAAGCACTAAAATGTTTTACTCCTTATTAATGATGAAATAAATATGTATATCTAGTGATTTATATAGTTTTTAGTCATATTTCATTATAATACATATATTTCACTGATTTAAATAAGTGCTATTTAAATTAGCATTTAGAATAATTTACCGATAAGTGAAACCAAACTTGAAATGGCGCCATTTTTGGATTTTAGTCATCGTTTGCGTCCCTTGCAGTTGAGAGCGATTACGTACTCCTGTTTGTGAATCAACGTTTGACTACTATCATGGCGTCTCCGAAGCCCCAGGTTTTGTGTTCTGCTGTGATATCGTCTGAAGAATCGAGTGTAGTGCAAGTGTTGGACTCTAGTGAGCCACTTGTTGCGAGCTCTTCTTTAGGCCCTTCGTGTGTGCAAGTGTTGGACTCTAATGAGCCGCTTGTGCCCGTGATTCCGTCATCGGAACCTGAAGCTGGTTGTTTCCGTGCTACCGCTGCCACTGCCGCGTCGGTGATGACTGCGTCACCGACTTGGTCTGAGGGCAGTGCGAGTGATGCGGGACCTCGTCCTTCTGGGTCGTCTGGCCGCCGTATCCGTTATTTTTCGGAAGAAATAAGGTTGGTAATCGATTTATTATCTTGCCCACCTCCTTCAGAAAACTTATTCGCTAAAAAAAGAACTTGTAAGCTAAAACAGTTCTAATTTATGTTTCGATTGTTTCAGGTCCCATTGGAATATGATAAAAATACTGACTAGACTGGGCACAACAGCTCAGTGTATTCAGTTTGCTGAAGAGCACAGACTTATTCTGAGGGAGAAAATATGTAGAAACCATAGAAAACCAATGATATTAAGCCAATGTGGGACTGGGCAGTTGGGCAGCTTTCGTTGCAGAAAGAGCAACTGCCGGATCCAAGCGGAGAGTCGAGCAAAAGGTACATGGTTTGAGAATGTAAAGATAGGTACCTATAGATTTGAAATTCCAAACCATGTACATGTTCAGCCATAGGTACTCATACCTTCAAGTTCAAGTTGAGACAGCCCGAGACGACAGAGAAACCGTGCTTTCTACATCCAGTATTGCAGACTGGTATTCATATTGCCGGGAGACAATAGTAGTTTATGAATTGGAGCATCAAGACAATCAAAGCAAGATTGGTGGACCAGGAAAAATTGTTCAACTAGATGAATCAAAATTTGGAAAAAGAAAATACAATAGAGGAAGACATATTGAGGGCCACTGGGTGTTGGGGATGATTGAAGACGGCAGTGATGATTTACGGTTGGAAGTGTGTCCTAATAATGAAAGGACTGCTGAAGTATTGGTGCCACTGACACAGAAACATGTTCAGGAAGGCACTGAACTACATACAGATTTTTGGAGAGCATATGACTGCCTTCCTCAATATGGGTATATACATAAAAAAGTGAACCACAGTGACCCCGTGAATAAATTTGTGGCACCAGACGGGACACACACCCAGCGCATAGAAACCCATTGGCGAAATTTAAAAGTATTATTTAATAAAGACCAATATAAGGGAAATTTTACAGAGTGGCTTATAGAGTATTCGTGGAGGAGAAAAATAAGGATATATCATAAAGACCCTTTCGAGGAATTGTTAAAGGCAGTTCAATATGTTTATAAAATTGATTAAATGAATGAGAATTAAATTTTTGTTTTATTTAAAATATATTACACATCTGTATGTACCTATAATTTATAAAATAAATGTTTATTTACATTTAGTTGTCTTATTTTAAATATGTCTTAAAAAATCATGTAGCTTGAGACTTGGGACACGCTGGCATAGATCACTGGGAACTGCGACCACAACGCGCGAGCCGAGCGAGCGTAGCGAGCGGTGCCGCGGCAGCGGCCTGCGAGTGCCAGAAACGACTAAATTTTTTAGAAAAAAATTGTCAGGTTCAGAACATGTATTTATAAAAATGTTCAAACAAACAGGGAAGGGACTTCCAGGACTTTTTCTTTATAGGGGAGTTCTACACCTTCTCCCCTCTCTTTTCTTCCCTTTAAATCGACAAAAAAAATTAGTAAACATAACCTAAAACACGATTTTAAAAAAATCTTTAAAAAAGGGGGTGTTTCCGTGCTTTTTCCTTTATAAAGGGGGTCTACACCTGCCCCCCCTGCCCCCCTCCAAATTTGATCCCTTAATTCCACGTCACATCTTCTAAAGTCGTACCACGCCAAACACTCCTGCGAAGTTGTCACACGATTGCGTTTGGGGTCGATTGTGAGCAAATGCGGCAGTGCGTATCTCATTTTGCGGAAAGCTTTCTCATACCCAAGTGATCATATAAGAAAGAGCCATGTGAGATGCCTATGGCTTCCACAATCTCTCTTACTTTTAATCTCTCATCAGCCAACACCATATTGTGAATTTTTTCAATTTTTTACGTGTACAGACCTCAAATGGGCGTCCAGAACGTTCGGCATCTTCCGTGCTTGTACGGCCACACCGAAATTCAGTAAACCACTTTTTTACCATTGAAATTGATGGAGCAGAGTCCCCATAGTACTTATTCATCAAGCTTAGCCTTGGTTTGAGTGATGGTTTTTTTCCACAAATAAAATAATGCAAAATAAGTACACGAAATTCACTTTATTCCATTCAACTTGTTAAAATTTTGACAGGAGTCAACTGACAGTTGCCTGTTGACAGGAGCAGTATTACCTTTTCAGTTAAGAGGCGAAAAATTTAAAAACTGACGGACTTAACGATTGAAGGTCAACTAACAGCTTGTACATTTAAAGAATGGCCCTCATAGTGACCACTCGCATAATATATGCCTCTTCATGGACTTTTGGAACTAAAATTTTTATATGTGTGCAGTCTATGGCTCCAATCGCATCTGGGAATAGCTATACAAAATGCAAAAATATTTATTGGAACAAAAAACAGTTTACAAGTTTGTGTTCGTTAAGGCGTATATATCCACGAAGTAGCGCCCTCATTGAATATAATTGTCATAAACGGCCGTTTGTGGTACTTTTGCTTACTACTTTAGATACGAAATATTTTGAGTCCTGTTTTAACCACGTAAAAATAACATAAGTACCCTGTTTGTAACAAACGCAACATAGGATTCTTTAATCTTTATTTTCTATGCTAAGATATGAATTTTTATTCAATGAGGGCGCCACTTATGGGGAGGTAGGCCCTTAACAACCGCATTAGTATGGAATACTGTGTCGCGGCCATTAGCGCCCACCTCCAAGATGGGAGACGACAGCGTTGCTGTGTTGCGTTGCGACAGCTATTGAGCATTTCTAGACTTTTCTTTAACAGCACACCGTTCTTCTTGGGTCATGGGAAATTTGACATATCTTCTTAAAAGCTTTTTATTAATAGCTAAAGTTACAGCATGTATTACTCGGTTTACTGACTTTTGGCTCATGCTGCAACCCCACTGCAAACCAACAGGTAGTTGGTAGAACCCACTTGCGTACAATCGGAGTGTATTAAGAGTATTAAGAAGTAAATTAAAAGTACAAATTTAGATATTTAAAAAAAACAAATAGAAATATTATATAAGCACGATACCTAACGCAAAGACAATCACTTGGCATTTCAGAAAAAGTCCCGTGTCAAAAACGAGCGCAAGGAAATTCGATAACATAACGATAAATTGATATCTTAGCGATAATATTCGATATGTTTGCGACCACAGTCGATATCTTGGGCAGTAGAGACTACGAAAAAATCATTATGACCGGATCTTTAGGACGTAGTGACCCATTTTTGTCGTAAAGCAATCGCTAACTATGTTGAGACTGCAGGCACGGTTAGTTTCGAAGGGGTTTCGTCAAGGACGGGGCCCGTCATGGCGATGCCTGCCCGGGGGTTGAGGATAAATTCGAAACAGAGTTACCTCGCCCCTGGGCACTCAGGGCAGGAAGGAACAGGGGTGGGTTTTAGTCAGTAAGAGTCTGACACGCCCTCCCGCTCCAACCTAGAGCGGGAGAAGTCTTTGTATGATTCCCAACCCACAAAAAACAAAAAAAAATACCTACCTTACGACTGTCGTTAGCACATTTCCGGCTGAACATTCGGCATTCAATAGAATTCCTAGGCAAAGTTTGTGATAAATATAATATTTCCACTATCTCCAGTATCAGCAACACTCCTTTCCAATTAATAGCGATACGTCACGAACTCAAATCGTTGCTAAAATAATAATTTGTCGAGGTAGATTATATAGATATAGACTGGTAGATTTTTTGATTTACAGTTAAATACGAGCCAAAACTAATCATGAACGTGGACGTCATTACTTACCGATTTCACGATAGTGGAATACTTACGTAACTGAAAACTATTAACGATATTCATAGAAAGAACCTTCTCGAATTTCTGAACAAGACGATTCTTATACTGTACTCATTTTTGTCATTAACAGCCATCACGTCTTACTCTAAATGGTTGTCAACAGTTCGAATGATACTCCTTGGGAGGTCAAGAATGACATCAATGGTATTTTTTGTCTCACACAAAAATAACCCTTAATGAAAATTCCTATTCAAAGCCAAATGCGTCACTAACCTTTTGTCACATACGACATTTTTTATTTTGCTTTTCTAATTCGTTTTTAATAGCCTGACGGTAGTAATAGTGTTTGCGTTTTAAAATAAATAATTAGTTGTACTGTAATAGTATTCAAGTACGCAGTAATTTTTTTGGCTAAGGTCAAAGAGCGCATTAGACGTTCGGTTTTAACGCCATTAAGTTTCGTATCAATGTCGTCTGACAGTGACCAGATAAGAATCTTGATATATATATATTGGATAATCCCTGAAAGGGTGCAGGATCAATTCTCATTTTAAATTCAGGGTAGGCAAATTAATAGAAAGATTTCAGGTAAGGTTTCCAATATTGGATGTATGATATACTAGCTTTTGCCAGCGACTTCGCCTGTGTGGAATAAGTACTTCCCCCACTATATATTTCATCCAGATTCGTTCAGCCATTTTGGCGAGATTAAATAACAAGCACCCCTCCATCCAAACATTCGTATTCATAATATTATAAGTAGGAATAGTAGGATATATATTACTTTTCTATTCTAGACTAATAGGTATCTACAAATCCAAGTCTTTGTCATTTTCATGCTTTGGAATAAAAGTAAATAAGTAAATATTTGAAAATATTTTTTTTTAAACAATCTTTTATACCGGCTATCACAATTAGAAGTGTACACAAAATTTCGTGTCCGTGCTGTTCAGTATTGAAGAGTTCCTTTATCTGGAGCTAATCCTTTTTTATTTTTTGGAGGTGGGAAGTCTTCCAATAACATCTCTCGCTCTGGGTGGAGCGAGAGGGCGTGTCAGACTCTTACTGACTAAAACCCCCCTGTTCTTTCCTTGCCTGAGTGCCCAGAGGAGCGGTAACTCTGTTACGAATTTATCCGCTACCCCTGAGCATGCAGGCACCGGCCATGATGGGCCCCGTCAGTGGTGGCTGATAATCATCTCTTTGAGGCGGGCGATTCTGGTCTTGCTTACCATAAAAATGCATTGTCATCGAAACTAAATCACCACGTAACAATTCAACTTCGTAAGATAAGAGAAAGTGGTTCTAATTCAGCTTGCAAGATTTGACCCGAACATACAAAGTGGCGCAAAATTAATCATCCAATTTTGTTTTTGAATAACTTTTTACCTAAATAAAAAAAAATATTTTGATTGATGAAAATCTTTATTTGGACCTTAAAAGTTTTTTCTGTTAAGTGGAAAAGATGATATCCGTCAAGTGGCTGCCGCCAGTGTTAATACACATTTGTTCCCGTTTTATCGCATTTTCCATGACTTTCCGCAAGATTTCCGGTGATACGAGTAACTGTTCGCATTACTATCGAATATATGTCTTAAAGGCTGCAATTGTCTGAGGCTTGTTGGCATAAACCCGCGACTTCAAGTAGCCCCAAAGAAAGAAGTCTGGGTTAAAAAAAAATTGAAAATGCGGTAACACCACCAGCTGATTATTGGTCAAAAAAATCGACACAATTACGCTCTTACGGAGTTTTGGAACGAAGTTCCTTATCGCGCGTTGTGAAAGGGGGCTAGACGGAAAAAATTCTTACGAAAAGTTGTCACGACACTAATGAGGCTGTCCATCCAAAAAGATTGTGTTGGAAAAACAATCTAATAAAAACTTCTTGTATTTTTGGTGGGTAGGTACAAAGTTTGCAAGCAGATCAAGCATTATCTAACCAATTTCGTGTGTTAAATCTAGCGGAGCTTGGAACAATCTAACTTCGAATCAGCTGAGCTGAGCTGAGCTGAGCTGAGCTGAGCTGAGCTGAGCTGAGCTGAGCTTAGCTGAGCTGAGCTTAGCTTAGCTGTTCAATATATAGTTAATATATATTTAAGCGTATAATATAAGAAGAGTATTAAATAAGATAAAATAGAATAAATAGCGTTAAGAAAATTTTGATATACTGGTATATAGTGAGTATATACTTAAATGTCATTATGTTAAAAAGTAGTATAAAATAGTAAAAATATATAAAATAAAAAAATAGTAAAAAAATAAAATAGTAAAAAAAAAAAAAAAGATTTAAGGACCATAATATTAAGAAAATGCCATAATACAGCAGAATAGCCATAACGAGAATAAATACACTTAAAATAGTTCCGTACCCTGTTGTTAAGATATTAAAATTTGCTGCTCCATAACCTCTTATCGAGGCGAAAAAGGAATACTGAAGATAGCACAACTCTAATAACGTAATTAAGGTCTCTGACCAGGTCAGGGGACAATCAGCGCGGCAGGAGTGTGGTTTTAGTCAGTAAGAGTCTGACACTGCCCAGACTGGCTCGCTTGCAATGAGATGATGAAGTATAACTTCTTACGTGCGTGCGTGTGTGCGTAGTTAATAATAAAAAAATATTATAAATTAAAAAAAATAAAATTATATTACAATTCCTTCACTAATTAATCGAAAGGAACTTCGTTCTATCCGGGTGTCCCTTGACACCTCTCAAGTTTTTTTATTTTATTGCTTGTCTGTTTGTATTCTGCAGCTGTCTATTTTACAAATGTCAAAATAATATGGTGATTAATTTTGTGCCACCTTGTACATACAAATATTGCAAGTTCAAAGCTTATCTATAGCTTCTTTTGCTTAGCTTTTAGCTTAGCTAGCTTAGCTTATCTTATTTAGCTTTGGTCTTCTTTAAGTCTTTAGACTTTAGAAAATAAACTGCGATATCGATATTACCACTGAAACAAAGACACGACGCTACGTTCACTCACGTTTTTTACATACTCAATCTTGCATACAAAAAATAACAAAAGAAAAAATTCTGTTTATTAAGTTTTAAGAAAAGTAGGTACAGTGAAGCCGCAAAAGTCCATAAGAACGCTAAAGGTTACATTGCTACGAACTGAGCGAGCACGATACTTCCGTGCGTATATGTGCGCGTGTATGAGTATCCACATTCCACAGATAACACACACTAAGGAACTGTCGTCGCACTGAGCTTAAAAACATCATTATTATTTTTCTGTGCCATTGAATACGCATCACACAGTCACAGAGGCGACTTGTTCTTACCATTGCATTGATAAAATTCGCGCAAATATGTCATAATTATGCTGGTAGCCGTATGAACTAAGTGTTGGATTCGCAAATAACGTTGCCCGAGTTCAAATCATGGTCGGTCCGTTGCTGTTATTTCTTACTTTGAAAATTCCTAATCTATATCAATATAGTTGTTTTTTTTTTATTTCTATAAAAATACTATTGCATTTTTTGCACTAAATAGTTGCAAATTACGAATATGATCTATTAACCACAAGAAGAATCACATTCGTAATTTGCAATTATTTAGTTGTTACATCTTTTCGATGTTGTAAGGTGGAAATAAAAAGACGTGTTTAGTAAAAATGTTTATTCTTTACATCTACAAATTCAACATTTATGAGAATTGTGACGTCGAATTGTTACCTAGACAAAAAAGTAAAGTTATCTTGTAACCGTTATCTATGTTACGTGTAAGATTGTTTGTTGGAAGTATACCCACTTAGACCATTCATAATATGAATGACGTAACAATGAAAGGATATTAAAATTTTAATAAAATAAAATATAATTGTTTATATCCAGTTATTTATTGAAAAGTGATATATGATTTAGACTTTGTAAACATTTTATTTTTATGTAACGTCACAATGAATGTATTGAGGTCATAGCTTAATTGTTCACTAAACCTCAATTTCTGTTAAAAGAACTTTAGTTCTCACAAGATAATCGTCAATTATATGAGAAAAATAAATTGAACTATTATGTTAGAACAGTGTGGGTAGAAGAATAAAAAACAAAATAGAATCATGATTATTGTCAACAAAATTGATAGTGAGATCACTGCATTCTTAAGATAAGGCGATGGCACAAGTTAAAAGATATAGCTGTTTTAAACAAAAGTAAACACAATATAATACAGTGTTTGTTATCGAATAATCACGGATGTGTTAAAATAAAATGGCCTACTAAACATTTAGTTACACCGACTGATTTTACTAAAACTTAATATTTTTAATAACCCCCATTATTTTCGATACAGTCAAGTAGACGTTTGCGCATGGACCCAACAATATTACCGCATATTTCGCTCCCTCTAAAACTTTCCCACACCTCCATGCAATGGGTTTTTAATTGTTCCGTAGACCTCTCATTCCGCGAGTCCCACCTTTGCACCATCAAACCCCATAGATTTTCTATGGGGTTGAGGTCGGGTGATCGCGCTGGCCATGGAATAACAATTACTTCCGGGTGATTGTGAAACCACTCACGCACAGTACTCGCTCGGTAAATAGGACAATTGTCCTGGACAAACGGAAATTCTGCTAACTCATCAGCTGGGTAAATGTTGCGCACAGTAGGTAGCATAATTGAGTCTAACACTTCCACATAAGTTGAACTGTTGGCGCGTGGAGGAATGAAAGCCAGTTCTCCTGGTCCTGCTGCACTCATCCATCCCCACATATTAATTGTGATTCGACCTGATTCGGTGTTAGGAATAACGTTGTTATCACACCAGCGAGTGTTATTCTTGTGCCATAAAGCCTGCCCTTTTGACTGGATTTAAATGTTTCTTCATCTGAAAATACCGCAGTATTCCAGTCAAAATCTAAATAATCACGTGCGAAACGTAATCGTTCTTGTTTGTGCCTCTCTGTCAAGTACGGCTTTTTAGCAGGTTTTCTGTGATGCACGCCTTCAGCGTGAAGTGCACGGCGAACAGTATCCATCGAGGTGTCATATAATTCCGCAAAATGTCTCTTTGGTGCGAAACCATTCGTTTCGTATACGTCCACCATATGTCGTCGCTGCGCCTCGCTAATAAGCTTCGGTCTCCCACTTCTCTTTCGACTAGCAAGGCTACTTTCTTCCTCATATCTTATTTATTTTTTTATTTATTTATTAAACTTAATGCACAAGTAAAAATTACTGTACAATGGCGGACTTAATGCCTTAGGCATTTTCTACCAGTCGACCTTAGGGTGGTGCAGAGACGGAACGTGGCAGGTGCAACTTAAGGGAAAGAATAAACGGAAAATAAAAATACAATAATAAATATATACTTAAATACATACATACAACAAAATTAAAAATGTAATTGAGAAAAACGAAAACAACAAATCAGCGTTGTGACGATTTTTCGAACTCCTTGCGAAAGTATTCACGCGCCTTCAACTTAAAAGAGAACCGACTGGTTGCCGTCCTGATGTTCGGAGGGAGCGCATTCCATAGGGAGACCGCCTGGACACGGAAGGAAGAATGGACAAACCCAGAGCGGTGAGAGGGACATCGCAGAAGACGATTAGTGGTTGATCGAAGATTTTTAGCGTGAGTCGAGCACAGAAACTGAAAATGCGAAGTCAGATAAGAAGGAGAAGTGGGTTTATCGAGTAGAGAAAACAAAGTAGTCAAGACCCTTAGCGCTCTACGCTGACGAATGGGTAACCATTTTAAAATTAACCGATGCGCGGATACATGGTCATACTTACGCAGATTGAAGACAAATCGAATGCAGCTATTTAGAAGGCGGTCTAGTTTATTGAGAAGGTCTGCATTCAGGTCATAGTAGCACACATCGCCATAGTCGATTATGGGAAAGATTAGGGACTGTACAAGCATTGCCTTTATGTGAGCTGGAAGAAGGTTTTTCAGGCGATAGAGCGACCGCAGCGTCCCAATAACTTTTCGACTGACACTTGTGACCTGCTTCCGCCAGTCAAGGCAAGTGTCAACATGCAAACCAAGATCCTTAACCTCGGAGCCAAACGGAATTACTGTGTTGTCAAAGATTACGGGACGTACATTTAGGCAATCCAGCTTTCTCAGACTATGGGAGCTCCCAACTATGATTGCCTGACACTTTGTAGGGTTAACCGCCACCCCGAATCGATCTGACCAGTTTTTAATGACTCGTAAATCCCGGTTTAGCTCCTCGATCGCATCCGATAAATTGTCAACACCTGCCTGACAGTACAGCTGTAAATCATCGGCGTAGAGATGATACGCACACTGAAGCTCGGTAGTAATAAAATTTATAAAAATTGAGAATAGAAGAGGAGATAAAATACCGCCTTGGGGGACGCCAGCTACAAGATCACACCACCCTGAAGAAGAGTCTCCAGTATGAACTGACTGCTTACGCCCCCGAAGATAAGAGGAAAACCATTCCAGTACCTCTTGAGAGACCATGAGATAAGAAAGGATGGACAAAAGGACTTCATGACTGACGGTATTAAAAGCGTTAGAGAAGTCGATTAACACTAAAGCAGTAACTTTAGTGTCTTCCATTCCCCGCCTGATATCGTCAGTCACTTTAAGGAGAGCTGTCACGGTACTGTGCCCGGGCCTGAAACCGGATTGATACGGGCTAATGAGGGAGTTGTGATAAATGAAGTATGAGAATTGCTTGTGAACACAGGCCTCGAGCACTTTGGACAGGAAGGGAAGAATGGAAATCGGACGAAAGTGACTAGATAGAGTGGGACTGGGAATCTTAGCCAGGGGCCGTACATGGGCTTTACGCCACAAGGAAGGGAAAGTACCAGAGAATAGGGAAAAGTTAATGATATGGGAGATTGCAGGAAGGAGTTGATCCAGAGCCGACACGATCATATAACGAGTGATGTTATCGCAACCCACGGCTTTGGATTTAATGGATAGGATAATTTTTCTGATCTCTCCCGGGTCAACTGGAGTGAAGACAAAGGGGGCAATATTGGGTCGCGTCAGACCAGCTAGATAGTCGATAGTTTTA
Source organism: Polia nebulosa (assembly GCA_951329385.1). Lineage (NCBI taxonomy): Eukaryota > Metazoa > Arthropoda > Insecta > Lepidoptera > Noctuidae > Polia > Polia nebulosa. The sequence goes on from OX589590.1 coordinate 16,446,584, forward strand.
GACTTGGTTTGACTGTCCAGTAAAGGGACAGTGGAGAAATAGTGATTCAGATCGTCCAGACCAATTGTGTTAGGAAGGTCTGAATGACGCGATTTGCCGATACCCAGCGTTCCAAGGAATTTCCAGATATCGGCAGAAGAAGAAGAAGTGATGTTATTTAGAATATGGCGGCGTTTAGCGTTGCGTATCATCTGGTTACACCGATTCCTAGAAATCCTGAAGAAGGTCCAATGGTCCTCAGAGCGGTCCTTTTTAAATTTCCGAAATGCGCTGTCCCTCCGTCGCATTGCCATCCGTATTTCCCCATTCATCCAGGGTGCAGGTGGACGCTTCAACTTTACTTTCCTGACTGGAGCATGCGTGTCATAAAGCATGGTCACAACTTTGTTGAAGACACAAACTTTATCATCAAGTGTAGCAGCTTCCTGCAGGGGTGTCCAGTCAATATTAGATGCATCTTTTAGAAGTTGCTCACTATCCATACGTGCAAAGGCACGCCTATACTGGAACAAGGGTTTGGATTTAGGAGGTTTGAGGACATAGAACAAGTAAACAAGGTCGTGATGGGAAAAGCCAGGGGCATCAAGTTGACCATGAAAGGAAACTAGGGAAGGATTAGAGGTGAGGATCAGGTCAAGCCAAGTATCATCTACGTCTTTGTTATGATGAGTGGGTTGGAGAGGCAGTACATGCATACTGGCTGACTCAACAAGATGCAGGAGTTTACGGGACCGATTGGAGTCGTGGGCAAGGAGGTTGGTGTTAAAATCACCCATGATGATGTGATGTGCATACTCTGAACCCAAAGATTCAAGCAACGATTCGAATTCGGTGAAATAATCAAGAGTAGGGGGACAATAGACGACACCTAGAACCGCTTTAGCTCCTTTGACACAAACCTCAAGAAAAAGGAACTCGACGGAATCGTTAGTAGAAGATGTAGTAAGAATTTTAAAAGGGAAATCATTTCGAAGATATATAGCTACACCACCTCCCTCCCTACCGATCCGATCATTCCGAAGAAGAACGAAACCAGGGAGAGAGTAGGTGGTAGATAGAAGTTCAGGTTTGAGCCAAGTCTCGGAAATCAGGACGGCGTGAACATTATTATTGGAAAACGTTTCACACAGTTCACTATGATGACAAGGAATACTTTGGGCATTAATGTGACAAACGTTAAACAGCCGGCCGGGATTTGAATCGAACCTTTGGCGCAATAGATCGCCAAGAGTATCTGTCAGAGAGCTAAAACTAGCATCGCAAGAAGAGGCAGTTGACTTATTAGCAGAATAAAAAGATTCGTTATCAGATAACATAAGAAAATATATATAAATAGATACTAAAAATTACACACACAGGCTGGTACGGAGTTTGCATCTCTGCACCACCCGCCAGCTAACATCATTATCATTCATACAAGAAGAACTAGGAGATACCAAAGAAAATAAAAATAACATTGAACACAGCACTCAGATATGGCGATAAAACAGTTAACACTATGTCGCAATCGTGAACGAAAACAAAAGAAAGGAAAGACAAAACAAAAAAAGAAAAAAAAATACAGAGTTTACAAGAATAATGGTATTCGGAACGCACCTTACAAAACAATCCCGAACTTGAACGTATCCGATTATTTGTAGCAAACGATAGATGAACTAATATGAACATACCCTCTATTTTTAATTTTACGATTGAGAAAACAGAAAATAAACTTATTGAGGGTAAACATAAAATAACATAGAAGTAGTTATGTCAACGAAAATACAGATGTCAAATGGGCACTACGTAACACATTAGACAACAAACAAACTATACAAGAAGTTAAGAAATAATAGGAAAAGTGATCGAATAGAAGTTAAACATAGTGAAAATTATTGTTACGGTAAGTAAAACCTTACTGTCTATTGTGTAGACAAAGTTAATCGGTACAAACAAAGAAGAAAAATAAAAATAAAATAATAACACAACTAACTCGTCTTGTTACGCAGGTTCTCACCTCCTTGGGCCCTCGGATACTTCGCCAGCAGTGGACTCAGATCATCGAATGCAGTAATTTTGTGTCTACTCCCGTCGGGGGCCTTAACCACAATGACACCGTCCTGAGTCCAACAAGACCGCATACCGAAGTGAAGACGCGCCTTCCCGAAGATGGTCTGCCGGGTCCTTGTCAAGAACTCCTTGACTGAGATAGAGGAACCCTTTAAGCCTTTCTTGACTCTCCATACAGCAGATTTATCATTATAAGTTGAGAATCTCACCAGGATGGGTCTATGATGATCTTTATTGACCACACCGAGTCTGTGACAGGCCTTTATGGAAGAAGCAGTCAGTGGTTTGGTGGCCAGCGTCTTATTGATGACATCCAGTATAATTGCACTGCTTACTTCGCCGTCAACCTCTGCAATGCCTTGGAAGATCAGTGCCTTCCGCCGATGTCTGGTCTCCAACCCGTCGATCTGCCTAGCACACTCGCCAATTTGTCTCCGGAGCAGACTAAGCATGCTAAAAATTAGCTCCCTGAAGGTCCGGAACTCTTCAGCAACCCTTGCCACAGTGTCCTTGGCAGGTCCTGCGCTCAGAATTTGAGCTTCAAGTTCTCCCATCTTTCGGACAAAGCAGTCTTCAAGGCTTTTCTGTGCCGACACAATCTCGTCCAGTTGCGACATAGTGATTCTCTAGTGCCCCAGTGATATTTGAAATAGTGATGGTGCAGATGATGAGCTGGCAGGTGGTGTTAAATTTACAGGAGTCACATAAATGTGCTACAAACGTGAGTACCCGTTAACAGGAGGCTATACACTGATAACTTATCGTAAATAGGAAATTTTAATGTGTATTTCTAATTAAATATAACATTAATTTCGGAGAAACGTCTAACTTGACTTCACACCTACCCGCCTCATCTATCTTTTTATCCAAAGACTTACAGTATTTTTCTAAAACAAAAAAAAAATATATTAGGCAGCTATACCTACTTGACTTCATTTTCATTATATAAAATGTTAATAATCATAATTATTGAATATAATTTTAAAATAAAACTGCATTTATAAATCCAATAACCAATCCAATAAACCCAACGATTTATGTATTTCTCTTTTAAGCCTCATAAAGATACGATGGATGGCATAGATTTTAATTAGAAGATTAATTTACAATAAAGTTACAATTCATTAATAGCTATTATACTCACATTCAGTCCGGTTTCTTCAGATATTTGTGTTTTATTAAGACCACTTTTATGCAGCCCAATGATAGTCGCCCTCACTTCAATAAATTAGCCTGCATTTTGCGAATAAGTATTACAATACTGTTAACCACACGTCACTAACCAACAACTACAACCAAACGACAGTTCATTTCGGTCAAGTTAAAACTCATGTCTACCTCGCAGAAATCTAATTCTTTATTTAGTTTTTTTGTGATCTACCTTTCTAACTCTAAGAAATGTGTGAACAAGTTAAAGAATAATTTAATATATGTAATGCTAATCCATAACTTCCAATCGGGTAAGAACTTACAAAAAGTCAACAATTGCGTGGGATTTGAACTTGCGGCACACTGATTTGCGCTTCAATCTGTGTGCTCTATACCACTGGGCCATCTTGACTTATGCTAAGTTGATGAAATTGTAAAGAAGAATGGCCAAATTTCTATAGGAGCTGGACTCGTCTTTTATTTTTCATGTCCCAAAATAAACTATAGCTAGATTGGTTTGTTTTTATGTCGTAAACACTATCCCGTTTGAAAATTATTTCTAAATAGCCACGATTTTTTATAATAACGTCAACAATACTTTTGAGGTTAGAATCTACAACTACCTCCTAACCGACTGCGGCGTAGCTTATGAGTCTAGTTTGCGATAAGCGAGAAGGGTAATTAGCGTTCTCGTTTCTATTTCTCTCAGAGAATTACCCAAAAAATAGGACTTGTAGCAAAGCGCACCAACTCTTTGTTTGTCCATCGATCATTCAATGAAAACTACACCTATATTGCTCTAACTTGCACAACGTATAGTGTAGACAACAAAGCTGGTAAAACATCACACGTGAAGTGGTTCTTGAAAGACTTCCAAGCCTTTTTTGTGGTTTGACCACTTCAATTCTGGCTGAAGAGTTAGTCACTAGATACCTACTGCCTTTTAGTCTTCAATGCTCAAGTTGCGTAGATATTGACAAATTGAGTAATGGTTGTTAACAGGAGTAAATGAAGTATAATTGGTAGAGTACTTAAATGAAAGAAATAGGCTTGACAAAAACACTTTTTATTTATCATCCTCTCTTATCACTACACCATCGAGGAATGCTGCTGGCGCTGATATTGTCGTAGTATATTGTCCATACTTGAGAAATCCAGAAATGTATTAAAAGTGTTAATAAAAAAAAGCGCATATTCCGCTTGTTCAGCCGTAAATGTTCTTAAACTATTTTTTGAATTAAACAACATATCCCAATCAGTACTAAATGTATGTTCTTCACAAATACGAACATTTATAGGCAAGTAATATTTGTGTTTGCTTAGAGTTGTTGCTCTTAGAGGGTCAGAAATTCTATGCAAATCTCTGTTTTGGCAACCAGAAAAACACAATGTGCTGCAGTATTAGCCGCTCGTCCATACTGCGATAAACTAATCACCCTGGGTACTTCGTCAGGTTGTTGGTCGGTGTCTCCAAATACCGACCCTTGGGGTTGAGGCTCTAGCTTCAGCTCTGGTTCCGGCTCTGGCTCAGGCTCAGACTCTGGCTCCGGCTCTGCCTGCTGCTCAATATTTTGCTACATATTATGCATTGCAACTCTCTTTGAGTCTCAGCCAACAGGGATGACAAAAATGGTCTGATGAAGTTGCCTGAAACAAACATACAGCATTGTCTTATTATAAATCTTTGGGCTCATTATTTATTAAACATAAGGAAATAAAAACATTGTTACAAAACAATATTAGATTGCAGTGATGAATTCACTATAACATAGGACAACAATAAAAAAGATCATAATTACCTGCCGTGGGGCAATTCTATTTTCAAGTTCAATGTGTATTGCTTGTAGCAACTGAGATGGATTCTCTCTCACAATAAGGTCACGTTTACGGTTCCGCAGAGAACTTCCACAAAGTATGCAAACATGCATGTGGCTACGGGCAGATGAGGCACCAGGTTCATTACTTAATTCGGAGTTGACATGCTGCATTGCCAATTGTTTACAGGCATCACGTAGTCTTCTTCAGTGATCTAAAATAAAAATTAGAGTTGTTATATGATGTATGATTGTGTGATGGTTTATGTTGGTATATGTACTAAAATGAGTAGGTATAAATACGTACTATTATTGAAGAATTCCTCTCGCAGATCTTACAAATTACTCTCGTATCAAGATCAAAAACGAGATGGCGGCGAAGTGTATCAATGCGTATGTTACAATTAACACATAGCAATCACAGGGCTAGTTGTGGCGTCTGCATGATTTCTCTCACAAATATCCAAGAAACAAAATCGGTGTCCAGAAATCAAAAGCACAGAACAATCGTCACAAACAATGCCAAGGTCAAAACAACAGAAGGAAATCCAAAATAGCACAAGTGCTTATCACAATTATTCACAACAAGTAAATCGAATAGAATGCGAATACGAATGATTGCCGGCAAAGAGAATATAATTTCATTGCCGGGTGTCAATCAATGGCGCGGGTCGATGAACGATGACCACAGACAGATTAGGTAAGTAACTTGTCGATGACAAATGACGTTCCGTTGTACGCATTTGAACAAAACTACTTACTATACACCAACATAATTATTTTTTGTGACAAGAATCCAATACATAATATCAGCATATTCGTTGATTTGATGCCTTTAAACTAATTGAATAGAATTACAGTTAAAACTTTTCAGAAAAACGTGAATAATTACAGTCTTTGAATACCAAGTCATTTCAAACGCGAAATGAATCGTCAAGAGGTGCGTTCTGAAACTATTATTCTAAATAATTTAGAAAAAGTTACAAAAACAAAAAAATTGGATAACTTTTTTTTGTGGCTACTTATTGGGATATTTCTTGTGTTTTCTATGACCATAAATAATAAGGGTATTTTTCATATATATGGCGTATTGGGAGCCCATGCTTTCGTTGTCTGGTACGATTTGGCCATCCTTCTTTCAATCATTTGTTGGCAAAAACTTGAAAATAGAAGGTCGTAAGTCAAACTAAACGTCAAACTAATACGTTGTGAGAATTCTTATCGACTTTTGCTGGCGTCTGTACATAAGCAAGCAGCAAAACACAATTTTGGATACATTGAAAACATGAAAACAGAACAAAACCCAATAGGTTTTTTTTAAGTCTTCATTTTCAATAGGTAGGCTTAACTTTTTAAAACAGTGTTATAAAACGTATGGAACGAATTTGATTCTTTTATACTTACTTTTAGTGGTTGAGAAGGTTTTTCTGTTTGGGGTGTATAACAAAGGTCCAAAACAATAATGTAAAGTTATAGGGATGATGCCTGGGTGCAAAATTAATATGTAATTCTATTTAGTCCGTAAGTTAGATTATTAAAAAAACCGGACAAGAGCAGGTCGGACTCGCGTGCAAAGGGTTCCAAAGAAATTTTTTTTTTTAAGGTTTTAAATAGGTACTTTTAAGTTTGCCTGTAATCTATAAGTAAAGAAGTACATTCAGTATTTTTTCAAAATTTAAATTTACTAAATGGTAATTTTTTATCTGTTTTCCCTCTGAAGCACCGACGACAACCCGGGTTGTCGAATTGAAAATACGTAAAAGCCCCCCGTCAACCCGGGTTGTCCAGCCGATAAACTCTATTATTACTAAAACGCAATGTATTTTAGCATGTGGCAAGGTTCAACTTTGTTTGTTTTTGTAATACGATGTTTGAGTATGAATATGTTGAAAATTTGGTAAAGGAATCTCAAAAAAAGACGCTGTTGTTAGAATACTAGTTTATTCATAGCATGCACAATTTCGTGTAAATTTAAAATTTTAATTCATTAGTTATATCAGAAACAGACAAATTACGAAAACAAACACACTATTCCACTAATTCTTTGAAAACATCATTTGTTTATAATACAAGTCTCGTAATACGAGTACTGTTTACATAAAGATTACGCTCAGTTTATTCAACAACCCAAAAAAGTTTACAGTAAGTGGCTAGAGCCCATAGAAGCATCAATAAATGTTTTTTTGTAAACAACATCGTCAGCAGTTCGCGCCGCATAAGTGGCATAAGTGGGGGCGGGGCTTGCACGGAATTTTACATTTTGACGCGCGCGGTAATTCAAATGTTAAATAACTTTAAAAATTTATATTTTGAAATTATAAAAAATATATTTTTGATATCTTTACAATAAACCCTTTATTTAAATTTTCTGTTTTGCACCCCAAAAGTGACCCCCATATTCCAAATTTATTTATTTACGTTACATTTCCGTGTTCGGATCATAGATATTATCATGTGTGTACCTAATTTCAACTCAATCGGTTTTGTAGATTCGAAGCAAATTGGCTGTGACAGACGGACAGACACACGAGTAATCCTATAAGGGTTCCGTTTTTCGATCGGACTTTCAGAACCCTTAAAAATATTGGACACTATTTTGTGCTTTACAAATTCGCTGTGTAAAATTGTTAGTAACATAATTTTAAGTACACCACTAACAAAATGCGGAGCTCGTATCTGATTTAAATAAATAATACTTTACCAAACCAATAAAGGATGACAAATATAAAACACATCAAAGTTCAGGAGTGGGCGCTTGTTACGTCACTTCGTGGTAAAAAATGTACCCAGGCGTGACATCACGCAAATTAAAACGCACTGTGTAGTTTCATTTTTTGTTGACGTGACAAAAGAAATATTTTTTCCCAATATTTTTTGGTAATCTAACTGACGGACCAATATAGATTTTTTTTTAGGAATCGAACCGAGCTATTGTGTTTATTCGTGTATAAATTTGCTATTAAGGCATACAAAACGGCTGGGATTCACGCATCGCAGAGCAGCAGCTTCACAAATGTTTAGGCCATTTCGGCATTGTATTGTACGAGGCGCCAATTAGAGAGTAATGCAGCCGTACGTCCTCCACATGGGGCGAAATATACTCTCATGTTCGAGAGCATAAAAATAAATATACACGATACCTGTATCTCAAACTTTATGGGGTTTACCCCCTCTATCTCTTAATGTATCCAACCTTGTTTGTTTTAGGGCATGGTGGGATACTACAAGTTGAGCTAAGGAATCCAGCGTTGACATCGTATATTCTTGGAGAGTTCCCATGTGTACAATTTTATAGAGAAATTAATATTATAATTATTATGAATTACAATTTTAATATTGACATCACAATTCATGGCGAAATTTCTCATCGCGCTAACAATATACTCGTAAATGTAATTATCATCATTAAAGATATCTATCATCTTTTGTGCCGGATTTAATAAAATAAATGACTTGACTTGACTAACAACACCATGATAACATTAAAGGCTTACCATAAGATACATTTGATCAGCTCCATTTCGTATATACCCGATCTTGAAGTTAGGCGAGTGTAGTACGGCTGCTATAGTATCGACACTGGCCACTCTGACTGACAGCACAGAGGTAATGAAGGCTGCATACGCATTGTATGTCACCACTGCGAATAGCAGGCACACGATCAGCAGGACACTTCCGGATGGGTTAGTGGGCGTCCAAGTTCCACCTGCAGGGAAAACAAAAGAAGTAAAATATATGAAGGCATGTGTAGCTACCTAAATTAATATTCAGAATTCGAGATCATTATCAAATTCTGGAACAACAAAATCTATTTCATAGACGATAAAGTTCAAATTCCAATGCAACCTACACCTTCTTAGGGTATTCTATGAATTTCTATGATCATTTGAAAATCAAATTCACTGTCAAAAATTATAAAAAAAAATATTTCAAGGAATGCGGTATGTGAAAATTATTGTTTCATGATTCGAACCGCGTAGTTTCGAAATTCAACTTTTTAATGAGGTTTTATTAAGTAAATGTTTTATTCATTTAACAAAACTTTATTTCAATACAAAGGCTTACCGACCGATAAACATGAGTAGGTATGTATTGAGTAGGTAGTAATTAGTGACTGTAAATAGCTCCCACTATATTTCTAACTATCGGTACATAGAGGTGCTGAAGTGTTTGTACGAAAACGCCACCATGTCAGTCCAACTTCAGGACGAAAGCTTGGAACCTATCCTCCTGCTGCAGAGAGTGAGGCAAGGAGACATTATCTCGTAGTATAAAAAGGAGCTAGCACAGAAACAAACAGACGCGGAAAGCGAGTTTGATTTATACTATGAAGAGATGTAGAGAAGAGATATTATAGTAGGATATATATGTCGTAGAGAAATAAGGAAACCAGGGATTTCACGAAATCCCTAGGGATACCACGAAATCACGGTAGATGACGAATATTCCTGTTTATTACGTCTTCTTACTAAAAATGTTTAGTGATATGACAAAATACTAATATAATGCCAGTGATATGGCGTTTCAATAAACTAAATCTAGTAAAAATTTAAAAAAGCAGACACCAGAAATAAACGCCGTTGAGAACCAGCAGTACACTGCTGCCGGGAAGGCTGCAGGACACTCCGACACGGACAAATATGTATATGTATATATATATATATATATATAGTAGGAAGGATATACTGAAGTGTTACTCGATTTTTGCAACGAAAATAGATGCAAAGTTTAATAGTCACACACGAGACCATCTAACGTGTGAAAAGATAATTAGCATTATGTGTTACATTAATTTATAGCTGGTATATTTTAAGCACGCGTAGTTATATCAGCAAGTAAAATATTCGCACCCACAATTTTTGGTCAATAAAAGGTCTAGTAATGAAAAGAAGTAAAAAAAAGTATTTTAAGATCTGTTCACACTGTACAACTCGTTCCCATCGAATGCTCTACTTCTCTATTGCCCTCCAGACTTCCAACAAAACCATAGACAAGATCTATCGGAAATGGGATCATGGATGCCTTATTTAGTTTAGTTTGCCAGTCCAAAAAAAAATACAAACATAACAAAATAAACAATCATTTGAAAATATAAAAATATAAGAGGTGTTCACAGTCAATCCAGGATATAAGCTATCCACATTCCACATCCAAATTGTGGTATGTGGATAGCTTATATCCTGGATTAACACATTGGCTACTTTTTATCCCGGTCTACGGGGCTGAAACCACGGGGTGCAGCTAGCTACATATATGCACACACCTTCTTCGTTTATCGCTCTTAATTATAAGGTAGGTTGCACTTTTGTTTGACTTAAATAAACAATAAGTCGGTTGTATTTTCTTGTACAAAAAAAAATATTTTTCACTTTTTAGTTGTTTACCACATAACTAAAGCTAAATAGTAAAGCTATGCCCGAATTAATAGCCCCAAAAAAATGGAATTTGAACAGAATTGGTGAAATTATGGTGTATCAGGGTAAACTGTAAAAATCTGCATACTACGTACCAGTAAAAACTATTTATAACGATAGTAAATATCCAGTATGGTATTCTTCAGCGTTAATAAAAATTTATAAAGAAAAGTTAAAGTACCATAAAAAATGGAAACGTTACATTCAATATGGAGATTATTCTACTTTTGTTTTACTGAGGGAGAGACAAAAAAGAGTGACAATGGACTGTTACGCTACGCTATAGAAAAAACCGAAAGTAATATTTAAAAAAATAGTAAATATTTTTGGACATACGTTAAATCTAAGAAGGCATCCAATACCTGATAGTCTTTATTTGGGAGATACTACTTCTTAGGATGGGAAACTTATTGCTGATCTTTTAAATAGACACTTTCAGTTCGCCTTTGAGGATGACGTTTCATCCCCTACAATTACTAACTCTGATATGAATAGTGGCACGTCACTTAATCTTGGCAGTGTAGATATCTCGTATGCTACTGTGCTGAAGTATCTGAAACATCTTGATACTAGGAAAGGTGGTGGCCCTGATAGCATCCCACCTTTGTTTTTGCAGAGATGCTATAAGCAATTATCGGTTCCTCTACATACGCTATTTAATATGTTTTGCGAACCGGTTTTATGCCAAAACTATGGAAGAGATTATATGTTGTTCTTATTTATAAGAATGGTGACAGACATGATATAAAAAACTATCGCCCTATTTCTAAGCTTAGTGTTATACCAAAGTTGTTTGTAAAAATATTTGCGATATTATTACTCCACTTATTACTATTGATACCTGAACAACATGGATTTGTTAGCAATAAGTCTACTGAAACTAATTTGTTACCGACGCTATGGATAAAGGTTGTCAGGTGGATGTCGTGTATACCGATTACTCTAAAGCATTTGATAACATTTTTCATAGGATGCTCGTGCATAAGCTTGAGTACATTAGATGGCTGGAATCTTATCTTCGTGATCGTACTCAGGCTGTTACTGTTAAAGGCTTTTGCTCATCTTTAAGCCCATAACATTTGGCGTTCCACAGGGCTCGCACTTAGGAACTTTTTTTATTTAATATTTATATAAATGATGTAGTCTCAATCTTACATCAATCCAACTTCTTACTTTATGCAGATGATAAAAAAATCTTTAAAATAATAAATTGTAGTAATGATTGTCGAGAACTTCAATATGACCTTGATAGTTTTTGTCGTTATTGTGAAGACATGTTTATTATTTATTTAACATAGGCGTGACCTATGATCATACACCAACGATCCGTTTACAAATTTATTCTCAGTATGAGTTTACAAAACGATCCTGTGTAAACAGGTCACTTATAGGCATGCACATCATTCATAGGTAAGAAAGATAATTAAAATTTGAAAGAAAAAAAATTGAATTGATTGGGTTAAATTAAATAAAAAAAATGCAATATAATCACATTTACTAGATAAAAAATTATATTGAATACCAATATAAAATAAAAAACGATGCTGTTACTAGAGTGTCCGAGGTGCGAGACTTGGGGGTTCTGTTGGACAGCAAATTAATTTTTGATAGCCATTTAACCTCTATTACTAATAAAGATTCTAGTATGCTGGGATTTATTTTGCGTGTAACAAGAGATTTTAAAAATATATCTACTATCCTACTTCTCTATAAAACCATTGTTCGACCAATTCTGGAGTATGCATCTGCACTGTGGAATCCACAGTATCACGTCTATATTGACCAAATACAAGCGATACAAACTAGATTGATGAAATTAATTAATTACTTGGAGAAGCAAGATAAATAACCCTCAAGTTGTAAATAAACCGCCATCACTGGAAGCCCGGCGAGACGTGCGTGATTTAGTGTTTCTCTATAAAAATTTTATAGAGAAACACTAAATCACTTTTATGTAATCAGGCGGGTCTTACCTTCTTAGCAAGATTTGTTTTAGATGTCCGCGTTTTAGTGTTCGTAGGAAATCTCTTTTCTGCATTCCCCTTGCTGGGACTAATTATGGTGCTAACACATTTATAAAAAGATCTTGTCGTTCATATGACAAATTAATGGCTAAAAGTGAATGAGATTGTATGGATGTATTTCACCTTTCCCTCCCAAAGTTCAGAAAGTCTGTTCAAGACATTCTTTCAGCAAAATTATGATTTTCCTCTTAAATGTAGTTGTAGTTTTTTTTTCTCATTTTTGAATCATTTGGGTATAATTATATTCTTCTTTTGATAGCGTCCGTCGTAACTTTCGAAATTGTATTTGTAATGTGTGGAAACTGTTTTGGAATATGTATTGTTTTTTTTTGTACTAACTTCTTATGATGTTGTATCTGTTTGTTTCCCAAGTAAATATAATAAAATAAGATGAATCTGTGTACCCCCTTCAGAGCGTATCAGTGTGATGTTATTTATGAAGCGGTGTAAACAATAAACAGAAATGCGGTTGCAGTAATGCCGGTAGGTTTGCTGTCATTTATTGAAGAGTTCCATTGTCTATCTCCGAATTTCTTAGTCAAATCTACACCAAATTTAAACAAGAGTACCTCAGAAGTAAAGACTTTCGAATAAGATAAGAATTTTGGAAATCGGTCGACAATTATTGGCGGAGAAAACGGTGAACATACATTTAAAAAAAACCAGCTAAGTGCGAGTTTCACTGGCGTGCAAAGGGTTCCGAACGAATCTCATATATTTTACAAAGCTTGCCTTAAAAACATTTTAATTTATCTATACTTTATTTTATACTTATTAATCCTGACACCAGGAGCGTATCAACTCTAAGGCTAAAAGAGTCAGTACCTGGGGCAGCAGCAATCTGACATATTCTTCTAGCCAGCTGCCCTGTAACTTCTTGTCGGTCAAAAGAAAATCGAATCTATACGGTCAGTGTGCTATAACTTGTCAAAAAAATCTAACTAGCCAATTACTTCTCCCGCTCTGGGTGGAGGGAACTATAATTTAAGTCAAGACAAAATCGACGAGACCAAACAATACGGCACTTTCTTGTTTAGTATCTATGGTACCCTTCTGGCTCTATCATCAGACCCTAATCACCACCTAGTGCAATGACACTTGTCTGAAAGTACATAGCCAATGAGATTAAACACGACGACGCGACGGTCCTATGTTGTATGGTTGAAGATCCTAAATATATCATCAGACCCTGATCACCTTCTTGTGTAATAATACAAGTCAATACAAATAATACTAGTCAATACAAATCCAATAAACCCCAACACGATAATGCTATTTTGTTTAGTTGAGGAGTTGCTATGGTCACCTTCCGGTTTTATCATCAGACCCTGGGCACTAGTACCACTAAATATAATATCGCTTTTCAATACAAATCTAATAAACCCAAACATGATACTGCTATCTTGTTTAGTTGAAGAGTTGTTATAGTCACTTTCCGGTTTTATCATCAGACCCTGGGCACCACCATCACTAAATGTAATATCTCTTTTCAATACATATCCAATAAGCCGAAACAAGATGGCGCTATCGTTTTTGGTCTCATTGTATATTATGTTTTGACAAGTTACGTTAGACTAAGGTCTGATGCCTAAAGTCTGATGTTGGAGCCGAAAGGTGTCCTAGATCATTTTATTTTAATTTTTTATTTTATTTTAGATGGCTTTGCACTTGACTTACAGTCTAGGTCAGAGGTGACAGAGACAAAGTCGACGATGAAGCGAGCTTACCCAGAAGAAGCATGTTCACTCTAACTTTGAAGAGGTTCGTAATACTATATTATTGCATTGGGCACTTAATTTTATAAGTAATGCAAGTTTCAGCTTAATCAAAGACCAGAAAGTGTTTGAAAAATGGGTTACCTATTTGTAACCGGATACACACAAAACCAAAGCAAGTTAATATAAAGTTTGTAAAAATATAGACTTCTCATAGGTTTTCCTGTAATCTATCAGTAAAGAACTATTAAATGTATTTTTTTCAAAAATTTAGACTTGTTAGTTTCGGAGAATGGTCAATTTTCGTATATTTTGTTGAATAACTTTAAAACAATCAATTTTAAAATTCTGAAAATTCCGTTTGGTATGTCGCACGGTATGGGCATGTGATGCGGAGGAATGAAGAAAATGTCGTGAGGAAAGTCTTGTGTATGGATGTGGATGGCTATAAGAGTAGGGGAAGGCCAAAGAAACGATGGTTGGAGTGTGTGAAAGAGGATATGGGTAAAAAGGGGATGACTACAGAGATGACGACTAATAGAGGAGTATGGAAGAAAAAGACATGTTGCGCCGACCCCAAATAAATTGGGATAAGGGCAGGAGAATGATGATGTCGCACGGTACAGTTTGAAAAACTTTATTTTTAAATTTTCCGATTTTTCTCCCTAAAAGTGATGCCCATATTCCAAATTAATTTATTTACGTTGCTCGCCCATGTTTGGATCATAAATGTAGATGGATGGAGAGGGAGAGGGAGGCCAAAAAAAGGATGGATGGATTGTGTGAGGAATGATATGAAAGATAAGGAAGTTAGTGATAGCGTGACGGCTGACAGGACAGAATGGAAGAAAAAAAACGTGTTGCGCCGACCCCAAGTAACATGGGATAAGGGCAGGAAGATGATGGCCCGTGTTTAGATCATAGAAATACACCTGTGTAGCAAATTTCAACTTAATCGTCCCAGTAGATTCAGAGTCAGACAGACAGACGCACGAGTGATCCTATAAGGTTTCCGTTTTTTAACCGACTTCGCAAAAAAGGAGGAGGTTCTATGTTCGACTGTTTGTGTGTGTGTTTTTTTTATGTATATCCACCTATTTCTCTGTCAGTTGTTGACGAATTTCAAAATTCTTTTTTTTATACAAAAGATATACTCTAGAGGTGGTTCCATATAAATTTTATCGCAATTGCTTTAGCACTTTTTGAAAAAATAAACAACAACAAAAAATGTGTATAGGTAGATCACGTTTTGGTCTCCTCCAATTACGAGTATGTTCGAATTCCATGTTCCATGTTATTGGGGCTATTAATTCGGACGTAACTTTAATATTTAGTTTTAGTTCTGGGGTTAGTTTTAGTTATAACTACTAAAAAGTTTACAGAAAATGTGGAAGTCCAATTTGATACTGAAAGAACTTGATGAAACACAATTGGGAAAATGCGTATGAAAACAACTCACTGGGCTTTAAAAAAATTCATCCACATCGCTGTCAATGGAAAAAGTGAACAAAACGCTAGCAGCATTGCCACGTTGAATAGCAATGCTGATTCGTTGGCCAAAGAAAAGCCCAGCCCTCTGGTCACGTGAAGAGTTGGCTAACAGCTTGCTGATATGCCGAAAAACTCGATGAGCACTCGGACCCCATGGCCCTAATGTTTCAACCCCAAACGGCTCAAACATGTAACTCCCAATAAGGTTGTTATATTTGCGCCGTTTGAGGTTTTCTGCACCGGCAGCAGCCGCCCCAGCACAGCCCGCCGTACTAAGAAGATGGGATTGCGCAAGGGTGTCGACACATTTTGCATCCCACACCTACCCAACTTCGAAGGCATTATGGTCATTCCGTCTGGCCTCTTCCCATCTTCACGTGCCAAGCCATTAGGTTCTAAAACAGCTGGCAACCCGGCGGTGACAAGAGCCCGACGGATGATGTCATTAATGCTGGCGTGCCGTGCTATCCGACCAGCGCTCCTACCGCAGGATAGGCCATGGTGTCCGAGGCGGTCGACTGCTTCACCGCATTGACAACGATGTGGAGCTCCACTCGGAGCAGCCAGACGCAAACATGTAGCGTTCCGGAAAGTGGCGTAACTCAGCATGGTACCAATGTTGGGTGACGGTAGTGCCTGTAGCCTAAGGTCCGACTCCCATTCACCCACAGCCAGTAGGCGGGCACGCTCAGCAGTATTGGTGGACGTATTAATGAAATTATTCCGTACCAATCTGCAGAGCGGCTCATCCCACTGTCTCTGGGAAGATGGGTTCTGGGCAACGCCGTGTTCGGGCAAGCCGCTTTCCAGGCGTTCACAGCATCAGTCAAGCTCGGCACCTCACACTTAACCAGCGATGGGGTTAAAATTCGTGTGGTTAACTGTCGAGTGCTGTGGACCGAAGACAGGAACGCCGGTAGGCTTACACTAGAAATTTTGCGGATGCCGAGCCCACCAAAGCGAATGGGTAGCGTGGCTTGCAGCCATGCTCGGTCATCCAGGGCCACATTTAAGATGGACGTAAGAGTGGAACGAATAATTTGATCGATTTTGTCCAAGAGATGTGGCTGCTTCCATAAAAGGGAAGAGCGAAGAAAATATATGATATTCGGTCCAAAACAGCAATACCTGATGAGAGTGACCGCCGAATGTAAATTAATTATGGAAAGTCTATCCGAAATATCGTCAAAAATTAAACGTTATTTTTTAAATTATTTATTTTAAAAATAACTTTTAACTTCGGCAGTCGGTGTCAATTAACAAAGAAATAAAATACAAACACTGACTTCCAATGTTAAAGTGATTTTTCAATTTAAAGTGTATTTTCTTTTTTGGAAGTCGGTTATATTTTTTTAAAAAAAGTTTTTTTTACATTCGGATGTTCGGAACCCTAAAAATACATTCAGTCGAACATAGAACCTCCTTCTTTTTTTAAGTCGGTTAAAAATAACTGCACTACTGAATTTAACTAACAGTTAGTTATTACTACAAACTTTTAGTTCACATTCGAACGATTGCTAAGGGATACCTAATGGTATTTTATTTTTTCAGCAGTTATATACTTTTTGCTCAGAGATCGCACAAGACAGGGGAGGTTTGGAATGACAAACCTCCCTGTCTTGTCAGGTCGTGGGAAGGCCTTTGCCTCCACACGACACGGTTGGCCGACGTAGCTGAGCGATTGACTGCTGTGCTGCGTGTCGCGCGTTCGATTCCCGCACGAAAGAAATAGTTGTATGGCCTATAGTCTGGGTATTTGTAAACTGACCCACGATACAGAAGAAATTTCTAGTGTGGACAATGTATAGAAAAAAGACAGCGGGACACAAACTACTAGAAAAATAAAATACTTTAACAGAATCAACGATAAACACCCGACTCAAGCCTGACCGAAAAGCTGACGTGATCTACGTGATCTAACTACTTACGACAGAACTTCATTAATAATAGAGATCATTATCTCAAATCTTATCCAGTTGGTGTCCAGCGATAGAAGATGCTAGTGGCAATCATTACCTTCTCTTGATTAATACTAAACCAAAAGACGTTGGTGTCAAAGTGTTCCATTGAAGAAGCAGAGAAGGACCAGCTTTGATATTAATTATAAGTCAAGGTTAGTAAAACTAACAATAATCACTTCATGTATGATCCCTTGCTAGACCATACATTACTTTTAGATGGGATATGAATGGAATAAAAGAAGGTCAGTACTAGAACACTAACGTATTATCCCAAAAATACTTAAAGGTAAAATGAGCTTAAGCTTAATTTCGTGTACGGCCTGTACACGAAATTTTGGTCGATTAAAGATATTGATGGTGAACTGAAGTTTATTTTTTGTCTGTTTTAATTTGTGGACGAGAGTTCTAAATACACAAAATCAAAAGCAATTCTTTGCCCATTTTCTCTAAAATTTGACTAAGTTATTAAATATTTTTATTCAATATTTTTCAAATAAAAGTGGTGAAAAGTGATTCATACATTATATGGATGACTTTTGCAACAATACATTCTAATTTTTCATACCGTTTCGACGTTAAAACGATTCGTAATTATGTGATATTCTAAACCCCTTACAGCAAAAATTCACAAAACCGTCATCGGTTTGTGGTTAATAAACCGTAATTATAATAAAAATAACAAAAACTAGCTCATACATTAGATATTAATTGAAATGATCTTTCATGTTGTGCATTAAAACTTATAGAAATACATTACTTTAACTGTAAAATCACGTCTATAAAATCACATAAATCAGCGAAATCGGCAAAATTTCTTGTACGGCCTCTTAATGGACTGATGGTGTGGCAAATGAAGTGTGTGACGCGGCCCTTGTTGGCTGCAACGAGAACGCGTGGCTGACTTGATAGATCAACGCGAACTAAACTTTATTATGAGTTGAAATGTATGTGCGGCATAAACTGCTGAAAAATAAATAAATACAAATGCATAATGTGCGGTTGCACCGTACACTTCATATTATAAAACAGACTCCAATACTCCTTCCAAGCATTTCCCATGCGTCTGTCAATTTCCTTTGTGGTTAGATCTGAAGGAGTAATCGGAAAGAAAATATGAAAAACAGTAAAACTAGGATAACTATCAAACGGAAACTTTTTGATACCTGCATACTTCCTGTACTTACTTATGGTTGCCAAACTTGGACACATACAATAATAAAGTATAAACTTGCCAGAACTACATGGGAAGAAGTATGTTAAGTAAAAAACAGAATATAGAATAAAAATTGCAACCATTACACCATGCAACAACGCGATACACTCAATAATGAACGGTTCATCATGCGGTTTTAAACTATCAGACACAATAGACAGAGTGATTCATGAAGAGGGTGTATAATTTTCAACAATAGACAGAGTGATTCATAAAGAGGGTGTATAATTTTCAACAATAGACAGAGTGATTCATGAAGTATAATTTTCAACAATAGACAGAGAGATTCATGAAGATGGTGTCTAATTTTCAACAATAGACAGAGTGATTCATGAAGAGGGTGTATAATTTTCAACAATAGACAGAGAGATTCATGAAGATGGTGTCTAATTTTCAACAATAGACAGAGTGATTCATGAAGAGGGTTTATAATTTTCAACAATAGACAGAGTGACTCATGAAGAGGGTGTATAATTTTCAACAATAGACAGAGAGATTCATGAAGATGGTGTCTAATTTTCAAAAATAGACAGAGTGATTCATGAAGAGGGTTTATAATTTTCAACAATAAATAATTAATTTAATTTTCAACAATAAAAAATAATCTTTTTGATAAGTACAGAAGTAAGCGGCATAGATATAAAATTTGTTGCAAACCTAACAATACTGCCTTATTTACCGGAAGCATTTTCAGTATGGCACCGCGTATATACAACCACTTACCAAAGTCTGTACTAGAAACTCCATCCATCGATGAATTTAAAAAGAAATTAAAAAGATTCTTGCTTTTTAAATGTTATTACAGTATTCAGGATTATTTAATTGAGGATGTAAGGACATATTGCTCTCAGAAATATTGTTGTGACATGTGACTAATGCACTAATTAATTATCTATTATTTTTACTTTGACATTTATTTACTAATATATCTTGACATTCTCATTTATTACATGACATTTTAAATTTTAATTATTTAAGTGACATTATTATTTTGCTAATGTTCTATTACTATTTGCCACGGTGATATTACCAAAATTGGCTTATTCATTATATATATATAAATTATTGTTGCAAGTAATTGTATAATAATGTTGTAATTTTGATACAGTCAAAGCTTGAGATTTGCATGCCTCAAGGCGTAATATGGTTGGACTATGCTCTTTTTTTTTAACAACTTTATGTAATTACCCATATTAGCAAATAAATGATTTTGAATTTGAATTTGAATTTGAATAAACAGAGTGATTCATGAAGATGGTGTATAATTTTCAACAATAGACGGAGTGATTCATGAAGAGGGTGTATAATTTTCAACAATAGACAGAGTGATTCATGAAGATGTTGTATGATTTTCAACAATAGACAGAGTGATTCATGAAGAGGGTGTATAATTTCGGTGTATAGTTAATTTGGCGGATCACTATAGTATAATCAAACTAAACTAATATTTGATAAATAGATTAAATTGTTTATATATTTTCAACATACTTGAAAACTGGTTCTTCTTGCACTGCTTTTAGATTCAACATACGAGTACAGTAAAGTTTATTTCAGATATAAGAAGAAAAACACATTGCGTTTCTTCTTAAATCTGTTACCGGCCAGACTCGATTTTAAGCCATAGAGTTTTGTGAATATTTACATATACCGGTACCAAATTATACCATCGCTGAGTGTATAATACTCCTAATGTATAAGTTACTCCAGAAAACAGTATGATTCCCGAAAAAAAACAAATTAAACATTGCGCTGTATTGCCACAACAGGTTAGGCAGAGCCGTGGTATACCTAGGTTGTGTCTGACGTACTTACCTATCAAATCAAACACGCACCTTCAGCCAGTAAAATTAAAACACATTTCGACAATACTTAGAGTATTGAGGTTCATTTCTAAGTTTCATCAGCATGTGTATGTCGAGGTAATCCAGTTTCCGGACCACACAGACAGTGACAAGACTAAAAAGAACAAAATCGTTATAGTTATGATTTTGTGTTATGATGTTTATTTGGTAACACTGGTGCTATATGCACCAGTGTTACCAAATAAACTCACAAGAACGAAGTGTATTCGCCTTTTCTTATTGCCTCGAGCAATAAGAAAAGTGCTATTGGACACATTCTTAGTAAAGACAATTTGATAAAATTACTTATAATTAAACTAGCGACCCGCCTCAGCTTCGCACGGGTACAAATTATACACTTGAACCGTCCTAATGAATCACTCTGCCTATTGTTGAAAACCGCATGAAAATCCGTTTTGCAGTTTTAGAGTTTTTCGCGAACGTACAGACAGACGCCGTGGGGGACTTTGTTTTATAATATGTAGTGATTAAATTAACTAATACTTAGTCTATTATTATTATTTTGAGGTATAGTATTCGTCGAAGTTAGCTGCGAGTGAAACTGCGCGCAGGTACAATCAAGTCGACAATAATTGCCATTTAATGATTTGAACTGCTGTTATGATGTCGTTTCGTAAACTGAGAAATCAAAGTCCTATTGGCCTTTTCTTGATCATACGCGATACAGTACAATGTTTTTAATGAAAAGTAGTCATGAGTACAAAAGATCTGAATTAGTCAGAGATGGTTCGGTTCCAAGTTCTGTTTTAAAGAACCATTCATACTGCATTTATTTCTTTCACGCTTTCGTTCTATACACAATACACATAACCACACTACAACCCAGCGGAAGCTTAGTCGCATGCTACCAACACTATTTTGGTCGTAAAACTTAGGTACCATCATATGGTCTCTCGGCTTCTTAGTACTCAGGGGAGGCCCCTTTAAAGTCTCCCCAGGGATGTGACCTTACAGGCGTTGTACCTACAGAAAGGGTGTCGCGGTGGTCTTTTAAGAGTTCAAGGGTTCCATTCCATATGCTGATGATAATCACTGGTGTAGTTTTACTGAGGTAAAAATCCTTTTTATCTAAAAGTGCAGGTTGAAGGTGTAATCGAGGGGAAACCCTCTATAGCAAAAAAGGCTTCTTAATGCGCCTATACGTATAATTAATTTCGTCATGGGGATAGTCTGTACTATCCCCATGATGAAATTATTTAGCAACAAACCTTGCTGACAAAGTATCCCGGTAGACCAGATCAACGCCTCAGTGTACCCCATGCGCCGTTTATCGTCACAAGCAGTGGAGGAAGCCCGGCTGATGATCACGATGGCTATGGCAGCGATAAGTACCACGGCCACCACGCACGCTACCAGACGTACGCTGAACGGCGCCAGGAAAATGTCCCGCACCGTCGACGTCTCTTGCTGGCGGATGTAGATGTTGCACCTGAAATAACACCTTAGATAGAGAGCTATATAAGGGGCTCCATATGACCCCTATTTGTTCCGTCGTGCAAACGGACACCTCTCTTAATGAAAGCAAAAAACAGTGTACAAGTTTTCAAGTGTCCAGTCAATCTGCCTAGCCTTTACCCAACTACCTTGGGATCGGCTTCCAGTCTAACCGGATGCAACTGAATACCAGTATTTTACATGGAGCGACTGCCTATCTGACTTCCACAACCCAGTTACTGGGTAATACGATACCCCTTGGTAAGACTGGTTGTCAGACTTTCGAGCTTCTGGGTCGTCAGATAACGACTGTCAAAGATCCACGATTGACAACCGGAACCAACGTTTCCAAGTGTCCATACGACTTATTCTTATTCTTTACTATGATGCCTCCTTGGTCTCGTGGTCGCAAGCGCGAGTGCAGAGTGTGAGGATCCTGGGTTAGTCCCGCAAACCTCCATTGAAAAGGGAGGATCCTCCGACCAGACGGGTGTTGTGTCTGGTCCGGGCAACTGCCCGTCACAGAACTCACACGGCAAGTGCAAGCCCTTACGTCGCAGGTCGACAGATTATCCCGGTCGAGGCAAAGGTCCAGCAGAAGTGGCAGTCGGGGACGGTCATCCTCCAGGAGGTCAAACTCCAACTATAAAAAATTCCCCAACTGCTGGTACCACTACAAGTTCAGCGATAAAGCAACGAGGTGCATCAAGCCCTGCGACCAGGCGGGAAAAACAACAGGCAGTCGATAACGGCGACCGGCGACTGTCGTAGCACTGGTCGCTTATTTGTTGTTTTTGTTTGTTTTGTTTCCTCGTCGACACCGGTTTTTTTTTTTTTTTTTTGGGGGTTGGGAAATCATCCTATGACTTCTTCCGCTCTAGGGTGGAGCGGAAGGGTGTGTCAGACTCTTACTGACTAAAACCCACCCCTGTTCCTCCCTGCCTCGAGTGCCCGGGGGCGAGGTAACTCTTTCGAATTTATCCTCCACCCCCGGGCAGGCACCGGCCTTGGCAGGCCCCTACACTTTGCTGACAACTCTTTGAGGCGCGCGTGGAACACTACGCGCTGTCGACTCTCGGGCCTGGTGCTGATCGGGCGGCGAGTTACCCACTACTCGCCGTCCGCAGGCCCGGGTCTACGGTGGCCGGAGATCGTCTCGCGGCCCCTGGCGTCTCCTGCGGCGGTCGCGGCTGGGGGCGCTAGGGCGACTCGGCTGTTGCTGAGCCTCCCTAACGTGTGCCGCCTCCCTCTTCGCGAGCATTACTGCTTCGCAGAAGGAGGAGACGGCCTCCCATTCCCTCTCGCTCCGTACCATGGCCTGAACCAGGGCACGGCGCGAGAGGTCGCTGTCGCCTATCGCATCCACGAGGACACGGCGGTGTTCTGCCCAAGCGGGGCAAACCTCCACCGTATGCTCCACCGTGTCCTCTGGGCGATCCTCGCAGTGGAAACACTCAGGGGTCACCTCCGCCTTGATCCGACACAGGTACCTCCCGAAACAGCCGTGTCCGGTGAGCACCTGCGTCAGGCGGAAGGTGAGGGCGCCGTGACGCCTCTCCAGCCACTCCTCAAAGAGGGGCACTACCGCCTCGATGGTGGCGTGCCCAGCGCTGGGTTGCGACAGTCGCTCTCTCCATGTCACCATGAGATCCTGCCGGAGCTCGGTCCGCCGAGCCGCGAGTTGTCGCGGCAGCGGAGTTTCGCCCCGGCGTTTGGCCTCCTCGCGCCACTCGTACAGGTACGCGAGGATTTTTGCCTCCAGATCCCACGGTGACAGTCAGGCAAGGAGGCTCGCCGCCTCACGGGAGATCGTGCGGTATCCGCGGATGATACGGATCGCCATGACCCTCTGGGTCGTCGACACCGGTAGTGACGTCTGTGTGTACCCAAGGTCAGCTGTGAAAGAGCGCCGTAACAAAACTAACTATGAACTATGTGCGGCTAAGGGTAGCGCGATAAATACGCGCTACCGTTAGGTTACGCGTATTTAAAATTAAATATAGGTTTGCGCCGTGACTTTGCTTGGTGATTAAATGTTACGGACGAAACAAAGCCGATAATAGGGGTCGATTTTTTGTCACACTACAACCTAATTGTGGACGTCAGGATGCAGCGCCTAATCGACGGTAATACTACGCTGACGACCCCGGCTTCGCCTGCTCGTCCCTCTGATATTGTTTCTTCAGTTAAGGTGAGTATTGGTGACACAACATATCACGACATACTTCTGGAATTTCCTGATATAACCCGACCGTCAGGTATACAACGCACACCAACACGTAGTAGTAGTAGCGACATCTATGACGCTACATACGAACTAGAATAGCAAAATTCCTACATCGCGCAAGCAGAGTTCTCCGCGCGATTTGAACATATACAACCAACCGAAATCAACTATTGGGCAGTTGCCCGCACCAGACACAACACCGTCTGGTCGGAGGATCCTCCCTTTTCAACGGAGGTTTGCGGGACTTTACACTCTGTTCTGCATACCTCCAAATCTTACACTACATACGCACACCACCTGGGCCACCCGTATCGTGCGCACCGCGGCGGTTGGCGCCAGACAAACTTAAAATTGCTAAGGAGGAGTTTGAATCTATGCTTTTGAATGGCACAGCCAGACCTTCCAACTCACCTTGGGCTTCACCCTTGCACATGGCACCTAAAAAAGAGAACGGATTGCGCCCGTGTGGCGATTATAGGATGCTCAACGCACGGACTATACCCGATAGGTACCCTATTCGCCACATCCATGACTTTGCTCACAACCTCTCTGGTTGTCAAGTATTCTCGACGATAGACCTGGTGAAAGCATATAACCAGATTCGTGTCAATCCAGAGGATATACCGAAGACAGCCATCACCACACCGTTCGGATTATACAAGTTCCCTTATATGACATTTGGACTTCGCAATGCAGGGCAAACTTTCCAGCGATTCATCGACGAAATGCTTCGAGGTTTGGACTTTTATTTTGGATACTTGGATGGTTTTTTAGTATACTCGAGAAATAAAGAAGAACACGAGGACCACCGACAGCTCTTTTCCCAATTGCAGGAGTATGGGATGGTGATTAACACCTCAAAATGCGTATTTGGAGTCGCACAGGTAACATTTTTAGGCTACCAGATCACATCAGGCGGCACGAAACCATTGCCAGAAAATGTGGAAGCGATCAACAGCTTCCCAACACCAAAAACAGTGCGAGAGCTGAGAAGGTTTCTAGGGATGGTCAATTTTTACATGCGTTTCATCCCAGAGGCTGCACAACACCAGGCTCCGCTGAACAAGCTTTTAGAAGGCTCGGTAAAAGGCTCACATCCTGTTAATTTTACAGCAAGGGAGGACGATGCGTTTACAGCTTGCAAAACAGGTCTCTGTCAGGCAGCAATGCTAGCGCATCCCGACTGTGGAGCAAGACTAGCCTTAGTCACAGACGCTTCCGATACGGCCATGGGGGCAGTCCTTCAGCAGTTAAAGGATGAGGAATGGCAACCCTTAGCTTTCTTTTCTCGTAAGCTAAGCACAAGCCAGATAAAGTACTCACCTTATGACCGTGAACTACTCGCCATCTATGAAGCGATTAAGTACTTCCGCCATATGGTGAGGCCAGAGAGTTTGTAATCTACACAGATCACAAGCCCATCTGTTACGCGTTTCATACACGTAAGGAGAATTGCTCACCACGACAGTTCAGACACCTGGATTTTATCTCGCAGTTTACCACAGACATCAGGCACATTTCGGGCAAAGATAACGTTGTCGCCGATACCCTGTCACGAGTAGAGGCAATCGCTCAGCCAATCGACTTGAACCTACTAGCCAAGTCTCAGAGTTCCGATTCAAAGCTCAAACAGCTGCTCGACGGGAAAACGTCACTGCGCCTGAAGAAGGTCACACTGCCGGGAACACTGTCTGAACTGTACTGCGATGAGAGTAGCAAGACACCAAGGCCATATGTCACGAACGAGCTTCGCCGCCAAGTCTTCGACAATCTACACTCCTTGAGCCACCCAGGAGCCAACGCCAGCGCCAAGCTGGTAGCAGAGCGTTACGTGTGGCCAGAAGTGAAGATAGACTGCAGGGAGTGGACATGAAACTGCCGAGCATACCAACGTGCGAAGATAGCTCGCCATGTGTCCTCAACTCTTGGCAACTTCAAACTGCCACGATCACGTTTTATGCACATCCAAACTGGTGACCCTCGAGCATGAACGTCAGCGCAGCCTTCGTGCAACTACTCCAGCGTGACGTCATCATCATTACTTCCTTCAGGCTCTTGAGCAACGAGTCATACAGCCAGCCAGTACCGACGGCTTCTACGTGTATCCTAACCACCAGCATGCAGCGGACGCGCATTCCTGGTCAGCATCCTCAGCCTCTTTCGTCACCACCAACCTAATCAACGATCTTGACGCAGCGAACAGCACCTTCGGCCGGTCGAAGAACCTCTCCTGGTCGACGCCAGCAGTCAAGCCACTACGTCGCAGAGCACCGCTCCGACCCACTGGAGCCCGCAGCATTACTCCGACTCACTGGAGCCTACAGCATCATCCCGACTCACTGGGACATCATCACCCCGACTCACTGGGGCATCATCTCGACTCACTGGGACATCATCACCCCGACTCACTGGGGCATCATCCCGACTCACTGGCATCATCACCCCGACTCACTGGGGCATCATCCCGACTCACTGGGACATCACCACCCCGACTCACTGGGGCATCACCGCAGACAGACACACACCCAAAATAAACAAACGCCTTGAAAACAGAGGATGATCAATGTCATCAAAGATGAAAAATGTGATGATATTGTTACTCAGCACATTACATGATAATAAGTATTCAAGTAGTTGAAAATACCATGAAAAGAAACCTGTGAGCGACACGTTTTATAATTGAACGAATTAACATGGTGTTGATGTTCAACAAATGACCAAAAAGTACAGCGTCAAAGCAGCATCGAGAAGATGGCCAGAACAAGTTTTTTTTTAATAGTATATTAGACCTTGCTGTTACAAATGCATGAATTTATATCGAGGCAGATAAACAGCAAAGTAGAAGAAGAGAAGAGATTTTATACATAAAGTTAGCTTTAGAACTCAGCAACATGTCCAAAGAATCTTCCATCGTGACTTCAATACAACTACCAATACCGAGACAGTCAGCTGTAGTTACAAGAAATATACGCCACTGCTTTCTGGTTGTTAGAATAAATGCAATAAAATGTGTGATATTTGCAAAAAACCATTATGAGGACAACGCAATCAATCAAAAAGTTGTATTTGTCATTATTGTAAATGTAGTTTAGCATGAGTTCAGTATCATTAAAATTGAATTTATTACAAACCAAATTAATGTTTGAATGGGCATCCCAACTTTTTTGCAAATTGCAATTATTTTTTAAATCAAATCATACTTGCATAATTTAAACTAAATGCTTTTACGAAGAGTGGTCATTTGACACTTCTTCGCTTTCTCGGTAATAACATTTTTCCGTCTTTCTAGTATCATTAGTGGATATTCGCTATCGTATCAGAACTTCCAAAGAATAAGTACTGTACCCTGTTTTTTTACACTATTAGTTTAGCTTTACATAATATACAAAAGTTACAATACAATAAAATAGGTGTTAGGACAGCTTATGTACAAAGGCGAGCTTAACCCTGAATTAGGTTCTCTAAAAGCAAACCTCAGTGTGCTAGACAGAATAATATATTAAGTCCGTGATTTTCACTCATTTAATATCTATATTAAATTGGTAGAGTAACTAATAAAGTTTTATATTGCCAAGGAGCATCCAAAGGCCAAGGAAAATTTCGTCTTCATTATAATTTAATTATATAATAATTGTTTATTCATCAGTCTTCATTAAAACGGTATATTCGATTTCAAAGGAATGTTTTACGTTAAACAACTGACTTGTAGTACCCAACTATCTTCAAGACTGAAACCAAAACAATATTCTGATTATTTTGTTTGATTATTATTAACAATAATTAATAATTTTTAATAATAATCAAACACGTGTAGTTTAGCCAATCAAATAGAGATTGTTCTAATTTGTTCCTATTTCTCGTATAAAAAGTTGCCTGT
Source organism: Polia nebulosa (assembly GCA_951329385.1). Classification (NCBI taxonomy): domain Eukaryota; kingdom Metazoa; phylum Arthropoda; class Insecta; order Lepidoptera; family Noctuidae; genus Polia; species Polia nebulosa. The sequence goes on from OX589590.1 coordinate 16,474,814, forward strand.
CACTTATCTTAGAAAAGGGATGCAGATTTTGCCTAACATACATAATGTTTTCATGTATGTATTGACAAGGTACCGTCATAATGTTTATATTCTTAAACATCTCCCTAAGAGAATCGCGCCTGCGAAGATTATATATGACTCTGATAGCTCTTTTCTGCAGAATAAAAATAGACTCAATGTCTGCAGCCCGTCCCCATAGCAAAATACCATAAGACATGATACTATAATAATAATAAACGTTTATTGGTTCAAAATAAATTATGTTAATAATATGGACACTGCCACTTAAACTAGGTTAAGGTACCTGTGCTATAAGCAACAGTAACAATTCGTGGTTGATCTACTTACTTAAAAATAGTTTTGTGCAACAATCCGTTATTATTATAAATACTCGTAAGTTAATTAGGACTACTTAATTAACTTTACAGTTAGATAATAAAAAAATAAAAAAAATTAGTTAAAAGTAGAATGTTTGTATGAGTCGTGTGTATGGATGTGTGTGCGTGTGTATCAGTGTGTGTGTGTGTGTGTATGTCTGTGTGTTTTGGAATGTATATATGTGTGTATGTAGGTAGATAAATAAGTATGTGACATGTTGATGTAGACGTTTGTGTGGAAGATTACCCAGGAACACTTAAAAAGTTTTCCGTTTCTTGGTAATTAAATACAACGAACAAGTTTTTAACTACTTTCTTATATTTAAAATGCCGTATTTTCTTTAGGGACATATTTTTACTAATTTTATTTTAAATATAGGGAGCTATTACATAAGGGTATCTTTTTGCAAAAACTGTCTTGTGTGGAATGGTTTTGAATACAATGTCGTTTCTTCTTCTATTATCTATTTGAGAGCTGTTATTCGTAAATGGGTGTGTGCATAAATAAGATTGCGTAAAATAAATAATTGACGTACAGTGAGGACATCAAATTCCCTGTACAGTCTTGCAGTAGGATATAGCCTTGGTTTGGACATAATGACTTTGATTGCCGCTCTTTGTGCTCTTTCAAGCTTAAGAAGAAATGTTTTGTGAGACCCTCCCCAGACAGAAATACAGTATCCCAACACTGCCTGACATAGTGAATAATAAATTATTTTCAGAACATTTAAATCCTCTATATGGCGTAACTTTTTGAGAATGGGCATTAGTTTCCGAATTCTATTGGTCAGAATTTCAATATGGTGATGCCAGTTGAGATTTTCATCAACCCATACACCTAAATATATAAGCTTATCAACTCGATCGAGCTGAGTACAGTGGCACAGAGTACTGATGTTAATGTAGCAGGAAGAAATAAGAGCCCACATCTTATTTTTAACCGACTTCGAAAAAGGAGGAGGTTATCAATTCGGATGTTTGAATATTTTTTTTTTTTTTGTTCGGGCATAACTCCGTCATATATTGACGGATTTGCAAAATTATTTTTTTGTTCGAAAGGGGTTTATTCCGAAATGGTCCCATATAAATTTCAAAAAGATCTGATGATGGGTTCCGGAGACAGACAACGGAACTCTTCAAAAATTGACAGCAAATCAACCGCGACTGCTGCTATCGTATGTCTATGAATTGTTAACACAGTTTAATGGGGAACCACAACTAAAAAGTGAAAAATAAAAACCTTTTTTACAAAAAAATAGAACCGACTTCCAAAAAAAGTGCAAAATAACTTTAATTTCGGAAGTCGGTGTCAAAAAACGAAGACACAAAACAGGAACACCGACTTCCGAAATTAAAGTTATTTTGCACTTTTTTTGGAAGTCGGTTCTATTTTTTTGTAAAAAAGTTTTTTATTATTTTATCTGTTGCTGGCGCTTCTGATTTTTTAATATAAAAGGTGAGATATTTAGTTACGTCATCCCAAGTTTTACCGTGAAATACTACTGCCGTGTCATCTGCAAAAGTAACAATTTTAGCATTGTGAAGATGAAAGTTGCACAGTTGATTAATGTACATCAAAAACATTGGGGGGCCAAGTACACTTCCATGTGGGACTCCATATGTTATTTGAGCTTCTTGACTTACATATGATCCAATTTTTACACGTTGAGTTCTTCCATTTAAGTAACTAGTGAACATTTCCAAGGCTATACCCCGTATTCCCATGTTTTCCATCCTAGCAAATAGTCTGGGGATAGAGACAGTATCAAATGCCTTCGCGAGGTCCAAGAATACTCCAAAACATTTAGATTTACTGTCAAGTGATTTAACAATAGTTTCTGTCAAAGTTCTTAGAGCATCTTTTGTGGATTTACCAGGAATAAATCCAAATTGTTTTTTTGACAACAGTTTAAAAGTTCTTAAATAATTTGTTAATCTTTTGTTTAAAAGCTTTTCGAGTATCTTGGACATCGCTGGAAGGACTGATATGGGTCGATAGTTGTTGACACTGTCTCTATTCCCCGACTTAAATATAGGATGTTTGAGTGCTATTTTGAAAAGCTTGGGGAATACTCCCAAGTGGAAACTCAGGTTACATATATATGTAATAACAGGAGTCAGCACACCTTTCGCAGCTTTTGGTAACCTATTTGAAATACCATTTATTCCTACAGCGCAATCATCTTTCAGGTTCATTATAATAGATCGTACCTCTTCTTCGTCAGTGTCAAGCAAAACAAAGGAAGTTATTGTTTGTTCACCTAAGTCTTGTTTCGATATTCCATTACTACTATGAAAGTAACTAAGATCAGGCTCGCGGTATCTACTCGTACATGTGTAAATTGACGGATTTTCCTGACAACATATGCCGCTGAACTTAACCATCCTGCAAGAGATGTTAAATGAGGTTGTAGCCTTGAATGGAGCATAATTCCCAGGAAAACAGTGTTTTCTACTTCTTTTTACTCTAGTTTCTCTTTGTTCAATACTACGTCACAACTATTACTTTTAACATTCGTTAAAGAAAATCTTATGCACTTACTTTTTTTATTATTTAATACTAAATTATTAGCAGTGAACCAGTTTTGGACCTGCTGATTGGCGTTATTTACGTCGTCAAGAATTGTGGAATGCCTGGTAATCTTAAAAATTAAGGAAGTATCGTCAGTAAACAATACTATTTGTGGTTGATTTTTTAATAGATGGGGGAGATCATTTATATATACTAATTAACAAAAAAATTAACCGTCGAAAAAGAACTAAAAAGCAAAAAATAAATAAACCTTTTAAGTCTTGAGTAATGAGCTTATTTACCTACATAAAATATCAAATTTTATATAGACTAATTTTGAGTCGGCGCCAAACAACAATCTGATTATTAAATATCTAAATTTAAGTACTTACAAATGAAGAAGGCTGTAAGTAGGTAATTAATCATTTTATTAATTGGCGCCGACTCACTTAGATATTTAATAATCAGATTGTTGTTTGGCGCCGACTCAAAATTAGTTTATATAAAATTTGATATTTTATGTAGAAAAATAAGCTCATTACTCAAGACTTAAAAGGTTTATTTATTTTTTGCTTTTTAGTTCTTTTTCGTTGGTTAATTTTTTAACCGACGAAAAAAAAGGAGGAGGTTCTCAATTCGACCGTATATATGTTTTTTTTTTGTGTATGTTCAGCCCTCACTCCGTCATTTATGAACCGATTTTGATTATTCTTTTTTTGTTAGATAGGGTACACCTCAAGGGTGGTCCCATGTTAAGGAAGTCAGGATCTGACAGTGGAATCCTGATAAATTTGAGAGAAAACCTCGAAAATTGTGGGCACGTTTAGCGTTTCTGTATGTATGTTCGGCCCTCACTCCGTTATTTATGAACCGATTTTGATGATTCTTTTTTCTTAGATAGGGTATACCTCAAAGATGGTCACATGTCAAGGACATCAGGATCTGATCATGGGATCCTGAAAAAATTGAGAGAGAACCTCGAAAATTGGGCACGAATATTGTTTCTGTTTACTTTTCATAACTGAATCAGGTATTTGCATTTAGGAACCATCACATCATGAAACTGAGCTGATGATGGAAACCATACCTTTCCTAAACAATAGAAGTCAGATATAAAAACTGGTTTTAACTGGTCAATATCCTGGGAACTTCATGGAAGGATTGTTATATCATCAGCTCAGTGGCAAGAGGAATGATGAAGAATTAGAAATTAGCCTCAGAGTGTTAAAAGATGATGCGAGCCACAAAAAATCATAAAATAAAAAACTTTTTAACAAAAAAATTAACCGACGAAAAAGAACTAAAAAGCAAAAAATTAATAAACCTTTTAAGTCTTGAGTAATGACCTTATTTACCTACATAAAATATCAAATTTTATATAAACTAATTTTGAGTCGGCGCCAATTAATAAAATGATTAATTACCTACTTACAGCCTTCTTCATACACCTCGCGCGCTTGTTGGGAGCAGACGTGTTTTGCTAAGTATCGCAAAAATATTAAATTTTTATACATTTCGTTCACTCAAAACCAATCTCTGGAATCACAGTGTTAAAGTCGTTATCCTTTTGGTTCTACTAAACACCTACGCAGCACGCGCACCTCGAGGATAAAAAGAGATACAACTATCGGCATCGCACTCGCACCCGCTGGGACTGACGACGCAATGAACCTACAGAAAGCACCGCCATGTGGCATGTTAACAAGCGGAAGCGGAAGCGGTAGCGGATCAGTACCGAACTTATCCACATTTAGTGACAATGAATACCAAACCAACATCTGCCTGAGAAAACGAAAAGAGCGCACTGATGAAATAGACTACAAATCAGACTTTGCAAACTTTCGCACCGACATTATGAAGTGTCTAGAGGATTTTGGACGATCTCAAAAAGAAAACCTGAACTTCATACGAGAACAAATCTGTGAGATTAAACAAGAAATTAAAACGATAAAATCGAGTACCGAAAATTTCAAAGAACAATTTGAGAAAATAAATACTGAAATCATAACTATTAAATCAAACAACGAAATAACTCAAGAGAAATTTAAACACATAGAAAGTGAAATTCACCAAATACGAAACCAAAACAACACTCTAATTACATCCGATCAATCGCCCGTCTTACATCACGAAATCCTCATCCTAGAACTCAAGGATCGAAGTGAACGCGAGAAAAATATTATAATTGTGGGTATAATGGAAAAAAGCGACAAGAACTATAACTCTCGACAAAAATACGATTACGAAGAAGTAAACAAGATATTAACCACACTGTACGAAGCCTGTCCGAAGCCAATTAAAACCACAAGACTGGGAAAATACATCACAGATAAGAACCGGCCCGTCAAAATCTATTTTAGCAATACAGTAACACCAAAATACCTGCTCCGGAACAAAAGTAAATTACCCGAGAATATACAAATTTACTCAGATTTAACCCCAACTCAAAAGCAATATTTACAATCTATAAAGGAAGAACTCAAAAAACGTAAGGAAGATGGAGAAAAAGATCTCGTTATTAAATATATAAAAGGTAAACCTACAATTATTACATCTATTACCAACCAAAAAAACTTCAAAGGGATTCACAACACAATAGAAAACACACAGAGAAACTAAGCCATCAAATCATCAAAAAATACGAAGACATACCCTTACACTCATCATCACTTAGATTCTTTTATGCTAATTTGCGAAGTATTCGCAAAACTGGCAAGCTCGATGAAATAAAGTGTATAATAAAAGCGATACCGAAGACTACCCACCTATTAGTATTCACCGAGACCTGGATTACTTCCGATGATGATGCAAAATTATATCAGTTGCCAAACTACAAGCATGTTTACAACTGCAGGAAAAGACGTAAAGGTGGAGGGGTATCGATCTATATACACGACAGCATAAAACACGACATAACGGAAGAATTGTGCGAAAATGGAAATCACTACTTATGGATATATATAAACAAACTATCCCTAAACATCGGAGCAATTTATAAACCTGGTGATTCAAACAACAACGATTTCTTAGCGACGTATTCCTTGCAGTTGGAGCAGAGAAGAAGAGCAATTGTGTTTGGCGACTTTAATATTGACCTCCTCAGTGCGGAGAACCACGTCACTAAATACCTTAATGAAATCAAGAGAAATGGATATAAAATACTGAACAAAATTAATGGTCTATACAGTACTCGTGAAACTTCGACTACAAAATCTATACTGGATCATATTTGTACAAACATAACTAACCACTCATTTAATTTCTCCATAGTTGAGTCAAGTTTGTCGGACCACAAACAAATATATTTGGAAATAGGCAGTCTACAGCCACAAATAAACAAAACAATACAATACAAAGCAATAAACTATGAACAGTTATACAGCGACGCACTGACAGATAATTATGTGAATGAAGAAAATGATTACTACCACCTCGAGCGCTTTATCACAAAACATATATATAATAACAAAATCGATAAAACAAAAATTCTAAATCTACCTCAAAACGACTGGATAAACCGCAGTATTCTTGATTCAATAAACCTACGTAACAACCTATGGGAACAGACAAAATCTCACCCAAAAGACGGAAACATACAAAAAATCTTTTCTAAACAACGAGACCACGTGACCAACCTGATCAAGACACACAAGAAAAAATACTATCACGATCTATTCTACAACAACAACAATCAACCGAAAAAGATGTGGGACCTGATCAATAACCTAGCACTAAATAAAGTCAAAGAAAGCAATGCTCCTCCGAAACTAATGTCGAGCTCGGGACCTGTAACTGAAGGTAACTCAATATGTGAGTTATTCAACTCATTTTTCTCATCAATAGGCGAGGAATTAGCTAACCAAATACCCGACATATATCACGCCAACGACGGCAACACTCTTATGTACGAACACAACCACTCACACGACGTAACCCTGAGTAAACTCACTCCTTGCACTAAAGACGAAATCTCTAAAATAATTGACGGTCTTGATAGCAATACAAGTACAGGGTTAGATGGTATCAGCACCAAGGCGATCAAATGCCTCAAAAATATAATTGTTCTGGAACTAACAAAGTGCATAAACGAATGCCTGATGCGCGGCATTTTTCCGAACACGCTTAAGGTTGCCAAAGTCAGCCCTATTTTCAAATCGGATAGTAGAACTGATCCAGGTAACTACAGACCAGTGTCGGTTTTACCTGTTTTATCAAAAATTTTTGAACGTGTTTTGTACAGCCGTTTAAACACATACCTTCTTGAAAAATAGTTCCTAATAGACGAACAATATGGCTTTCGCTCGAAATCTAGCACTCTTACAGCTACAGTAGACTTGATAACTAAAATCAAAACACATATAGATCAAAAAAATGTTGTGCTGGGGGTATTTATTGATTTAAAAAAAGCGTTCGACACAGTATGCCACCACAAGCTTCTCCAAAAATTAAACAACATAGGAATCGTAGATACAGCCCTAGAAATGTTTACATCGTACTTACAGAATAGACAACAAGTAGTTAAAATAGATAAATTCACTAGTTCCATAAAAAATGTACCATATGGCTGTCCTCAAGGCTCAATTTTAAGTCCGTTACTGTTCTTAATCTATATAAATAACATAAACAGAATAGGGTTAACGGGACACCTAACTTTATACGCGGACGACACATACCTCTTTTATTTCGATAAATCTATACATAATACTATAACCAATGCTCAAAAAGATCTCGACATACTCAGTGAGTGGCTTAAATACAATTTACTTACAATAAATACCTCTAAAACAACATACATGATTTTTACGGCAAAAAATAAACCAGTACCAGAATTCTCGCCTCTTACTATAAACAATGACATAATAAAAAGATCCAGTCACGAAAAATACCTCGGTCTGAGGGTAGATGATAAACTCACATGGAAACTGCACATCGAGCATGTAAAAACAAAATTAATTTCATTACTAGCATCACTAGCGCTACATAAAATTGCAAATTGTATTCCAAGGAAAATACGTACTGTTATATACAACTCATTAGTAAAATCACATCTCGAATATCTTATCGAAATATCTGCCGCGAAAACTATCCTGATGCCTTTGCAAAGAACCCAAAATAAAATTATTAAAACCCTATACCACTATCACTATCTTACTCCAACTAAAATATTATTTGAAAAAACTAAATTACTAAATCTCACACAACTATACACATACGCGACCTGCATTCTAATTAAAAAAATCATCACAAACAGCATACAATCCAATTTACAATTACAAAAAAAAACAATATCACACAACTTAAGGAATAAAAATAAGTTACAACGAAGACAAGCTCGTACCAACTATGGTAAAAAAACCATATTGTTCGAAGGAGCACAGCTGTATAATGACCTGCCAAATGACGTAAAAGATTGTAACAACATTAACTCATTCAAAATGAAACTAAAAAATCATATCCATAAAATGTAGTCCAATTAATGTTAGCAACTTCTTACCTACTTTTATTTGTATAACTTCACCAGCACGTGCCTGAGGCAAAATTTATTTCATTTAGATTTAAGCAATTCTTTGTATCTCATTGTAAGTGAACCTATATATTGTTCTTATGAGAATAAATTCTTTAAACCTATTTGTAAGTACTTATAAAATTTAGATATTTAATAATCAGATTGTTGTTTGGCGCCGACTCAAAATTAGTTTATATAAAATTTGATATTTTATGTAGGTAAATAAGGTCATTACTCAAGACTTAAAAGGTTTATTAATTTTTTGCTTTTTAGTTCTTTTTCGTCGGTTAATTTTTTTGTTAAAAAGTTTTATTATTTGTTAAAAAGTTTTTTATTTTATGATTTTTTGTGGCTCGCATCATCTTTTAACACTCTGAGGGTAATTTCTAGTTCTTCGTCATTTCTCTTGCCACTGAGCTGATGATATAACAATCCTTCCATGAAGTTCCCAGGATATTGACCAGTTGAGGTTACCTCCAATATTGCAAAGACGTCTTTTCGTCAAAGCATATTAAGTGGTATTTGTCACTAAAACCAGTTTTTATATCTGACTTCTATTGTTTAGGAAAGGTATGGTTTCCATCATCAGCTCAGTTTCATGATGTGATGGTTCCTAAATGCAAATACCTGATTCAGTTATGAAAAGTAAACAGAAACAATATTCGTGCCCAATTTTCAAAATCGGTTCATAAATAACGGAGTGAGGGCCGAACATACATACAGAAACGCTAAACGTGCCCACAATTTTCGAGGTTTTCTCTCAATTTTATCAGGATTCCATTATCAGATCCTGATTGCCTTGACATGAAACCACCCTTGAGATGTACCCTATTTAACAAAAAAAGAATAACCAAAATCGGTTCATAAATGACGGAGTGAGGGCTGAAAATACATACACAAACGCTAAACGTGCCCACAATTTTCGAGGTTTTCTCTCAATTTTATCAGGATTCCAAGGTCAGATCCTGACTTCCTTGACATGGGACCACCCTTGCGGTGTCCTCTATCTAACAAAAAAAGAATAATCAAAATCGGTTCATAAATGACGGAGTGAGGGCTGAACATACATACAGAAACGCTAAACGTGCCCACAATTTTCGAGGTTTTTTCTCAATTTTATCAGGATTCCACTGTCAGGTCCTGACTTCCTTGACATGGGACCACCCTTGAGGTGTACCCTATCTAACAGAAAAAGAATAATCAAAATCGGTTCATAAATGACGGAGAGAGGGCTGAACATACACAAAAAAAAAAAAAAAAAAAACATATACGGTCGAATTGAGAACCTCCTCCTTTTTTTTCGTCGGTTAAAAAGAGGAAAGGACCCAATATTAAACCTTGTGGTACCCCATTTTGACTTTTAAACCCCGTGAATCGACACCATTTATTTGAACTTGCTGCTGTCTATCATTTAAATTAGACTTCACTAAACTGAGTGCAAGTTTACCTAGTCCGTAATGTTCTAGTTTCAAGAGTAAGGTTTCATGATTAACGCAATCAAATACCTTTGAGAGGTCGCAAAAGATTCCTATCGCATCTTGAGCCTCTTCCCACGCTGTAAATATGTGTTTTAATAAAGTGACACCAGCGTCAGTTGTACAACGTCCATTTGTGAAACCAAACTGTTGATCGTGTAAGATTTTATTGATGTTAAAATGATTGAGCATCACTTTTTCAAATACCTTGCTGAAAACCGGCAACACCGATACAGGTCTATAATTATTGATGTCTTTACTGTCGCCGGATTTAAAAAGTGGTATAACGTTACTGTATTTCATTATGTCTGGAAAGACTCCTTGGTCCACACACAAATTAAATATTAAAGGCAAGTATTGCGCATGATTAGCATTAGCATCTATGATCTAAATATCTATATTTTTTACTTAAACACTTCCTCGAGCGTTTTTATTTTTATAAATTAAATTAAAAATCTGAAGTAGGTTTTTATTTTTCAGTGTATTATATTTTTAAGTATTACTAAAAAACTTTTTTGAAAGTCGGTTGTTTTTATTTTGTAAAAAAGTTTTTTATTTTTCACTTTTTAGTTGTTATACCCCAGAACTAAAAACCCCAATAACATGGAACGTGTAATTTAAACATACTCTTAATTGGAGGAAACCAAAACATCATCTATGTACCTATACATATTTTTTTTATTTTTTTTATTGTTGATAGGCACGCGTTTGACCACTATCTCACCTGATATTTTTCGTATTTGTTCAGTTTTTTAAAAAGCGCTGAAGCATTTCCAATAAAATTTATATGGGACCACCTGGGATACCCTTTCAAACATAAAAAAATCCAAATCGCCACACACACGGCCATCTTCGAGTAATCGGGGAACATACATAAAAAAAGGCTCCGACGAATTGAGAACCTCCTCCGTTTTGAAGTCGGTTATGAAAGAAAAACTATACTGAATCTAATGAGACCAAAATGGTCTCATTTCGTAAATGTTTAAGGGACTTACAACCTTTATGGGCATAAATATAATTGCCAATGTTTACTAGCTACGCTGACTAGTCGATCTGCTGACCTAATGAGATATACTAGATGGGTTGAAGGTGAAATAAAACCACATCTGTGTTCTGATCTAAGCTGGTCGTTTATTAGAAATGGTTAAGGACCCCAACCAAATCGTGTGAAGCAAACGATAGCGCGATCTATTTCGACGCCAACGCCATCTATCGAGCTTAGGATTAAACTTTTTATTTATTTAGTGTTGATCTTGAACATATCACCCACCAAGGACATTTAGTGGCGGAATGTCCTTTACAATTTGACCTTATTACGAATACATTATTTAAAAGCATATGAGTTAATTCAACTCAATAATCACTCAATCTTTTAAACAAAAATTCTTTTACATAATTGCTCTAAAATCACATGTAAGTACATATAAAGATAATCGAAAACTTGAGTTCATAACAGGTATCAAGAAAATTCGGTTAAATTGATTTAGCTACTAATTAGTTAGTAGCTAAATCAATTTTACCGAATTTACCGCTAAACACAAGGTAAATATAGAAAACAATGTGTATATAAACCAAAAAATATCATGCAAGTATACAAAAACATAAAAACAATAGTATATAAAGATTAAGAACAATGTAAAAGATAAAAAATGTAAATATTAATTTTTTTGAATGGGTGAAATACATATTTTATTGGTTTTTCTCTTTTCAAAGAATCACATTAACCTATATTGACCTATGTTGACCTAAATTGACCTATGTTGACCTATATTGACCTATGTTGACCTATTTTGACCTATGTTGACCTATGTTGACCTATGTTGACCTAAATTGACCTAAGTTGACCTATGTTGATCTAAGTTGACCTATGTTGACCTAAGTTGACCTATGTTGAACTATACTAAACTATATGGAACTGTTTTGACCTATTTTGAACTGTGTTGAACTATATTGAACCATTATTGAACTATTTTGAACCATACGAACTAGCTATGAATTGGACTACATTTTGTGAGAATAACAACACAGTCCGTAAGAAACGACGATGGTGACCAGACTGGGGAGGAGTACTGTGTAGCGTAAAGGAAGATTCTACTAATAATCTTACTGCAATTTATCATTAGTTGTATCAAGCATCTCCTTTAATGACGATGCTGATTCTACATGCATACGTTTTTGCCCAAAGAGACGTTGTAATATACAGCCAACTACATATTTCCTACTAATATAAAATTTCTTCTCTAGTTTGTATGTAATCTACTGTTAACCTATCCTTCGGACTCCTTTTAAAGTTAGTTAAGCCCCGTTGTATTACATTTTGAAGTTCCTTTAAAACATTGATTATTCCTTCCATTTTAATACAACTAATATTTTAATAATATAATAAATAAATATAATATATAATAAATAAAAACTGGATAAATAGTCTTTAACTTGATTAGAGATAATAATCTCATCGATCAATTAAAACTAAACCAACAAAGTATCGTAATAAATTGTAAATCTAAAATCTACTAAAATATTCTAAGTCTTGTGACACAAACTAAATCACAAGTATAAAAATTTACTACACTTCTGGACACATCTATTGGCCCACCTTGTATTTTCAGTTTCTTTTGGTCCTAGCTAAAATTTTATATTAGGTCGAGCAAAAAGTTTTTATGCAGTTTAGAACCTGGCACATTCACAATATCATTCAATAGTCTTTTTTTGAATTTCGAACACAGAATTTAAAGAAACAAAAGACAATTTGGAGCCTGTTTGTTGATATCAAACAATCGAATACTAAGAGAAAACTTGGTTTTATTGGTTTACTTGGATTTAATTCTTGAAAAAGTGATTGATATCTTTGGTTTTGCAACAAATATTACTTATTCTTAACATTAAGGTGAGGTTCTATCAATAATCTATGGATACTTCACCTGAAGTCGCCGCCCAAGCTGTGGCACTTATTCAGGCCGGACACAGCCAAAGAAACGTGAGTGCTCAACTTAATTTAAGTCGATCTGCGGTCCGAAATGTTTATCGGAGGTACCTAGAGACTGGCGGCTTTGTTCGTCGCCAAGGAAGGCCACGATCTCGGGTCACAACTGAAAGGCAGGATCGATTCATCGTGACGACCAGTTTGAGAAATCGTCACCTTACCTCCATTGAGATACAAAACCAACTTCGCGACTTCCACGGAGTATCTGTGAGCGCTCGAACTGTTCGGAGAAGGTTAAAAGAACGCGATATGGTACCACACAAGCCAGCTAATGGGCCCAAACTAACGCGATCCCACCGAACAGCGCGCCTTCATTTCGCACGCAGTCATTTAAATTGGACACAGCAAGATTGGAGCCGTGTACTCTTTTCTGATGAGTCTAAAATTGTGTTACATGGCAATGATGAAAGGAAGAAGGTCTACCGACGTAAGGGAGAGCGTTTCGCACAATGCTGCTTTGAAGAGAGGGTTGCTTATGGCGGTGGCTCATGGACTGTCTGGGGCGGTATATCCGCGAGCGGCAAAACTCAACTTGAGGTTGTTACAGGACCACGGCTGCCAACATTAAATGCTGAAAGGTACATTCGTGAGTGCTTAGAACCTCACGTGATACATAGGCGGACTATGTGGGCCCAAATTTCCTTTTTATGCATGATAATGCAAGAGCCCATGCGGCCGGCATCGTCAGGGAATATCTTCGGGATGTGAACATCACAGTTATGGACTGGCCAGCCAGAAGCCCAGACATGAACCGCATTGAGCACATGTGGGACGAGCTAAAAAGACGTGTTAGGGCTCGTCAGCCAGTTGCCCAGACGATGCAGGAGTTGAAAACTGCCATAGAAGAGGAATGGGAGATGATGCCTCAAAATTTCATAGAGCGGTTGATAAACTCTATGCCTAATTGTATGAGAGCTGTGGTAGTTGCCCATGGAGGCAACACGCGTTATTAAATTAAACTTTTATTTGATAAAACATGTCTTTTATTCAAAAATCAATTGCCTTTAACAAGGCGCATATCCGACTTGTTAGGCATAGCTCCATGTCGTATGGTATTCTGAATTCAAATTTAAAACAATACGATCGAAAAAGATGGTAAAATGTATCAGGTTTAAAACTGCATCAACAGTTTTTGTTCAATCTAGCAATCATATTTCGGTAGGGGCCATCGAAACCTAAACTCTAAGGTGGGCCAATAGATGTGTCCAGAAGTGTATAATATTTTAAGTGACAAAATAATTTACAAGTGTCTACAAAATCATTCTGAGTGACTAAAGCTACAACATAATCTAAGTGTTTTAAGTTAAAATGTACTGTGGGAAATCGGGCATAGGTTCCCCGTTCCCTCGTGTTTTACCAATTTTTTCTAAGTCTAACATGCACACTATTAATCTAAGTCAAAAGTCTTTTCTTCTTAGAACACCACTGCGATAAAGTCCAAAATTTCTTCGTAAATGGTTAAAGTTAAATTCTTGATAGAAATAAAGTTCACTATTGCTTGAAATATTATAAAACCGCACTTTTTATAAGTATAAAACAGTACTCACAGTTGCACTTCACACTCACGTCACGTGTATGAGGGTGGTTGTTGCTGGTTGAACTGATGTCACTAAACCAAGTGACTGGTGGCGCCCTCTGCGACGTTACGTTGAACTATCTCAGCCGTCCAACTCCGCTGGACGAAGTTGTCTTCACCTCCTTCTCTGCTGGTGACACTGCTACAAGTACCGCGTACCTTTGCCGCAGCAATCCACTGCGAGTACGGGGGTTTTTTTTTTTTTTTTTTTGAGTACGGGGGTAGTGGTCCAAGTTGGGCCACTAAATCCAAAAATCCGGCTCTAAGGCCAATATAAGAAAAACTATACTGAATCTAATGAGACCAAAATGGTCTCATTTCGTAAATGTTTAAGGGACTTACAACCTTTATGGGCATAAATATAATTGCTTTTGATTGTAGTCAATTACGAACCTAACCAGAGTATATTATGCCTAGGGGTAGCGGATAAAATGCCTATGGGTAGCGAGTTACCGCACCCCTGGGCACTCAGGCAGGGAATGAACAGGTGTGGGTTTTAGTCAGTAAGAGTCTGACACGCCCTCCCGCTCCACCCAGAGCGGGAGAAGTCATTGGATGATTTCACACCCCACAAAAAAAAAAACCAGAGTATATAGACCCACTGCAGACTAAAGGCCTTCCTCTCCCTTAACCACACAATTCTGCTAGTACGGGCCAGTCCTTTCGGCAGGAGTTGAGACTTTAATTTCTCTACATAGTATTATGGAGGAATGCGGAACAGAGTGTAAAGTCCCACAACCTCCATTGATGAGGGAGGATCCTCCGACCAGACGGGTGTTATGTCTGGTCCGGGCAACTGCCCGATAGTTGATTTCAGGCTGTTGTATATGTTCAAATCGCGCGGAGAACTCTGCTTGCGCGATGTAGGAATTTTGCTGTTTTAGTTCGTATGCAGTGTCATAGATGTCGCTACATCACTCCCCTCCAGAGATTGGAGATCAATTGGTCTCTTCTTGATGAGTCGTTCATACGTGATGCTTGCCGGGCCAGTAGAAGGCTGGTTCCAGTGAGTTGGAACCGGAAGAGGCGCATAGTTCACAGTGAGTCGGAACTGTCTGCGGTGATGATATCCCAGTGAGTCGGGATGATGTTGCAGGCTCCAGTGTGTCGGAGTACTGCTGCGGGCTCCAGTGAGTCGGAGCGGTGCGTCGTTTCGTTGTCGGCGTTATCGTTGTCGGCGTATCGTAGTCGGCGTTATCGTTGTCGGCGTATCGTTGTCGGCGTATCGTTGTCGGCGTATCGTTGTCGGCGTTATCGTTGTCAGCGTATCGTTGTCGGCGTTATCTTTGTCGGCGTTGTCGTTGTACTGGCTGGCTGTATGACTCGTTGCTGAAGAGCTTGGAGGAAGTGATGACACCATTATAGAGGTATGCGGAACAGAGTGCAAAGTCCCACAACCTCCATTGGAAAGGGAGGATCCTCCGACCAGACGGGTGTTGTGTCTGGTCCGGGCAACTGCCCGATAGTTGATTTCGGGCTCCCTTTTCAATGGAGGTAAGCGGAACAGAGTGTAAAGTCCCACAACCTCCATTGAAAAGGGAGGATCCTCCGACCAGACGGGTGTTGTGTCTGGTCCGGGCAACTGCACGTCTGGTGGAGGATCCTCCCTTTTCAATGAAGGTTGTGGGACTTTACACTCTGTTCCGCTTACCTCCACAGTATAAATCAAAGTCGCTTTCCACGCCTGTCTGTTGCTCCGCTAACTGCTCCTAAACCACGCAACTGATTTTAATACGGTCTTCATTAATAGAAAGAACGATAAACGAGGGAGGATATTGTGTATTTTGTAGCCGTGCGGAGCCGGGCGGGTTGCTAATTGTTACAAGACAAAATTACTTCCCGTTTCACAAATGTAAACCATTTCCCTAAAAATTCCCTTGGTCATAGGCATATTCATTACCTATTTCCAAAGTCTCGATTCTGAATTCCAAGCATGAAGCCGTTTTACTTGTGCTCGTGCGTGATTTCTTTGGATGAGTCATCCAATAATATCATGAGTCAATTATGTTGTGCTTAATTTGATCCTAATTGATCCAATTAACACAACAACCACTAACACAAACAAAAAATAGGAAGATCATTCCTGTTTGCTTCCGACGTCGAATATTGAATACAAGTGACCCGCCATGGCACTGTATATGTAAGTACAAATTGTACACACAAACATTCCTCGTTTATCGTTCTTTCTGTTAGTAAAGTGCATTAAAATCCATTGCGAGGTTAGGAGGAGTTAGCGAAGAAACAGACATACGCAGAAAATGACTTTGATTAATACTATGTAGAGATAGAGAAGAAGTACCTACTTTTCATGAACACAACACGTGCGAGTTAGAATAACAATTAAAATTTGCTGTAGTTTAAAAAAACTACTCTCTACTCTCAGCAAACCAAAATAAATATATTTGACACCCATATCATGGGAATGCATACAAAATAACTAGTCCGCCATCTTTGGCAGTCCGCCATATTGGATTTAGAATGACGTCACTTAAGGCGTATATATATAGCCGACAAGTGGCGCCCTCATTGATATAAAATCGTAGCAAAGGGTAAAAAATATTTTTGACACTTTTGCTTACTACTTTGGATACGAAACATTTTGAGTCCTGTTTTAACAACGTAAAAATATCTTATCCTATTTGTAACAAACGCTACATAGGATTCTTTAATCTTTATTTTCTATGCTAAGATACGATTTTTAGGCCCATAACTAACCATGCATTGTCATCCAAACCAAACATGTCCGAAAAATTTCAGCTGTCGCAAACCGGGAAGTGGGTCAAATTTAACTTCTAGATTTGTTTACATACGAGTAGTTGCTACAAATGAAGCTATTTTAAGTGTGTTAAATATATTTTTGGTATTTTTTCTTAAGTTTGACTTTTCTTTTACTAATGTTATCAATTCATTTTTGTGAGACACTGTTGGGACAGTAATATACCTAAGCGGCATTAATTATATATTTCTGTAATTCTTAAATTTTTAGTCTAGCTTCTTTAAATGTTTTGGTTCAAACTTTTGTTTATTGCTGATTAGTTGAATACAAAAAAAACTTGCGAGAGCACTATAATCAGAGGATGCATACTTAACCTAAACTTCACGCGTGCTATAGGTTAAGAAAAAATAACATGGCACACATGGCATGGCATGGCATGGTTGGTTTAAAAACAAAAAACATTTTTCAAAACAACATTTAAAAATAGGTACTCTCATTCACACACTCACATGGTCTCAGCAATGGGAAAGATAAAGTCCATATCTTGTAGTCGAGCCGCATGAACCGTCACTGGTTCCAACGCCACGTCCACAGTGTGGTCCATCAGGGCCCCCAGCAGGCCGGTCCACGTGCCCTCGTACGTACGGAACCCCAGCTTACTGTAGTACCGGATCGATGAACTGGGGACAAACATCGTAACTTTTCGGGACATGTTTTTCGACAATTGTTTTGATATCTTTATGAACCTCATATTTTCATTGTATCATAAAAAGAAGATCAATCTTAATAAAAATGTGGTGAATTATTTGAAAAGCACTAAAACTATAATGAAGGAGATAAACTTACGTGGTATTCAATCGCACTGTCAGGAAATGAAGAATGTCATCCAACATAGGTTCAGCCGATGGACCGTCATCGTCCAATGACGGACCCCCATCCCCCGTAGAGTTACATCTTCCTACTACCAGCTCTTCTCCCAAGAAGTTACGAGATTCCACTGGATAAGGTACCTCCACTCCAGACATGGACTGGACGCGATCCCAATTACCTGTATTTCATAATAAAATGGGGATTACAATAGGCAAGACTTGACAATGGGGTTTACAACCGACAATAGACTCGATTTAATCGTGTGTTATACCATGTGCACTAGTGGATCAAACCTTGAATCTCAAAATAACAGGCTTTTCGAAAACCTTCTCTAAGACACGTATTATTTTCAGGCGTTGGCTTAGGCATTCCCCTATTGAATTTTCAGTCAAAAAATGGAACCCACTGCCAAAAAGAGTGCAAATAACTTTAATTTCGGAAGTCGGTGTTTCTGGTTTTGTGTCTTCGTTTTTTGACACCGACTTCCGAAATTAAAGTTATTTGCACTTTTTTTGGAAGTCGGTTCCATTTTTTTGTAAAAAAGTTTTTTAATATACTTTCTAGTTGTGGTTCTCCATACAACTACAACAAAATCTTGTGCCAGTTTGCCAGTAGAAATGACTAATTGTTTATCGCAACAAATTGTAAATAAAGAAATAGTTATCTATTGTGATGAGATTGGAAAGGATTTTGGCCACTTTTTGATAAATAAATATCCGGGACACTCGATAATGAATAACTGCATGCCTGGTTGTACTTTGTTGGAAATAATGAAAGAGATTATAAAATGTAATTTTAACCAGGATACTATACTCATAATTTTAGTTGGTGATAGGGGTACCGTGAACAAAGGAGAATTGCTCCAATATTATAGAACCTTGTCTGACCTTAATTTAAGAAAAATTGTGATGTTCACTTTCCCTTATAGCCAAAGTTTGCCACAGGAAGAAAATCAAATTAGATATCATATGAATATAAAATTGCACAATTTGTTATTTAATAATAACTTATTCCATTTAATTGACCTTAACAATTATATTGGTAATCGTTTTTATTTGACAAAAGATAGGAATCATATAGATAGATACTATCTTTCAAATTATTGTAGGAGACAGATAGCTGTGTCGCTATCATATTTATTTTGTATAACAGCCAAGAATTTGGCTAAACAAATTGCTTCTATTGAGCAATGCAATGACATTTTTCATAATTCTGCCAATGTCTTGGCATCAAATTTTGACATTATTAATAATTTAAATTAGAAATTAAGACAACAGAGACAATCTCTAGCAATTATTTAAAGAATGGTGAAAACAATGTTTTAAAATCAACAAATAGTATCAACCTGGTGCACCAAAATATTTATGGTTGTATGGGCAAGGATTTAGAAATAGAATTATTCCTTAAATTTAACAATGTAGATATTCTTTGTATAACTGAACATTGGCTTAAAAGCCATCAGATTATGTTTAATTACAGTAATCACCAGGTTGGTAGTTCGTTAAGCAGAGTAAACGCTATACATGGTGGCTCATTAATTTTCATAAATAATATACTTAAGTTTAAAGACCGCAAGGATATTGTGAGCCTCTCTGTTGAACAGACAGTTGAAATTGCCTGTATTGAATTGAAGCAGTTTGTTATTTTAAGTGTGTACAAACCACCTAAAGGATTGTATGATTGTTTTGAAAAAGTAATGGATGAAGTGTTGCAAAAAATTTGTAACTCTAGTAAGTCTGTCATCGTTTGTGGCGACTTCAACGTTAATTTGTTAGAAACTTCTAGCCTAAGCACTAAAATTATAAGTTTGTTTCAGTCATACAATCTTGTAAATCTATTTATGGAGCCTACTAGAATAACCCCCACTACTGCATCTTGCCTAGATAATATTTATGCAGATATTTTACCTACCCACAAAAAAATTATTAATTTATTAGACTCTGATCATAGTGGACTATTGATCACTATACCAAATATAAACAAATATAAACGAAAAAAAGATATCACTGTTAACCCAAAATCTAAAGGTCGCTTGGAAACATTTAAAACTAAACTCTCAAATAAAATCCCACTTTTGTCAACTAATGATGACCCTAATCAACATTATAATGATTTTTTCAAAATGTATTGCACGCAATTTGATACTACTTTTATTCCTAAGACGATTTCGGCAAATAGCAATACTTCCTTCAGTGACTGGGCCACCATTGGTATTAATAAAAGTAGAAAACGGCTGTATGAGCTGTATGAAGAACGGACTTATATTAACACTGTAGAATTTAATTTATATGTTAAGAATTATTCTAAATTATTTAATAAAGTATGTTATTTGGCGAAATCTCGCTACTTAAGTTCAAAAATTAAAAATAGTAGTAATGTAATTAAAATGACTTGGGATATTATTAATAGCGAAACGGGAAGGTCTTGCAACCGAAGTAGTGATTACAGCCTTGCTATTGATGACAGTATCATTAAATCAGATTCGCAAGTCGCCGCGGCATTTGAAAATTTCTTTGCAGAGATTCCCGTATCGACTACAAAATCTCTAAATTCATCACCAACTGCTGCAGAAATTTTACTTAAAGAAAACGTTCCAGTTTGTGAATCCCAATTTTATTTCCAATATGTCACTTGTAATGATGTAATTAAAACTTTTAATACTTTAAATGTTAAAAAGACTGCAAATCTATGGGGTAATTCTGTTGACGTTGCTAGGTCTACTGTAGCACCTACTTTAGCAGTAATTTTTAATAATTGTATAGATTGTGGTGAGTTTCCTGATCTAATGAAATATAGTAAAATTATACCATTGTTTAAATCGGGTAGTACATCAGACCCTACTAATTATAGACCTATATCAGTGCTACCTACTTTTAGTAAAATTTTTGAGAAAATTATTTTAGATCAAATTCAAAGATATTTTAATAAACACAAATTATTACACAACAAACAGTTTGGTTTCACAAAGGGTCGTTCAACAACTGATGCTGGTGTTGAACTTTTGGGACACATTTATAATGCATGGGAAGATAAATGCGATGCGTTGGGCATTTTTTGTGATTTGTCTAAGGCTTTCGATTGCGTTCTCCATGATACATTGATCAGGAAGCTGCACTACTACGGAGTCCGGGGCGCCTCTCTGGATCTTCTTACTTCATACTTGAGTAATAGGATTCAGAGAGTTGATGTGAACGGCAAAAGGTCTCCCGGGTCTGTAGTCAGAATGGGGGTTCCTCAAGGCTCAATTCTGGGTCCTTTTTTGTTTCTAATCTATATCAACGACTTGCCTTACCTCATAAAGGATAAACATGATATAGTGCTGTTTGCAGATGACACTTCACTTTTATTTAAACTCAAACGTCAGCAGGTGGTTGTTGATAATGTAAATAATGCTCTTTCAACTGTAGTTAACTGGTTCAACATCAATAATCTTCTCCTTAACGAGAAAAAAACAAAATGCATAAGTTCACATTACCCAATGTAATACAAGTGAACACTAGTGTGTCAATAAAGGGTGAAGAGTTGAAACCCGAGGATTCCACAGTGTTCTTAGGTTTAACTTTGGATGCGCAGCTTCAGTGGAGCCCTCATATAGATAAACTGTCCAAAAAACTTAGCTCTGCAGCATATGCCGTAAGGAAAATTCGTGGTTTAACTGATTTAGAGACAGCTCGTTTAGTATACTTTAGTTATTTTCATAGTGTGATGTCGTACGGCATTCTGTTGTGGGGAAATGCCGCCGATATTCAGACAATTTTTGTTTTACAGAAAAGGGCTATTCGTGCAATTTATAAATTAAGTCCCAGACACTCCTTCAGAGACAAATTTAAAGAGATTAATATTATGACTGTTCCCTCTCAATATATTTATGAGAATCTCATGTATGCACATAAAAATATTAATCTGTTTAAAAGATACAGTGATATCCATAGCATAAATACTAGGAACAAACACAAATTTATTGTACCTAAAATCAGGCTCAAGAAAAAAATAGGTGGTTCGTTTAGATGCCAATGTATACGTTTCTATAATAAAAATCCTAGCCAAATTCAAGAACTAAGCATAAATAAATTTAAATCATTTATTAAACGTAAGCTATGCCAGAAAGCTTTTTACACAATTAATGACTTTCTTGAGGACAAAAAGGCGTGGGATTGAGCTGCTTCAATGATATACATGAGCCATTGTTTTCATATGTACTACTTACTGATGAAATTTTTTATATTTTTTTTTAATATTCGTTTTTGACATGAATACTTGTATTAGTATTATATTTTTTTTTTTTTATTTTTTTTATTGACATTTTATTTTTTATTTTTTTTTGACTTGAATACTTTGTTAAGTATTATATTTATTTTTTATTTTTTGATTGACATATTATGATTACTATTTTGCTTGACACAAATATTTACTTTGTAAAGTATTATATTTTTATTTTTTTTTTATTACTTAATTATTGTAAATGTGAGGACTATGTGGGTTATTACTATTATTTTCTCCTCCTTTTTACAGTAATTTTCAACGTTGTCTGACAGTTTGAGTACTTTTGCGGCCTACCCAAATGTCTTTTCTTTGGTATTGTTCGTCATGTCATTGAGCTCCTTAGTGGTTTTTAAGTTGAGCTATTCGACTACTGACAAATGCTTGCACTGACTGGACCGGTCCACTCAAATATGTTTGGTTATTTCTTCAAAAGACCACTACAGACACTAAGCTGCATGGTCCTCATATAGAATAATGTGAATGCGAGAACTATGTATGTCGTTATATTCATGTAGATTTTATGATTGTCTGGCAGTTTGAGTATTTTTGCGGCCTACTCAAATGTCCTTACTTTGGTATTGTTCGTCGGTTCGTTGAGCTCCTCAAAGTTCTGAGTTGAGCTTCGCGATGACTGACAAATGCTTGCACTGTCTGGACAGGTCCACTCGAATTCGTGTGTTGCTTTCTTCATAAAGCTCATCCCAGACATAAACGTACATGGTTCTCATATGATTTAACCAGTACACATTGTATGGATTTGAACACTAAAAGAGACTTTGACCTCTGAGTTTGTTTCGATGTTTCTTCTCAGGGTAGTCAGCTAGGAAACACCGGCCTCATCTAGCTTAAACTGACAAAAAACATTGACGTGTAAAAGTGTTCCTTGTAACCTATTTACTGAATAAACATCATTTATCATTTAACGAACGTAACAATCGCGAATGATTTGCTGTCAATTTTTGAAGAGTTCCGTTGTCTGTCTCCGAAACTGATCATCAGATCTCTAGGAAATTTAAATGGGAACATTTCGTAACAAACCCCTTTCGAACAAAAAAACAATTTTGTAAATCCGTCAACATATTATTATGTTTATGACGGACTTATGCCCGAAAATACAATAAAAAAATAAAATACAAACATTGAATTGATAATCTTCTCCTTTTGGAAGTCGGTTAAAAAGCCATTGACCCACAACTCAGTCATTAAAAAAAACAGTCATTTCTAACCAACATTGGACGTAGCCGTAAGACCAATCAAAGTGATAGGCAAATAAAAAAGTAATTAGGTACTCACCTAAAAAATAGGCATACAGCGTAGAATTAGTGCGCACTTTAAAATACTGTAGAACGCTAATGATTCTCTCTGTTGGCTCGAGACGGTGAACTTGACTCCACTTGCTAAACTGGAGACTCAGTGAGAATCTACTGACATTCAGCATGTTAAATATTCTTGAATAGTTGTAATTCTTGACGCCTGACTGGAACAAGGGCAGCACACTACCATCTCTTTTGTACGTGTTATTTTTCGTCAAATTTCTGAATCTTTCCGAAGTGCGGTAGTAGTTTCTCTCGTATTCCGTTTTCATATTCTGAACTTCGTAAACATCCCGCAATTCATAATAGTTGTACCGTCTATGCACTCGCCGACTGAGATAATTACTTCTGTCTTTGTAAATGAAATTTCCGCTGCAGAATCCAAGGTTGTTTGTTTTAGGCACAAATTTACTTTGAGTGTAGGCAACGACAATATTTTGATCAAAGCGAACCGATGTAGCATTCAGTATTTCATTGATGAAGCTGAAATCTTTATTTGATCGTGCTGTTAGAAGCCAGTCGTATGAAGACGTATCCATTTTTTGTTCATGTAACTAAAAAAAGTGTCTTATGTAACTTTTATGGCGAGCAAGCATAGTAGAAAATGTAACTTCATGCGAAACTTTTAAAAGTGAAGAATAAAAAAAAAATCCAAAAAAAACGGACTTCCAAACAAAAAAATCATCAGGGTTTTTAGTTCTGGGGTATAAAAACTAAAAAGTGAAAATTAATAAACTTTTTTTTAAAAAAGTTTATTAATTTTCACTTTTTAGTTGTTATACCCCAGAACTAAAAAAATAAAAAAAAATAACTTTAATTTCAGAAGTCGGTGTTTGAATTTTATCTCTTCGTTATCTGATTATTATATTTTTTTTGGAAGTCCGTTGTTTTTTTTTTGTAAAAAAGTTTATTAATTTTCACTTTTTAGTTGTTATACCCTAGACCTAAAAACCCCAATAATATGGAACGTGGAATTTAAACATAGTCGTAATTGGAGATCATTAAAACTTCATCTAGGTATGCGTATTTTTCGTTTTTGTTCAGTTTTTCAAAAAGCGCTGATGCAATTTCGTTAAAATTTATATAGGACCACCTTGGGAGTATATTCTTTCGGATAAAAAAAGAATTTTGAAAATCGGTCTTCAATTGACAGAGAAATCGGTGGACATAATAATAAAAAAAAAACATACAGTCAAATAAAAAAAAAAACATGCAGTCGAACATAGAACCTCCTCGTTTTACGAAGTCGGTTAAAAATGGTGAATGAAGGCAAATTTTTTCGCGAGTTTCTTGTATGAATAAAAAACCGGACAGTTGTGGGGAGGGCAAAATGTTACATTTTGCCCTCCCCACAACTGTCCGGTTTTTTTTTACATGAAATTGGATATAACTGGTGCTTTATCTCTTAACCGCTTCTTGTTCTTTTTTTAGATTATTCTAGACATTAACATTGCTTTACAATTCTAATTACTTTACAATTGAAAGCACGGTTGGCGTAATGGTTGAGTGATAAGCTGCTGCGCTGCGTGTCGCGGGTTCGATTCCCGCGTGAAACAATATTTGTATGGCCTACAGATAGTTGTTCCGGGTCTGGTTGTCTTTTATATCTGAGTTTACATGTTTGTGAACGCTCCTACGATACAGGAGTATAATCCTAGTGTGAAAAAACTTTTATTTTAAAAAATAAAAATATATATTAAAAATTACCTACCTTTTTGACCAGTTTGGTAACGTTCGTAGTAGCGTTTCTTCTTAGCCGCGGAGATAAGATGATGACTCCGAGGTTAGCTCGTAAGCGAACATTCTGCAAAGATTCTGAAGCAGTAGCCACTCCATTGATACTAAGGCATTTCATCAGCCGCACGATAGCCCACTGACAACCTGTGGAGAAAAAATCTAAATCAAGATACTAATTAAAATCAAAGATCTAGATCTTCGATAACAATAGATAGAATATCAGATACTTTTATTTGACGAATCCACACATGGACTTGTTCCCGGTGGACGACTATTGGTCTTATTAATAAAAAAAATAACCATGAGATTAGTTTAAGCACTGACTAGCAAGTTCAGCGGAGCGGTTGCTCTAGGTGTAAAACGAAAAACAATTAAGTACTAGTGCAAAATAAAAATAATGTTGATGGCGCCTTTTGAGAGGCACGGGAGCAGAGTTACCAGATCAGATTTATAAAAAACCGTAGGGAATGCTGAAAAATTCGTAGGTAGCCTTCAAGGTGAATGCTCCAGGGTAGTCCTAGAAGAATTATATTAAATCGATATAATTATATAGAATTGATGCCAAATGTCATGTCAACATTTGGCATCAATTCTAACTGAGAGAGCTGAACTGTATTGATGATTGTAATGATTACAGTTCTATAAAGACGTGGCTGCTACGGCCGCGAATCAAATTTTGACCAAGATACAACCTGACACTGACCTGCAAATTGCAAAAAACGTAAGAAAATTTGAATTTCGCGGGCTACCCTAGAGCTTCCACCTTAAATAAATCCGTACATCTAGAGATTTTTTTAAAAGCTAAAGTGAGTTTTTAAAGCTTAATCTGACTGTTTGGAGCGAACAGACTAGGCTTGAACCTAGTCCGTAAACAACTTGTAAAATAACATGGGTAACAGCTCTTTTGTGCACAGATGAAATCAGAGCTTCATTACGTAATAGCGGTATAAAGTTTAGTGTTACATAACATTTTAAGCATTTCGGAGTACACTAATTAAAGCTATTTAGCTCTGATTAGAGTTATTTATTTGTAATACGATACTTCGAAATGCTTATGCATATTATAATGATGACGGTGATGATACTTGCAGTCAGAGTGGTTTTGAGGGAATTATTATTTATTTAACATACAACTTAAGTAGAATTTACTATCTCGCTCTACCCTGATCAAGGGCTTGGGCCTGCGCTGAGCAGGTTCTTTTGGAAAGTTTGAATTTAGAATTCGCTAATCAGTATTTAAACTAAGCATAAATGTTTTGCGAATTTTATAAATACAGCCTAATAAACTCGTCCCTCTTACATAGGTACTACATACGTCACTTTCTTATTGCTCACTGTGTTGTCCCAAAAACCACTTCCATACTTATCGATACTGTATCTTGTCAGCGTGTGGGCGATTTTTCCCCTATCATTAAATGGGCTACCCTTTAATGATAGGGGAAAAATCGCCCCGAACACGTTGTACTATGTATCACATACACACACGTCGTCGTATTTTGACACAGTATCCAAATGCGTCCATACTACGTACTGCCGATCACGATACACGTATCCAATACGAAATGTGTCAGATACGCGGTCACAAACGGGACCGAGGACCGGGTTATACACCCCATAACCCACGGCGTGTGACATGATCGGTTGTGACATATCATTCTGCGTCCAAACTTCCGACAATGTTACACGTCGATGCCACGTGATGGAGATCCGATTCACTAAAATGATAAAATTGTGGACCCGGCCCAATATTGAACATAGATTTAATTTGGTACCCATAACAAAAGAGGAGAGTTTTTTGGCGGGATTTTTTCGAGTGAAGTTTAGGGTTTATTTTAATTATTCGCAAATTGATTCCTTTTTTTTTTGTTGTGGGGTGGGAAATCATCCAATGCATTCTGCTCTGGGTGGAGCGGGAGGGCGTGTCAGACTCTTACCGACTAAAACCCACCCCTGTTCCTTCCTGCCCCTAGTGCCCAGGGCGACGACGTTTTGCACGAAGCGTTGTAAAGAAATTATTCTTTACATCGGCTAGCGTCAGAGATATTTATGGCATGAGACCCTGGTTACCTATCTTCGGGTTTAATTCATGAGGTATGTACTCGTATGCAGTAAATAAGAGTCCTTAGATTTGGTCT
Organism: Polia nebulosa; assembly: GCA_951329385.1. Taxonomy (NCBI): domain Eukaryota; kingdom Metazoa; phylum Arthropoda; class Insecta; order Lepidoptera; family Noctuidae; genus Polia; species Polia nebulosa. Next base: position 16,502,277 of record OX589590.1, read on the forward strand.
TCACATATATCACATTTATTGCTAACACTGCATCACACAAGAGAGCACTCAGTTTACAGAAAATTGTATGTTGAACTTACAATTTATGATGAAACACTTTTACCCTATCCTTCGAAGATCGAAGATTAAGGATCCAATGATGAGATCCTCAAACAGTATCCAAGCAGTGGTCATTTAACCTTAGAGATCTTTGGGACACGTGGACGCTCGTGCTCGAAACCTTTTGTTAAGACATCATTGTTCTTCCAAAATATCGTGAGGTTTATGATCCGACCATTTTATATAGTTTTCCCTATCGTCCTACATTCTTATGCTTACAGCATTTGAACTTGACTCTGGTCCCTTTCACACCTCGAGCCATCATTAGGTGCTTTTAAGTAGTTTTTTCCAATAAATAAAATTTCTTAGACAGACTCGTTGCAGATCAAGTTGGAGAAAAGAAAAACGTCAAACGTCAATCTGTCATCTGTCAACTCGCAAAATAACGCTTCATTCCACGAATCTAAATTTATTCTATTTTTAGGTGTTACAGCGTTAGACAGAGAACTGTCACGTGACTCACGCCCAGTAATGTCTTTGCCATACATTTTGCACGAAGCGTCAGCGTTAACGTTTACAGAAAAGTATTTTGTCTAAAGGCTCATAAAAGAAATGAAAACGGGCGCATCGCCACACACCTACCGGTCACCGGGCTTTTTTGACTTGCGCTCAGTCGTGATCTAGCGCTTGCCGAGAGACGAACTAGTATACCTTTGCGTTAGTACGTAATAAATCGCAATGAACGATGATCAATGATTTGACGTTGATGTACTTGTTTCCAAGCAAGATTTTTAATATCTCTGTTGTGATATCCTTTTGATTTCATGTACCACAAACACGGTAATTTTTGAACCAGTAAATTATGACTCTCTGTCGATTCCGCCATTTTTACTCCGCACCAACTTCAAAAAAAAAATGTTTTCAAGAAACCCGACTGTAAAAACAACTAGAAAATTCCAAACAAGTCACTTTACAAGCAGTCTGATGAAATTGGTGGCAGTTATTTTAGTTAAATTATTTAATTTATGCCACCAACTGCATCAGACTGCTTGAAAAGTGACTTGTTTGGAACTTTTTAGTTGTTTTTATAGTCGGGTTTTTTGAAAATATTTTTTTATGTCATATTTTAGTGAGTTAGATTTTTGGAATCCTCAAGCTCTTTATTTTGATAGGACATGACTAGGTCAAAAACAATACGACTATAATATACTAACCTAATTGCGACCGCCATTTTCTTTTTTTTTCAAAATTCATATAGCCTATGTTACTTCGGCGGGCAAGACCAATCTAATAATATCTCATTTGTTAAAATCCATCAAGCCGTTTAGGCTACAGCGCGTGCCAAAGAAATAGACATACAAACACACACACATATACACATACATACTCTCGAAAAATATTACCTTCCTTCTAGGGCAGTCGGGTAACAATAATCAGGAGATGTTCTCAGGCGCTCAGCTGCAGGCGTACTGAGGCAAAATCACCGGCACCGGGTTGAAAACGGTAAGTGTGTGACGATATACGGAGCTACAACGTTAACCACGCCTCTTTCTTACCGGCCAGAACGTTCTGATCGGCGACGTCGGCCGGTTGCATTCTTACCGGTTCTTACCGGGCGTTCTTACCGGTGCGCGACGGTAAGTGTGTGACGATAGGTACATTTTGTATGGCATTCTTGCCTTCCGCTTTCAATTCTTTTCTGCCCCATTAGCCAATGGCTAACGCTTCGTGCAAAATGTATATCAACGACGTTTTGCACGAAGCGTTAGACAGAGAACTGTCACGTGACTCACGCCCAGTAATGTCTTTGCCATACATTTTGCACGAAGCGTTAGCGTTAACGTTTACAGAAATGTATTTTGGCTAAGGGGGCTGATCTGTTCTAGGTAGAAAAGCAAAGCAAAGAAAAGAAACAGTAAGTGTGTGGCGACGCTAAAACTAGATACTTTCTAAACTTGATACTGGTTAAATGCACAAACCGTGCAATATTTAAAAAAAAAACACTTGAGGAAGTGAGGGTGAACCAACTAAGACAGAATTCTTCATGCCCAAAGTCGAGTTTGAGTAAATCAGCGTTATTTTCTTCAGTTCATATGAAATACTAAAAAAAACTTTTAAACAAAAAAATTAACCGACGAAAAAGAACTAAAAAGCAAGAAATAAATAAACCTTTTAAGTCTTAAGTATTGAGCTTATACATAAAATATCAAAATTAATGTAAACTAATTTTGAGTCGGCGCCCAACAATCTGATTAATTATCTAATTTTATTTGTTCGTAGAAATGAAATAGGCTCTACGTAGGTAATTAATCATTTACAATTTGGCGCCGACTCGAAATTAGTTTATATTAAATTTGATATTTTGAATTTTGAGGAGCTCGTGGCTAAAGTAATAACAACCGCACGAGTCGATCCATCAGGTCAAGCTACGCTTGCCGGGGTTGGTCCATGGATGGGTGACCATCTTTACATATCGAGACTCCTCCGTGCCTCGGAAAGCACGTTAAGCCGTTGGTCCCGGCTGTCAATCGTGGATCTTTGACAGTCGTTACGGGTCGTCAGAAGCCCGAAAGTCTGACATCCAGTCTTACCAAGGGGTATCGTATTACCCAGTAACTGGGTTGTGGAGGTCAGATAGGCAGTCGCTTCATGTAAAATACTGGTATTCAGCTGCATCTGGTTAGACTGGAAGCCGACCCCAAGATAGTTGGGAAAAGGCTAGGCAGATGATGATTAAATTTGATATTTTATGTAGGTATAAGCTCAATACTCAAGACTTAAAAGGTTTATTTATTTCTTGCTTTTTAGTTCTTTTTCGTCGGTTAATTTTTTTGTTAAAAAGTTTTTTATTTTATGATTTTTTGTGGCTCGCGTCATCTTTTAATACTCTGAATATTCAGAGGCTAATTTCTAATCTTTTATCATTCCTCTTGCCACTGAGCTGATAATGTAACCATCCTTCCTTGAGGATCCCAGAATAATTGACCATTTGAGGTTACCTCCAATATTGTAAAGACGTCTTTTCTTCAAAGCATATTAAGTGGTTTATGTGACTAAAACCACAGTTCTTATATCTAACTTCTAATTGTTTAGCAAAGGTATGGTTTCCATCATCATCTCAGCTTCATGTTGCGATGATTCCTAATCTCGTACATACCTGATTAAGTTATGAAAAGTAAACAGAAACACCATTGTGCTCTCAATTTTAGAGGGTTTTCTCAATTTTATCAGGATTCCATCACCATATCCTGATTTCCTTGACATGGGACCACCTATGAGGTATACCCTATCTAACAAAAAAAGAATTATCAAAATCGGTTCATAACTAACGGAGTGAGGGCTGAACATACAAGCAGAAACACTATTCGTGCCCACAATTTTCGAGGGTTTCTCGCAATTTTATCAGGATTCTATCATCAGATCCAGACTTCCTTGACATGGGACTACCCTTGAGGTATACCCTATCTAACAAAAAATGAACTATCAAAATCGGTTCATAACTAACGGAGTGAGGGCTGAACATACACAAAAAATAAAAAAATATATATATACGGTCGAATTGAGAACCTTTTTTTCGTCGGTTAATAAAAATAGAAAAATAACTTTAATTTCGGAAGTCGGTGTCCAATAACCAAGGAATAAAATACAAACACCGACTGCCGAAACTAAAGCTATTTTCAAATTTTTTGTGAATTTCCTTTTTTTTGGAAGTCTGTTGTATTTTCTGAAAAAAAAAGTATTTTATTTTTCACTTTTTAGTTGTTATTACCCCAGAACTAAAACTAAATATTAAAGTTACGTCCGAATTGATAACCCCAATAACATGGAACATGGAATTCGAACATACTCGTAATTGATGGAAACCAAATTGTTATCTGTGCATACATATTTTTTGTTTTTGTTGATTTTTCAAAAAGTGCTGAAGCAATTTCCATAAAATTTATATTGGACCACCTCTAGAGTATACTCTTTCGAATAAAAAAAAATTGAAAATCGGTCCACAATTGACAGCGAAATCGGTGGACATACATAAAAAAAACAGTGGCAATATCTCGAAAACGGTAAGACCAATCGCGAAAATAACCAAAATTTAGGCTCCATTTGTAAAACCCCGTAGAAAGATCCTTTAAGTCCTAAATTCATTAAAAAAAAAATATCCTAATTTTTTTTTTTAAATGCCCAACTCGCCTCGCAAATCGCGTTGCGGTCGGGCGGTCGGTGAAGATGATGGTGTCGCTCGAGTTCAATTGTTTTTTCCCATCTCAAAAATGCTCAACGCGCCAAAAGAAGTTTTCACTAAAAAACCACATACAGTCGAACATAGAACCTCCTCCTTTTTTCGAAGTCGGTTAAATAATTGCTAACAAGTTTTTGCGAACACTGATAAGACATCCCTTAAAAATTCATAGACGCATTTCGTACACTCGAAACTCAATTTCCGTCGAGTGGCTCTCTCAAAGCAATCTATCTTATGATCTCTCTTACAAAGCTACCAGATCATTTTGATAAGGACATCGTACGTAGTTTAAGTCTAATATCAGAGTCTTAAAGAACTCTTGTTCTATTGAGGACGCTGCTATTTTGAAAATCTATCCGATGGATGCGAGACACAGAGCCTTTTTAAAATTAAAAGAACTTGCATTAATTACCATTCCAATTCTAGAGTTATTAAACTCAAAGTTATGAAAAACTATTAGTAACTTTTTTATCCTTCAGCTTACATTTCAAAATCTTACATAATTACCTATCGAGATCTAGCAAAGTACCCCAAGATATACATACGTGTTCTACATAGGTACTCGATACAATTGTTTATTTATACTTTGTTTACCCTCTAAGTCCTTATTATCAATTTGATTTAATCAATTTTTGATTCAATTTCCTTTCGCTAACAAGTAGGGGAAAGTGCGGTAATTGGGAACACGTAAAGGAAATAAAGAATAATAGAAGCAAAGCCATGTCAATTGTTGTCAATTTTTATTCAAAACTAAACTTTGTCCTTTTGTCAACAAATGAACCTTAACAACTAACATAATAAAAAACTTTTTTACAAAAAAAAACAACCGACTTCCAAAAAAAATACACTAAAAAATAATAAATAACTTTAATTTCAGAAGTCGGTGTTTGTATTTTACTTCTCTTACTTTCTCTTTATTTGACACCGACTTCCGAAATTAAAGTTATTTATTATTTTTTAGTGTTTTTTTTTTGGAAGTCGGTTGTTTTTTTTTTGTAAAAAAGTTTTTTATTTTTCACTTTTTAGTTGTTATACCTCAGAACTAAAAACCCCAATATAATGGAACGTGGAATTTAAACATTTGGAGAACACCAAAACGTCATCGAGGTACACGTATTTTCCGTTTTTGTTCAGTTTCTCAAAAAGCGCTGAAGCAATTTCGATAAAATTTATATGGGACCACCTTGGGAGTATATTCTTTCAGATAAAAAAAGAATTTTCAAAATTGGTTCACAACTGACGGAGAAATCGCGTAACATACTTACGAATAAAAAAACATACAGACGAATTGAGAACCTCCTCCTTTTGGAACTCGGTTAAAAATCACATGGATCCTATTGATTCAAATGAGAAATCCAGCATTCTCCGAAAATATATAAGCATCAAGATTTGAGAAAAAAATCCATTACAATGATACTATTCCCAGGTTAACTACCTCATTTTGTGTAGCACAATGCTGTTAATAAAACTCATTAAGGCCCCACTACCGGCCAAGTGGCGCCCTCATTGAATAAAAAATCGCCACTTGGCGGGTAGTAGACTTTTGAAGACTCGAAAAAAATAATTAACAATTAGTAGTAACCGATTTAATAATTCATCTGATTATTACGAAAAGGTGTAGTCATATTTTAAGAATGAGTTCTCGTCATGGTAATGAACAGCTTTTTCGAAGAAAAAAAGGAAAATTCCTAAAAAAAAATTGGACTTATATATTGATACCTATTAAGTTATCATCAGCTGATCAATATTTTTATAGGGGTAAAAAAACTTTTTGAGAATTTCCTCAGGATTTCTTGAATAAAGTTGTTCACACCGATCGGCAGATGCAGTTCTTAAAATATGATCACACCTTTCCGTTACACCCTGTATAATTAAAACAGGTTTTACCGAGAGTAATATAACAAATTTTTTGGGTCAAATTTAACACATTATTCTTGTATTTACATAACAGTCATACTAGCTTGACGTTATATTCAATAGGAACTTGAAACAGAAAATAATAAAGTACCTATATGATGAAATCGATCGACAGTGCTAATAATACGATAACAACGGAAATCATTAGAAAATGTTTTAATAATGTCATCGACTTTCTTATCATGTTCATAACGTTATTACAGCTACTTAGATATATTACGATGCATTGTATAAAATAGCGTTGCATATAAAAGGCAGATCGCATTAAGCCCTTGATAATTTTCATGATTCATAATAGCGATGTAACGTAATTATAATTTATTAATCGATGGCATATTGTAGTGAGTGAAAGTACGTGACAAGGTTTCGGCTGAGGAGATTTTGAACAGTGCTTGAGACACGTAGGAAGAGTAAACGTGAGGCGCAGGCGCAGGCTGGCGCATGCATACATCTCGAACATTACACAGACTGATGTTAGTTCGACGGAAGCACACGTGATTATTTTTGTGGTGACAGGATATTTTTTTTATGTTGTGATATTGCAGTGTATTTTTTAAGCCGGAAAATATTTGGTAAGTTTTATTTTTGACTGTTAATGCTAAGCTAATATTTTATTTATTTTTCAATTGACGTTGTTTACTTTTTTATTTGTATAGGTAGGTTTAGGATTAATGAATGAATACGCTGAATAAATAAAAATAATAAACATAAATTACTATTCACAAATGCCTGTTTTTTTTTTCACAAAAATAATTGTGAAGAAAAGCATGGCTTTAAAAAAAAATGTTCATGGATTACACAAACCTACAGAGCTGCTAATATCAATAGTACCTATTTATGTACAAATCTATTTTTTTTAATAAACCTAGGATTTTTTTGAAACATTTTAGGATTTGAACATCCTCCCCTAAGAAGTAGGCAGATATTTATAACAAAATATCAACACGTATAAGATAAATAAATTACATGCCTGATTTCACTCAAGTCTGCCTTAAGCACCAAAATTCTCTGAAAATGCAAATGAAAATAATTTACATCATAATAACTATAGTCACACAACCGCCCTGACCGCCGGTTACCTTGGACCCAGTTCCCTATACCGGTGGGCTACTATTTTTTATATTTTTCTCTAAGAAATATTTAAAAATGCATTTAATATGTAAGATTAATAAACGAAATATAGTCAAATAAGTATCTCATTGTAGGTTTATTAATTAAACATAATTTATACATATATCTAAAGGGGTAAAAATCTCTGGAAGGTCTGATCCGATTACGTAAATTCTTTTTTTAGAGCAAAAACCATGTTTTTTTTTATCATTGAAAGGCTCGTGTTGAGAGCAGTGGTGGCCCAGTGGTATTGGCTGCGACAAATGTTTTAAATAATAATAATTACTAATGGAAAGAACAAAAATATAACAAAAACAAACCGGCTGAGTGCGTATCGAACGTAGCACATTTAGGGTTCCGTACTAAGTATAATTTCGACTAATTTGTATGGCTTTGGGTCAACAAGATGCTTATAGTGTGAAAATTTGAAGACTAGCTCCAACCGTTTCTCTGTAAAACCTGTGTGACAGACGACGGACAGACGTTCACGTTAGTGACAGCAATAGGGCTCTGTTTGCAACCTTCGGATATGAAACCCTAAATAAATAAGTGCAGTGTATGTGAGTAGGTACCTTTTTTTTGTGGGTTTTGGAAATCATCCAATGACTTCTCCCGCTCTGGGTGGAGCACACCAAAACCCACCCCTGTTCCTTCAGTTGCCTGAGTGCCAGGGTCGCGGTAACTCTGTTTCGAATTTATTCGCTAAGTGAGTACGTAATGTTGAGTCAGAGAGAGTGATTGTATTGTATGTGTGTGTTTGAGTCATAATTATGTCGAGCTTTTTCTTGCATTCATTCTTGGTAACAGAATATGTATACTTAATCCTATTGTATATTTCTGAGTGTAAGTAGGAAAAATGGCGAGTATTCAAATGGGCGGCTATTTAAAAAACCGGCCAAGGGCGTGTCGGACTTCGCACATTTAGGGTTCCGTACCAAATGAGGGAATCATCAATGAAAAAATCTTATTTATCAGTATATAGGTATTTGTTTGTAAAATATACCTAATAAAAGTATATTTTACAAACAAATACCTTTATACTACTAAACATCATCACTAAATTTCAAGTTATAGGTCAATGGGAAGTTAAAAAATTCTTCGGAACAAAATTTTGTGACAGACGACGGACAAACACCGTTTGGATCCTTCGAGTACGGAACCCTAAAAATTACGATTTCTGTAGCCAAGAGATCAACGCCGCAAAAATATGCTAGTATTTTTATAAATATAAGACAAAATAATATTAATGGCTCTATCAGCAACCCAGAAACGTAATGATCTCAAAGATTCGTACGTGCCGTATCTAGACGATTTAAAGTAAATATACATTCCAGCATATTTGTCAACGAACTCACAATTTTATCAATGGTCGTTCAATTTGCTGAGGTAATCTGAAATTAGCAACCCATAATACCCACGTTAAGGAAAGTTTTGAGAACCTAGGGAATATACATATTATGTAAGTACCTTTAATTAACCATTTATTTGACAAAAATAATTAGCCTTTAGGTAAAATGAGTGTTACAATCACAAAAACCGGCCAAGTGCGAGTCGGACTCTCGCATGAAGGTTCCGTACCATCGTAAAAGATTATACGCGTCTACTTGTTAAGTTACATTATTAAGATCAATAAACAAAAAAAGCCAATAAAACACGTTTCTAGTATGGCCCTTTAATTTTTAATTTATTTTTATTACTTGTTGTTAAAGCGGCAACAGAAATACAAATTCTGTTCAAATTTAAACTGTCCACCTATTACGGATCATGAGCCCGCTGACAGACAGACGGACGGACGGACAGACAGCAGAGGCTTAGTAATAGGGTCCCGTTGATTACCCTTCGGGTACGGAACCCAAAAAAGGGCAGTGGATATTTTACGCAAATAAGACCATCCTTTAAACCAGGTTATTATCCGGTATCTTGAAGAACTACGGACATTAAAGTTCGTGTATATAGTTGTTTAATTTTGTTGGTGTTCAATAAAGTTTATTCTACAGGGTGTAACAGAAAGGTGTGGTCATATTTTAAGAATCGGTTCTGCCCATGAAATTGAACAACTTTCTCTAAGAAAAATAGAAAATTACCAAAAAGAAAATGGACTTTCCTTGCAAAGTTATCATCAGCTGATCAATATTTGTATGGTAGGTAAAAAAAAAATTTTGAATTTCCTCAGGTTTTCTTGAAGAAAGTTGTTCATATCGATGGGCAGATGTAGTCCCTAAAATATGACCACACCTTTCCGTTACATCCTTTATATATCTACATGGGTAGCGACAAAGCAAAGAAATTATGATGGATTGTAAGAAAAACGAAATGGCTAGAAAGAGAGGTAACTATTGAGATAACGGCAAATAGACATCTAGCAAGAAGAATTTAGTTAGGAAATAGTATGTAATTATTTATTGTTTTAATAAAAATACTATACCAAAGGTACTCTTTCAGATTTTTCGGGACACTGAGCTCCCGGAGAGCTCAGTGTCCCGAGAAATCTGAAAGATGCCTTAACAATGTATACAACCACAAATAGTCCATGTGTTGTTAGTCTGTGATTAATTGTTGCACCAATAAATGTAGCTATAACTAAAAAATAGTAAATGTATTGTACAAATTGTTGGCTAAACCAAATAAATTAATTATTAATAAACACATGCAGCGCCCACCCCTATTAAATTATGATAAGGGAGTATGATTATGACAGTCTATATCTGATTATGTTATCATGATTGCGAAGAATACATGCCCTAACCTTGTAAATTAGTCACCTATACTTTTGAATGGCGATTGCCCTATGTTTTATCTTAAATCATGAAGGCTGTTATTGGTTGAGAGTGGTTTTATTGCGTAGTCAATACAATACACACGTTTACATTCTTTGTAGAACCGGCAAAAAAAAACCCAGTAATTTTTAAAGCAATATTAGATTAAAATTTAAATTTATAGAAAATATTAGATTTGGTCTGGATTATTAGTACCTAACATTCATAATATCAACCTTTTTGTTGATGACAAAAGTCTTCTGTTTTTTCTAACACGTGCTTACATAATATATTCAAATTGAAATGGATTCCTGAAGGCTTTCGACGTTATCTGTTTTTTTTTACGAAAATGAACTCTGTATCAGTTCACTAGGGTAAATATTTTACCATACTGTAATAATTGTTTTTTTTTTGTATACCTGTACTTTATGGCGATAACATTATTGTAAAGTTGTAAACTAGCTTTTGCCAGCTATATTGAAACTTCCTCACGAGATCTTTGTATCGGGATACAAACCTTACGTCTAATCTAGGCTACCCGTGTGCCAAATTGTATCAAAATCCGTTTAGGCAACATGCGTGATTGAATAACATCCAAACATATATACAAACCTTCACATTTATAATTTTAGTAGAACTATGCCGCTTCTTAAGAATAATGGGAAAGTACGGATGCTTTTTTTTGGGTAGGGTGGGAAATCATCCAATGAGATCTCCCGCTCTGGGTGGAGCGGGAGGCCATGTCAGACTTTTACTGACTAAAACCCACACCTGTTCCTTCAGTTGCCGCTGTGCCAAGGGCCGCGGTAATTATATTATATTTCGAATTTATCCGCAACTCAAGTAAAGATGCCCAGACTCTACCCAGCGTGGGCGATTTCGGACTAAAATGATGATTATGATGCGCTATCATAATTATAATACCGATAATAATAAAATTATCACTAGACATCCTTTTTTCATTAGCAGTACACCGCAGACCACCCCCTTTTAGATTCTAAGTTGTCTGGTAGATATCACTGTTCAGCGATAAGGCCGCCGTTGTACCCATAGATTTAAGCTCGTGTAAAACAATTGTGTGACTGTTTTGCTGTACTTACAATAAAGTTTTATTATATTCTATTCTAAACCTATATTGATAATGTTAGTGGATACTCGTGATCCTTTTACGGTTGTGTTCGCTGGACGATGCACGTTGTGGTCACTGTTCTGTGAATTTTTATTATTTTTACTTGATGAGTCGCAGTCGCTCCATGTAAAATACTGGTATTCAGCTGCATCCGATTAGACTGAAAGCCGACCCCAAGATAGTTGGGAAAAGGCTAGGCAGACTTTTATTTGATGAGGATGTCTAATGTTTAAATTATATACATAACTAACAAATCATTACCTCTATTTTTAGGGTTCCGTACCCGAAGTGTCCAAACAGAGCCCAATTGTTGTCACTCACGTGTTCGTCTGTCCGTCGTCTATCACACAGGTTTTACAGCCAACGGTCGGACGGTTGGTCTTCATGTTTTCACAGTATATGTAATATTTATTATTACGTATACTTTACTAACAAATACCAATATTTGGTACGGAACCCTTAATGTGCGAAATCCGACACGCACTTGACCAGTTTTTTCTTCTTAGTACTTACTAGCGACCCTCACCAGCTACGCTCGGGTACAAATTATACATATAAACCTTCCTCTTCCATCACTCTATCTATTAAAAAAACCGCATCAAAATCTGTTGCGTAGTTTTAAAGATTTAAGCATACATAGGGATATAGGGACAGAGAAAGCGACTTTGTTTTATACTATGTAGTGATAGTGATAAATAAAACAGAGATTTTGCCACGGTTTCACTCTTATCTGAGGAACAACTTCGTGGATAAGTTTCCTATTTGTGTTTTTTATTTAAGCTGGGGAAAAGGCTAGGCAGATGATGATTTAAGCTGGGGAAAGTAGCTAGAACCTACGGGCTTGAATATAGACTATTGTCTACAGGGTGTTACGGAAAGATGTGCTCATATTTTAAGAACCGGTTCTGCCCATGGAATGAACAACTTTCTCCAAGAAAACCTGAGGAAATTCTCAATTTTTTTTTACCTCCCATACAAATATTGATCAGCTTTGTATGGAAAGTCCAATTTTTTTTCTTTGGTTTTTTCTATTTTTTCTTAGAGAAATAAGAGAGAGATCTTAGAGATAAAATATGTGTGCCAAATCCGTTCAGACATTAAAGATTGATTTAGAAACCAACATACAAACTTCCGTACTTTTGCGTTTAAAAGCAGGAAACAAATATTTATGTCCAAAAGTCCTACCTACCCTTGAATCACGATAAACTTTCTTTGGTGAACTTGACTTTCAGAAATAAACTTTTTTATTTATTAGTCTTGTAAGGTTAACTGGAACTTTTGAAGAACAACGCCTTGATTGGCGTGAACTTACGTTACGTCTTTCTGAGCTCACTGCCTCGCGCTGACCTGCATAAAATAAACTTACAAATTGCAGTTGCCATTATTACTTCAAGTTGCACGCAGCCCTTACCGCCAATTTATTGTAGGTAATATTTTTTTGAAAAGGCAAGTTTTATCTTATTCTGCTATCGTTTAAGAAATAAAACGCATTGTCAAAAAGATGTCGCTTACGATAAGTCGGCAGTAAGGGCTCAATTTGGCACGTTACATAACCAATCCGGTTTTGATCTTCGAAATGAGGTGCCTATCTGTATATTGTTATGCGAATGTTTTACATTTAATTATGCTTATTTAAAGCTATTTTTAGCATGAGAACAGCTATTGAAAAGCTGGCAGTAATAAAATGGTGAAGCCACTTTCAGGTTTTAAATAGATAGGTAAGGTAGGAATATGAGGACTAAGATATCTGATATAAAGAAGAAGATATACGAAGAAGGTATTAGTAGAAGTAGGTATACATAAGAGGACTGACGACCCGCCCCAGCTTCGCACGGGTACAAACTATACACCTAAACCTTGTTCATGAATCATTCTGTCTATTGGTGAAAATCGCATGAAAATCCGTTCAGTAGTTTTTGAGTTTATCGCGAACATACAGACAGACAGACGCGGGGGGCACTTTTTTATAATATCTACGGCCACTTTCATAAATAAACATTATGTATGGAACTTATTTTATTCATCCATCATAAGTTGTGATGGAGGAATAAAATAACTTACGATTTTACCCTAAATAACTAAACTAAATGTGAAAGTGCTTTTGCTTTACGAACTAGGTTGACACACTACGGCGTGTCACAGCATTCATGATTCAGCATTTTTTCAGAATAATAATGACGTTTCTGACAGTGTGGTATAACAGTATTGTCATCATTACTTTATGTTTGCTCTGTAAATTAGCAAGCACACCCAACTTTCAATCACTATATCACTATAGGTATTTACCAATTGAAGAGAAAAACAGGCGTGATATTTTGTTAAAACAATTTAGCAAAACATCACGCTTGTGTGAAAACTCAGCGTAGGACCATTGCTCAATAAGTACGGTGAATAATTGTATTACGTCGAAAGTTGTACATCAAATTGGAATTCATTCCCCTCAAAGTACATATTCTCCTTGATTGCCTTGATTGTATGACTGCAAGCATTTCGAAGAGCTTTTTTTCGGAAAGGCCTACAGATGCTTTGTCGTGGCCCTTTCCATTGGCATATATAGGAGGGAGGGGGAGGGGGGGGGGGGGCGTGCCCGCCACACAATGGTCTATTGCCCACCCCAGGATGTCGGCTTACCGGTTCGAAATTCATGGCTGGACACTTAAAAGAAATGTGGAAATTCATGTGGCAGTTCACAGTTCATTGTTCAAACATGTAAAACCCGACAGCTTACCTGGGAAAGCCTGGGTCGTGGCCTTGAAGACTCTGGGGCCCGACTAAGGGGGTTACTAAGCGCATGCTTGGAGTGGGGCCAGTTCCCACTTCGTTGGAAGACAGGAAAACTGGTCCTCACTAGGAAGCGGGGTGGCCTGTGGACTCTCCGCTCACTTACTGACCCATCGTGCTGCTCGAAGAGGTGGGTAAGCTCTTTGAAAGAATCATTGCAGACCGTCTCTTCGGGTGACTGGTGCGGCTGCACCAGCGGCCAAATCTAGCAGGGAGCTAGTTTGGTTTCCGCAGGGGGCGCTCGACGGCGGACACCGACATGCGCGTGCGAGCCCTCACGACTGGGGATGCAGTGGCCCGGAGTTGAGTCGTCTTGGCGGTGTCTCTCGATATCACAAATGCCTATTATCTAATGATATCTGACGGATAGGGCCGTCATCTACTCAGGCACCGGGGAGAATGGAGCCGGTGAGAGATGCCGTGTGTCGCATGGATCGGTTCTGGGGCCGCTTCTGTAGGACATCGCGTACGACTGGGTACTGCACGCTGACCTCACTGGCGGCATTAGCGTGGTATTCTACTTTGACGACATGCTGGTGTTGGCACAGGGGGGGTCGCACATAGCGGCGGCCCAGCGAGCGATGCGCGGGGATCCGGCAATTGGTTGCTCCAATTGGCTCGAGGTGGCTCTGCACAAGTCCAAGTAAGGTTGTCGAAAAAATATCGATATATCGAGATCATTTGTTCGAAGTATCAATTATTTTTGGATGATATTTAATTTTTTGATATTCTTCTCCGTCGTACCCTCACTGCTGAGGATCGCGACCACATACGACGCGGCTCCAAGTTTTGCGGTCCCCTGCAATGTGGTCCGCTCGGTATATGCTGCCTCCAACAGCCCTCTTTGTCTGACCATCTTTCCGGTGCTCGGCCTTGAGCGCGTTTTCCTTCTACCTTGCCCAGTATTATGAGCCTTTCCAGACTATGCTTAGGTGACCGCATAATATGTCCGAAAAAGCTGAGGGCACCCTCTTGGCATATTGTTGACAGCCGCTTGATATGATATGAATTTGAATTTTTTGATACATTCGTATATATATATAGATAAAATAAAATTCCAAATATTGAAAAGGTACAAAAATTTGTTTAAAAAAGTTTATTATATACTTTAGTTACCTCGTAACGTAAGATGAATAAGGTACTCGTATGTTAGGATAAAAATGTATACGAATTTTTAGAGCGCAAATATTTTTTTTTTAGAAATTGTACCGATATATCGATTTTTTGTGATTTTTTTTAAAATCGCTATTGATATTTCTAAAAAATATCGATACAATATATATCAATACTTACTTTCATTTTCGACATCCCTCAGACCGAGTGAAACGACGTGAACCCCTCCTACCGTTAATTGGGAACTAGATCCCAAATAACGGTAGGAGACCCTCACACCGGCGTCGAGTCGACGATGAAATACCTAGGACTCGTCCTCGACAGCTGGTAGTACTTCGTAGAGCACCTTTGACGTTTAGCTTCCAGACAGGAACGCGCTGGGGCTGCCTTCAAGCGTCTCCTGGATAATCTAGGAGGTCCAAAGCACGGATTTCGGTAAGGCGGTGAGGCCTTGCCGGACTGCCACCAAAGGATCTGCAGGAAAAAGTCCTCTCGCACATTTGGGATGATTCGCGAAGAGGAGCAACGCCGGACACGGCGGACAGAGCTCCGGCGGGATCTCATGGCCGCATGGAGTGAGCGTCTGCCGCAACCCAGTGCTGGGCACGCCACAATTGCGGCGATAGATCCCCTCTTTGAGGAGTGGCTGGAGAGGTGCCACGGCGTCTTCACCTTCCGCCTGACGCAGGTCCTCACCGGACACGGTTGTTTTGAGAGGTTTCTGATCCGGATTAGGTGCGAGAATACGCCGGGATTTCACCATTGTGTGGATCGCCTGGAGCTCACGGTGGAGCATACGGTTTGTTGCTCCGCTTGGGCGAAGCACTACCGTGTCCTCGTGGTGACGATTGGTGGTGGCGATCTCTTGCGTCCGGCCCTGGTCCAGGCCATGGTACGGAGCGAGAGGGCATGGGAAGCTGTCACCTCCGTCTGCGAGGCAGTTATGCTCGCGAAGGAGGAGGCGGGACGCATGAGGGAGAGACAATCGTCGCGCCCTTACGCTCCTAGCCGCCGCAACACGCCCTGGGCGTCGGAAGTTGCAAACCGATTCCCGGCCACCGTAGTCACGGGTTTGTGGACGGCGAGCAATGGGTAGCTTGTCGTCCGACAAGGACCAGGCCCGGATCGACGGCGCGTTATGTTCTACGCGCGCCTCAAAGAGATGTCAGCACTAATTGACGGGGCCTGCTGCAGCCGATGCCTGCCAGGGTCGCTAGTGTGTTTGAAAGAAGAGTCACCGCAGCCCTGGCACAGGCAACTGAAGGAACACGAGTGGGTTTTTGTCAGTAGTCTCACATGCGGCAGAAGTTATTTTATGATTTCCCATAGACAAAAAAACATGTAAAACATAATGTTACATTACAGCGACAAGGTACATAAGAAGTGTAAAGCTATTGAAGAATTATGATGCTAATCGTGTTCACTGACTACATTAGGGCGTCGACATAGCTTCTTCCAGGTCCCCCCTGGAAAATAACCCTAGATACGCCAATGGCCCTTTCAATCTCGGGAATGGTGTCGAAACGTTTTTTTTTCATCACGGTTTCAATTTGTGGGAAGAGTCAGAAGTCGCAATGGTGCTAAAACTAAAGATTAAGGGGGATGTGGACAGACAATAATGTTGTTTTCTGCCAGAAACTCAGAAATCAGAAGCGAGGTGTCGCGATGAAGGACAGCCACGACACATCAGCTGAAGGTCCTTCAGAAAAAGGTTTCCAGAAGTGCTTCCAATCATTTAATCAACGATAGAATTAGTGCATCACTAGCCAAGAAGAGTGCTTTGGAGGGAATTAATTCAAATATGATGTACCTTAGCTTTTGAGGTACTCTTTCAGTCACTGAAAGTACTCACAAATATAAACTCTCAACAACAAGTTTGTTATGCGAGAAAATAATTAGAGGGGTTAGACAAAATACTTTTCTGTTAACGTTAACGCTAACGCTTCGTGCAAAATGTATGGCAACGACATTACTGGGCGTGAGTCACATGACAGTTCTCTCCGCAGGTAGTGTCGTTGCCATACATAATGCACGAAGCGTTAACGTTAACAGAAAAGAATTTTGTCTAAAGACTTCTTTCAGCCTAGGAAAGCCTGTCAGTTAATAAAAGCATCCTTCTTAGGAGTGCGTATCTTATTTCATCACGTACCTGGCTCAAGGTCTGGAGCGTAAATAACAGCCTGATGCCATCCTCGCCACACGGCGTACTCCAACACAAAAGGAAAATGCGCCAGCGCAGCCTCGGGGCAGTAAGCCTTTACGGGCAACGCCTGCGCAATCAGTATGGCGCACACCACATAAAAATGCTTCATAGCGGTATTGGTTGTTCTAAAATTATAAAAAGTATGTAAGTTAAGGTAGGTTAATATAAAATTAGAACGTCAAGTCTCAATATAAAATATTCTGTCTGAAAGTAGCACCGGTGGCAAAAAAAATGGTGGAAATCAGTGGTCATAGTATGAGCCTGTGATGCCGAGGAACGAGAAAAAGGTCGTGAGGAAAGCTATGAATGTATACGTCGGCGTCGTCGTAAATTTTAAGTTGATATATATACATTCATAGTTTTGCTGCAAACACTGTTAGTTCATGAAAAATAACGTAAAATTGTGAACATTTTACTTTCAAAAAGACTCCGATACATTTTAAACTATCGAATTTAGAAGTAATTTATTGTATTTGAAACAGTTGTATCGAGAGATATGCTCACACAAAATTTATTAAGTACAATCTTGCGGTGTTTATAATTTATCCTGATTTTCTGGTTAGCTCGACATCACGTAAAGGACCATACGACCACGGAGTAACCCTAGAGGTATTTTGTAACTAAACAAACTATATACACTAGCGAGCCATCGATACAAAAGAAGAAGAACTACACGAGGTTTATAATAGAGCCGAAATACAATATAGGCTAATACGAAATACGGGACTTATTCCAAAGTTTGTAAAACAAACAGTCAAACACATATATATCAATTAATTAAGTAAATCAATCAATCATAAAAGACTTGTGTGTTGTTGTGATTGACACCATTGTTCTGGTCGAATCTATTCACTAACTGTGCTACACACGAGCACGACACTTCGTGGCTGGTTCTAAACCTTAGAATAAGGCCTTAGATTCAAAGCGTAAAGCGTCAAGTGCGAGTTTGGCTGACATAAGAAAGGTTCAGTACGATTTTTTAGTATTTGTTGTCATAATTGAAAGAGAAATACACAGTCTGTCAAAATTTCAACTGTCTACCTATTATGAGATATAGCCCACTGACAGAGAGACGGAAGGACAGCAGAAATTTAATAAATTATTAAGGTTTTTTTTTAACAGTTGTGGCTATGCCACTGGCTTGGTTACAAGACCTTTAAGCCAAGTCTTAATTTGATCACTATCACTTTTTTCCCATTAGAATGCAGATGTAACACATTCTAATATATTTTGCAGTATTTAGCAACAAATTTGTCGAGTCAGCCTTCTCGGCAAATTTCGCTGAGGCAGACTTTACTACAATAAAATTCTCAGCTCCATTTTACCGAGATCGCGGATGTTTCAATGATTCCACATATTGTCCAGTTGCGTAGACACTTGAGACACAAAACTACACCAATTTTACATCACAATATCCACTAGGAATCAATAAGCGAATAATTAAATCAGCTACTGAAGTTCACTCGAGAAAATCCCGCCAAAAACTCACTTAATATTAGGTCTTTACATAGGTTAGGTAAGTTGCCGTTTTATGAAACGGGTCATTTTTACCTGTGATAACTTCGGATTATTTTATTACATTCTCAGCCAATCCGAAGTATTCAAATAAATTTTATATTAACGAAATTTTATTCCATTTTTAAAATTAGTTATTCATTTGTTCCTTTGGGTTTTGTTTTTTCTGTAATATTGTCATATTTATAACCATGAAATTTAAAAAAAATAACATGTTTTTCATAATATCAGTTCCAACGGGGAAACAATGCGTTTTAAAAGGCACGCAACAAAGAGATTTAAAATTGGTAGTACACATAATGTCTTTGGCACGCAATATCAATGCTGTATACGGACCTAACACTACCAACGAACGAACTGTATGTAAGATATTGATTTAATCGCTTCCGCTCAGGAAATTTTGAAGGTAATAAAAGAACCCTTTAGCCGCCTGGGGAAGAAAGTTCAAATCCATCTCAAACTACGGCTGAGCTAGCACCGGGTTTTGATGTAAGTGTGAAAATAATATTATACCGTTTGCGGCAAATAGGTAAAACTAAAAACTTTTTTACAAAAAAAACAACAGACTTCCAAAAAAAAAAATACACTATAAATTAAAAAAAAAAAACTTTAATTTCGGGAGTCGGTGTTTGTATTTTACTTCTTGGTTATTTGACACCGACTTCCGAAATTAAAGTTTTTTTTTAATTTTTTTTTGTACTAAAAACCCCAATAGCATGGAACGTGGAATTTAAACATTTGGAGATCACTAATACGTCATCGAGGTATACGTATTATTCGTTTTTCTTCAGTTTCTCAAAAAGCGCTGAAGCAATTTCGATAAAATTTATATGGGACCACCTCGGGAGTATATTCTTTCGGATTAAAAAGAATTTTGAAAATCGGTCCAAAACTGACGGCGAAACCGGCGGACATACATAAAAGCTGCTGAATCGGCATAAAATCGAGGGAATTTTGAGTCGGATTGTATCCTGAGATGAGAAGTAGATCCTACACGACAACCGTAAGCATTCACCACAGTGGTTAAATCCAGGTGCCCTAGCTTAACATTGCCCGAAACGGAAGATTAGCCAGGTGAAGCTTTTGGTGAAAGTTATGTGGTATTCTGTAAGCGTTATTCACTTTAGCTTCTCGTCATCTGGTACCACAGATACTGCATGACCGTTATAGTCAAGACTTGCAAACAATAATGGAGAAGCTGGCACTCAAAAAACCCAGATTGGTAATTTACTCATGGCAATTGCTGCTTCATGACTACGCTCGGTTTCATACCGTTCAGACGTTGTCAAAATCTAGAGATAGAGCTAAAGCTAGACTCTTCTTCATCCACCAAATTCTATAGACCTTTTTCCAAAACATTTGTACGTTTTTGGAAGTTTAGATAACTTTTTGATGGGCAAAAAAATTCAATTCCGAAGAAGCAGCTTAGGATACCTTTAGATATTTAATTGATTCCCGTACAGTGGACTTCAACTGCAGAGGCATCAACAAACTACCCATAAAAAGATAAATATTTTGAAGTTTTTAAAAAAATGTTTTAATTTTTCCATACAAAACAGCAACTTAGCGGTAACGGTAAAGACCTGATATAGTAGATTTTATAGCCGTAGGCCACTGTTTGTTGACTTGTTTATGGTACTCAAAGGGATGAGTTTAATTTTAACTGTTGATCATGTATCAATGCTGTTGATATGGTTGCCGCGGTTTTGGTTCGACTAATTATTAACTAAAATACAAACGAGGCCCTATTATCGGTTAGGGTCTACGGAACAGTTACCGGAAGTAGGTAGAAAATTCTCGCGAATTAAGACATTAATGACGTCTTAAGGAGCAGTAAGTTGACAACAGAATTGAGTATACTTTAAGTTCTTTGAATGCGCAACTGCTTTTCTAAAAATGCTAGTACTGTTAGTGGATAAGCAGGTGATTTCTATGGGTGTCTGTCTATATTGTCTATAATTTGTGGTTCTTATAAATTAGTAAAATAAATATCATAGAGTAGGTACCTACTTATTGTTATTAGTGTACAACCGAGGTTCGGCTTCAGTTTAGGCAAGTTTCGATCAAAAAGTGGCCGCATATATTTTGCTCGACGATCTTGAATTCTTAAATGTTCGTCTTTTAGCTATAGCGTACTTGCACTTGCGTACTTGCACGCGCGTTGAACATCAACATCTATCAAGCCCCGTTGACAGTCGGCCATCGTGCAGCTTCAGACTATATCGTGTTCCGAGTGTGTGAAACTAGCCACAGGATAAAAGACCTTGCGTTATAGTAATAATAGACGTTTAAAACGCGTGAATCGGGTGACACACCGGGTTTTCGCGGTACTCAACTTGTACAACTTTTGCTAAATCTTACCTATGGAATCCTTTTAAGAGTCTACTACCGGCTAAGTGGCGCCCTCATTGAATAAAAAATCGTAGCATAGCATAGAAAATAAATATTAAAGAATCCAACGTCACGTTTGTTACAAAGAGGATAAAGTATTTTTAAGTTGTTAAAACAGGTCTCAGAATATTTCGTATCCAAAGTAGTAGGCAGAAGTGTCAGAAACGGCCGTTTTTGGTAAACGACCTTTATCTGACATCGTTTTGCAGAGATGGTTTATGTATATTAAGAATAGAGTCAGGCACAGTACGCTACCCTGCGGAACGCCGTAGGTCACGTAAGACTCATTACTAGTATACTCTCCTACCTTAACCTTTTGCCTACGAACCCGTAAATAATCTATTAGTAATGCTTACGGGTTTCCTCTTACGCCTATACCTTCTAGACTACGCAAAAGAATGGGGACAGAAACGGTATCGTATGCTTTTTCAAATTATGAAATACAGTTAGACATCTTTTTCTTGTATATTACATACACACATATACAGTTACAGCATTAACCACTTATATGTTTACAATATAAGTGGTTAATGCTGTAACTGCGTCTTCCGTAGATAATTTTTGTCTAAAACCGTAGTGAGGTTGTGAAATAATGTTATATTTATTAGTGTAGCTGGTTAGTCTTATGTTAATTAGCTTTTCAATGATTTTAGATATTGCAGGCAACACAGAGATATGTAGGTACCATATTCAGGTACCTACATCTAATATTGTGTACTGGACACGTTTGCGATGCGAAAATATCTATTGTTGTTACTCTAATTTGGTTCATCACACTATTACACTAGAAGCGCGCGCGTCCCAAATTTGACACATTTCGATGTTCTTCCTGCTTGTGAAGTGAATGTTTTATTATACGTAGAGTCCAATTTTTTTTTTAAATGTGATCGTGATTGTTTAGTCTAGACTTTTATCACGTTATAGATATATGTATATTTTAAATACGATTCTACCTCGGTGTGTACCTTCTAGTGTTAATACGATACAACCTACTTATCACAAATCGCCTCTCATTATTGCCTCAAACAGAATCTGAGCAATTTTTCCCTTCTTCATTTCAGTTTACAATAATGGCTCCAGTAACTTTCACGGAGACTGAGTTGGAGCAACCGCTTCACACGACGGACTACATACAATACAAGCTCCATCATCCAGCAAAGGAAACAAGCGAGACCAGAGCCAACGTCAAACTGTACCAGACCAGTCCATACGATCAGATGCTGAGAGACGACCCCAAGTTCCTCGCACCGATACGCAAATGGGAGAAGAGTATGGGATTCGTAACCCCAATCAGATGGGTCAACACTATATTGATCACAGTGATCCACGTCCTAGGCGTGATATGGTTCTATAACTACTTGTTTCTCGGCAATAAACCGTTAAAATGGCAGACCTTCATATTCGGTAAGTGAAATTATTTGACTATACAGGGTGTAACGGAAAGGTGTGTTCATATTTTAAAAACTGCATCTGCACATCCATATGAACAACTTTCTTCAAGAAAATCTCAAAAAATATTTTTACCTCCCATACAAATATGATCAGCTGACGATAACTTTATAATATGGAAAGTCCAATTTTTTTTTGGGGAATTTTCTGTTTTTTCTTAGAGAAAGTTGTTCATTTTCATGGGCAGAACCGGTTCTTAAAATATGACCACACCTTTCCGTTACTTCTGTATAGAGCGATAAAAGCTACATTTGGCTATACATTTATAGACAATCAGGGCTTATTTCTATGCATAACCATCACTATACCTACCAATTCTGTAGTCCTACAGTAAATATGACCCTTCCAATAATGCGCTAACAGGAAAATACAATTAGAGCTACTTACGTAATACTCATAATTCGAATGATCAGCAAAATCAGCTTTTTAATACGTTCATTACTAGTAATAAACATAAAGCCCCCTTCTAAATCCGCATGTTATTACGGGCGACTACGGAACCCAAAAATGCGCGTGGCCGGACACGCACTTGGCCGGTTTTTAGGGTTCGGAAAGTCCGAGTGAAAACGGAATCCATAAAGGATCACTTGTGTGTCTGTCTGTCCGTCTGTCCGTCTGTTACAGTCAATTTTATCCGAATCTACAGGACCGATTAAGTTAGAATTTTTACACATATGAATATCTGTGACCCAAATACGTAGGTGTAACGAGAATAAATGGATTTGGAATATGGGGTCACTTCTAGGGTGCAAATCGGAAAATTAAAAAAAAAAAAAGTTTTCCAAACTATATTTTTATCATAACTTTAAAATACATATATTTTATAAGTTATAGGAAAATAGATGAAAAATTACCATTCCTCTCCCCCCTTATACAATACTCTCAAGTCATCACTTGAGGTGGATCCGATTTACAAAGGTTTAACGAATTGTGGTTGTTCCGAACCTAGACCTATCTTTATTCTTTACTAGCTGTATACGTTGCAATGGCACGTTTTTTTTTAATTATTTGTTTAGATTTTTGGGGCAGAAACCCTCGTGGGCGTCCTCAGATGACCCTACCAAAGTTTCATCACAATCTGATCAATGGTTTAGGAACGCATAGAGGACAAACATTCATTTTTATTTATATAGATAGAAGCTATATGGGCATCATTAATTTTTTCAGGATATTTCACCGGCCAAGTTGCTGGTTTCGGAGTGACAGGAGGAGTCCATCGGTACTGGTGTCACAGATCCTACAAAGCCAAGCTGCCCCTACAATGGATTCTAATTATATGCTACTCAGTGGCTGGTCAGGTATTTATACTGGTCTCTTATATTTTGCACTTTTAATACTAAAAAATCTTTTCACACTCTTTGGATCCCTCTCTGTAGATGAAAAGGCTGGTAGTTAACATATTAGGAACCCACCCTCGCCACGTGCAGTAATTTTACAATAGTAAAGTGCAAACTTTGTGAGAAGATTTATTCACGAACCTGCTCAAGTACGACTACTTCGTTAAAAAGTCATTTACAGTCTGTGCATCCTACTGAATACGAAGAATTATATAAATTAGAATATGGTTAAAACACATTTCTACTGCCACCGGCTCCGCCTCCGACTTCGATTCCGGTGCTGATTCCGGTTCCAATTCTGGTTCCGGTAAACCCACCTCCCTTAGGTACATCCCTATTAACTACCTTTAAAAATTTACGAGACCTGCAATTCAGTGAAAGTATCGATTTTTATTTTCGTTTTGAACACAATTTCATTATCACTTCACTTTTAGCACATAGGTAGCGTTCTTTTATAAGTGAAACACATACCGAAAAAATATTTCGCAAGGAAAACAATTTGTTTGTCACCTTCACTTGTTTTGATTTGATCTGTGATTATGAAGAAACATCAATATCATCATTCATCACCATTTCGGAAAAAAATATGAAGATTTACGGAAAATGTAAAAACTTATCTTTGTGAACAGAACACCATATACGAGTGGGTGCGGGACCACCGCGTACACCACAAGTACTCCGAAACGTCAGCAGACCCCCACGACGCGAACCGCGGGTTCTTCTTCTCTCACGTCGGCTGGCTGATGATGAAGAAGCACCCTGACGTGCTGAAGCAGGGCGTCAAGATTGATATGAGCGACATCGTCAATGATCCCCTCATTCAGTTCCATACCAGGTAGGCCAATAGATATTGTCTGTTCACATTTTTAACCGACTTCGAAAAAACGAGGAGGTTCTATGTTCGACTGTACGTGTATGTCCACCGATTTCTCTGTCAGTTGTGGACCGATTTCAAATATATTTTTTTATCCAAAAGAATATACTCCAGAGGTGGTCCCATTAGCTCGCCGTCCGATCAGCACCAGGCCCGAGAGTCGACGGCGCGTAGAGTTCCACGCGCGCCTCAAAGAGTTGTCAGCGCCCAGGGGTTGAGGATAAATTCGAAACAGAGTTACTGCACCCCTGGGCACTCAGGCAGGGAAGGAACAGTGGTGGGTTTTAGTCAGTAAGAGTCTGACACGCCCTCCCGCTCCACCCTAGAGCGGGAGATGTCATTGGATGATTTCCTACACCACAAAAAAAAAGGAAATTTGTATGGGACCACCCATACAAATTTTATCGAAATTGCTTCAGCGCTTTTTGAAAAAAATTATAAAAACAAAAAATATGCATACATAGATGACGTTTTAGTTGCCTCGAATCACATTAATTATTCCATGTTATTGGGGTAATCAGTTTGGGCGGTTTAGTTCTGGGGTATACGTCGTAACAACTAAAAAGTGAAAAAAAACAAAACTTTTTACAAAAAATACAACCGACTTCCAAAAAAAGAAGACACTAAAAATTCAAACATAATTTTAATTTTGGAAGTCGGTGTCAAATAACGAAGAAATAAAATACAAACACCGCCTTCCGAAATTAAAATTGTTTTTAAATTTTTAGTGTCTTTTTTTTTTTGAAAGTCGGTGATATTTTTTGTAAAAAGCTTTTTTCCCAAAATTTTACTAATTTTATTTTTCTTTTTTTTTTTTAATTAAGTATGTACAGCCATATCACATACATTGTACAATTTAAAACAAGCTTAATAACAAAATAACTACTGCACATGACAATTAAGGCGTACATAGTGCTCACTAGAACAATAGTGCTGCCTTGAAATAATAAGTCTTAATAATGTGAAAGCTCCAGGGTAGCCCGCGAAATTCAAATTTTCTTACGTTTTTTGCAATTTGCAGTATAAGGTTGCATGTTGGTCAAAATACGATTCGCGGCCGTAGCAGGTACGTCTTTACAGAACTGTAATCATTACAATCATCAATACAGCTGTCTCACTCACTGATGCCAAATGTCATGATTTCATGAAATACTTACATTTGGCATCAATTCTAACTGAAAGAGTTGTATTGATGATTTTAATTATTATAATTCTATAAATACAGACTTGCTACGGTCGCGAATCAAATTTTGACCTAGATACAACCTGACACTGTCCTGCAAATTGCAAAAAACGTAAGAAAATTTGAATTTTGCGGGCCACCCTGGCGCACCTTAATGTATCTAATTTTAAACATAAACTTACTAAACGCAAAATAAAGTACAATTTGTTATATTGCGAAGTAGAGAAAAAAACTAATAAATTACACCTCGTGGGACGTCGCTGCGTTCCCGCAAGGGAACGCGGCGGGCGGCTTCAGGGCTGTGCCCTCTTATCCGCAGTGGCCATTGGCGCCCGCGAAAACGGGCGCTTCACTGGGGTGCCTAAGTCGGCTTGAAGAATGTGGGCGACTGACTACGAAAACCTCCTAGGCTAGCGCTGTGTTGTAACGCCTGCCGAGATTCCCATATCAGTCGCCCTGTGTATTGCCATGTGTAATGCCACAGGCTCGCGGGGGTAATCGCGGCAGCTAGGCGGTCTACCATCACCGGGTGAGACCCACAGTTCACTGTGTTAGGCCCAGCGAATGGCGCCAGCGACTGAGCTGCCGGCTTACAGCAAGCCCACGGCATGGTGTGTGGCCCCCGCCCGTCCAGCAAGATCAAGAGTCCGGGCCGCAGGGCCGTCGGCGTATGTGTGGACGGTATTGTGTGAGTAACACCGTCCATGTAGGCACTGTTGTGCTCGGAGTAGCCGCGCCCAACAGTGCGTGAGTTCACATGCGTGTGGAGTCGTGCGTGTCTGGCATATGTTCCGCGACGTGCCTATATTAACTTAGCACACGCCGCGTCACAGTGTGATAAGTGTCACTGTATGAGTAGGCCGCGTGTAGGTGTGTGCGAACTACTCGGGTGTCAGCAGAAGGAGAAGCGCCTGGACGACGCTTTGAATGACCCTCTGCAGGTTGCGCGGCTCACCTCCCTGCCTCAGGGCTCTTGCAGCCTCCATCAGTAGGTTGGTGCCTCTGGTCTCGGTGGTGGTGTCGTCCAGCCTTCTGCACTGCAGTCTGCGCTGCGCCGTGGTGTTGGCGGCAGCCGCGGCTGGGGCTGCGGTCCTTTTCTTAGCCCACGCCTGGGTTGGCACCTGGGCGGGTTGTGTGGCTCGGGGTCGGGGTGCCCGAGCGGTGTGAGCTTGGGTGGGGGGGGGGCTTGGGTTGCTTCCCCTTTCTGCTGCCGCGCTTCCTCTTCTTCCTCTTGCTGTTTGCGGGGGCGGCTCCTCTAGTTGTGGGCTCGTTGGCCACCGCCATTAGGGTGGCGCTTTGTACCTCATGCTCCTCTACTGTTGCGGCCTTGATCGTGACGTTGTCCCGCACGCTTATTGGTGGCCTCCTTTCTGAAGGCCGGGCACTCACGGTGGGACGCAGGGTGAGGCCCCCCGCAGTTGGCGCATGTTGCCGGCTCCGTGCGGGGCCGGGGGCAATCGCGTGCGACGTGCCCCTGTCCGCATCGCACACAAGCGAGCCGTCGCCGCGTCGGTGGCACTGATGGGAGGAGTGCCGCAATTTTTGGCAGCGGTGGCATTGTGCCAGCCCCCGCTTCCCCCTCCATGCCTCTACTCGGACTCCCCCCATCATCAAAAAGGTACTGGTGTCGTAAATGCGCCTCACGTCCTGCTGGAAGTTGAGGACCGCATGGAATATGCAGCCCGGGCGACCCGGGTCGTAGTCGAATCGTTTCAGCTCCTTCATTATGGCCTCCGGCTCGGTGTCTACGGGCAGCCCTCGGATGGCCACCTTGAATTTTCGCTCCGCTGGCTGCTAGTATGAGAACCAAGACAGGCCGGTCTCTTTGTCCAGCCCGCACAGGTATCGCTGGACCACCCGGTACTCCTCCTCGTCTCCGGACAGGAAACGAATCCCCGCCTGGTACGGGCGGGCAGTCGGCGGGCGGTCCAGGGGGTCGCGCAGGGCCTTGAAATGGACCTGCCAGTTCGTTAATCTCTCCACCAGCAGCGGAGGGCAGCGTGGCTTCTTCTTCTTGGGGCCCGGTGCGGCGGCGGCCGCAGAGGGCGGCGTCCGGTCTGATGCGGACAGGTGACCCGCGGCGCTAGCGACGGACTGCGGGGTGCGTTGTTGAGGGCGCCTCTTCGCCTCTTCCAGGGCGTCCTCGTCATCCGAGCTTCTAGGCCGTCTCTGGGGGCGTGGGTGATGATGATCTCGATCTCGTCATCGGAGTCGGTCTCCGATGCCGACATGTCCGACTCCTGCGGAGAGAAACATGCCGACATCGTGGCAGGGGAAGTCTTTCGCGGCGCTCCTCGGAGGCGGCGAGGATTGCACGGCCGAAGGTGGTGATGGTCGTACTTGGGCGACGAATCGCGACGCGTACGCGGGCGCGCTCGCGGGCGCGCTAAGCGCGGTGGCAGGGGCGCGCAATTCGGGCGCGGCAGGGGCGCGCGGATGGAGGCGCGGATCGCGCGCGTCAGGGGCGCGTGGAACGGGCGTGGAGTGCTGCACTTCGTGCGTTGCAGCGCGCTGCTCCGGTAAGGCGGAGGCGCACGGCTTGGGCGCGGTGCTGGTGGCAGGGCGCGCGGCGATGGGGCAGTCGAGTGACGAGCTGCTGAGCGGCAGCCTCGGTGCTGCGTTGCCGTAGGTGGATTTGACGCGGTGTGCGCCTTTCCTTCCCGACATGGTGGTTGTGGTTCTTCTCCTTCTTCAAAAACTTCGAGTTGGACTAACTTACGCAACCGTTACGGTTTGAAAAGTAAAATTTTCCAAGACCGGGAGTAGGATATTATTGGGCATTCTACCCCACCTTCCGTTCCATCGGCTCACTCCGTTCGCCTCGTCACTCTCGGTGGAGTAGAATGCCCAATAATATAAATGAAAATACTGGTTCGGCGCCTATTCCACCATTTCAGTTCTAAAATTCAATGGAGTAGAATGCTCAATAATATATATATGAAAATACTGGTTCGGCGCCTATTCCACCATTTCAGTTCTAAAACTCAATGGAGTAGAATGCACAATAATATAAATGAAAATACTGGTTACCGCTATTTGATAGATGGCGTTGACATCGAGTTAGATCTCGCTATGGTTTCGTTACCACCGTTAGTATAAGTAGTCTAAGATATCGTTTCATAGAATCAACTTTCAGAGGGTTCACAAAAGTTATAACGATGTATAAATGTCGATGTAATTGTTTAATAGATTTATTATTGATATAACCGTTTCAATGAGTCATCATGAAATTTGTAAAACAACCACAATCGTTACATGTAAACAAACTCTGCGTTCAGTCTCAGGAAACTGGTTTTCGTCATGGAGAATTATTACCTAAATCCATACGATGCATCATTTGCGGGCCGTCAAATTGTGGAAAAACCAATTTATTAGTTGGACTACTTATACATGAGAATGGATTAAGATTTCAAAACGTTTATGTTTACTCGAAAACCTTGCAACAACCCAAGTACGTTTTTTTAGAAAAAGTCTTGCAACGAGTACCAGACATTTCATTTCAGAAATATCATGAAAATGAGCAAGTACTGAGTGTTCAGACCGCAAAACCGAATTCTGTAATTGTGTTTGATGATGTTGCTTGTGAAAATCAAAGTAATATGCGTGATTATTTTGCTATGGGGAGACACAAATTCATCGATTGCTTTTATCTAAATCAGACGTATAGTAAAATCCCTAAGCAATTGGTAAGAGACAACGCAAACCTAATCGTACTTTTTAAACAAGATGAAAGAAATATGAGACATGTTTATGAAGAACACGTGAACACTGACATGACTTGGATTGAATTTCGTGAAATGTGTTCAAAAATATGGAATGTACCTTACAATTATGTTGTAATTAATAAAGATTGTTCCAAAAACAAAGGATGTTATAGAAGTCAATTTGACACATTTGTAGTCTTTGACTAGTATCACGAATACATATATAAGGTTATTACCTGCCTGACATTATTATTCACCTTACAACGCTAAATCAATTACGACCTATTGTACCAATATGGAAAAATCATTGAAACGACAAATTGTTGATGCGGCAGAAGCTGTGAAGATAAAAGTACGAAAAATGAGAGATGCTGAGATTAACAATAAACAAGTACTGGAATCTGTTTTCAAACCTGTAACAGAACCTCTCAACCTAATTGCTAATGCTAGTAAGCAAACTCCTCTCCTGCGTGTTAGTGATGAAATTGCTGATGGTTCGTTTATTAACGAAACTGGTACCGAAGGAAGTAATAATAATGACGATGTAGACAAATATGAATCCGATATCAACAGTGACTCTTCTTATGAATCAGTAGTTGAAAGGAATCAAGAGGGTGATACATCATCCTGGTCAGTATCTTCAGAAGCGTTGGTAGATATTCCGTTTGGGGTTAGAGCAGACCGCGGGAAACTGATGTTAGGTTCTGCTTGCATAACGATCAACGATCAATACATCACTGTGGTTGGACGTAAATACCGAAATACACCTGGCTTAAAACAGTTATTGCTTAAGAAAGATGTAGACCTAAGCTTGGTTACAGATAGTGATATGCAAAATTATAAGTCGATGCTACTTGATACAAATGCACATCGTCGAGACTATGAACCAAGTAAGCCAATAAAAAGTAACAAAGGACAAAAATATTTGCAAGTTATTAAACCTCTTTTTAAACTGAAGAATGCAGTTCAGGGAAAAGGTCTACCGTTATTAAAAAAGTGGAGAAAAAACGTAGATTTAGTGTACTGGGATGATCCTAATGAATTAGTGGAAAGGTTGAAATTATTGATTGCATCTAGAGACGCTGGCAACACAGGATTAGATAATGAAATTATATCCATCATTGAAGAATTACGTGAAAGTAAAGTTATAAATAAATAAGTATTTAAAAATGTGTTTATTTTACTATCAACCTCTCGAAACAATACACCTTAAACATGAACGTAGACAAATTCGGACACTACATTCACAAAAGAATGCGTTTATCGGAGTTATTTGAGTTTAATGAGAATGCATTGTTAAAATCAGAAAACGGAGATTTTGACTTAAAAACATCAAGTCTGAGAGGAATTAGAGCTCCAGTAGAGGCAGACGATGCTGTGAACAAGGATTATGTAGATCAATTGAATGCTAAAACGTTAAAAGAATTAAATAATCTGGGTGTAAACAAGGTTTATGTAGATCGATTGAATGCAAATATGTTGAAAGACTGTAATACTCTGATTGGTAAATTGCGTTCTCAAATAATAAAAGATGCAAAGGATACAGTGCAAACTACTTTAAAAGCAAAGATACCTGAGGTTTCAACTCATTTCCAAGATAAGTTTTATACTAAAGCAGAGGTAGATAAATTACTACAAAAAACTCTGTAATGACAAAACAGCAAAATGTAAATGAAATACACAAAGCGGCACGAAGAAATTTCCTTCGACGTTCTGTTATTCTGAAAGGAATCCACGACTTATGGCAAGCAGACTTGATGGACATGCAAAACCTTAAAAAGTATAACAAAGGTTACAATTTCATCTTAGTGGTGATTGACTGCTTCTCAAAGTATGTCTGGGCTGAACCGTTAAAATCGAAAAATAAATTTGAGGTTACTCGTGCATTCGAACATATACTGCATAGTAGTCGTAATAATCCTGTTAACTTACAAACTGATATGGGGACAGAATTTTATAACATCACATTTCAAACGCTTATGAAAAAGCACAACATTAACCATTACTCATCGTTTTCTACTAAAAAAGCATCAATTGTAGAGAGACTGATTAGAACTGTAAAAAATAAATTATACAAATATTTTAGTCTCAATGGAAACTATAAGTGGTTAGGTCTACCATTGGAAGATATATTGAAGAGATATAACAACACAAAACATCGCACTATTCAATTTAAACCAGTTAATGTAAATAAAAGAAATGAACAAGTAATCAAAGAAAATATAAAAAAAAATAACAAACATGAATTACTTCAGCGGAAGCCTAAATTCAAAGTTGGTGATTGTGTTCGTATAAGTAAATACAAACATAATTTTGAGAAAAGTTACACTCCTAATTGGTCGACTGAATTATTTATTATAAAAAAGGTAAATAAAACCTTACCAGTGACATATCACATAGAAGATCGACGAAAGCAAAACATATTAGGAGCTTTTTACGAACAAGAACTGCAAAGATCTAACCATCCCGATGTTTATTTAATTGAAAAGGTTTTGAAAAACAAAGGAAATAAATTGTATGTCAAATGGTTAGGTCTAAACAGTGCAGAAAACAGTTGGATTGAAAAAGCTGCAATAATGGACTAAGATATTATATAACCATTTTTCATTTGAAATCTGAACATTATAATTTGAATAATGCAAGGAGGTGGACTTGTTAATAGCATAATTAATCATCTACCATTCGAAGTTCATTTGCCAGGATACAACTATTGCGGACCGGGAACCAAACTTCACAAACGCCTAGCGCGAGGTGACCGAGGTGTAAATAAGCTTGACGAAGCTTGCATGCAACACGATATTGCGTATACAAACCATACAGACTTATCAAATCGTCACAAAGCCGATTTACATCTACTTAACATGGCTAAACAAAGACTTAAATCAAAAGATGCAGGGAAAGGTGAAAAACTAAGCTCTTGGCTAGTGAGCAAAGTTATGAAAGCGAAACTAAAGTCTGGATCCGGCATTAAATCATTTAAAAACTTAGTTTCAACAATAAAATCAAAAATTAAGAAACTCAAACGCAAAGATAGTAAGACTTTGATAAAAGCAGCTTACTTAGCCGCAAAAAAGTTATTACCAAACATTCATCATCAAATTCGAGTACCTCGAGTAATACCCATACCAAAGACTGGAGGAGTTCTACCTTTAATTCCAATTTTCGCTGGTTTATCAGCTTTAGGAAGTTTAGCTGGTGGTGCAGCTGGCATTGCAAAAACCGTCAATGATTACAAAGCAAGCAAACAAAATTTGCAAGAAACAGAACGACATAATAAAGCTATGGAGGCTTTAGTGTTGGGTAAGGGCTTATACATTAAGCCATATAAAAGTGGTAAAGGATTGTTTATAAGATCTTCAAAAAACTGAAAAATATGCTACCCAATCGCTCTCTAACTAATGTAGACATCCTAAAGTTGTCAAGAGACATCCCATATTTTCGTGGGGTCTACATGAAGGACCAACTACCTCGGAAGCCGAAACACATTGAATGTGGTATCGTTAACTTAGACGATTCTAAGAACGAAGGAACGCATTGGGTAGCTTATGTTAAAGTAAACGATCACTGTGAATACTTTGATAGCTATGGAAATTTAAAACCTCCAATGGAACTGATGCTGTATTTCAAAAATTGTAGAGTTCTTTTCGTAACAGGAGTACCTACCTAATCAAATAAAAACGCCTCCAGATTGTGTTTTTAAAACCTGTATTTAAAAACTGGCGAAGTGTGTGTCCGATTTCGCAATATTGGTATTTGTTAGTAAAGTATACGTAACTAGCTTCTGCCCACGGATTCGCCTGCGTGAAAAGTTTAATTATAAATTTAAGTAGTATTCTCAGAGAGTAGCACAAAAACACTGTAGGAATCAAAATCCAAAGTACTAATATTAATACTAAGCTGACAGCAGTAGTAGTAATATTAGGCTGAGAGCCAGAACTTTTTGAACATCAAAATTCTACATAAAGACAGTCCCAAAACTTCTGCCCTTTTTATTCTAAATCATTTTGATGGATATTGTTAATCCATTGCTTTATATGTTCGAAAAATTTGTCAGCTCATAAACTTCAATAATGCAATTAATGATGTTGAACTCTCAAATTTGTTGTTTGTTGCATTCTGTTGAATGCAAACCATTGCTACTGATAGAGTGTTATGCAATCACCCCGCTGGTCATGATCAGACTTTCGGAATTGATCATGTAGTTGTACCCGTGCTCAATTAGATAAATGTTGAAAGCTAGGTCATCCTAACTATTTCTGTTATAGAGAACCGATAAGTACTTACCTGGTCATCACCAGACCTTCTAAATGTATCATGTAGTAGCACCGATGCTAAATTAGATAAATGTTGAAAGCTAAGTCATCCTAACTGTTTCCGTTGTTGAGAACCGATAAGCACTTACCTGGTCATCATCAGACCTTTAGACTGTATCATGTGGTAGCACCCGTGCTCAATTAAATAAATGTTGAAAGCTAGGTCATCCTAACTATTTCCGTTATTGAGAACCAATAAACCACAATACCCGTTTTCACCCCTTTAAGGGGTGATTTTCGAAAAGTTTAAAAATACGTAATTCTTATTTTTTTATCAAGATTATTCGTGCCGAGTTTTAAATTTATCGGACCAAGCGTTAAGATTCTACCATACAAACTTTAACACCTAAACCCCCATTTGGGGGTAGTTATTTCTAATCTTTTCTTTACTTAGAGACACGTTTCTGCTAAGTTTTTAAACCCAAGCAGTAAGATTTTTTGTACAAACTTCCATCCCCTACTTTACCCCTTTAGAGGTGGAATTTCCAAAAATCCTTCCTTAGTGGATGCTTACTGACACTGTATAAGGTGATCTATGTTGTGTAGGTACTAAGGTATCTATGGCGTGTAGGTACTTTACCTATATTCTTATAAGCTTGAGACAATACCCGTTACAGGTTACAGGTTAGGTACTTACTACTACACAGCAGTAGCTGTGCCTTAAGCTTTGAAGAATATAAGTACCTACTCGCCAAATACTTACTAGAATTTATTTTCAAATCGTTGTTTTATTTTTTTTTTGATTTTCATTGTCCCAGATAAAAGTTTGTTTTAAAAAATATTTTTTTCCTTTTCATTTATTTTTAACTTTTAAGTGTGTAAGTATTTTAGATTAGGTGTGATGTTTTAAAATATTCTACGGATATTATGATTTGATGTAAAGTGCTCCTCAAGACAGATCAATCGAGCCCAAACTCGGTGGGGTATGTTGTTTTATCACAGAGATACTGTGGCCACCTTCCAGCTCAATCATCAGACCCTGGATATCGTCTAGGTGTAAAGTGCTCCTCAAGACGAATCAATCGAGCCCACAGTCGGTGGGGTCATGTTTTTTTATCACAGAGATGCCGTGGCCACCTTCCCGCTTCATCATCAGACCATGGATATCGTCTAGGTGTAAAGTGCTCCTCAAGACGAATCAATCGAACCCAAATTCTGTGGGATTATGTTGTTTTATCACAGAGATGTCGTGGCCACCTTCCAGCTTCATCATCAGACCCTGGATATCGTCTAGGCGTAAAATGCTCCTCAAGATGAATCAATCGAGTCCATACTCGATGGGTTTATGTTGTTTAGTACATAAGTTCCTATGGCCATATTCCGTCTACATCATCAGACCAGCTCTATAGTACCATATTATAGTATTGTCACTGAAGATACATAAGTACACTAAATTTGAGTCCAATCGGACATCGGGAAGTGGGTCTAATTCGAGTTACAAGATTCCACCCGAACAAACATAGTTACATACATACAGTGCAAGTTAAACAAAAGCTTGTAATAAAATAAAATTTGAGTCCAATCGGACATAAGGAAGTGGGTCTAATTTGAGTTACAAGATTCCACCCGAGCAAACATAGTTACATGCATACATTGCAAGTTGAATAAAAGCTTGTAATAAAATAAAATTTGAGTCCAATCGGACATAAGGAAGTGGGACTAATTTGAGTTACAAGATTCCACCCGAACAAACATAATTACATACATACAGTGCAAGTTAAACAAAAGCTTGTAATAAAATAAAATTTGAGTCCAATCGGACATAAGGAAGTGGGTCTAATTTGAGTTACAAGATTCCACCCGAACAAACATAGTTACATACATACATTACAAGTTAAATAAAAGCTTGTAATAAAATAAAAGCTTGTAAACCGGACAAGTGCGAGTCGGACTCGCGCACGAAGGGTTCCGTAACATTATCTATAAAAACGACAAAAAAATCACGTTTGTTTTGTTGTGTTTGCTATTGTCAGAGAAGGTTCATATGAAAGAAAAAAAGTAAGAAAATTGGAAAACTGCAGAAAACTTAACGACTATTTACGCGAGTTCAACAGTTCCCGTGTCAGGACAACGTCTGTCGGGTCAGCTAGTTTTATTATAAAAGTAAACAAAATCATTTATCTAGATATTTCATTAAATGAAACAAGATAAATTCTTACTGACATCAATATGAGAGTTTCATTTCATTCTATATACCACAGGCCTAGCTAAACATCCAAACTCTTGTAACATTTCAGGTACTTCCTGCTATTCAAGATAGCTTGCTGCTGGGTAGTGCCGTCGCTAATCCCGGCGCTGTGCTGGAACGAATGCTGGGTAGCGTCCATCATGTCCCAGGCTGTGCTGCGATACCTGCTGAGTCTCAACTTCACCTGGTCCGTCAACAGCTTCGCGCATTTGTGGGGGAACAAGCCTTATGACAAGTAAGAATCCTTAGTTTTTAAAGTTAGTTATTTCTAAAAGTCTGGGTTTCAAATATTTTTTTCCGGTCTTTTGGAAAGTGAGGCTACTAGAACTTTTGCCAACAAATGAACTAAACACAAATCCTATTTGGCTAAGTCTTTCATGATCTCCACCTCCACAAGTATATAGTAACGGAGGTTTACTAAGAAAATTCCTTCCATGTGATCCACCACATTAAAGGATAAAGGGTAGGTATGGGCAAGGTCGGACTGGGCCAGATGGGCCCTGGGCCCGCGATACTGTTAGATGGGATACAATCTAAAAATATTTTTTTTTTTATATACAGCCATTTTAAGCGTATTAAGCGCCAGGGTGCGAAAGCCCCCGGGCCTGCGGACGGCGAGCAGTGGGTAGCTCGCCGTCCGATCAGCACCAGGCCCGTGAGTCGACGGCGCGTAGTGTTCCACGCGCGCCTCAAAGAGATTAGTGTCAGCTACCACTGACGGGGCCCATCGTGGCCGGTGCCTGCATTCCTAGGGGTAGCGGATAAATTCTGAAAATGAGTTACCGCACCCCTGGGCATTCAGGCAAGGAAGGAAAAGGGGTGGGTTTTAGTCAGTAAGAGTCTGACACGCCCTCCCGCTCCACCCAGAGCGGGAGAAGTCATTGGATGATTTCGCAATTTCCAAAAAAAAAAATAGTCGAGGCATGTGTCAAATCAGATTTGTACAGACGCCAGCAAAAGTCGATAAGAATTCTCGCAACGTATTAGTTTGACGTTTAGTTTGACTTACGACCTACTATTTTCAAGTTTTCGCCAACAAATGATTGAAATTCACAATTTCATCAACGTCAAGCAAGATGGCCCAGTGGTATAGAGCACACAGATTGAAGCGCAAATCAGTATGCCGCAAGTTCAAATCCCACGCATTTGTTGACTTTTTGTAAGTTCTTACCCGATTGGAAGTTATGGATTAGCATTACATATA
Source organism: Polia nebulosa (assembly GCA_951329385.1). Taxonomy (NCBI): domain Eukaryota; kingdom Metazoa; phylum Arthropoda; class Insecta; order Lepidoptera; family Noctuidae; genus Polia; species Polia nebulosa. The sequence continues at coordinate 16,539,720 of OX589590.1, forward strand.
TTAAATTATTCTTTAACTTGTTCACACATTTTCTTAGAGTTAGAAAGGTAGATCACAAAAAAACTAAATAAAGAATTAGATAAGAATGCAGTGAACTCGCTATCAATTTTGTTGACAATAATCATGATTCTATTTCGTTTTTTATTGTTCTACCCGCACTGTTCTAACATAATAGTTCAATTTATTTTTCTCATCTAATTGATGATTATCTTGTGAGAACTAAAGTTCTTTTAACAGAAATTGAGGTTTAGTTTCAATCTTCTTTTCGTCAAGAAAATGAACAATTAAGCTATGACCTCAATACATTCATTGTGACGTTATATAAAAATAAAATGTTTACAAAGTCTAAATCATATATCACTTTTCAATAAATAACTGGATACAAACAATTATATTTTATTTTATTAAAATTTTAATATCCTTTCATTGTTACGCTATTCATATTATGAATGGTCTAAGTGGGTATACTTCCAACAAACAATCTTACACGTAACATAGATAACGGTTACAAGATAACTTTTTTGTCTAGGTACGAGTAACAATTCGACGTCACAATTCTCATAAATTTTTAATGTGTAAATTTATAGAATAAACATTTTTATTAAACACGTCTTTTTATTTCCACCTTACAACATCGAAAAGATGTAACAAGTAAATAATTGCAAATTACGAATGTGATTCTTCTTGTGGTTAATAGATCATATTCGTAATTTGCAACTACATATTTAGTGCAAAAAATGCAATAGTATTTTTCATAGAAATATAAAAAACAACTATATTAATATAAATTGGGAATTTTCAAAGTAAGAAATAACCGCAAAGGACCGACCATGATTTGAACTCGGGCTACGTTATTTGCGAATCCAACACTTAGTTCATACGGCTACCAGCACATGACATATTTGCGCGAATTTTGTCAATGCAATGGTAAGAACAAGTCGCCTCTGTGACTGTGTGATGTGTATTCAATGGCACAGAAAAATAATAATGATGTTTTTAAGCTCAGTGCGACGACACTTCCTTAGTGTGTGTTATCTGTAGAATGTGGATACTCATACACGCGCACACATACGCACGGAAGTATCGTGCTCGCTCGGTTCGTAGCAATGTAATCTTTAGCGTTTTTATGGACTTTTGCGGCCTCACTGTACTTCAACTGTGATGTTTGTATCGCCAAAAAACGATTTGGTCACCAAAGACTTTACCGAGTAAAACCCACCCTTGTTTCTTGTGGTCCTCACGGCCCCGGCCGCTACCACCGCAGGAGAGGCACTGGGCGTAGGGGCGATCTCCGGCCACCGTAGACCCGGGCCTGCGGACGGCGAGCAGAAAAAAAAAACCCTTGTTCCTTCAGTTGCCTCTGTGCCAATAGCCGCGGTAACTCTATTTCGAATTTATCCGCGACAGTGGGTATAGTCTTAACATACCTATCTTGCATTGGATCCAATTCTCATGAATCAAACGTTTCACCACAAAGGACACATTCCGTCTCCAAATTTTGCGAATATGGCTCAGAGGCAACCATCTTTGCTTTCACCTGCTTTTCATGTTTCTTTTGGCCTTAACCACAACTTTAGGGTCTTTGGCTTTCTCCAATAAGGCGAAGATATCAAAATCTGCTTTTCCTAGGTGTCAATAAGAGGGGACAAAACCTATACTTAGCACTTATTTAATAGTTTCTTATTCCCAATATCAACATGCACCCATCCCATCAGTCCGCCAAAAACAAAATGCCCTCCATCACATCCGAACGCAACGGTCAATCGACTTCAACTTTCAGCGTTTGTCGAATGAGTCGTAGGTGAACGCACGCAAAGACCATCTGACCATACGATCTTGAAAGTTCACGTTGCGTGAAGTATTTGCCGACGCTACCCGCCGGCCGGGGCTACCCTTCTTATCCCTATGCTATTTTTTTGTAATCCCAACCCAATAAGAGTTTTATTAGAGTTATTTTTTAACTTACCTACCACCATGAAAATCTTAAATAAGTCACTTGGCGTTGCATGTTCGAGTTGCGCTATTGACATCTCAGTCGGTCACGGTAGAAACGATAGAAAAAGGTACCTATCTCTTTCGCATTCTTTGATTCCTATTTTTTCAAAATAATAGAAAAGGTGATATACAATAGTCTTTTGTCATTTTTTTGGAAAGCATGACCTCATAGTCAAAGAACAATTTGGATTCAGGAAAGGAAAATCCATTAATATGGCGGTCTATGAGGCGGTCAAGAAAACTGTTTCTAGTGTTGATGCTAGAACTCCAGTAGCGGCATTGTTCATGGATATGTCTAAAGCTTTCGACCATGTAGATCATGATATACTGCTAAACAAGTTAGAGCGTTATGGGATTCGAGGAACTGCACTAAACCTATTAAAATCTTATCTCTCTGATCGCACTCAAATCACAACGCTTGATAGGCTATGTGCGAGCTCGAAAGTTGAAAGAACATACCGGTCACGTAATAGAAAAACTACTTATGGTGTTCCCCAAGGTAGCATTCTTGGCCCTCCATTATTTAACATTTACGTAAATGATATGCCTAAGGTCAGTAAACACCAGATGGTATTATTTGCTGATGACAGCACTATTTTATTCTCCAATAATGACATTAATATTCCTGAAAATGACATAAACGACTACCTTAAAAATATAATAAATTGGTTAGTTAGTAATAATTTAAAAATAAATCTTGACAAAACTACAGTAATGACATTTTATCAAAGAAAAAATAATCCGAAACTTAATATAAAATATGGTAACGTAACAATCTCTGAAAGCGACAGCACAAAATTTCTGGGCCTTTACATAGATAGTCATCTGACCTGGAAACATCATATTGATGCTTTGTCAAAGAAGCTTAGCCAATATGCGTATGCTCTGTACAAACTATCTAAAACAGTTAACCGCATTACAGTGCAAATAGCTTATAATGCTTATGTGGCCTCTAGCATTAGGTACGGAATCATTTTCTGGGGCAACTCCACTGACAGAGACATTGCTTTTAAAGCTCAGAAAAAATGCTTGCAATCTTTTACCAAATTAAAATCGATTGACAGTTGTAAACCATTTTTTAAGGAACTTAGTTTGCTCACTCTACCATCTATGTACATATATGAAATGGGAGTGTTTGTTCACTGTAACCTGCATTTGTTCGTGAAACTGCGCTCTCGCCGTTATCAGAATACTATTCATGTTTCCTCTCATGACACCGCATTTTTCGGCAAAAGTGTGCTAGGTATGGCCCCAAAAATATATAACAGCATACCTGCAGCTATCAGAAATAAAGAATGTCTGGGATCCTTTAAGAGGTGTTTGTTTAAATTCCTGTTAGATAGATGTTACTACTCCATCACTGAGTTTACTACTGATAAACGGAGGTATGACGATTCCGACTTGCTGATTGACTGATTGATTGACTTGTCTATTTTTCGTATTTATTGGTTTATTATGAATGTGTTTATAGGTATATCTAAAATTGTAATGACCTGTTTACCTAATTGACATACTTACTTTAAATTGATTATTCTATTAATGTGATTCTATTGACATGCCACTTTCATTGTAATTGTTTACCTAATTGACATATTTTAATTCAATCGTTTTTCTATTTTTTATATTGTAATCTTTTATTTTTAATTGATATGCCATCTTAATTGAAATTGTTTGTTTATATTGATTTTGTACGCCATATATTGGCAAAACATAGTGCACATATTTTTGACCATATACTATCTGTAACCATACCTATGTTTTACAAAATAAATGATTGATTGATTGATTGATAATTTGAATCGAATCGGTAGAGTAGGTAAATTCCAAGAAAATTATTATTTTTTCTCGTTCACGTCAAAATCGGTCGATTCTTTTAAAAGAAGGTAATTGCCGTTCAGACAAACACAAGTAGGTAGGTATCAGGGACGGCCTCTAGTCAGAATTTTTCAATTTTTCCTGTTTCATTTTTCTCTAAGTAGGTATTTAGGTATGAACTATCTACCTTACATCACAGAATAAATAATAGCTTATACGTAGATCACAAGAGCCGGGCCCTAGCCCAGGTACCCGCGCATGTTGACGTCCGACTTCTGGGCCCCTGGGCTTCCCTGGGTATGGATACGCTTACTTGAAACTTCAATTACAGGTATCAGGTATCTGATATAACACGAGTTTTTACTCCCGCGTCCCTTGCTGCCGCAAGGTCCAAAGCCCATTTTATTTTATTAACCACTAATCAAGCTATTCACCTGTGCCACTCATTACCTACATTCCAAAATTTGGCATCTTCATGACTTCTTTTTCCTGGATATAAGTTTTCTACCTTAATAACAGATTACCTAGCAGTCAGAATACAAAGTAAGCAGTAACTAAGTAATGGTACCAGATCCCCTCCCCCCTTCCTCGCATGGGTTTCGTGGTTGCTGAGGGTCGTGATTAAGATTACTGCATGTTCCGGGGAAACAAGGAGTAATCTTTTTCTTGATAATATTGCGCCACTTGTACCTATCTTTGGCATCGTGGAGCGCATCATAAAGCTTGGTGTTCAGCATTGAGCGGACCGCAACCGCGGTAGGTACAAAGTAATGGAACACGATATCCACAGAGTGGTTAATCCAAACGGTTAACAGGTACTTAACATAATCATCTCTATCATTTCAGGAACATAATGCCAGTCGAAAATTGGGGCGTTTCCATAGTGGCGATGGGAGAGGGCTGGCACAATTATCACCACACCTTCCCCTGGGACTACAAGGCTGCCGAACTTGGAATACCCATGAACATGACCACAACAATTTTGAATTATTTCGCAAGCATTGGATGGGCGTATGACATGAAAGAGGCTTCACCAACCCTCGTCAGGTCGGTGGCGAAGGCCAGAGGTGAACCACGAGACGAAGATGACTAAATTAACCGAAGCAATAATTTCATAGAAAAATTTAGTGTAGTGCGGCCCAAACTTATTGGCGGCTATAAAGTGCGCTATTCGCAGCGCATTACCCTATCCCTCACTCTCGCTGTCACATGAATTTGCTACTACACAGCAACTCGCCTCATGTTCCGAGCCGTCATTATGTTTGAGTCGAAATATAGCACAGACCAATTTGATAAAGCTCGGTACTTGTACTATGTATTTAACATCAAATAAATTATGTATTGTAAGTAGTATTTAAACCGGTACCTTAATTTGTAATAGCATATAGAGTAGGTACTCGTAAGGGCAAACGTGATCTTAGGTTTTATTTATTGATTAATTAGTAAATTTAATTGGTATTCTGATTTTCACGGAGCGGATATGGAGCATAGTAGGTACTTCATTCCCATGTTTCCAATCTGGGGATTGCATTTTTATATCATTAAGTTGGTACTTATTAGAGGGGGTAGGAGGATGGAACGAATATTTAAGGTTTGGTGAACTCAGGACTTTTTCCAAAAAGGTATGAGGAAAGTAAAAAATAGATAGTAATATTAAAGAATTCCTATTTATTAAGTTGGTGTAGGTAGCTAAATGACAAGGGCAGCTAAATACCTGCAATCTTAGGCTCCTTGCATCGAATCTTTTACAAATAAGACCCCTGACTGTACTCAGTCCTGAGGTAAGCTCTATTAGTTATCTTAGTTATTGATTTACATACAATAACTATGCTCTGATTTATAAAAATGTGACTCCTATAATGATCAAGATGTTGTCTACAATAGGAGTTAAGCTGTTTATACACCTACGCAACGCCGCGAATCGCGGTAACATAATGGTAGCAGAATATAAAGAAAATATATATGGAAAAAACACGTTTCGCGAGGCGGCGATGTTAACCCGTTACCTGCCATGATGGGCCATGGTGACAGTCATGAAAGTCATGATAGGTACACCTCTTTCATTGACTTACGGTTGCAGGCATATACAAACCAAGGCCGCGTTTCCACCTGTAAGCAAATTGCATGCAAGTTGAATTACATTGCGGGGTAGGAATGACCGATTGATCACATAGTACCGCGGTAACCCTTAATATAATGCAACTTGCTTTCAGGTGTAAACGCGGCCTGTAACACTGTAAAATATGACAATTTACTTCTTGTTTGTCTTGTATTAACATAATCAATAATAAACACGGTGACGACTTCCTGACTTTTTTTTAATTCTCTTTGGCAGCTAGCGAGTTAAGCGCTGATGAGCGAACGGCTTAGATGTGCAAAATTGTGGGCATGACCATAGCTGTACGAATCTCAGTATGTGCTCATTCCTCGATTTTCTTGTAAAATATTATGTTAACATGAATTCCTTCCCTCAGGCTCATTGCATTGTATAAATCCAGTGTCAATTTGATTGCCTATGTAGCAAATGGAAACATGTATTTTGTATTATATGACTTATTGCTAATAAGATAAATTATATAGGAGGGTGCATTCTAAAAGTAGGTGTAAATGGCTAAATCCCAAACTATGAGGAATAGTTTTTTTCAACACAACCACAGCAAAACCAACATGTTCTAATTTCATTTTTTTTATTATCTCATCGCGAAGTAAGGGCATCAAAAAGGTCTCAGATCAAGTATAAGTACCTAAGTTAAGAAGAAACAAAGTGATTTGTTAAACATAAGAACGCAATATTGTCCATTTGCTTTAGTTTTCCATAAATAATTACATCCCAGAATTTTATCCTAATTAGCGACACTATCGGATGCTGTAATAATGCAGTGGCTAGGCATAAAAAAACCTGAAAAACCGGCCAAATAAGTGTCGGACTTCGCAGACTTAGGTTTCCGTACCAAATATTGGTATTTGTTAGTAAAGTATAGGTAATAATAAACATTATCACCAAAATTTCAAGTTCATACGTCTAAGGGAAGTTTAAAAATCCTTCGGAACAAAATTTTGTGACAGACGACGGACAGACAAGACGGACCCGTGAGTGACAGCAATAGAGCTCCGTTTGGACCCTTCAGGTACGGAAATAACCCTAAAAATCAAAATCGAGTCTTTTAAACTATTCCTTTGAGTAATTTTCGCTATTTCTCATGGTTTCGGATTCAGCCATCCACGCCCACTTAAAAACTTCACCCAGATGCGATGTTAATACTTGTTTTATTTACGTCACATTGTGCTCAAGCAGTTATCATACGACTTAAATTAACACAACAATTTCAATATAGTAGCTATATATTTATTAGATATCATACCTACACAAAAGTATATTATAATATAAAAACTTTTGGAGGAAGCCTTACATATAGTATAATAGTTCCTTATAGTGTAATAGTAGGAAGTAAAGAAACATTTTATCACCGACATAGTAAGTATAACGCCTCCTTCGAAAGCTTTTTATATTATCAAATGTATGTATGATTAAAGCACGAAATCCACCGGCCAGATAACTTGCGCAAGTTGTGTGTCCGCGGTGCACTCGCAGCAAGTATGTTTGCCGACGAACAGTGAACTTGCGGTATGTACCTAAGTTTTAATTGCACAACTGCATCTTACCTGTTTAGATATTCTATTGCGAGCGACATATTGCGCAATTTACCTTGCTAGGGAGCAGTGTGCATAAAGACTAAATAAAATCACAATACAGCACCAACACTTTACCAACACACTAAAATAACAAATTAAAGTAAAAAAGAAAAACAAAACAATCATTAATTCTTCACTGCTCCAAAATTAAAATTAAAGTAAACATGATTATGATACAATATTATAAAAGCTACAATACATTACGATAAAATTAAATTTCTGAGAATACAACAAAATAAAATATAATTAAATGGCAGTCCCTTTCTCAGAACATTGCCTCGAATGCAGAGAGTAGAAATATTTTCAACAAGATTCCTTGGTGTGACTAAAATCATTCAAATTAAAACTAAATGCATAAGCATTTTTATTATTTTAATATTTAGGACTGTTCTCTAGTGACTCTCCTTGATGAAAAATCTACACTTCTAGTGTCTAGCCAGTCATTTGTTCCTAATGGCTCTCTACAGCAGTAGTAATTAAAATCAAATTCCATGATTAATATGCTATGACATATATGTATACAAAATCTACCTTTCTATAATTTTGGAATAAAAACATTGACTTTGTTTAATGACATCAATTTAAACCTTTTGGATAATACAAATAGACACATCGCATGAAGAAAGCACCTTACAAATTATCTTTTTAAAAAGAGACATAGAAAGTATTTCATTTTCTTCAAATAATTTAATCATCTAAAGTACCAAAATTCAAAGATAGGTAGGGCTTCAGTCTTCAATTAAAGTAAACAGGTCTTTCTTAGGCTTCACAGGAGTCACTCCAGATACAGCTTCTAGTTTATCTGTACTCATCTTAGGTTCCTTCACAGCTCTATTATTCTCATCCTTAGATGGTTTTCTTTTTAAGCTCAAAACTTTGTTAGTGTAGATGCCATCACTGCCATTGTGTTCACTAGCTGATACCTTTCTTTTCTTAGTTTTAGTGATGACAAAGTCTAAGTCAGAAGAATCATCATCAAAGTCTGCATACACAGGCACAGATCTGCCACTTCTTGTAGATCTTACGGGATGGACTCTAGTGGTCTCTTCAACGATCTGCAGCGGTGGGGGCCAAGCTGCAAAGTTAGCAGACTGTCTTGCCTGTTGGTAGCTGTTCAGAGACATAAGTTTTATATAAACAGCTAGACTACGAGCTTTTTCAGTCGGTGTTAATGTGGTCGGTATTAAGCTCCATGGCAAACGTCTGTCTCTTACATTTAAGAACCTTCTTTTCATCGGTTTTTTGGGTGTTGTACTACTGGTACTAGATTGATTGTTCTCAACCTGAAACAGAGAATTATTTAGCTTAAAATCAGTTATTATAAAATAATTCAACATTAGTCAGAGGCTCTGTAATAATTCGAGGGGTGCAAAGCTATTTTTTTGAAGCGACATTTTACGAACTTTACAGGAGAGCCACAGATTAAAAATTTGGAAAATCATTATAAAAAAAACTACTGCTCTTACTTTAATGGGGATCGGGGATCTTTATTTACAAAAATCTCTTAATGTTTCAGTATAGTTTTCAATACAAAAAACAGTTATGAGTTCCAAGATAATTGTCGCAATAAACTATATTATTTTAGCGTTATAATCCCTTTCAAAGTTTCGTTCTGCTTCACCCCTGCATCCCTATTCACCACGTTTTACGGTATAGTAAGTTAGGAGGTTGTAGTATTGAAGTGAGTTAATAATTATTATATAAGAAATATATAAAAAAGTTCTGAACAGAAATATTGTGTAGGTTTATTTGATACCTTAGTATAGGACATCTCGTATTCTTTTTTCTGTTTCTTACACACTTTTGTCTACATTTCTTTTTCACTTCTCCTATCGCAGGTCTGCTGGTAGAAATTTCTTAAGAAATAAGCAGTTCCTTTGTACTGTATTTATAATTATGTTTATTGTTACTGTGTCTCTGTGTGTACATAAATGATTAAATAAATAAATAAATAAATAAAATTGTTTGAAGCTCCAAACAGAGTGCAAAACAATTGCAGCGAAAAAGGTTGAACCGACGTGTCTTATTGAATTTGGCTGATGGCAAATTGGTTGAAGGGACATTGCATAGTGCTAGTAGTGAAAAGCAAAATGTATGAAGGGACTTTTCATCTCAAGTTCGAATAATGCTTTATCTGGCATTCAACTGAAATGTTAGGACAAGAATAATGGCTTAAGCTCCGATTCTCTATTTTTGCAGCTTAAATGAATTCCGAAAAAAATATGGCAAATGTGATGTCCAATGATACATCATATTTGAGAATTATGTACTAAAATTGCATTGTCTTAATGCATTGGGTACTAACGGCTAAGGTAACAATAGATTTTTACTGTGTACGTTCCTCCGGTAACTGACACTTTCAGCACCAAAAAAGTGCTTAAAATTGTAGGAAACTCGGCTCATAGGCAGCAGAAAAAAAAGCTGAATCCGAATCCAAAACGTGCTTCAAACAAATAGCCTTCCACCCCTCGATATTTAAAAGTAAGCAGTGAAAATGCATGAGCTTCTTAGTTGCACACCCTCAAACTGCCTGCTAGGACAGAGTACTCAGCTGCTAAGTATGGATGAACTGGCTGAAATCCAAAGGTGTGTGTGAAAGCTTTTATACTTGACCAAACATCAACACAATACTGAACTATCCAGAGGCCATAGTGTGTGAAAAAGGGTGTAATAATGGGTAAATCAAACTGAACTAACATTAACATTTCCTCCGTCGCGAGCAACTTCTTCTAGTTTTTCTGATGATTTTGAATTCTTCAAAGCTTTTATAAGGTCACTCATTTCTTCCTTGCTCAAATTTTCTTCCTCCAAACCAAATTCTAAGAAAATGAAATGTAATGAGTACACAATAATAAATATTAATTTATCACTAAGATTGCTGAATAATTCTACGGGTAGTTTGCATTATGAGAAGAGATACGTAGGTACGTAAAAATACCGAACATAAATATAACAACATAAATTGAAATAGAAGAAAGCTAGTTTAAATCGCAGTAAACAATAAGTTTATTTAATGATATTTTATTTTAAATTTTAGCTAGAACTACATTAAAATTTCTATTACCGATCAATTCATTCTTCATCAACTTCATTTCTGAATCGCAACTATCGTCAGAAGACAGCGCGGGCTCCATTTTTGAATATGTTTACTTCAGACAACTATGCTTTTTTACTTAGTCTACATTACAATTTGGTATTTAGTTAGCGAAACAGGGCGATTTAAAAAGATAAAAACATTGAAAGTTGATAAACACAATTCCAATCAAATTATCTTCAGACTTCTATTTACAAGCTGTCAATTTTTTTTTTCCCCCGAAAGGAAGGCGAAAGTCTTTTGACCATATTGCGTAGTCTGACGTAGTGTATTTATACTTTTTTTCCATTAGAATGCAGATAACACAATCTAATGTTTTTTGCAGTATTTGGCAACAAATGTGTCGAGTCAGTACAGTGCACTGACTTATAAATCATATGGACTGGGCATACCTACAGGAAAAACGTGCCATACCTACACTTCACTGAGAGGATAAAATGGCGGATAATAGGGTAGCCCATATCGATATCTCTTTATTAAAAACATCGATAAAAGATTGTGAGAATGTTTTCATATTGTTACGGTACAATATCAACGGCTATCATAAAAGCAAAGGAAATGCTACATTTTGACAAGAGTTACTAATGTTCGCGCTGAAACAATAATTAGTCGTCTTAACAAAACAATACAGACACGCAGCGCTAGAACGCTTCTAAGGTGTAGTTTTCTCGCGACCAGAAGGTCAGAAGCGCCGTGATTTTACAGAACCCCGCAGTACGTAGTTTTCTTTCTACCCGACCGCGCGACGCAAGGGAGGGTAATGTGTTTATCAGCCTATGTATGTATTTATGATTAAATGTATGTATATTTGTTCCTTTGAGGTGTTTTAGAGACCGAAAGCGTGGGCCGATTTTAATCATTCTTACGTAAATTGATTTATTTTAATCTTGCGAGTGCTACTCATGACATGACAGTAATCAAAATAAAATATGGCGACCACCAAACGCCATAAATTGTGAACAAGAAAAAAATGAAAGTCGACTAACTATACTAAGTGGGGTATCAAAATAAAGGGTTCGAGGAGGCGATTCTAAAAATCTAACTCACTGAAGTGTATAAAACAAAAATAAAAAACATTTTCAAAAGCCCGACTTAAAAAATCAAATGAAAAGTTCCAAACAAGTCACTTTTCAAGCAGTCTGATGTAGTTGATTGCATCAAATCAATAATTGAACTAAAATAACTCCCACCAACTTGTTTTTCAGCCAGGTTTTTTTAAATAATATTTTTTTTTATATATGAAGTCAGTTTTTTTTTAGTGTCTTGGAATTTATGCTTTTATTTATTTATTTATTTTATTTTTACAATTTTAAGAAAGCTTACAGACTAATACAAGTACATGGTAACGAAATAATATCAACTGACAATTGCTAATTACAAGCTTCCACATTTATATTACAATGTTATAAAAAAAAAGAACACTATAAAAAAAAAAAACAAACATTCACCCATTAAAGAATTCTTTACTCAAAATTTTCCTGATTCTTAACGCACTCGTGCAAAATAAATCGATTTACATATTCGATGGCAGGCTGTTAAACAACATTGCACTGCGTATACAAAAAGCGTTACGCCTATAATTTGCATTTGTATACGGTAATTGTAATAATGGTCGTGATCTTAGGTTAATTTGATTAGTGCGAAGATAAATTTTGCTAAGTAAATCGGAACAATCGATTGATCCATTTGCTATGTTGACAAGAAAGCAGATGTCATTAATATTACGCCTTAATTCTAATGGCAGAAAGTGATAACGCTTACACCGGTGTGCGTAGCCGTCTGAAAACTGCTGTGTTTTAAAATCTAGGTATCTCATAAATTTCCTCTGAACCAACTCAATACGAGATTTATACGTCTCATACTGGGGGTTCCATACTTGAGAAGCGTACTCAAGGGTACTGCGCACGTAAGAACAGTATAGTACCTTAACTGGTTTTAAAGAATTAAAGTTAGAACAAGTTCGCATTATGAATCCCATAGCTTTTGACGCTTTCTTTATGATGGATTCTATATGTTCGTCAAAAATTAGTTTGCTGTCATGTATCACGCCAAGATCTCTAACACTATGCAGTTTATTTATGTAGTGACCATCTAATTTATACGCAGAATCAATTAAACATCTTTTCCGTGTAAACGGTACATGGAAGCATTTAGACACATTAAGCTGCAGGTTATTATACCTACAATATATCACAAACCTATCCAGATCGGACTGGAGTTGCTCCGCATCAGATAATGTACGTACCAATTTAAGGATCTTCATATCGTCCGCGTATAAAAGGATATGTGTGTTTCTAAAACAGGTTTTAATGTCAGAAATAAATATAATAAATAATAATGGACCCAAGATCGAACCTTGAGGAACTCCAGATGGGATAGAATTCCATCGAGACGTATATCCTCGTAACACGACAGCCTGTGATCTATTTTCTATGTATGACGAAAACCATCGAAATAAATCTCCGTGTATTCCTACAGACAATAACTTCTGTTTAAGCACACGATGATCAATACTGTCAAAACATTTACTATAGTCGGTGTAAATCACGTCTACCTGATGACCACTGTCCATTCCACCTGTTATGATGTCGTTGGACAGTACTAAGTTGGTGGTAGTAGACCGTTTTCTGAGGAATCCATGCTGCTCATCGCTAAAGTGACTCTCCATAGCCGAGTAAATTTCTGTATATACTAGTCTCTCTAAAACCTTTGAAAAAAGACATAATTTAGATATAGGCCGATAGTTTTGTACGTCAGATTTGTCTCCTTTTTTTAAGATGGGTGTGACAAAGGCAGACTTCCATATATTAGGCACGATACCACGTCTCAACGACCAATCAAACAAAAAACAGATAGGTGCCACTAAGCCCTCTGCACAATTTATTATAAAAATGGGAGGGATCAAGTCAGGTCCACCCGATTTCGAGGGATCCAGACTCTTAAGTAGTTTTAATACTCGTTCCGGACAAACTGTGACCGAGCTCAGACATACTGATGTATTAGAATGGGTATCAAAATTCAAATTCAAATCAGTCGAGGGAGTGTCATGAAAGGTTGACTGAAAGTAAGAGGCAAAAAGTTCAGTGACACTCACCTGTGTCTGCAGTCCTATCCATATAGTGAAATACTTTAGGCAAGGTGTTATTACGCCTTTTACCCTTTACATATGACCAGAATAATTTAGGGTTAGTGACGATTGAGGCCTCTATTTTTGTCATATAGGCAGAAAAACATTCTTTCTCTAACTGTTTTGCGCGACTACGCAAGAGAACAAAGGAGTGATAATCTGATATGTTACCGTATATTTTATATTTGCGATGATGTTTATATTTTTCATTCAGAACTTTAATCAATGCACGAGTGTACCATGGGGGATGAGCAGCTTTTTTAATTGTTTTAACCGGAATGTGTAAGTCCCTGAGTTCGTAAATTTTATTATAAAAAAGACAAACAGCTTGGTCCAGAGAGTCAGCAGATAAAAACTCGCTCCAATCCACCCGATCCAATGCAGTAATTATAGCAGGATAGTCGGCTTGGTAGTAAAGGTACTTGGCACTGTGCTTTTCAAAAAAAATTGTGTGTCTCAACAAAGTCAGCGTGTATAACTAACGGCTTGTGGTGCAAATCTACTGGAGTGGCTAATGGGTCACAACATTCCTTCACTTTCATCAATCCATTTGAAAAAACAAGATCTAATAATCTTCCATTGATATTACGCACGCTATTATACTGAGACAAGTTACAAGCATTTATAGTATCAAAGAAATGTATAAAATGTTGGGAAGTCATACCTGTGGGGTTCAGTTCAGCACTATCACTCCGGCCGAGCCATTCTACATCCTTGCCGAAGTTAAAATCACCAATTATTATGAAAATATCCATTGGGTGAGTGGTTATTAAATTATTTAGGTTTTGATGAAAATTTTTTAACTGGGTTGTGTATGAGTTGCCCGTATTTTCTTTACATAAATACAGCGAGCAGATATGAATATTGTAACTTACAGTAGGTCTGGACCTCTTAAATGTGATGGTTACCCACAAGTCTTCCGCTGTAGTACGCCAGGCGTATCTTTCGATACCAGTCAAATCATTCCTAACTGCTATTAACACCCCACCACCCTGTGTTTGAGTTGTTCTACAGTAATCACGGTCGCGGCGCCATACAAGATACCGGTCATCCAATAACTCACTATCATTAATATTATCTGTTAACCAGGTCTCCGTGAATATAATAACGTCGTACGAACTTAATAAAATGTTACGATATAAACTATTTGTCTTCGTGCGCAGACCTCGTACATTTTGGTAATATATGTTAACCATTTTTGAACCTCAGAATAACTATATAACCGATTGTTTTAATAAGTCTAAATATGATGAATAGATTCAGAGAAAACCAATAATAACGTAATAAAATGCAGGTAGTCAGTAAAAAATTATAGTAATGTTCTAAACACAGCAGTGCACAGTAGCTTATGACACACAAGTTTGAAAAGACTACGACTAATGAGTTGCGATAAGGAACAATAGAAACGTTGTATAGCCGAATAGGCTTATCTATGCAAGCAAGGCGCCCAAAAAGGTATCTTAAGAATAATGTAATAAGATCCATAATGGCAGACCTGTAAATAACCACATAACAATAACATTTACAAGTGAATATTAAGTTTAACACGGAGCGACACATTAACTTTTGGAATACACTAGTAGCACTCCCGATGATATGGTACTCAATCTTTTTCACATAATTTGGTTTAACACAAACCGAAACCGACTTAATGATATTAGGAACACTATTTATTTTATTCTTATCAGATCCTTTTCTGTTTTCAACACCATTGGTGGCGACGTATCGGTTTTTCTCACATGAATTTTTGAGTGCTTCACCCATGTATATTGAAAATTAGCTTCCGCTGCTGCCTTTTTAACTTTAACCAATAATGCCTTATTTTGCATTGTTAGGTGGTCGTTCACGTAAATACGTTGATTTCCCGGCAGGTCGATGTGCCCTGAGAAAAGAGCAGAAGCTTTAAACGACAGTCTAGCAGCTGCAATAAAGTTCTCCTTAACGTAACGATTCAAAAAAGACACAATAATGGGCTTCGCATGGTCCTTTTCTCGTGTTGGAACTCTCGTAATAAAATTAATCTGAGCTTTCGAGACCGGGCAATCAATTTTTGTGCCGATTTTTCCAACGAGCTCAAAGAGGTTCTCGTGGTTGGTTTGAGGAATGCCTTTTATTTCGATGTTGTTTAATCTAGTCCACTGCTCCTTCGCATTAGACTCCACCTCTAATTTTTCTAATCGTGCCTGGATGTGATCAACTTGCTCCTGTACCTTCTCCACGCGTATAAGGCGAGTTTCTATATCTTTAATTCTTCCATTAAACTCTTTCAGCTCCCGATTAGTGTCGCAGAGGGACAACTTGAAGCCAGCTAACTCGGTGCGCAGTTCCGCAATCTCATCTTTTAGGCATTCCAAAGGGGCTAGTTTGTCCGCCAGAGATCTTATTTCTTTCAGTATGAGTGATTCTGTCTCGGGCCTTGGAGACGCTGGGGCTTGGGTGGCGCTTGATAATTTGCATTTGCTGCAGCGCCATGTTAGTTTTCTATCACCCAGTTTTCTGTGACCGGCTTCTGTTATGCCCGCACAATGAAAGTGCAGCTCCCGATTGCAGACTGTGCAGTGGGCTCCATCGGATAGTGGCTCATCGCATGCTCCACACCTAAGGGCGTTCATAACTGTGAACGACGTAAGTATGGCGACGTGCGTAACAGAAAAGTTTGACAATCGCTGGAAATTCTATGGTCAACGCTGTATACCCACACTGACAATTGAAAGCGACCGTGCGACTTCGCGACAGAAGCGACAATGCTATAGCTATTACAAGAAACGAAATGCAGTAAGTAGGTACATCGAATATTTTGTGTCAATTAAAATGAAATGTAAGAGTAACAGTGTTAGTGTTATTCTAGAGCCTTGCGTTAAGTAGACCTTCGAGACGGAGGCAACAAGTTCAAAGAAAACAAATGACGCTGAATCCGCAGTGGGCTCCCGGCACGGACATCTCCAATACATAATATGTTTTCTAACATGTAGATGATTTTTGGGTTTTAATTAAAAGTCATCAATGATTATAATAAACTGAAACAAATCAATCTCATTCATTTCTGAACAATACAATTTTGTTCAGGTAATTTCTGTGTGATATTCTATCAGTAGAGTAGTAGTAGTAGTTCTTGCCACAATATTTGTATCTCAAATTCATGTATAGGTACCTCTATTACACTTTTAATTAATAAAACAAAGCTTGGGGTTTTGAATTGCTTGGGGTATTTATTATTACTGAAGAGATTTTATTTTTCGTTTGTTTTCTAACTTTCTCATTAAGTCTCTTTTTGGACTTTTCTTCTTGGACTGTTTTTGACATTTGTCCTTTAATTTCTTAATCATTTTAAACATTTCATTTTTTTTTCTTTTTTTCATTTTTTTTTTCAGGTACACATGTACCTGAAATCAAATAAAATAAAAGTAAGCTTTAATAGATATTGAAGACAAGCGAGAGATATCTCCCACACAGTCTTAATTCAGTCGATGACATATTAGATATTAGATCAAATTCGCAAAAAATGATGACAAGAAAAACTGAAGCTAGTCATACCCATAAATCTGGCGCAGCAGAGGTGCTAACGGCTAAACCTAGTGCAGTGGAGGTGCTAACAGCCAAATCTGGTGCAGCGGAGACGTTAGCGGCTAAACCTGCGCAGCGGACGTGCTGGTGACTAATTACCATATTCAGAGCACCATATCCAGATGTTGAGAGTTCGCCTTGATTTTGATCACTTTCAATTAAAATACCAGACATATTTGATGGAATTGCAGGCTGTAAACAAGCAATAAAATTATTAATATGTTTGATGTTTCTCAATTTTATTATTAGTATTGTTACTTATTATTTTAAATGGCCTCATTTAACTTTGCAATTTGTAGGTTGAGAAGAGTTCTCGTTCGGTCGTTGAGTGCACTTCTCACTCACTCGCTCAATAGCTCTCGAATGGATAATGAGCTAAATAATCGTACATAAGCTCACTTAATGTTCACCTCACCCAAGTTTTCACAGGGAGATTTTTACAGAATAACACTGCTAATATACTTAAAAGTCCTCATAATATAATTTAAAAGTCCATTGACACAAAAAGCAGACTACTGGTGACATTAAAAAACTCCTTTAAAAGGAGTATGTACGTATGTACTTAGTGCAACCAAATAAACAAGTTTGTCTTATTTTGGCAATTAATCTTACGACTGCACTCAAACACACTCTTTGTGCCCGTTAGGCAAGTGTTGCACTTGAAGTCATCACCATCATTTATCACCCACTACGCAATCATTTTATAACAAACAATGTTACTTACCATTATGGTTCGTGAACGTAAAGCATCGTCACGCAGTGTTACTTTATTCAGTGTCCGGTTGAAACATGATTCTCTTCAAAGTGAAGGGAACAGAATATGAATTGTTTTTGTTGACATCTTTTTTAAAACACTGATTGTTTCCAGCAAAATTTTCTTTTTTCGTTTATTAGCAGGCAGCCTTGAAAGTAAAACGTAAAACCAATAAAGAACCATAATAATATAACATTATCGATAAACAAAAATGTCATGCATGCATTACTCTATCCCTACAAAAACAAGAAAATGATTTCATGAAATACAACTGTTAAAAAGAAAAGCAAACGGGAAATTATGAATGCTTTTTACATAAACTCTTCAACGAATACATAATCTTTTGTTTAATAACTAAATCTAAAGGTATTTCAGCTAAAATTAAGTATACGTACTGGTGCAAAGTTATGTTCGGGTGATTTCCGCTTCTTTTGATGCCAAATCCGATTATATTGCAATTGGGCATCTTGCTATTGACGACTTCCACTAAACAACCGAGTTCAAACGCAATAACACAGCAAAATTACTCCAAAATTCACAAAATATATCCATTGTTTACGAGCATTTGACAGTTGACGTACCCAACTTTGGTACCAAACACTGAGAGGATGAAATGGCGAACTGGCCGCAAATAGGTATTTCAATGAAGATAGGAATGAAGGGTTGCCATTATAGTAACTGTCAAAAATACTACTAGCCTTTTTCACTTATGCAAAATTAAGAAAATTAAAAAGAGATAGCAGTATTTTTATGATTTTGGGGTCGATATGCCACATATTTGTATAACTGTTTTTTCTATAGTCAAACATGTCCAGTCCATATAATTTCTAGGTCGATGGTACAGTGTCAAATCGTTATTGACAAATTGATTTGACAATAATTTTCTAAATGTTGGCAATATATTAGGCGTGGATTAGGCGCGGTATAAAAGTCAAAACAAACGTTTGGATACGCCGGCCGGACCAAATCCGCGTACCAAATCCGTTCTTGCTATACACACGATCGGACCGGACCGGAAAATATGGCAAAAAAAAGACTGGACAGTTGCTTCACGCGGTGCTACCAACTCCTGGAAGTATTTAGTTTAATCGCAATTTATAAAAAATAATCATTAATTTGGTTTTGTAATATTTATTTTGTAGAAGACTTTGATTTTTTCTGGTAAGCAAGTATTCTGAGTCTTCTGGTATCGGCCGCGACTTACAAGTTGTAGGTCGTGAGTTCAAACCCAGGCAGGCGCTTTACTTTGTGTAATTTATTTCATCACCACTGCTCTCAAAACGGTGAAGGAAACCGGCTTGTCCTAGAATCAAAAATTCGAAGACATGTGACATCCACCAACCCGCACTAGGCCCGTGTGGTGGATTACGGCCCACACCCTCTCACAGAGAGGAGGCCTGTGCCCCAGTAGTGGGGACAATAAAAGGCTGATGGTAAGTATTCTGAGAAGAATTGCATTAGGTGTCGTTCTCCCAGTGCCTAAAACAATTATAAATAAAAAGTCCCAAAAAATAGATAAATATCCCGTAAAAAAATCCCATCCCTCTTATTTACCCCTGTACTATTTATGCTTAGTTATTGATAAATAATTCATTTTACCCCTGTACTATTTATGCTTAGTTATTGATAAATAATTCATTACAGAATAATAATATAGAGTTTATTAGACAAAACATCAGGGTACAATATTATTTGACATAGGTACAGCCACTGACTTATAAATCATATGGACTGGGCATACCTACAAGAAAAACGTGCCATACCTACACTTCACTGAGAGGATAAAATGGCGGATAATAGGGTAGCCCATATTGATATCTCTTTAATAAAAACGTCGATAAAAGATTGTGAGAATGTGTTCATATTGTTACGGTACAATAACAACGGCTATTTTTACCAGTGGCATTGAGGTAATATGTTACTACGTAATAGAGAGGCTGTCATAAAAGCAAAGGAAATGCTACATTTTGACAAGAGTAACTAATGTTCGCGCTGAAACAATAATTAATCGTCTTAACAAAACCGTATAGACACGTAGCGCTAGAACGCTTCTAAGGTGTAGTTTTCTCGCGACCAGAAGGTCAGAAGCGCTGTTATTTTCCAGAACCCCGCAATACATAGTTTCCTTTCTACCCGACTGCGCGACGCAAGGGAGGGAAAAAATGAAAGTTGACTAACTATACTAAGTGGGGTATCAAAATAAAGGGTTCGAGGAGGCGATTCCAAAAATCTAACTCACTGAAGTGTATAAAACAAAAATAAAAAACATTTTCAAAAACCCGACTTAAAAAATCAAATGAAAAGTTCCAAACAAGTCACTTTTCAAGCAGTCTGATGTAGTTGGTTGCATGAAATCAATAATTGAACTAAAATAACTCCCACCAACTTGTTTTTCAGCCAGGTTTTTTTTAAATAATATTTTTTTTTATTTGAAGTCAGTTTTTTTTAGTGTCTTGGAATTTATCCTTTTAGCTATTACAAGAAACGAAATGCATTAAGTAGGTACATCGAATATTTTGTGTCAATTAAAATGAAAAGTAACAGTGTTAGTGTTATTCTAGAGCCTTGCGTTAAGTAGACCTTCGAGACGGAGGCAACAAGTTCAAAGAAAACAAGTGACGCTGAATCCGCAGTGGGCTCCCGGCACGGACAACGGACATCTCCAATACATATGTTTTCTAACATGTAGATGATTTTTGGGTTTTAATTAAAAGTCAAAAATAATTATAATAAAGTCTTTATATGAAACAAATCAATCTCATTCATTTCTGAACAATACAATTTTGTTCAGGTAATTTCTGTGTGATATTCTTTCAGTAGAGTAGTAGTAGTTCTTCCCACAATATTCGTATCTCAAATTCATGTATACTATTACACTTTTAATTAATAAACAAAGCTTGGGGTTTTGAATTTAATAAATTAAAAAAAAAAACTACTGAAAGAAATTACTACTAAGAGATTTTTTTTTCGTTTGATTTCTAACTTTCTCATTAAGTCTCTTTTTGGACTTTTCTTCTTGGGACTGTTTTTGACATTTGTCATTTCTTAATCATTTTAAATGTGTACCTGAAATCAAATAAAATAAAAGTAAGCTTTAATAGATATTAAAGACAAGCGAGAGATATCTCCCACACAGTCTTAATTCAGTCGATGACATAAATTATCATTGAGATCAAATTCGCAAATAATGATGACAAGAAAAACTGAAGCTAGTCATACCGATACTATGGCGGCGAGTCTCTGAGGTGGCGATTCTCTATGGCGGCGAGTATCTGAGGCGGCGAGAATCTGAGACGGCGAGTATCTGAGGCGGCGAGTATCTCATGCGGCGAGTATCTGGGTCTGTGGGGCGGCGAGTATCTGAGTCTATGGGGCGGCGTGTCTGTGGGCGGCGAGAATCTGAGGCGGCGAGTATCTGAGACGGCGAGTCTATGTGGCGGAGTCATTGGGCGGCGAGTCTCTGATGCGGCGAGTCTAAGGCGGCGAGAATCTATGGCGGCGAGTCTCTGAGGCGGCGAGTCTCTGAGGCGGCGAGTCTGAGGAGGAGAGGCTATGTGGCGGCTAGTCGGGTACGGTACGGGTTGGCGAGTCTTTGGGGCGGCGAGTCTATAAAGCGACGAGTATCTGATGCTGAGAGTATTTGATGCAGCGAGTCTCTGAGGCGGCAAGTATCCTAGGCGGCGAGTATCTCATGCGGCGAGAATCTGAGGCGGCTAGTATCTGAGGCGGCGAGTATATGAGGCGGCGAGTCTCTGAGGCGGCGAGTCTCTGAGGAGGCGAGAGTACGAGGTGGCGAGTCTATGGGGCGGCGAGTATATGGTGCAGTGAGTATCCTAGGCGGCGAGTATCTGATGCGGCGAATATCTCATGCGGCGAGTATCTCATGCGGCGATTATCCGATGCGGTGAGTCTATGTGGCGGCGAGTCTCTGACGCGGCGAGTCTAAGGCAGCAAGTATCTCATGCAGCGAGCATCCCATGCAGCGAGAATCTGAGGCGGCTAGTATCTGAGGCGGCGAGTATATGAGGCGGCGAGTCTCTGAGGCGGCGAGTCTCTGAGGAGGCGAGAGCACGGGGTGGCGAGTCTATGGAGCGGCGAGTATATGGTGCAGTGAGTATCCTAGGCGGCGAGTATCTGATGCGGCGAATATCTCAAGCGGCGAGTATCTCATGCGGCGATTATCCGATGCGGTGAGTCTATGTGGCGGCGAGTCTCTGACGCGGCGAGTCTAAGGCAGCAAGTATCTCATGCAGCGAGCATCCCATGCGGCGAGTCTATGTGGCGTGTATCTCATGCGGCGAGTATCTGATGCGGCGAGTCTGAGGCGGCGAGTCTCTGAGGTGGCAAGTCTAAGTCGGCAAGTATCTAGCGAGTGCCTGAGGCGGTGAGTGGCGAGTATATGGGGCGGTGAGTATCTGATGCAGCGAGTATCCGATGCAGCGAGTATCTGATGCAGCGAGTATCCTAGGCGGCGAGTATCTAAAGCGACGAATATATTATGCGTCGAGTATCTGAGGCCGTGTGTAAATGTGGCGGCGAGTCTCTGATGCGGCGACTCTAAGGCGGCGTGTCTATGGGGCGGCGAGTCTCTGAGGAGGCGAGTCTATGGGGCGGCGAGTCTCTGAGGCGACAAGTATCTCATGCGGCGAGTATATCATGCGGCGAGTATCTCACGCGGCGAGTATCTCATGCGGTGAGTATCTCATGCGGCGAGTCTCTGAGGCGGCGAGTGTCTATGGCAGCGAGTCTCTGAGGCGATGAGTGGCGAGTCTATGGGGCGGCGAGTACCTGATGCAGCGAGTATCCTAGGCGGCGAGTACCTGATGCGGCGAATATCTCATGCGGCGAGTATCTGATGCGGCGAGTCTCTGAGGCGGCGAGTCTCTGAGGCGGCCAGTCTAAGTCGGCAAGTATCTAGCGAGTCCCTGAGGCGGTGAGTGGCGAGTATATGGGGCGGTGAGTATCTGATGCAGCGAGTATCTGATGCAGCGAGTATCTGATGCAGCGAGTATCCTAGGCGGCGAGTATCTAAAGCGACGAATATATTATGCGTCGAGTATCTGAGGCCGTGTGTATATGTGGCGGCGAGTCTCTGATGCGGCGACTCTAAGGCGGCGTGTCTATGGGGCGGCGAGTCTCTGAGGAGGCGAGTCTATGGGGCGGCGAGTCTCTGAGGCGACAAGTATATCATGCGTCGAGTATCTCATGCGGCGAGTCTCTGAGGCGGCGAGTGTCTATGGCAGCGAGTCTCTGAGGCGGTGAGTGGCGAGTCTATGGGGCGGCGAGTACCTGATGCAGCGAGTATCCTAGGCGGCGAGTACCTGATGCGGCGAATATCTCATGCGGCTAGTATCTGAGGCGGTGAGTCTATGTGGCGGCGAGTCTATGTGGCGGCGAATCTCTGATGCGGCGAGTCTAAGGCGGCGAGTATCTATAGCGGCTAGTATCTGAGGCGGTGAGTCTATGTGGCGGCGAGTCTCTGATTCGGCGATTCTAAGGCGGCGAGTATCTATAGCGGCGAGTCTCTGAGGCGGTGAGTCTATGTGGCGGCGAGTCATTCGGTGGCGAGTCTATTGGGCGGCGAGTCTCTGAGGCGGCAAGTATCCTAGGCGGCGAGTACCTGATGCGGCGAATATCTCATGCGGCTAGTATCTGAGGCGGTGAGTCTATGTGGCGGCGAGTCTATGTGGCGGCGAATCTCTGATGCGGCGAGTCTAAGGCGGCGAGTATCTATAGCGGCTAGTATCTGAGGCGGTGAGTCTATGTGGCGGCGAGTCTCTGATGCGGCGATTCTAAGGCGGCGAGTATCTATAGCGGCGAGTCTCTGAGGCGGTGAGTCTATGTGGCGGCGAGTCATTCGGTGGCGAGTCTATTGGGCGGCGAGTCTCTGAGGCGGCAAGTATCCGAGGCGGCGAGTCCATAAAGCGGCAAGTATCTGAGGCTTCGAGTATCTGATGCAGCGAGTCTCTGAGGCGGCAAATATCCTAGGCGGCGAGTATCTGAGGCGGCGAGTATCTGATGCGGCAAGTCTCTGAAGCGGCGAGTATCTGAGGCTGCGAGTATCTGAGGCGGCGAGTATCTTTTTCGGCAAGTCTGTTAGGCGGCGAGTCTATGGGGCGGCGAGTCTATGGGATATAATTAGTCGTCTTAACATTTTCTCGCGACCAGAAGGTCAGAAGCGCCGTGATTTTCCAGAACCCCGCAATACGTAGTTTCCTTTCTACCCGACTGCGCGACGCAAGGGAGGGAAAAAATGAAAGTTGACTAACTATACTAAGTGGGGTATCAAAATAAAGGGTTCGAGGAGGCGATTCCTTAAATCTAACTCACTGAAGTGTATAAAACAAAAATAAAAAACATTTTCAAAAACACGACTTAAAAAATCAAATGAAAAGTTCTAATCAAGTCACTTTCAAGCAGTCTGATGTAGTTGGTTGCATGAAATCAATAATTGAACTAAAATAACTCCCACCAACTTGTTTTTCAGCCAGATTTTTTTAAATGACATTTTTTTTTATTTGAAATCAGTTTTTTTTAGTGTCTTGGAATTCAAGCTTTTAGCTATTACAAGAAACGAAATGCATTAAGTAGGTACAACGAATATTTTGTGTCAATTAAAATGAAATGTAAAAGTAACAGTGTTAGTGTTATTCTAGAGCCTTACGTTAAGTAGACCTTCGAGACGAAGGCAACAAGTTCAAAGAAAACTAATGACGCTGAATTCGCAGTGGGCTCCCGGCACGGACATCTCCAATACATATGTTTTCTAACATGTAGATGATTTTTGGGTTTTAATTCATTCATTTCTGAACAACACAATTTTGTTCAGGTAATTTCTGTGTGATATTCTTTCAGTAGAGTAGTAGTTCTTCCCACAATATTTGTATCTCAAATTCATGTATACCTCTATTACACTTTTAATTAATAAACAAAGCTTGGGGTTTTGAATTGCTTGGGGTATTTATTATTACTGAAGAGATTTTTTTTTCGTTTGTTTTCTAACTTTCTCACTAAGTCTCTTTTTGGACTTTTCTTCTTGGACTGTTTTTGACATTTGTCCTTTAATTTTTTAATCATTTTAAATGTGTACCTGAAATCAAATAAAATAAAAGTAAGCTTTAATATATATTGAAGACAAGCGAGAGATATTTCCCACACAGTCTTAATTCAGTCGATGACATATTATCATTGAGATCAAATTCGCAAATAATGATGACAAGAAAAACTGAAGCTAGTCATACCGATAAATCTGGCGCAGCAGAGGTGCTAGCGGCTAGACCTGGTGCAGTGGAGGTGGTAACAGCCAAATCTGGTGCAGCGGAGACGTTAGCTGCTAAACCTGGCGCAGCGGACGTGCTGGTGACTAAATACCATATTTAGAGCACCATATCCAGATGTTGAGAGTTCGTCTTGATTTTGATCACTTTCAATTAAAATGCCAGACATATTTGATGGAATTGCAGGCTGTAAACAAGCATTAAAATTATTATTATCTTTGATGTTTCTCAGAGAAGAGTTCTCGTTCGGTCGTGAGTGCACTTCTCACTCACTCGCTCAATAGCTCACTAGTTCAGTAGCTCTCGAGTGGATAATGAGCTAAATAATCGTACATAAGCTCACTTAATGTTCACCTCACCCAAGTTTTCACAGGGAGATTTTTACAGAATAACACAGCTAATATACTTAAAAGTCCTCATAATATAATTTAAAAGTCCATTGACACAAAAAGCAGACTACTGGTGACATCAAAAAACTCCTTTAAAAGGAGTATGTACGTATGTACTTAGTGTAACCAAATAAACAAGTTTGTCTTGTTTTGGCAATTAATCTTAGAACTTCACTCAAACACACTCTTTGTGCCCATTAGGCAAGTGTTGCACTTGAAGCCATCACCATCATTTATCACCCACTACGCAATCATTTTATAACAAACAATGTTACTTACCATTATGGTTCGTGAACGTAAAGCATCGTCACGCAGTGTTACTTTATTCAGTGTCCGGTTGAAACATGATTCTCTTCAAAGTGAAGGGAACAGAATATGAATTGTTTTTGTTGACATCTTTTTTACAACACTGATTGTTTCCAGCAAAATTTTCTTTTTTCGTTTATTAGCAGGCAGCCTTGAAAGTAAAACGTAAAACCAATAAAGAACCATAGTAATATAGCATTATCGATAAACAAAAATGTCATGCATGCACTACTCTATCCCTACAAAAACAAGAAAATGATTTCATGAAATACAACTGTTAAAAAGAAAGGCAAACCGGAAATTATGAATGCTTTATAGATAAACTCTTCAACGAATACAGAATCTTTTGTTTAATAACTAAATCTAAAGGTATTTCAGCTAAAATTACGTACTGGTGCAAAGTTATGTTCGGGTGATTTCCGCTTCTTTTGATGCCAAATCCGATTATATTGCAATTGGACATCTTGCTATTGACGACTTCCACTATACAACCGAGTTCAAACGCAATAACACAGCAAAATGACTCCAAAATTCACAAAATATATCTATTGTTTACGAGCATTTGACAGTTGACGTACCCAACTTTGGTACCAAACACCGAGAGGATAAAATGGCGAACTGGCCGCAAATAGGTATTTCAATGACGATAGGAATGAAGGGTTGCCATTATAGTAACTGTCAAAAATACTACTAGCCTTTTTCACAATTTTTTTTTGCAAAATTAAGAAAATTAAAGCGAGATGAGATAGCAGTATTTTTATGATTTTGGCTTCGATATGCCATATATTTGTATAACTGTTTTTTCTATAGTCAAACATGTCCAGTCCATATAATTTATATGTCAATGGGTACAGCACTACAATGACAACCTTATAGTTACATTTTATAAGAGTTGGCTACACTGCCGATTTAGGATTCCGATTTAGGAGTCCAATTCAGGATAGTGTACCTAGTCGCTGGCTTCCTAGTTAGATTGTTCCTAAATTGGGTACCTTGAAATCGGAAGGTGTATTTGAGCCTTTAGCCATTGACATTTTAACTGGTTTTATTTTATTTGTCTGTATCTGACACAATCTGACATCTGTAGTGTCTGTGTGTGTCTGTGTGGGTCTGTGTTAAGTCTGTGTGTTGCGAATGTAATGCAATGCATGTTGCGTTAATATTATTGTTACTTTTATTTATTTATCATTAACAGTAACTCATGCAATGGTAATTAAGTAAGTCGGAGTATGTGAAGTGAATTAAAATTTATTGTCATAGCGGTTTTAAGCTTCACTCCAGTTAGAACAAAATGGAAGAGGAGATAAGATGTTTTGTTTGTAAAGAATTCTACAGGGAACCAGTATTACTACCTTGTGGGCATGCCCTTTGTAGAGTTTGTGCAGTAAACTTACAGACTCATATACACGAAGGAGATAATTCTGCAGCCTCGAACGATTATCAAGAAGCGGACAAAGCCTCAGTGTCTAGCGAAACTGACAGTGGAGTAGTATGTGGATCAAGGCCTAACAGTTACGCAGGAACCCCGGCTGCACCCGCGTATTCGAGCGCAGCATTTTCAATAGCATGCCCATCCTGCAGTAAGTTAGTTTACTTGGACGATAATGGAGCAGAGGGACTTCCACCATTTCGCGTTATGCGAACTATTGTTGAGCGGTTCGGAGGTGTTACGGGTGCTCCGCCTGCTGAGGAGGCCTGTCAGATGTGCGAAGGTGAGCGGCGCGCGGCGGTGGTTCGGTGTGAGCAGTGCTCGGTGCGCTACTGCGCGGGCTGCCGCGACGCCTGGCACCCCACGCGCGGCCCGCTGGCGCAGCACGAACTGCGGCCGCTGGGCACCACATGCTCCGACCACGGCTCGCCCCCTGTCCTCTACTGCAATACCTGCCTCGTGCCTATCTGTCAGCGCTGTCTCGCTGAAAGGCACTCAACACATGAAACACAGGCATTATCTGTTGCTGCCAGAGCTCATAAGGTAAAGCAAAAGTTGGTTCAAAGATGAAATTTTTTCAAAATTGTTCAAAACTAATTATAATCCCAATCTCTTCCTTTACTCTGCTCCCCTACTATTTAATTTCATTATTATTGGAGGCATTTGGTTGACTGAAATAAAACTAGTTTGCTGATTATTGGCACATATTCAACATTGTTTTACTATTTTTATT
Source organism: Polia nebulosa (assembly GCA_951329385.1). Classification (NCBI taxonomy): domain Eukaryota; kingdom Metazoa; phylum Arthropoda; class Insecta; order Lepidoptera; family Noctuidae; genus Polia; species Polia nebulosa. Next base: position 16,567,896 of record OX589590.1, read on the forward strand.
TCAGACTGAATTATCACAATCATTGCAACATCTATCTGAACAAGCCAAAGCCATGACAGAATATATACAGTTAGTTAAAGGAACAGGTGAAAAAATTAATGTAAGTACAAATAAGAGGCTAAATTTAGTGTATTTAAAAGCTGTATTGTCCAACCACAAGGTAAAACTCCCACCAAGAATGGAATAATCCCGCCAATGTATAATAACAAGATTTATTATAAAAAGTTTCATGTGCGATGTGCAGGCTCAATATCATCATCATCATCATCAAACATGAATCACTGTCCACGATTTGTTCTAAATAGTCTGACAAATCTATTAATAACAGTGGTTTGAAACAAATTTGCCATCATGGAACCTTAGTATGGAATCAAAGGTGTTCTAACTTTAATCTTTAATCTCACTACAAAATGACACCAATTGCGGCCTTGCTGAATGGTTCCGGTGGCAGTTCTTTGTCTTTTCGAGTCTCCAGGCTTTCTCCAGTCCAGACACAGTCACATCTTTTTCATCTGGGTGAGTACTGATCTGGGTTTTGTCAATGAAAAGGCAATATTCACACATGTCTTGGTCCTCACATTCTTCACTTTGATGCTGCCTTGCCTATTGTAATCTGTGTGGTCGTCTTTGCCATGTGTTCAGTTGTGCTGTCCAGGACCTCCTTGATCGTAGTCCAAATAGGTGTAAGCAATTCTGATTGGTTTGAGTGCTAATTACACTTCCGATTGCAACTGTGATTTGATTTGAGTGACAATGACTGTAGGATCATGGGCAGTCAGCAGTCTGATACAACAGCAGCTACTATGAGCTCTATATCTAATCAAAGTTTTTTCAAGTTTACAAATTTTTTAGCACTTCACTTTTTGTGATGTGTGTATAGTGGATGCACATCCACTGTAGTAATTGTTACTTCTAGTTTTGGGCCTAAAATGGTAACTAGTGCTTCCAAGCTGGGTACATAGTAGCCTGTGAAAGTGATGGCTGACACCTTGCAGGGCATCCTAGAATGGATTATGTAGGTAGGTTAAGATTTAACAAAAATTTAGAACAATACTGACTTTATTTTCTAGTAATAGACAAAAGCCAATATTGCATTCCAGGAAATCTAGTATAGTTTATCTTTTAAAGTATCACTACAAAGTGTTACTGTTAACAGAGGACTTTAATCCTAATCTTGTTTAAATAAGATTAAAGCGTGTGTTATTTCACAAAAATGTGTCTTTATTTTTAAAACAGGAATCTTGTGAAGAGTTGGAAAAACAAATAGACCACACTTGTGCTGAAGTAACCCGTGCCATAGAGAGGAGACGAGATGAGCTCATTCGTGCAGCTCGGAACACACGGTCTCAGGCCATAACCAACATGCGGTCTCTCACATCTCATGCTGCCCAGAAACTGCGGGAAGCAACTGCACTGTTACACTTCTCCATTGAAGCTCTTAAAGAATCTGACCATGCAGCTTTTCTACAGGTATGAACATTAAATGGTGCTATCCAATCATTTGGATGATTACATTGTCTAAAAAACTGTAGGTATCACTTAAAAAAAAATAAAACACTGTAAAAAACAACTAAAAAGTTCCAAACAAGTCACTTTTCAAGCTGTCTGATGAAGTTGGTGGCAGTTATTTTAGTTCAATTATTGATTTCATGCCACTAATTACATCAGACTAATTGAAAAGTGACTTGTTTAGAACTTTTTAGATGTTTTGTACAGTCGGGTTTTATGAAAATATTCAATTTTTTTATTTTCTACGTTTTAAGTAGTGAGTTATTTTTTTGGAAACGCCTCCGCGAACCCTTTATTTTGATACCCCACTTAATATAGTTCGTCCACTTTAATTTTTTTCTTTTTCACAATATGGCGTCTGGTGATCGCCATATTGTATTTTGATTATTGTCATATCTGTAGTAGCGCTCGCAAGATTAAGGCGAATCAATTGACGTAAGAATTATCAAAATCGGCCCACGCGTTTGGTGTCTATAGTGCCACAAAGGAACAAACATACATATAAATATACATAGGCTGATAAACACCTTACCCTCCCTTGCGTCGCGCAGTCGGGTAAAACGTAGGAACATGTTTTTATTTGGTTTTATTATACAGCAATTTGTCTGGTCTTGAGAGTGAGATTGCTAATGAAGACCTCCCAAGTGTACCTAAAACGATAATACATTAAGAAATGTAGCTTCATGTTTTTGGCACACTGACTGATTTCTCAAATGTCTTCACAAATTGACAAGCTTATCAATATAATATTATTAGATTGACCTCATTCTAATGTGTGCTAGTATCAGCCAGCAAATAGTATTACATTATGTGCTGTCACACTGATAAAGCTTATCTACCATGTTACACATTAATAGGCCTCTTCGAAATTGATGCCATAAATAGCAATATGTTATTGATGATAAAATAATCCTATCCTACATGCGAAAGTTTGGATGTATGAATGTTTGTTTGTTACTTACTCAATCACGTCTAAATGTGTGAACGGATCTGGATGAAGTTGGGCACAGAGATAGATTATGGTCTAGAAGAATACACTAGTTTTTATCTCAGGAATATGTTCCCTTGGCATAATTTTTGACTTTTATGCAAACAGCAGCTTGCTGGCAGAAGCTAATGTACAGGAAAAAGCAATATTTCAGTTAAATGTTTTTTGTTATCCCAGATGTCTCCTATCAATGAATAAAGCTTTATATTTAAGAAATGTAAACAAATCATTTAACACTTATGAGTATAATAATAATATATTAGACAGTTCTAACCAAAACAATATTGTTTTTCTTGGAGCATGCACCATACATATTTGAAGTACCTTCATGAATAATTCACTCTATTCGCCGACTAATTTGTAAAGCAACGTTTTCATTGCGCAGCTGGTATGTTGTACCTTATTAATAAAATAGTCCTTGTAAAAATGATTATTTTGTTTTGTCAGGTGGGGAACATATTGTCGGCGCGGGCGCAGGAGACCGCGTCCAATCTGTGCTCGTCGCTGGACTCCCCTCCCGCCGCCCCCGCGCTCACCCTCGACGTCGAGCCAGTACTACGTACTGTCAGAAGTATGAACTTCGTGGAATGCATACGTAAGATCACCAATAACTATAAGCTACCTTCATGTAAAGTAAAACAATGTCCTGTTTTAAAACTAAATTTTCTTTCCCAATTTTCTTTTGCGTACATTGGATATACAGCTGCGGAATGTCTAATGAAATCATCAGGTAAATAAAGAATTATTATTACACATTTTGCCATTTATTCTTACTTGCGGTTTTCTCTTACTGTTAAGACTTAACCAAGTACATATAAACATTATGAAGCTGCAGCTGCTACCATCTGAGTTCCACAACCCAATCTATGGTAGACTATTGTTTAGGTTGAAATATTTGGGTATCTGTCCTGGCTTGGTACTCGTTCGCTCGTTCTGTTAGCTAAAACACAAGAACAATAATTGATCCACTTTTGTTTTGATACATACACAATCATAATGTTATATTATGAGGAACGTTTTGAGTATGGATGTAAAGGGTGATCCAATTCTAGCTTCCTATGTTTCATTGAAAAAAAAAAACTTACAAAATGTCATATTATTCAAGTTATATTATAATTTAGAATCATTCATTTATTATGTAAGGATGATGTCAGAACAATCACGACCTTACATTGTGCAGCAGCTGATTCACTAGTTCGTTTTTGACGACTATTTCGTCGATTTAGGGAATTGTCTCGGCAATTACTAGAGTTTTAGGTGCTCCACCGTTGCAAGTTTGTTGGTATAAACACATCTATTAAGAACAACCCGCAACAACATGAAACCCCGGCGATAAAGAGCATGAAAATGTGCAGCAAAATGATTGAACTGACCGTAATTTTCCTGGAAAAGTCGACACAAATGTTGTTTCTGTATAGAACTACTGAAAAATTAACGCTTTGAGAGGTTGTTTTAGGATCACGAGATTCATATCGCAAATGAATTGTTTCAAGATAACATTTGACGTGTAACATGAAACACGCCTCATAAATAACAGTAATTCAAACTTAACAACTTCGAATTGGATCACTCTTTACATGACTATAAAAGTAGATCGTGTGAAAGTTGATGTGTCCAGAAAGTGAAATGACGACTAATATTATAGAAGTAGAAGAGATGTTGCGCCAACCCCAAATAAATTGGGAAAAGGACAAGATGTTGATGCGTGTCCGTGATGACATGAAAATAATTAAATTTACATCTACACGAGCTGACCCTAAGGCCGGGCTAGTTTTAACATAATCTGATGCTAACACAGCACCTGGCGCCCCGGAGATGGCGGTAGAAGCGTGCGCAGCGCGCGGCTGCTCGTGCACGCTGGCGTGGCGCGCGCCCGCGCAGCCGCACGCCGTGCGCGGCTACGTGCTGGAGCTCGACGACGGGCTGGGCGGACCCTTCCGGGTAAGCGAGTTTCAAGGCCAACCCATTTGCGTAACAAACTTTCTATCACAGTCTGAAGAATTTTGGAAAATGCTGATCCATTGCTTTGCTTCATAGGTTTTTTTAACCTATGAAAACCTCTTCTGATCGACAATGCAATGAACTTTGTTCAACTGTCAAAATGGTGGCACCCACTGTCTTGGATATAAAAATATTATAGTTAAACTAAACTAACACGCTATAAGATTAGAGTGATGTCATTTTATTATAGTTAAACTAAACTAACACGCTATAAGATTAGAGTGATGTCATTTTATTATAGTTAAACTAAACTAACACGCTATAAGATTAGAGTGATGTCATTTTATTATAGTTAAACTAAACTAACACGCTATAAGATTAGAGTGATGTCATTTTATTATAGTTAAACTAAACTAACACGCTATAAGATTAGAGTGATGTCATTTTATTTTTCGTATTCTTTTCAGCAAACCCTTTCATTGGATACCAATATCATAGGAATGCATAAAAAAATACTATTCCTCCATATTGGATTTAGAATGATGTCACTGAACTAACCATGCATTGTCATCCAAACTAAACATGTACCTATGCAAAATTTCAGCTCAATCAGAAACTGGGAAGTGGGCCAAATTTAACTTCTAAGATTTCTTTGTGTGAGTTAAAAGAATCATGCATTGAATTTATAAAATCAAACTGATAAGTTTCGGACCTACTCACCTGCCATTGTCTCTTACAATAGTTGGCAAAGCATGAATTTGGTTGGTTGAAAGTTGCCAATTCACTACCAAAATCAAGTAAGTAGGTACCTACATACGTATAATGAGCACATTTCTAAAAATATTACATGGGACTTAAACATAGCTGGGTAAATTTGGGTGAACTAGATATACAGCATGTAACAAAAACCCTGTCCGATCCAATAAAGGCCTTTTTTTTTGTTTAACATACGTACTAGAAAAAATAGTAAAAAAAAATGTAACTCTTAAAAACAAAATGTTATAGATTTTTTATTTTTGTAGAATATGCGAAATGTAACACCGGCCGGCGAAATCTTTTCATTTTTACCTATTTTTATTTCAAACGATACCGCCCTGCACTAGCCGCGCTGTAGGCACTCTATCTCGCTCAGGCGGCGTCTTTAAAACGAAACAGTAGTCATGTCATTGGATTATTTCCCAGCACGCCAAAAAAAAAAAAATGAAATTTATACCTAAAGAAGATTCTGACTTACAAAATTATGAGTTTTGAATGTATGATAAATGAGTATTTGCCAAACGATTTTCTGCAAAATGAAGATTATGCTATTCGCTGTTATGCAAAATAATATTATGGCATAAAAAGTTCTGCTATAAAAGGTAGACCGATCTGAAACATTTGTAAAAAGAAGCATTTGCCAATTAAATGTTTATAAGAGTGAGAAATGATATAATTTTTTTTTAATAAGTTTTTTGTGAAATAAATTGTAAGTATACATTAGACACACTCTCTCACACACACTAGTACGTTGGAGCAATTATCAGTAATGCGATATAGTGTCTACTACCGCTAGGAGTTAATTAGGGTTTATTATTTTTATTCCAAAGATCATTATGTGTAAATATCATTGTGCGTTTATAACGTTATGCTTTATAACATTATGCTTTATAACATTATGCTTCATTATTATTATGTCAACTGTATTTATGGCAATAAATATTATGACAATATATTTTATGCTTATCAATAGGAAACCGTTTATTATTACGTATACTTTACCTACTAAAAAATACCAATATTTGGTACGGAACCCTTAATGTGCAAAATCCGACACGCACTTGGCCAGTCTTTTCAAGGAAGTCATACTCATTTTCCATTTTTTTAAAAATGGGCTATTCGAACAGTTAGTCAGCTGAAAAAAAATATTTTTTTTTGGGCTTTATATCCTGGCTGAAGTATATCTACAGCATGTAACAAAAACCCTGTCCGACCCTGAAGGGTATTATTTGGTATCGTACTGCGTACACATACAGGGTGGAGAAGACAATACGACAATAAATGAAAACACGGACAATACTAGTTTATAAGAATAAGTTTAAGCTATCAAAAATATCCTAACATCGAAAATAAAAAAATAAAAATTTCAAACAAACTAAATGGCATAAAACTAGAAACGAAATAGAACACCACTTATAAATATGAGTTCACTAACCTGTCGTAAGAGCGGCAACAACGCGCGGTCCTGTAGTGACTTGATTTTTTGGCTTTTAATTATGGATTAATGCTCAGTAAAATTACACTAAATCACAGATTATTTAGCACAGAATCACAGCTGCAAACCAATGCCAGCCCAAACATTGGCAGCAAATCTGTACTGGTGCGAAGTCTCCCGTCCTAGACGCGGATTCACGCGGCTCCAGTAACGAATATTCTGTCTGTTCCATAAACCGTTCCTTGTAAATGTACTTTCATCAGTCCACATCACATTGTACAAGAAATCCGGATTCTCGAAATGTTTATTTTCAATCCAGCGACAGAAGTTTTACCTAACTGGTTTGTCTCTAGGTAACAATGCATGCAATTTCTTGTATTTATACGGCTTCCGTTTGTCGCGTTTTAAAATTTAAGAATAGTTGTATGGTCAACACCTGAACTACACGTTGGGTTGCGTTAAAAAAAAACACGAAAACAATAAAAACTAAGCGTCTAATTTCGCACAATTCACTCACTGTTTAACTAAATACCTATTAAAACGTTACGTGTCCTGTCACCAAAATAAAGCGTCCAATTTCGCACTAATACCGTCGTAAATGAATTTACAAAAAACACGAGCGGCGGGGAAGTCCCTCAACAAGGCGGGCGCGCGGCGCGAACGAAAGTTAGCGGCATCTGAGGACGCGTGACTCGTCACAGGATCGCGGCGGCCGGCGACACACTAACATAAATTTGTTGTAGCAAATTTCTTCAAGAAAGCGAAGTAACAAACGAAACTAGATTTATCTCTTTCGCACACACTAAATTTTTTATTAATATTATGAGTGCATTGCAAATTCCGCATTCGTTACTTTCTTATCCCACTCTGATGACACGCTTTATGACTCTTATTACTCAGAGTTAAGGTATAATTTTCACTAAATCAGATGAAAATACTAATTTGGCGAAAGTGTTAAAGTAGCGAGTTGGCAACGTGGCTTTAATGTTTTGATGTTTATACCGATGTGGGTCGTTAACCTGACAGTGTTTCCCTATTATCAGATACATCATGTAGCAAATGTTAAAAATCGAAAATAATTTCCTGTGACTAAACTACTGGATATATTCAAATGATTTTTTGTATGTAGACTGAGAACGTCTTGAGGTATGCGAGGTTTAATTTAATGTCGTATTGTCATCACCACTCTGTATATGTAATCATTTAATGGATACGAGATTATTATTTTTCCCCAATGAAAATAATTAATTTAACAAAAAAAGGAAAACTTATCAAAGGTAACACTGAGCGCTCGACAAAGTTCACCTACAGTTTTGTGTCAAAGAAGCCGCCTGAGCGAGCTGGTCTTTTTGATCATTTGTTAAAGAGTGCCTACAGCGCGGCTAGTGCAGGGCGGTATCGTTTGAAATAAAAATAGGTAACATACACCCAATCACCCAATTATGACTTTTTATATTTATGGCTCATGGTCATGATTAATACACTAATAAATATTATGCCTCAAAAATTTATGCAACTCAAAATTATGCCAAAACAAATAAGACCAAATATTGTTGTGCTAACCTTTGCCTTATGCCAAAGTAGTATTATGCCACAGTATTATTATGCTAATAAAAGTTATGCGAAAGCGTTATGCCAAACAATATTATGCCTTAAAATTTTATGCCAAGACAGGAATTCCCATAGTAAACATTATCACCAAATTTCAAGTTAATAGGGAAATTAAAAAATTCTTCGTAACAAAATTTTGTGACAGACGACGGACGGACAGACAGACAGACGGACACGTGAATGACAACAATAGGGCTCCGTTTGGACCCTTCGAGTACGGAACCCTAAAAAGTAGTTAATTTCCATGGGTAGAAGCAGTGTCTAAATTATAACCACGCCTTTCTGTTACACAAACATGTAACATTAATACTATTCGGATAATACAGGCTTGATGGTATGTGTTCTACCAATATTAATGAGTAAGTTTTAATTTTTGACTAGACGGGAATATAAGCATCGTAGATTTATCAGCTATTCCTACCTAAGACGTTCTTGATTCATATAGTTTTGATTACCATAACATGCCTCATTATTTTCGCTCACCGACCATGCTCATCTCATTACTCAAACTGAGTTATTTTATAGCACATCATTTCATCATTATCTTTGTTTGTCTAACGTAAGCTAATGCGGCGGCCTTGTGGCGTATTTTATAGGAAGATAAGCAATCGTACCATTTAAAATGGTTCCTTTTTTAATGCTATCTCATTGTTTACCGAAATGTTTTTAACTAATTATCATTTAGAATTAGGCTCGAGTAATAATAACATGATAACTGGCGTCTTTTAAGTTTTTGTTTTGATAAAGATGTTCTTAATGACAACAATGGCCTAATGTATGTTTTTAAATTCCGCCTGTTATTACTAATAAAGTATAGCATATAGCGCCATCAAATAATGTAGCTTGCTAAAAGAGATTTTTTTTTAGAATTGTATTTTATTCCCGGAGATTACCCCTTACATGATGCCCTTGAGTCAATTGAGAAACAAGCCAAGAGGATCAACGTCAATGATAGGCTCGTTGAGTCGAAACTCCAAAGTCTTGAACATAGACGCCGAGTTGCTAGCCTGTCGGTTTTCTATCAGTTACATTTTGGGGAGTGTGCGACGAAATTGTATAATTTGATTCCGCCAAGCCCGTTTCATCAACGGACCACAAAACGTACGGCGAAGTGCCACCGGTTCATGGTGGACATCCCACCCATACGCACAAAGCGTTTTGAGAAAACATTCATTGTGCGTACAGCTAGGGAGGGGAATTCCCTACCGGAGTCTGTGTTTCCTGATAGCTACAACCTGAGAGTCTTTATAGGTTACTTCTAGGCAAGCGTGCTCCATCTTCGACCACATCATCGCTTACCATCAGGTGAGATAGTGGTCAAACGCGTGCCTATCAACAATTATAAAAAATAAAAAAACATACAAACTTACAAACAAATACATCTGTAATATTGTGTCTTATTCTCATGCTTGCAGGAAGTATACTGCGGGCGAGAAACTGTTTGCACCATAGATGGACTTCACTATGCTTCACTGTACAGTGCTCGAGTGAAGGCTTTCAACGGCGCAGGAGAAGGGCCATACAGTGAAGTCATCGGGCTACAGACATCGCCAGGTATATTTCGAAATTTTACCAAAGTTCTTGTAACTACATTCATTGATCGACCGCAATCGAAACTAGCACTGAATGCTGATGGCCTGTGATTTTATAGTCGTGATCGTGACTTTCACGTTTTTATGAAATTCGGTTAAAAATTACTGCAAAATGTGAGGAAATAACAGTCATACTTCACTGTCGTACTAACCGTAATATTGCCGTACCTACCTAGTGTTAAAACTATAATTTATAGAATCAATAAACTACTCGTACATTTTATCATTTGTAAGCTCAAGTCACAGGCACCATCATACAGTACGGCAAGTATTAACACCTTTTTAGCATTGAAAGTGTAGCCAGCTTATGGGCTTCTGCTAGGGTCGCGGATAAATTTGAAGTAGAGTCACCGCAGTCAGTGAGAGTCTGACACGTCCTCCACCCAGAGCGGGAGAAGTTATTTAATGATTTCCCACTCTATAAAAAAAGCATTAGAGCTTGGCTATCTAATACCAAACTCAGTTGTTGTAACATACCAAATATTTCTTACTAGCACTCCGCCCGCGACTTCGTCCGCGTGAATTTCAAAAATATTTATAGCTTAAAGCACTCACAAATGTTTAGCTTTCTACTGGTGAAAGAATTTTCAAAATCAGTTCAGGAGATCCAGAGATTACCCCCTACAACCTCACAAACTTTACCTCTTTATAATATTAGTATTTCATATGAGGAACACTTTTTTTTTGGGTTAGAAATCATCCAGTGAAATCTCGCTCTGGGTGGAGCGGGAGGGCGTGTCAGACTCTTACTGACTATAACCCACCCCTGTTCCTTCCCTACCTGAGTGCCCAGGGGAGCGGTAATTACGAATTTATCCGCTACCACATGATGAATCTTAAAAAGTGTAATTGTTCCAGTGGCATGGTTCTCATGGGACGCCCGCTGCGCGGAGGCGGAGGGCGGCGTGGCGCTGAGCGCGGACGGGCTGGGCGCGGCGGCGGCGGGCTGGCAGGCGCGCGTGGCGCTGGCCGACCAGCCGCTCGCGCGCGGCCGCCACTACTGGCGCCTGCGCATCGACCGCTACGACGGCGACGCCGACCCCGCCTTCGGGATCGCGAGGGCTGATGTTGCCAGGGATAAGATGCTCGGTTAGTGGCATGTTCTAAAGACAAAAATAAGGAAGATCTCGACAGGGATATAAGCGTGTTGCGGAGGTCTGACGAATGTCAGATGGTGTGCCAAAGAAAATCTGAAGCGCATCATACCATGTGCACCGTACCTCGTTTCAACCTGAAAATGTGTGTGATGTAAATGAAAAACCATTAACATTTTAAAAACGTCTTTATTTTTCATAATTGAATCATTCCTCACCTTTCCAATCCAGTCACCTTTCAAGATCAGCAGGGAGTTTAAAAAACGAAAGGCTCGGAAGAAGCCGAGTTCATACAACAGTACACTGCGCAATACGCTCGAGGCATTTTAAAACGGTCCGTGGCTCAACTCAAGAGATAAACGTATAACACGACCACTGATCTCGACACGGCAGCCGCAACTGCGCGCACCGCGACTTTCGCTTAGGGCTAGCGTAGATGCGCGCGTCTGTTTGTGTGCCATTTCGAACGTTTGTACGTAGTTTCCGTACTATCCATATTTATACTGAGTCTCAGATCCGCCCCCTTAGCCAAAATACATTTCTGTTAACATTAACGCTAACGCTTCGTGCAAAATGTATGCCAACGACATTACTGGGCGTGAGTCACGTGACAGTTCTCTCCGCAGGTAATGTCCTTGCCATACATTTTGCATGAAGCGTTGGCGTTAACGTTAACAGAAATGTATTTTGGCTAAGGGGGCCGGTCTCTCCGAGAGGTTATGGTTGGGCGGTTGAACTTGTCCTTATAGGCTGTCTCAGAATGGTGCAATGCCAGGCGTGTCTTTTTTCCGCTAAAAGGAGCCAATTTCACCCGGCTCGCATCTTTCCGAGGTGTAACCGTGCCGATAACCGACCAACGTGAGCTTGAAATTGGTTATTCAATGAAGCAGCAATCAGCATTTCAAATATTGGTATGGTTGGCATGGTGGACATGGCGGTGACGGCACATGTCGGTTTGTGCATCCTTTTTCTATCACTTGACAATTAACTCTCCCACCAGATTTGAAAAGTTTCTAACTTACAAAATTTTTAACAGATTTGAAAAATTCATTTTTGGATCAAGCAAAGTTAGCAAGTTTTTCTTACAATAAAAAAAAGTTGATTACCCTATTGTTTTTAATTAAGTGTTCTACCACGGCTACTAATAAGCTGTTCCTACTTCCTAAATAGTTGATTATTGGTGCAGGTAGCGACGCACTAGGCTGGGCGATGTACATCGATGGGTCGCGCTCGTGGTTCGTGCACGGCGGCGCGCACGGCGGCCGCGCGGCGGGCGGCATAGTGCGCGGCGCCACCGTGGGCGTGCTGCTCGACCTCACGCGCGGCACGCTCAGCTTCACCGTCGACGACCAGCCGCAGGTAACTAGTGCGATCATAGAGGCGGCATAACAGCACTTTAACATAACTTGAGGAACAATTCTTATGACATAATATCTTATTCAAAAAATCTCTGAACTGTTTTACATCTGTTTAACTACTGATTAGCGACATTCTCTTTATTCAGGGTGGATTTTTGAAGTAGGAGTTTATGGTCAAATCGGAAACTAAAAAGAGTAGCGAAAAATATTCCCAATTTTGACGAAAAATAAAACTCTACATTACATTTTTCAAAAATCAGAACTCCGTTGGTCATCCACGCCCACTTCAGACATTTTTACCATGTATTCTGTCTTAAAATCGAATTATGTTTCCGAATTTCAGTATGATCATTTGGGAAATAAGCTCTGCTCTTTTCCTCAGCAATTTTGCATTTCGAAAATGCTCACATTTGGCCGATAGAAGATCAGATGGACTGTGCTATTCCTAAAATCAGTCAACCCTACGGCTTCTTATGACTTGTGTTTAAATTTTAAAATGCTTAAGAAGGTCAACATTTAAAAACATGAATTTACATAATACCTGCATCCTGCATAGACCCATATTTATTTTGGATAATGTTGATCGTGTTGCGCCGACCCCAAGTAATATGGGACAAAGATATGATGATCATGATCTATCCTATCTAATCGGTTAGTAACATCTCGGGCGTTCGTTGACAGGGTGACATAGCGTTCACGGGGTTGCGCGGCGCGTTCTACCCGGCGGTGTCGCTAAACCGTGGCGTGGCCGTGACGCTGCAGCCGGGCCTGCCGCCGCCGCCCGACCTGCTCATGTCGCAGCTCTCCATCGACTGAACTCCACACATCACCAGCTAATCACTCACACACAAGGAAAGCGGGAAGCTAGCCGAAGTTTACTTCTCTAGAATAAAAACGCCCTAAACTTCAAGTCCAACTTTTTCATAAACAACTAGAATTATTTGTCGCCCGAGGCGATAGTTACGCAAACTTTTTGTTTAGTAGAAAATTACATAACTATACCCAGTTAAACTTACTGTTATCGAGTTAAATCGACGCCTTTTTTAACCGACGAAAAAAAAGGAGGGGGTTCTCAATTCGACCGTATGTATATTTTTTTTATTAGTCAACAACGTGACCAGCGAATACATTTTGTTAGTAAGACGAACATGATTCACGCACATAATTTTTCTTATATTCGTTCTTACTTTAACCGTACAATCTATATGGACGTAAAAACGCCTACTTTAAAATACGCAATAGAGTATCGAATTTACATTAATTGTTATTAAATACATATTTTGTAATGGCTCCCATAGTTGTAAGCTGCGTTTAAAAACTTATTTATTATATTTAATGTCATTTAGTTAGGTATAGACTTTGGATTGTGTGAGTTTTCGGTTTGCCTATATTATGTTGACTATTTTTGAAACGGTATGCCATAAAATGCTATTAATATGACAATTAATGAAGTACATATTCATCTTGTTAAGTAAAATTGGAACTTGTACTTAATAATTAACATAATTTGATCTCTTGAATTAAACTTTATTATTAGTCATGCATGAACTATGAACAAAATAACGTGTATCATAAACAAGATTGCTTAGACATGACATTGCCGTAAGTTATATTCCCATATTTATAAGTTAATAGTTTTTTTGTGTTCTTATTTATAATCTGATTAACAAAGTTAAGTATACATATTGTATTATATCAGGGGACCTGAAGTGTAACTAGAATATTCCAATGCCCACCAGAACTGTCCGCCAACATTTCGTTACTTGTAAGGCAGCTATTTTTTATTATATTTTACCTTATTTTTTTAACTTATATTTCGAATATGTTATTTATTTCATTACTAAAACAATGTGTTCAAAATTTAGTTTCTTAGTTTTTAATTAAATCCGCTTGAATTACAAAAAAAAATTGAAGGAGATTGTTATTATTACATGACACCACGCCTTTTTGAGACTGGGCGGAGTGTGTTCTGCAAAGAAAACTAACTCAATAGGAGACTAATAATGTGTAACTCAATTTTGGAGATACCAATTAAATTTGATAATTTTGGTTATAGCTTTTACCTTGGCAGTCTCCTTCGATATTGAATATCATTATTTGCTTCTAATAGCTAAGAAATCAGCGTATCTTAGATACAAATATAGTAATTATTTATTTATATCTTAGCTTTAATAAAACCAGCCTTTAAATTCTTGTATCGTCCCACTGCTGGACTTAGGTCTAATCTCATATAATTTTGTGAAAAACTACATATCCTCTAGAGAAAAATATTTGTAAATTATTTAATTTCGTCATATTTCTTATGTTAATTAAATATGTATTTTAAGTAAGTGAAATGGTTAAAATATATAATAACGACATACTTAATCATACAAATATAAGACGTTTATTTAAATAAAACCAGTGCTATGACATCCATTACGTGAACTGTGTATGTACTTAATTATGACTGATTTTCATTAAATACTTTTATTACATATTTTGACGCGTATCATTGCTCAAATATTATTATTGTAAACAAGCAAATAAAACATCACTAACGGGTTAGTAGAATTTAAGAAAATTACGAAGGTACAATAAAGCGAACCCAAAATTATACGTTTTGAAGTCTAAATAAATAAATTATCTAGCCTCTCGCCGATACGAATAAAAACAAGCGCGTTGCATGGAGCGTTTATTATTTATTTATTATATACTTTCGTTTATTAATTTTCAAAGCATCTGCCTCGCTAGCCTTTTCCCAACTATATTGGGGTCGGGTTCCATGGTCTTTGCGTCTTGTTACTCTCATCGCAGTACAGTTCATAAACTGCCCGGGGGTGGAGGATTTACCTCGCCCCCGGGCACGTAGGGCAGGGAGGAACAGGGGTGGGTTTTAGTCAGTAAGAGTCTGACACGCCCTTCCGCTCCACCCTAGAGCGGAGGAAGTCAATTTCCCACCCCCCAAAAAAAAAAAAAAAACAGTTTAGACTGTGTACCTGGCAGTGCTCGACCATATGTCTGAAGTATTTCCTTGCTTCACAAATCGCGAGCAGTTCAAAATCATACGGTTAATAGGTCGGTACTTACGCTGAATCGTACTCAGTTTACGGGAAAATTCAAAGTTTGCCATTCTTCAGTGTGCGTAGTCGCAGCGGAAAAATGTCGAATTTTTTCATTTCAGTTAAGCAGATATTTAGTGTATGACGTCGTGTAGGTAAATGTGTATGGTAAGTACAAATTTGTGCATCCAACCATTGGGGAGTTATTCAACAAAAACTGTTTCCGCTGGAACTACGTCATCCTAGCGGCACTTTTTTTTTCTTAGGGACGCACAAGAAAAAAAATACTCTCAATAATTAGTGTGTAATGAGAGGTAAATGTGTATGTTTAAATGAAATTTGTGTGTCATAAAACAACGAAGATATTCAAGTTTCCGCTACGCTGACGTTTGGCTATTTGATGAAAATCATATAAAACGGCTTAGTGCAGAGTTGTAATTTTTTTCGCTCGTTGCTTTGAATTTGTGTGTAATGTTTGTGAAAACAGATTTTGAAAAAAACATACCGTTCAAAAGATATACACATAAAAGTAAAATAAGGTTATTAGGTTCTAGAACTTAAAATAGGAACTCTAGAGCCTAACTTATCACATTTATTTGTGTCTTTTAAGGGTCTACAATGTCTTGCCAAGTTTCATTTATGTGCTCTTAGTAATTAATGAGCAATGGCATATTTTACTACGACTGGACCACTATATTTTATGACATCCGATTGAAGGACTTTTTAAAGAAAAATCATAACAAAACATATTCAGATATTTAGTGCGTTAATGCAACTTTTTTCTTCTTTTTTTTTCTAATTATTAGTATTTCTATTTAATCAAATTGTACCGTGTAACATCAAAATATTTGTACGCTGGATGCAGCAGTATATACCACCTACTGTCTGTCTGTCTTATGTGTTACCTACTGTGGCTACTGTAACAAGTTTTTGTAATGTTCCGGCAAATAAATGCATTTGTTATTAAAGATGAAATTATTGTTGTAATAATTTCGAAAGTTTAAGATAAAAACAAGTAGGTAACCTACTATTTTATAACAAAAGTTATTAGTTACTTGTTTAAGAATTGTGTGCCCACCTGTACCAATCCAATAATGGTACAACACTGGAAATTTTAGAACGTTAGCTCCATATACTGCACGGCCGCTTTTTTGTAGCCATTCAAACTTGGTCGGTTTATCCATCTATTGAGGTTGTTTTGGTATTTTTATTATATCTCTTTAATTATTAAGTGTAATGAGCTGAAATTTTACATGTGAATAGTTGCATTAACGCACTAAATATCTGAATATGTTTTGTTATGATTTTTCTTTAAAAAGTCCTTCAATCGGATGTCATAAAATATAGTGGTCCAGTCGTAGTAAAATATGCCATTGCTCATTAATTACTAAGAGCACATAAATGAAACTTGGCAAGACACTGTAGACCCTTAAAAGACACAAATAAATGTGATAAGTTGGCGCTAGAGTTCCTATTTTAAGTTCTAGGACCTAATAACCTTATTTTACTTTTATGTGTATATTGTTACGAGCTGGGTATGGGATAAATTATTTTACACCAATTAATTTACTAAATATCCTTTATTAACTCAACAACTTATAAACACAAACACTAATTCGCTAATAATCACTATTCTCTTCGTAATCGCTTGTATTCACATCCGTTCGCATCCGTAGTCGAAATCAGACTGACTCACTCGCCCGCCGTCCGGCCTATTTATACGGTCATGGAAGTTTCCAGAACATTGTCGAACTATCTTATAGTGGAATATTCTAGAAACATCTATGAACTTCTACACAGTACCACAATGGAATGTTCTCGAACCTAGTGGAAACTTCTGGAAACTTCGACCACATTCTCGAACGTTCCAGTGTAATACGGTCGCCGTAACACTGCCCCCTCCTTAGACATGCTCGTCCCGAGCATCATTAGTCCCGTAGTATCGCGCCAATCGGTCTACATGGACTATCTTAGGGGCACCTCGTGGACCCTTCTGTATTCGGTAGGTAACATCGTTGAAACAGGTCACGATTCGGTATGGTCCATCCCATTTTGCTTGCAATTTGGGAGACTTCCCTTTGCTGCGCACTGGGTTATGCAACCACACCAGTGAACCCTCGTCAAAACCTCTATGGTTTGCCCTCCGGTCGTATCGGGTCTTCATCTTATCAGACATTTGTTGGCCGGATTGTCTGATATGCTCATATACATCATTCAACTTGTTACGCAAGTCATTCGCATAATCGGTTACACTGCGTGGGGCATCAGGGGGGGTTCCGGTGATTAAATCTGCAGGCAACCGTAATTCCCTTCCAAAGTTCGCGAAGGCTGGTGTCACAGTCGTACTTTCGTGAACTGCACTACGGTAGGACAGAAGAAATGGCTGTATGTGCTTGTCCCAATCCCTTTGCCTGCTTTCCACAACTTTTGCCAGATATCTCTCCAACGTTTGGTTGAAACGTTCTACCATTCCATCAGATTGCGGATGGTAAGAAGTGGTTCTGGTCTTGTGAGTACCCATCAGTCGACAAGTCTCCTGGAAAACTTGTGATTCAAAATTCCTCCCTTGGTCGCTGGGAATTTCCGAGGGTACTCCAAAACGACAGAAGACTTCCTGAACCAATTTATCTGCGACTGTTGTTGCTTCTTGGTTGGGAATGGCGAAGACTTCTGGCCACTTTGTGAAGTAATCCATGACAACCATGAAGTACTTGTTTCCGTTTTCACTTTCCGGAAATGGTCCTGCAACGTCTAGTGCTATCCGTTCCCAGGGGGCTCCCACGTTGTATAATTGTAAAGCACCTCTGCTGCGTGTCTGGGGTCCTTTCACAGCCGCACAACTGGTACATTTGCGGCACCAGTCCTCAACATCCTCTCGACAGTGAATCCAGTAAAACCGCTCTCGTATCTTCAGTAGAGTTCTTTTTACCCCCATATGTCCTCCTGAACATCCATCATGGTAGAGCCGTAAAACATCAGGTACTTTGGCTTTGGGGACAACAATTTGTAGATGACAGTTGTCTCCTCGAGCGTTTTCCCATTTACGGCACAAGACTTCATCCTGCATAACCAAGCTGTTCCATTGTGCCCAATAGCTCTTTGTGATGGAACTTAACGCCGCAACATCACTCCACTTGGGTTTCGGAGCACCAGCTTTAATCCACTCAAAGATCCGTTTGAGGTCCGTGTCATTTCGCTGAGCAAGCTGTAGGGTTTCCTTCCATTCATTGCTGAGATCCATTCTTAGCATCCTCACGGGAACTACTTCCTTAGTCTCTTGCTTGGTACAATGCTTACAGTCCTCAGGGCAAGGTCTTCTAGACAGTGCATCTGCGTTACCGTGAGTGCTCCCACTACGATGTTCCGTTACGAAGTCAAACTCTTGTAGTAGTTCGATCCATCTTGCCACTTGTCCCTCTGGATTCTTGAACTGCAATAGCCACTTTAATGCAGCGTGGTCAGTTCGCAATTGGAATTTCCGTCCCAGCAAATATTTACTGAAGTGTTGCAATGTCCTTACTACTGCGAGTAGCTCCCGTCTCGTGACGCAGTAATTTCTTTCTGGTTTGGA
This sequence comes from Polia nebulosa, assembly GCA_951329385.1. Classification (NCBI taxonomy): domain Eukaryota; kingdom Metazoa; phylum Arthropoda; class Insecta; order Lepidoptera; family Noctuidae; genus Polia; species Polia nebulosa. The sequence goes on from OX589590.1 coordinate 16,586,792, forward strand.
TAAAGATTTGCTGTAGTAAGCTATAACAACTTCCTGGTTTCCTTTCCGTTGAGACAACACGCCTCCAATTCCAGTATTACTTGCGTCTGTGTCAACTATGAAGCCATTTTCAGTGTCAGGATATCCCAGAATAGGTGTATTGCACAGACGTTTCTTTAATTCCCGAAATGCGATGTCACAATTCTCGTCCCAACAGAACTGTTGCTTCTCCTCAGTGAGTTTGTGTAAAGGTTTTGCAATGTCGGCAAAATTCTTGACAAACCGCCGATAGTAGGAGCACAAACCCAGAAATGCTCTGACCTGCGTCTTGTCTTTCGGAACTGGCCAATCCTTGACGGCGACGATTTTCTCTGGATCTGTCTGAACACCTTCCTCCGAAACTATGTGTCCTAAAAAGTTCACTTGTCGTCTGAAAAATGAGCACTTTTTCGGACTTAATTTAAGATTTGCCGTCCGGATTTTTGACAGCACTCGATTGAGATTTTGAAGGTGATCTTCAAATGTACGGCCCACGATAATAATGTCGTCTAAATAGACAAGACATGCGTCTCCGATCAATCCGGCAAGTATTTGCTCCATTAGCCTTTCAAACGTCGCAGGAGCATTGCACAATCCGAATGGCATAACATTAAACTGCCATAGCCCCTTTCCTGTTGAAAATGCAGTTTTCTCCTTATCCTTAGGGTCTATTTCCACTTGCCAGTAGCCACTTTTCAAGTCTAGCGTGGTAAACCACCTCATTCCAGTCAGTGTATCCAATGTGTCGTCGATCCTAGGCAGTGGGTAACTGTCCTTTTTCGTGACGTCGTTCAATCGTCGATAGTCCACACAAAAGCGCGTGTTGCCGTCCTTTTTCTTCACCAGGACCACAGGAGAACACCATGGACTCGATGAAGGCTCTATAACACCATCCTTGACCATACCCTCAATCATCATTTCCACTTCCTTTTCACGTGCAACCGGCAATCTTCTTGGTCGTTGACGGATTGGTAACTCGATGCCAGTATTAATTTTGTGCTGAACCAGTCCTGTTCTTCCTATGTCAGCATCATTTGTAGAGAAAGAGTCGGCGTACTGAAGTAACGTCTTCTTAGCCTTATCCATTTCTACTTCCGTTAAATCGCAGTTTTCCAAAAGTGTTGACACGTCAAATTTCAAACGGAACACTTTTCCTGATGGTACACCTTCCATGAAGATTTCCTCTGTACCACACTTCAATACTCCTTGATCAACGTCGATCTCACAACGATGTTTCCGCATGAAGTCTAAACCCAGGATGCAATCATCCACTATGTCAGCCACGATGACATTATGCCGATAAATTTTGTTACCTAATTTTAACTCCACCTCCTTCCTGCCTCGGACGATTATGTGCTGACCGGTAGCTGTCAGTAATTGTATACGGTCGTGGTTATTGAAGAAGTCCCCAAGGAACCGACTTGCTAAGTGAGAATTGACGACCGTGTGAGAAGCTCCAGTATCTAACGTCAATTTGCATGGTTTTCCGTTGACTTCGCCTTTGATGATCAGACTATTTCCGTCATGGGCCTGTGAGATCGAGATCCTCGGGGCTCTTTCAATACCAGCCAGCACCCGCCCCCCAGTCCTGGCGTTTACTCGTTTCCCTGCTGTTGCTGGGCAGTCGTATCAGTTGCCCTTTCTTGCTGGGATTGATCTTCTCTCAGTGAGCTGCGCTTTGGACATCTTGACCGAAGATGACCCCTTTCTCCACAAGTGTAACATCTAGGGCTATATCCTTGCGGACGATCGCGTACAGGTGATGCCACAACCTCCCTGATACGGTGTGTTCGATGGTCTTGCCTCACTGCCTCTACTTCCAAGGCATGGGCCAAGGCGTCCTTCAGTGTCTCATGATGTCCAAGTCTTACAGCGGCTCTAACTTCCAAGTCACGTATTCCGTCGATGAACGCTTGTACCAGATTGCCATTGATGAGTGCAGGGGCGGACTGGTATGCTTTCCGAACCAACTTTTCAACTTCCAAGGCCCACTGCTGTAGGTTCTCGGCACTACGTTGAACGCGATCCCTTAACTTAGCGCGAAATACGTGCTCCAAGTGAGCGTCGCCGTATCTGGACTCTAACGCTTCCAGCAGTTGTTCGTAGGTCACATCCTTGCCAAGAGCCTCAAGTATGGTTAGGGCCTGGTCTCGGAGGCCTAAGGTGAGCGCGGTCATAGCTTGGTCTTTGGTCCACCCATTCGCTTTCATAACGGCCTCAAATTGAATTTTGTAGGCCGACCATGAAGATGTTCCGTCGAATGGCGGCACCTTAAATCCACGTGCTGAAGGTGCAGGAACCACTGAAGGCACAACCCCGTCTCCAGCCCTAAGTTCACCTAAAGCCTTTTTCACCCCGGCAATCTGAACTTCAGCTTCTGAGATGCGATTCTCATGCTGATGAACCTGCTCCTTCATCACCTTGAACTCTTTGCCAAGTGTTGAGTGAAGGTCTTTAATGAGGAGCATCTGCTCTTCTTGGCGGCGGGCCTGTAACTCTTCTTGGCGGCGGGCCTGCTCTTCTTGGCGGCGGGCATGCTCTTCTTGGCGGCGGGCCTGTTCTTCTTGGCGGCGGGCCTGCTCCTCTTTATCTTGTCGAAGCTTCTCTTCCATTCGACGGGCCTGTTCTTCTTGGCGGCGGGCCTGCTCTTCTTGGCGGCGGGCCTGCTCTTCTTGGCGGCGGGCCTGCTCTTCTTGACGGTGAGCCTGTTCCTGCAACAGCGCCATTAGCGCAGACAAGTCTGGCACCGCTGGTGCTGAAGAAACTTCACATGGGCCAGCGACTGGCTCTGTCGTAGGCTGAACACCACCCGACGTCTGTATCGGAGAATCTCCAAACCGCCTCTGATCCATGTCTTGCTGCCGTTGACTCCTTGTACGAATACCGTCCGTGTCGTCCTTTGGTAAAATTGGCATAATTTATCCCTCACTTCTGACACCAATTTGTTACGAGCTGGGTATGGGATAAATTATTTTACACCAATTAATTTACTAAATATCCTTTATTAACTCAACAACTTATAAACACAAACACTAATTCGCTAATAATCACTATTCTCTTCGTAATCGCTTGTATTCACATCCGTTCGCATCCGTAGTCGAAATCAGACTGACTCACTCGCCCGCCGTCCGGCCTATTTATACGGTCATGGAAGTTTCCAGAACATTGTCGAACTATCTTATAGTGGAATATTCTAGAAACATCTATGAACTTCTACACAGTACCACAATGGAATGTTCTCGAACCTAGTGGAAACTTCTGGAAACTTCGACCACATTCTCGAACGTTCCAGTGTAATACGGTCGCCGTAACAATATCTTTTGAACGGTATGTTTTTTTCAAAACCTGTTTTCACAAACATTACACACAAATTCAAAGCAACGAGCGAAAAAAATTACAACTCTGCACTAAGCCGTTTTATATGATTTTCATCAAATAGCCAAACGTCAGCGCAGCGGAAACTTGAATATCTTCGTTGTTTTATGACACACAAATTTCATTTAAAACATACACATTTACCTATCGTTACACACTAATTAATGACAGTATTTTTTTTCTTGTGCGTCCCTAAGAAAAAAAAAGTGCCGCTAGGATGACGTAGTTCCAGCGGAAACAGTTTTTGTTGAATAACTCCCCAATGGTTGGATGCACAAATTTGTACTTACCATACACATTTACGCGACGTCATACACTAAATATCTGCTAAACTGAAATTACGAAATTCAACATTTTTCCGCTGCGACTACGCACACCATTCTTCATCTCTTAATTGTTGCAGGACTGCCCCCATAGTGGTATCGGAGGCGTCTGTCACCATAGCCAGTTTCTCTCCGCAACTTGCATTAGCTAAAATTGATGTTTTTTTTTTTGTGGGGTGGTTAATCATCCAATCTGAATACTTCTCCCGCTCTGGGTGGAGCGGGAGGGCATGTCAGACTCTTACTGACTAAAACCCACCCCTGTTCCTCCCTGTGCCCAGGGGCAAGGTAACATCCTCAACCCCCGGGCAGGCATCGGCCATGACGGGCCCCGTCCTGTTTGCTGACAACTCGGGAGGCGCGCGTGGAACACTACGCACCGTCGACTCTCGGGCCTGGTGCTGATCGGACGGCGAGCTACCCATTACTGGCCGTCCGCAGGCCCGGGTCTATAGTGGCCGGAGATCGTCTCGCGGCGCCGGAAGCCCCTGGCGTCTCCTGCGGCAGCTGCTGCTAAGGGCGTTAGGGCGAGGCTGTCGTTGCGTGTCCTTCACCACACAATCTTCACTTTTGAAAACTTGATGAAAATCAATTTTGAGTACGCAGAAAAATAGTCAATAAATAGTCACCAAGGTTAAAAAAATAGTCGCATTATGAATCCGAAGTTATAGCTATATGTTGGTGAGGATTGTGTGGTGAAGGTCTCCACATAATCCTCACCTCAGTGCAAGCAAACGGCTGGGAGTATTGACTTGGTTTCAATTCCAAAAAATAGTCAAAACGCTATGCCAAATCTCGAAAAAACGACAACTAGACATGTTATTTTCAGGGTCTATCCTGGAATTGGCAGATTCTGATAATGGGTTGTCCATAGGCAAAAAGGCACATTGCAAAAGTAATAAACAACAAAAGTAAAGCTGAACACAATAATTTATCATCACAGTTGTGAATATTGTGGGTAGTTTTTTTAAATAAAAATAATCTAAGATTTAAATGAATGACTATAAAATATAATTTTGAATTAATTTTTCATATTCCACATTATTCCACACTGTAACAATGAAAAATACCATCCTTAAAGCAGTTCGTGATTTTAACAAGGGGAAAAACAGCACGGAGAAGCTGAATAGTGGACACGCTGCCTTGGGTGGTGAGCGCATGCCAATTTTTATTGCCGATCGTCTAACAGCAAAATCTAGGCAACTCTTTTATGAAGCTCGAAAATTTGCCAAAACTAAGGAGTTTCAGTACTGCTGGTCGGTTAATGGGAAGATTTTTATGCGAAGAAAGGAAGGTGAAAGGTCTTTTCGTATTCACTCTGAAAAATGTTTTCTTAATTTATTGCATGTGTAAGACTGAACTTTATTTTAAATTCATGTACCATTGTTTAGCTTTATCATTTTTTTCTCACTTTAGTTATAATTTAGTTTTTTACAAGCTTTATAATTTAGAAATTGCTCTCTTGTTGCGCTACAAGCACAGTAGACACAGTTCACCTCACAAACAAAAAAAGCACAATTTCCTGAGCTCGGTTACAATTTCCAATTTGCACTATACTTTGTTACATAAAACGGTCATCATTCCTGTTCCCTTCGCAATCGGTTACAACTGGCTTTGCTTAAATGCACATTTTCTCAAAGGTAATGTTTATCGGGGTTCTTAGATATTAACAAAAATGAACGATATTCATGAAATTAGCAATCACCTAGATTCATATGGGTCAAATGAATATTATAACTGCTCGCCCGAAAAATGCGCTCAATTATTAAGTAGCCACAATGGAGTACTAAAAATATTACATCCTATTATACGCAGCATTAACAAAAATTTTAATAACTTCCAGGTTTTGTTATTTACGCTGCAAACTAGGTGTGACATTATAATTTTCTCAGAATGCTGGTTAAGTAAAGCTTTGTCTATGCCGCAACTTCTGGATATTCTGTTTATTCTTCGGGTAATTCTTTTAACCAGAATGATGGTTTAGTTATGTACATACGCTCGGATATGCAACATAATGTCACTGAGCCGCAATTCATTGAAGCAAACTGTCTTGTCTGTAAACTCAATTTTGATACAGTGGTTATAATAGCAGTGTACCGACCGCCATGTTTTAAACATACAGATAACTTCTTAAATAGCTTAAACGATACATTAGCCTCAGTGTCTACGTATAAAAATATAATTATGGTGGGAGATATAAACATAAATATAAGCCAAAATAACAACGACCCACATTACAACTCATATATGAACTTGACTGCGACACACGGACTGCTTCCGGCCTATACATTGCCCACGAGGGAAAAAAATTGTTTGGATCACACTATGATTAAAGTAAAAAGTTCAGTAACCTCCTTAATACTAGATACTCACATTACAGACCATGTACCGGTATTAGTTTGCTTAAAAAATAAGAAAAGTCAACGGGAAGAAACCAAACTACTCACAAAAATCGATTACTGTAAAGTAGCCACTGACATATCAAACACAGATTTTAATCCCGTCATGACAACCAATGATCCGAATGAAGCGACTGATTTTTTAATCGATACTCTTGCCTCCATTTTACGTAAAAACACCAAAATCATTCGTGTCCCTTCGAAAATGCAAATCTTGAAGCCATGGATCACTCAGGGGTTACTCAGATGCATACGGAACAGGGACAATATGCATAAGAACTATAAAAAATCACCAGATAATTATACCCTCAAAATCACGTACCTCCGCTACCGTAATTTCTGTAATAAATTATTATCCCGACTTAAAAGAGATTATGAGAAAAATGAATTCGATAAAGCGAAAAATAACCCAAAAGCAACTTGGAAAGTAATAAATAACATCCTTAATAAACCTAAATCTAAATCTCCCCCTACAGACCTTTTGATCATCTGTGGTTCTGATGAAAAATCTGCATTGAACGCGGTAAATCGTTTCTTCGCAGCCGTTGGCAAAAACCTTGCTGATCGGCATATAAATATACAAAATGACAAACATCTACCATATCTCCGAGACGACATACAGCTGAACTCTTTCGTGCTCCTCACGCCGGATTTTGCTGAAGTTGAGAGAGTCATTTTGAGTCTTCGTACTAGTTCTGCCGCGGGGTGGGATGGAATAACAGCCAGAATGATAAAATCGAGCAGACAGTTCTTAGTGCCCCCTATCACACACCTATGTGAGCTCTGTATCTCCAAGGGAGTATTTCCAAGGTCCCTGAAGAAGGCGATAGTGCATCCTATCCACAAGGGCGGGGACAGAGACAGTGTTAATAATTACAGACCAATATCTGTCCTTCCGGCGCTGTCAAAGATTTTGGAAAAAGTCCTTAACACTCGTTTGGTTAACTATATGGAAGCACATGGAATTCTATCAGAAAACCAATATGGTTTTCGTAGAAAAAAATCATGCGAGGATGCTGTTGCTGCCTTTGTTGACAGTGCTGTGAGGGTACTAGATGATGAATATAAATGCCTGGGTGTATTCCTTGACTTATCTAAGGCATTTGATACTGTCTCTGTCCCCATACTGCTTAATAAATTAGAGAGAATAGGAGTGAGAGGTCATGCGCTGGCAATCTTTAAAGAGTTACCTTTCTGAGCGAACACAATGCGTCAAAATCGGCTCAATCATTAGTGATGAACACTCATTATTATCATTTGGAGTTCCGCAGGGATCGATTTTAGGCCCTACCCTATTCTTGATTTATGTCAATAGCCTATGTAACTTATCCATCCCTCACTGTAGCATATTTACATACGCGGATGATACGGCTTTGCTCGTGCATGGTCGGGACTGGGGTGAGGTTCGTGAGCGAGCGGAGTTTGCGTTCGGCATTGTAATGTCTTGGTTAGGATGCAATATTCTCACACTGAACATAGAAGAAACGAAATACATCCCGTTCTCAATTAGGTCTTCTACACGGCCGGATGACTCGTACGTTATCAAGGCTCATTCATGTAGTGACCAGGTAGATCAATGCCACTGCCCCCCCCTAGTCAGGGCAAGTCAAGTAAGGTACCTCGGCATTATGATAGATAATCTGATGTCTTGGAAGGCGCAAATTGATGGTACGACTGGCAGAGTCAGGAAACTTATAGCAATCTTCAAGAATCTACGACATAGTGCTGACTTGTATACACTTCGGATGGTCTACTTTTCGCTCTGTCAGTCGTTACTTTCTTTTGGGGTAACGGCTTGGGGTGGCGCACCAAAAACTACGATGATAGTACTGGAAAGGGCACAACGGGCTGTTCTTAAAGTTATGACTTTTAAGCATTTCAGGTATAGTACCATACAATTATTTAAAGACTGCAAAGTTATGACCGTCAGACAGCTCTTTGTGCTCAACACCATCATGCGCAGACATGGTTCACTGGATTTTGCGGGTCGTCTGGCTAATAGAAGATCAAAATATGTTTGCCCTGCTGTGCGGTGTAGAACGGGGCTTGCTGAGAGACACTTCCGAGTTATGGGTAGCAGAATTTATAATGCAGTCAACAAGCAATGCAATATTTATGGAACAAATAAATTCGAGTGTAAAAAGAGAGTTAGTCAATGGCTAACAACTCTCAGTTATCAGGAAGTTGAGCAGCTAATAGGAAAGCTTTTTTGATTTTTTTTTTTTTTTTCTTGTCAACACAAACCTTTAACGCACACAAAACATAAATATACATACAAATTCATTTATAAACCCGCAGCCAACCTAAAGAGAGGATACTTTTTTACTGTTTGTTTTTCGTGCACTATAATTTTGATTTTATTTTTTTTTTATTTTAATTTTATCTAATTTTAATGTTACTATCTTTTTTAATCAAATTAATAATTTATTAACTAATAATTGAACTAAAAAATTGAATGATTATTTAACTGGATTATTTTTATAATTGAGCACTTGAACTTGAACGATTAAGTTGTAAATATAATGTAATGGGTAAGGTCTGGCACCCTTAACACAAGTTAAATCTTAGTTTGGGTGCCAGAGGTCGTTAATCTGTGTTAATGCAATTTTTTAATAGAAACGATTTCTCAATAAATGTAAACTAATATTATACTGTAACTCTTGTAAAAATTGTAAAATGGGAAGTAAATAAATTATTATTAGGTATTATATTTTTATCAAGATTTCCTGTTATTTGCATGGTTACTGAAATGCCGATTTTAGATGTTATTTTATTTGAATTGTAAGTGACAGTGCTGTTGGTGTGCTTATTATTATAAATAAATAAATAAATCAATTTAATAAATCTCCAAGTTCATACACACTTATATTCCTAAGAATAAAAATGTGATATGTAAATAATTATAAAATTGTATAAATGGATAAAACTTTACTAAGGTTATCCAGAAATAAGTTGTTCGCAAGCCATTATCGCCTGCAAAACTACTGTTAGCAAATTTAGCAATTAATTATTCTGAGAAGAAATAACGTAAATATTTTATGTAGGTACAGGCGTTTTAAATGTTTTTTATTAACAACTTTTTATTCGAGCTTCTTATAGATGTGTAAAAAATACATGATAAGGTAGCAAATATTAACTCTAACAGCGCGGTTAATACAGCGCTAAAACTATGAGAACTTGGAAGTGGTCAGCCAACCTGACGTCAGAATGGCTGACCACTTTATTTCTTTGATATATTCCTTAACGCAAAGGCAGCAAATATTTCACTATAGGTAGTAAATAGTGCACATGGTCTCATGTAAATATCTCGATTGGTCCAGCCATCCAGGTCACCAAAAAAAAGTGTACCACTGAAACACAAAATTGCGTTTTTCTCAAATTGCAGTCTTTGTGGAATGGAACGTTTTCGCATACGTTGGTGGTCCTGAGGCAGTCACGTACATCTACTTATTGACTATTTTTCTACGTACTCAAAATTGATTTTCATATCACTTAAGTAAGTTTTCAAAGGTGAGGATTGTGTGGTGAAGGACACGTAAATACAATTGGAGTATCTGCAAACTCTAAACCGGAACGGAAAATTTATTTCGCTCAAAAAGAATACAATTATTCACTCCTATGAGGAAAAACACAATGATTAAGATAAGCGACGTTTTCGGAACGGTTGTAAATAAAAGAAAAAATGGCGTGAAGAGTTTATTTTTGGCCCGTTTTTTAACAACAATATATTTTCTGAAATAGATAAAACAAGATAAACAATTATTAAATTACAGAATATGCCACTGCCAATAGTCACTCTATAATGTATACTTTTCCGACACATATTTTGTAAAGAGCATGATTTATTGAAACTATAACATCTATATAAAATCTTATCTGATATGCTTTCTATTTCGGGTTTCAAAAATCTGGTGGTAGACAACTGTCACTTCCCTGATTTTAAACAAGACGTTGATGCAAGATTTTATCTTTTCTTTATTTCGTTAACACGGATTCACTTGGGTGTCAAAACTACATACGCATAATTAAACTTAAAATAGAGATCAAATACTGCGCATGAGCTTGGCAATCAGTAAAGCATTGTTTCAGTTTACAAGTGATTTAAATAAGCTAGTAGAGTACCTATTGAGCGTTATCAGACGCGGTCACAGTAGGCATGTTACCAAGCATCAACGTCGCCACATGTTTTAATAACACATTATTTAGTAATCGGGATATTGCCACTTTATTTTATTAACCTGCGTCGATTCGTAATATTATAAATGGTCAGTAACATTTACACATACTTCGAGATTATCGGAAGACTAAATAATTAAATGTCTAGTTAGAGGGTACACACACAAATCTTATCTAAATCCAGTTATGCACGATCAGCAACACAAATGACTATATTTTCACATTTTATCCAATTATTCAGTATATTTAATAACTATAAACATTATATAGTCACTATGTTGCTGGGTGTACCATGAAACCATCATCAATCTTTATCACAGATATATTTTGTCAAAATCATTTTTCCTGACTCAACATTTGTATGCAATTTCCACCAAATATTAATTGAATTTCAAGCTTCCATTTTCCAAAACAACCCCTTTAAATACAATCATCCAGCAAAGCAATCTTTACAAACATTTCTCAACTTGGCCTATCCTTAATTTACAACCAGCATTTTGCACTAATGCCTTTCTTCTAGTTCAAATTTAACAGGCTAATAAAATAAACAATTCTTGACTCGATATAAACTAAAAAAAAGCTGAAACACCGAAATCAGTTTTTAAAAGTGTCTTCCATTTTCGTGAAATCTGTAATGTTTGCAATTTTGATTGTGTTCTTATTTGACTTCAAACAAATAATACATGCAGATAAATTGACAGTAGGACATATATGTACTTAAGTGATATTTAAGTGTGTATACCGAGTTACAAAACAAAGATTCAATTAGACCAACTTAGCACATTTGACAAACTTTGATTGTACTCTGTACATCATGTAAGGCCTGCTTACCAAATAACTCTTCACTTGACATCCCGAATTGTTTTTATCCCCAGAGAACAGACTGTTAGTTTCGTTGATTAAAACGAAGTTTTCTCAAAATAGTAAATCCCCATTATGAGCATTTTGCCATATCTGCAAACCGTAACAGAATGGATTCAATGCTCAACTTTAATGTCACAGTTCTTTGCAAATATTATGTTTTTTTATTAAAGCAACATGCCATTTTCTTACCAGATAAGATTTGGAGGACCTGATAAAATAGGAACGCTATTTATATTTATTGCCATTAATAGGAGTTTTGTGATTAGAATAGACAACTGTCTATTCTTAATCACAACAGTTGTTTCAGACAAGTTTTCCGATTTCGTCAGGTGCCTCCAAAGCCTTATATCATATTGTAAATTACTTAACTCTGTGACAAAACCGCTTAATTATAAAATGAAATCAATAATATGATAATAAAATTCTTCAAAGCTAGGTCAAAATGATACTTCACCGAGACAAAAACAAACATTGTTTTTTTTCTTTTGATTATAACAGATTTTGATATCAGTTTAAGTCTTGTCTAAAAGGATTAGTATCATGATGACCTTCCTTTTATAAATACGGTTTGATGACAAATATTGTTTCAAGCGGCCAGAAACAATACGATTTACACTGAAATGTTTTTCATTTAACAATAGATGTTGTTTGAACTAGACTAACTACCTACCCACCACCTCGCAGTATTTAAGTTTTTTAATTGGAAATAAAACAGGTGCTAGCTCAAACTTATATGGTGTGGGTAGGTATTTGTGATATCAGCAGAAAGTCAACCACAATTTATGTAAGATGATGGACAAATCTAGGTAGACTCTCACAGATGATGCTCAAATAAATATTTTTTTATATTTTAACAATGTAGGAATTCGCACACAGTATCCAATATGGACAAAGTACACAAGATACCTTTTTGTTTATGTCCTGATGTGTGGTTTATTTACACTTTAAAAAAGTAACCCATTTCAGGTCAAAGTCTTACTCACGATAAACTATTTACACTCACATTTTGTTACAATAAATTCATTACACTTTTTTACAAATAAGTTTTTTGTTTTCAAAGATTTAAACTATGTAGTTCCTTTCACCAGTCAGCAAGTCCAGTTAGTAGCGGTACGCGCGGCGAGCGAGTGCGCGAGCGGTGCGACAGCGGCACGGCGTTACTTGTCGGCCGAGTCGTCATCGTCCGCCGGGCGCGCCACGTACAGCGCCGGGTCGATCACCTTCGGGATCGGCTTGATCTCCGTGCCCAGTTCCTGCTCGATGCGGTGTAGAGCGAAACGGTCCTCGTACGTGATTAGATTGATAGCGATACCCAGGTGGCCGAAGCGTCCCGAGCGACCGATACGATGCAGGTAGGTTTCGGCCATGCGCGGGAAATCAAAATTGATGACGACGTTAACAGCTTGCACGTCGATACCTCTAGTGAAGAGGTCAGAGCACACGAGATTGCGGCAGAGTCCCGCGCGGAAGTCGTGGAATACACGATTGCGGTGTGCCTGCGCCATACGCGCGTGTATGTAGTAACAGCAGTATCCTAGCTCAGTTATTTTCTTCGCAAGCAACTCCACACGCTGAGTTGAATTACAGAATATTATCGACTGGTTTATTTGCAACTGAAACAATAACAAAAAAAAAATTAATATAAATTCAAATAGGAAACAAATAACATGTAAAAACAAAAATAAAAAGATATTCAGACCTTTACCTTTGAAAAAAGTGTATTTAAACAATGCACTTTCTGTCTCTCTTGTACAAATGCATAGTACTGTGTGACTCCCTTCAGTGTTAACTCCTCCATGAGATTAATCTCATACGGCTCTCTTAAGTGTTTTTCCATGAATTGTTTCACACTCAGTGGGAAGGTGGCGGAGAATAGCAAGATCTGGCGTTCTTTGGGTAACCTGAGAAATAATTTCTGTTCAGAGTTTGTCTAGGATTTTTTTTTTTCAGTTTGTCTAGGGTTGTCGCACCAGGACGGGCGGGAGCGACCTAAGACGCAAGCTCGGAGAGTTACGAGAATTTAGATTGAGGTGTGCTAGCTGGAATGTAGGTACTATGACTGAAAGGAAGAGAGTTAGCAGATGATTTAAAAAGGCGACGGATAAATATAGCATGTCTGCAAGAAACGAAATGGAAGGGTGCAAAAGCAAGAGAATTAGGGGAAGGTTATAAGTTTTATTACTGTGGAAGTGATGACAAACGGAATGGTGTGGGCATAGTTTTGGATAGTGAGTTAACCTTTTCGCGAGCAATACTAATTACTTATCCGATTTTGGTTTTAATTATTCAAAGCATTGTGAAATAACATTTTTAAAACAATAACTACCAATTTCCCCCCCTTGCCCATCCCTCATTTTTGTTATGGGCTACGGCAATATGTTTTGCTCGGGGGTGGAGGATAAATTCGAAAGAGTTACCTCGCCCCCGGGCGCGTAGGGCAGGGAGGAACAGGGGTGGGTTTTAGTCAGTAAGAGTCTGACACGCCCTTCCGCTCCACCCTAGAGCGGAAGAAGTCATGAGATGATTTCCCACAGCCCAAAAAAAAAAAAAAAAAAAACCGCAATATTTTTTTTTTTTTATGTTTGATAGGCTCGCGTTTGACCACTATCTCACCTGATGTTAAGCGATGATGCGGTCGAAGATGGAGCACGCTTGCCTAGAAGTAACCTATTCACTCTTGACTTAAAGACTCCCAGGTTGTATCTTACAGGAAACACAGACTCCGGTAGAGAATTCCACTCTCTAGCTGTACGTGCAATGAATGTTTTCTCAAAACGCTTTGTGCGTATGGATGGGATGTCCACCATGAACCGGTGGCACTTCGCCGTACGTCTTGTGGTCCTTAGATGAAACGGGCTTGGCGGAATCAAATCATGCAATTCCGTCGCACACTCCCCAAAATGTAATCGATAGAAAACCGACAGGCTAGCAACTCGGCGTCTATGTTCAAGACTTTGGAGTTTTGACTCAACGAGTCTATCATTGCCGATGATCCTCTTGGCTCGTTTCTCAATTGACTCAAGGGCATCAAGCTGGTATCTTGCAGATCCGTCCAAAGATGAGAGCAGTACTCCATACACGATCGGACCTGCGCTTGATAGAGTTGGAGCAGCTGTTCCGGCGTGAAGTATCGTCTCACCTTTGCGAGGACCCCCAACTTTTTGGCAGCCACTTGAGCCTTAGCCTCTATGAAGGGACCAAAATTGAGGGTAGATGTTAAAGTAACACCAAGAAGATCAAGTCGGTCGGTTATCGGCACGGTTACACCTCGGAAAGATGGAGCCGGGTGAAATTGGCTCTTTTTAGCAGAAAAAAGACACGCCTGGGTCTTAGCAGCATTGAACTTAACCAGATTGGCATCGCCCCATTCTGAGACAGCCTGCAAGGACAAGTTCAAGCGCCCAACCATAGCCTCTCGGAGAGACCGGACCTGAGACCCACTAACTCGTGCGTCCGGCACGTATCTCTCGGCAACAGTGCTGTCGTCTGCATACCCAAAGGTACCGGGTTTTAGCAGATCGTTAATATGCAGCAAAAACAATGTTGCCGAGAGCACCGACCCCTGAGGAACACCGGCATTAATAGCCAGCAGTCCGGACGAGCAGCCATCTATGACTACTCGGATAGACCGATCCCTCAGGAAATCAGCTATCCAATCACACAATCCAGCGGGCAGACCGAAGGAAGGAAGCTTGCCAATTAAGCTGTCGTGCCAGACCCGGTCGAAGGCCTTCGAGATATCAAGGGAGACCGCAAGGGCTTCCCCTTGTTTGTCGATGGCCTCACTCCAGATGTGAATGGCATACGCTAGAAGATCTCCTGTTGACCGATTTCGGCGGAAGCCGTATTGTCGGTCACTTAGGATATCGTTAGCTTCTAGGTATGCTAGGAGCTTACCATTCAGTATACGTTCCATACTCTTACAGAGAACGGAAGTTACCGAGATGGGCCTGTAATTTGCTGGGTCAGCTCGACTACCCTTCTTGGGTACGGGTTGCACGTTAGCTTGCTTCCAAGCCATCGGCACTTTTCCAGTCTCAAACGAAAGGCGTGTCAAGATCGGAGACAACTCAGGCGCACAAGTCCTCAGTACAATTGCCGGTATCCCGTCGGGACCACTAGCCTTGTTCACGTCCAGGTTACGCAGTACCCTCCGGACATCCTTCTGATGAATGCGAATGTCTGACATAATCGACTCGCATCCACCAAGAGTGCCAGGGGGCCTCGCGCCACCAGGATCTAGACGCGAAGATTCCGCAAACATAGAGGCAAACAAGGTTGCTTTCTCCTCAGCGGAGTGGGCCAGCGACCCGTCGGGTTTCAGCAGTGGAGGTAGTGAGGGGCGGCAGAAGTTCGATTCAACCGACTTAGCCAGGGACCAAAACGCCTTACTACCAGCTGGGTAAGAAGCAAGTTTGTTCCCAATTCGGCCAATGTGGTCAAACCGAGCCTTCCGAAACACCTTCTTGCAGAACTTGGCAGCCCTGTTGAAGGCTCTCTTCTTCTGACTCACGTCACTCGCTTTACGCGTCCGAGCATCGACCCATGCTAGGTAGGCCGCGTGTTTAAGCGCATCAGCGCGATTGCACTCGGCACCAAACCATGGTCGAGCCCCGCCAGACATTGTTACGTCAGAGAATGGAATGTAGTACTCCATTCCCCGCAACACATCCGTCACGGCGTCCGCGCACGACGAAACATCAGTCGAAGAAAAGCAAGTGGGCCCCCAAGGATAACATGCGAAGAAAGATCGCATGCCATTCCAATCTGCTGACCTGTATCGCCAAACCCGCCTGGTGCCTCTAGGGCTAGGATCGGGCGGGGAGTAGACGGATACAGATTTCACCAGACAGTGGTCGGAAGTACCTAATGGTGAAGAAATCGACACTGAGTAACGGTCTGGATCTGTTGTCAGCAGAAGGTCCAAGCAATTGGCTGTGTGCGAATCAACATCCGGCACCCTCGTTGCCCCCTGGACCAGCTGGGTAAGATTTAACGCCAGCGCTAGCTTATACGTCTCTTGTCCAGCATGGTCTGTGTACTGGTATGGGAAGAGCCACTCCTGATGGTGGGCGTTGAAGTCCCCCAGTAACACTAATTGGGCAGAAGGGTACCGTTGCTGAGCCACATCCGCCGCTTTACTCAGATGTTGTGTGAGCCCAGTTGTCTCCAGATCACCGCTGTGCGAACGGTAGACACAGGCGTAGACAATTTTATCTAGGCCTGTGTCCACTAGGACCCAAAGAGTAGAGAACCTGGAGTCCTCAAGGTTACGGAGACGCCGATAGCAGATGTCGTCCCGGGCGTACATGCATATACCAGCGCGTGGCTTAAAATTGTGCTCCAGGGTAAACCCTGGGTAAGATAGGTACGCCACGTCAGACGGACATCCGATCTGCGTCTCCGAAAGGAATAAGAGAGCTGGTTTCTCAGTCTCTAGGTGATGGTGGACATGTTTGCCAACGCCCGTTTGTGGCTTTTTATTTGGCAAAGTTATTGCCAATGCACAATAATTTATTAAATTTTATGTTGTCAATGCCTTCTTGTCATCTAATTATAAGATTGGACACCTTTTTCTGACTCATAGTTGTCTAGATCATCTTCTGATTCATATTCATCAGGGATATTCACCAATTCAATAATTTTCTTACTTGTTAGGGGGTATTTGACGTTTGTATTTTCGCGGCGGCATCTAAAAGAATAGAACAAAATCGAGCATAGGCAACTATTTCGCCATTTGACGTTTCCCTTATCATAAAGGTGTTATAAGTGCATAATATAACGAAATATTACATTTATTCAATACATTTGATCAAGAGCTAAAGAAAAACGTAGTTACTTAAATTTTACACGGTAATTTTCTTGATTATAATAGATTTAGGCTGGAACACTGGAAAACAACCTCATATTTTGCGCAGTGTCACAAACCTGTCAAATATTTCTTCTGTCAATTTGATTGACGGGAACTCAAATTGTAGGAACAATATGAGAGATGGGGTTAGCTGTCTGAATTGTTCCGTCCTTATTTGCAAAAATAGGACAATTACAACAAATCTTAAGACAAGTGGCGTGTCCTCTGCTCGACGAGGTGGCCAAGCTCTTTGAAAGAGTAATTGCAGACCGCCTCGTCGGGCAGCTGGTGCGGGTGCGGCCGGATCTGGCGGAGAGCCAGTATGGCTTCCGCAGGGGGTGCTCCACGGTAGACGCAATCATGCGCGTACGAGCCCTCACGACGGGGGATGCAGTGGCCCGAGGTAGGGTCGTCTTGGCGGTGTCTCTGGACATCGCCAATGCCTTCAATGCGTTGCCCTGGAGTTGCATAGTGGAGGCACTCCGGTATCACCGGGTGCCGCCCTACCTCCGTCGCGTAGTCGAGGCTTACTTGACGGACAGAGCCGTCATCTACCCCGGTCACCAGGGAGAATGGAACCGGCGAGAGATGTCGTGCGGTGTTCCGCAGGGATCGGTCCTGGGGCCACCTCTGTGGAACATCGAGTACGACTAGGTGCTGCGCGCCAACCTCCCTAGCGGCGTCAGCGTAGTTTGCTACGCTGACGACACGCTGGTCCTGGCGCAGGGGAGGTCGTACCAGGCGGCGGCCAACTTGATGTCACGTGGTGTTGCGACAGTCGTTGAGAGGATCCGGCGACTGGGACTCGAGGTGGCATTGCACAAGTCCGAGGCCATGTGTTTTCATAGTCCTCGGAATGCGCCACCATCGGGTTCCCAGATAACGGTAGGAGGGGTTCAGATCGGCGTCGAGGGGACGATGAAGTACCTGGGACTCGTCCTCGTCAGCCGGTGGAACTTCGACGAGCATTTCCGACGTTTGGCTCCCAGATTGGAGCGGGCCAGTGCTGCTCTGAAGCGGCTTCTGCCCAATCTGGGGGGTTCAAACGCCTCCTGCCGGAGGCTCTACGCGGGGATCGTGCGGTCCATGGGCCTTTACGGAGCACCGGTGTGGGCGTGTTCCCTGAGAAAGCGACCAGCTCGCCGGTTGAACGCGTCCCGAAGGGTCATGGCCATTCGGCTCATCCGCGGATACCGCACAGTCTCCTGTGAGGCGGCGAGCCTCCTTGCCGGAGTGTCGCCATGGGATCTAGAGGCCAGGGTCCTCGCGCTGCTCTGGGAGTGGCGCGAGGAGGCCAAACGCCGGGGCGAAACTCTGCTGCCGCGACACCTCGCGGCTCGGCGGACGGAGCTCCGGCAGGATCTCATGGCGACATGGAGACAGCGACTGTCGCAACCCAGCGCTGGGCACGCCACCATTGCGGCGGTAGTGCCCCTCTTTGAGGTGTGGCTGGAGAGGCGTCACGGCGTTTTCACCTTCCGCAGGTCCTCACCGGACACGGGTGTTTCGGGAGGTTCCTGCATCAGATCGGGCGGGAGGAAACGCCCGGGTGTTACCACTGCGCGGATCGCCCAGAGGACACGGTGGAGCATACGGTGGAGGTCTGCCCCGCTTGGGCGGAACACCGCCGTGTCCTCGTGGATGCGATAGGTGGCGGCGACCTCTCGCGCCCGGCCCTGGTTCAGGCCATGGTACGGAGCGAGAGGGTATGGGAGGCAGTCTCCGCCTTCTGCGAAGCAGTAATGCTCGTGAAGGCGGAGGCGGGACGCGTGAGGGAAGCTCAACGGAGTGGACCTCGCGGCCCCGGCCGCTACCACCGCAGGAGAGGTACTGGGCGTACCAGGCGTAGGACGTCGCGAGACGATTTCCGGCCACCGTAGACCCGGACCTGCGGACGGCGAGCAGTGGGTAGCTCGCCGTCCGATCAGCACCAGGCCCGTGAGTCGACGGCGCGTAGTGTTCCACGCGCGCCTCAAAGAGATGTAGTCAGCCACCACTGACGGGGCCCATCGTGGCCGGTGCCTGCATGCCTAGGGGTAGCGGATAAATTCTGAAAATGAGTTACCGCACCCCATGGCACTCGGGCAGGGAAGGAACAGGGGTGGGTTTTAGTCAGTAAGAGTCTGACACGCCTTCCCGTTCCACCCAGAGCGGGAGAAGTCATTGCATGATTTCCCACCCCACAAAAAAAAAAAAAAAGTGGCGTGTCCTACCACCGGTAAGTAAAAATCACTGCACTAATTATAATATTTTAGGATTTTACAAATATCTAGTTGTGAAATTTTTTTTGACATCTGTCAGCCGATGCAGTAGTGATGCGCAGCGGATATCGATAATTGTTAGTTGTTCCAAATAAGAAATTATATTAAGAACCTGTGTTACGAGACATAATACATTTTATTTCAGTTTCCCGAAAGATCCAGAAATTAAAAATAAATGGATAGATGCAACAGGCAGGGAAAATAATTAGTTTCCCTCAAACCTTTTGTAATTTTTTCTTCCCACTTTCAAGAGGATTGTTTTAAGCCGTCCGCGAAAAGACGCATGCTTTTTGAGTGGGCTGTACCTACACTCAAATTAAGATACATATTTGAAACAGTAAGTTAACTATTATTAGTACAGCCATGTGCAAAAGTAATAGGCAAACCAATTGTCTTCATTCTCCAAAACTATACGATAGATTTTATTTTATTGTTTTACGATTGAATCTGTGGCATGTTTACTTGATAATAAACACAATAGACAAGAATTCAAAGATTTTTTTTTATGGTATTATCAATTGATTTTCACCAGTTTGAGCAAGACCCGATAGATAATCATATTATCCAATTGACAAAATTTGTGATGGAAAAATATATTGATAATTAATCACCTATATTTTTGGTTTATAATGTAACACCTAAATTATTAAAGCGTCAGATATTGGCACGGATTCTCTTGTTCAATATCTAAACTAAAATTAGAGAATTGCTATCTTTTACAAAAAGGCAGTGCGAGAAAAGGACGGCTATAGATATGCACTAAGTTAGAGATGTCAAACTAGTTTACGCCTTGCGCTTCGCAGTGTTTTTAGACGACATGTTTTTACGTGTACCCTTAATTTGTATGGAAATATTAGTTCAAACTAAATTTGACAGCTCTAATTTATGTCCGTCTCTTTCTTGTTTTATTAGAGAGAAAAAGATAGCAATAGCCTAAATTAAGTTTAGTTTGTGCATAACAGAATCAACACTCGATTTGTCACAGGTCAATTTTTTTTTTATGTTCAGGTATCTATTTGAATTGTTGTTTTATGTTCGATAGTTGAATAGTTTTACTTTTACGAGAGAAACTTATTTAGTTAAATGTCATTTGCAAACAAATATATTATGTTTTTTCTTGATTTAGTGTGGTGTTATTGGTGTTTATAAGATACCACATCGTCAAGCAGAAAAAATAAACAATACGAAATACGCCCAAAAAACGCTTCTTTTTTTGCAGTCCGTTTTTCATCGATACTTTTATCGATCAAATATTTATGCCAACCCCTCTTTCCTTCCTAGTTGAGGCTTAAGTTACATGTGTGCATACAGTGACTGTATCTATACTTTCTAGTGCCCGCCCCTTTTGAGCATGAGTGCAATAAGATAGCACAAAAGTGTTACGCATATTTTCTTGTGCGCGTGCGAAACAAGCATCATGTGTGCCGTATCTATTTCTTTTGTTTTTGTGAGAGTTGCAGGAGGGGGGGAAAAGGTGAAACTTGAACAAATAAAGAGTGAAGGCATATCTCTCGGATATCTATGGACGTAACAGTCAGTGTCTCGTCCAGTAGGAAAAAAGAACGGCCCCCACCCAAAATAAGATGGCGTATGATAGAAAATGAGGAGTGTGTAAGTGTGTTTAAGAGTCAAGTGGTAGATAAAATGATAGAAATGAAGGATATTTAAGGAAAATCTGTGAATGAATGTTGGAAAGAGATGGCGGATTTTATAAGTAGAGTAGCAAAAGAAGTGTTTGGAGAATCGCAAGGGAAAGGCATGATAGAAAAGGATACATGGTGGTGGAATGAAAATGTGCAAAAGGTGCTGAAAGAAAAGAAAATTGCGTTTAAAGTACGGCAGACTAAAGAAATGATAATTTGAAAGAAGAGAAGAAGAAAATTGCGTTTAAAGTACGGCAGACTAAAGAAATGATAATTTGAAAGAAGAGAAGAAGAAAATTTATAAAGAATGGAAAAAAAGGCGGTTGCAGTTTCCAGGGCTAAGGCGCAGGAAAGTTATATGATGTACAGGACAGCCCTAGAAGCCAGAAGGAGCTCAACCGGATTACAAAAGTAAAACAAAGGAGAACGAAGCATATAATCCATATAAAATGTATGAAAGATGAAACCGGTGTGTCTTGTCGAAAGATGACGAAATAAAAGAGCGATGGAAGGTTTATTTTGAAAAGTTGATGAACGAAGAGAATGAATGGAATGGTGTGCTCAAAGACGTACTTACAACTAAATATGGGTTTCGTGAGAGAGATTAGCATGGATGAAGTAAGAAAGGCAGTTCAATGTGATAAATGGGCCATGGGCCCTGATGACATACCAGTAGAAGTATGGAAGTGTTTAATAGGGAATGGATGTATGTGGGATGGAGAAAAGATTGCGAGAGTTTTGGTTTATGCCAGGTTGAGGGACAATGGACGCCACCTTTGCTCTCCGTCAATTGAGCGAGAAGTACAAACGTGTGCACAAGAAGATGGAGCACGCTAAGGAGAGAAAGATAGATGAGAGATAGTGGTCAAACGCGTGCCTATCTAAAATAAAAAAACTAAAACTAAATGATTGTACGAAGTTTCGACTAAACGAGGTACCAACATCGATAATGGTTTCAAGTAGATCATATACATTAATAGGCGTTATAGAATTTATCCCTACAATTAGCGACGCTAGCATGGGCCACTATAAATGTCACTACCCAACAAAGGATGAAATGTTTTGTTACGACGACTGATTCTCACTGCAAAATTCGTAAAAGCACCGACCAACCAATATTAATCCATTCTTTAACTTATGTCGAAATTGACGACTAAATACTTAAAACATGTGAAGAATCTCTTTACATATACCTATAATTCGTTTTGTCGATTTGTTAAAAGTTAATTTCAAAAATTAGTCATCCTGGTTTCATTCGAATATAACATGGTCACCGTTAATAGCGAATTCATAAGGAATATCGAAAAGTAATTGGTTTACCGAATATATACAGGGTGTAAAAAGACACATCAATGAGACGTTAACTACGCATACTGTACGTCTAACAAAATAGTTTTGCGCAAAAATTATTACTGGGAAACGACTTTTATTTTTAGGTGTGAAAAAGAAAACTATTTTCTATTCCGCGTAATGTAATACGAACACAGGCAAGTGGACTTAAACCCCGCCCCTTCGCTCTAAGCCACGTTGGTTTTTGTTGGATACGTTTGATATTCATTGCGTTTTCGTAACTGCCAATTCCTAATTTCGAAAAAAATTGAAAATACATATGTATTTAGTAGATGCTTATACTAAATGTTAGTGTCTCTGGTTTTTGATTCCATTGTGATCTCAGGTAACTGAAATGGCTCAATCAATACGGACATAAGTAGTAAGTAACGTCAGGATTGAGGAGCCAAATAAAATGCGTTTATTTACTAAATTCACTCAATTGTTCTACTTTTTCCATATGCTACAAATTCGAACACACTACTAAATGTTTTTGGAGTGGAATATAAATTGACCAATTAATACTTTCATGGAAATTCATGCTCCTATGCAGATTGAGATCCACATTATAAGAATTGTATATTCTTGAATATGAACAGTACACAACTCCAGATTTTTAGTAGGCACTATACATAAGTACTACTAAATTATACAAAATTTTCAAAAATATTCATTAAATACTTTTCGTGTTCCAGGTGGCTCCTTAATTCAGATGTTTAGATTGAGGAGCCACTTATGCATTGATATAACTTTGGATATATTTTACTACAAATTTCAGAATTCGGCCTACAAAATTGTTTGCTTTCCTACTAAATAAGGAGTTTCCTTCTAAAATCTGCAGTGGCTCAATCCTTACGGACATATAAATTGGGATAAGGGCGGGCGAGTGATGAGTTTGTATAGGATTAACTTTTAAAAAAATTAATACTTGATCTTCAAATTTTACGAACCGTGAAATAACCATATCCAGCATTCCTTTGAAGTCTTGAGAAAGAAGTTTATCTGCCTCATCAAGAACCAGCATCCTGCACTGGTCCATCTTGGCAACTTGTTTATCCATGAGATCAATCATACGACCCGGCGTAGCTATAATAACTTGAACTGTAACAAAAACATGACATATGAGTAAGGTAAAGATATAAATATTAATTTACAGAAAATTAAATAAAATTGGGTCTTTACCATTTTGATAAATACGCATTATGTCATCCCGGAGATTAGTACCTCCTGTAGTAACCATTACACGAATATCTGTGTGCTTTGCCAGTTCAATGCAAATTTGTGATGTCTGGAGCGCTAACTCCCTAGTTGGTACCACAATTAAAGCCTGAATTGCATCTTTTTTGGGATCCACCTAAATATAGAAAATAAAAATATTTATAAAGTACTTAAGACTCCCTTAGATAATGTGCATAGGTTGTAATAACTATCAGTAAATACGGGTTTTATCACTTATAGAGAAGTGAAGGGGAATCCAAAAATATCATCATTCAAGTCATATGGCATAATAGTACAATAATAACTTTATAAGTAATAAAATTATATCAAACCTGTTCTAAAACTGGAATACAATAAGCACCAGTTTTGCCAGTTCCATTTTTAGCTCTTGCAAGGACATCTTTACCACTGAGTGCAATAGGAATAGAAGCCTCTTGAATGGGGGAAGGTTTTTCCCATCCTTTCTCAAAAATGCCCATCAGCAGCTCACGTTTTAGGCAAAACTCTTCAAACTCATTACCTCTTGTGTCTGTTACATCCTTTAAATACAAGAAAACACAATGAGCTTCATTGAAGCTTACTAAATATAGCCTAGCATGAAGAACCTTGTCATGCAGAGCAGCATTTCAATAAATCCAAATTACAAGAAACAACTGCTGTACTTCAGTTATTTTTTCATTATAACAATCTCAAATTAAAAAATGATAGATTGCTGTCTTGTTTGGAGTTGTTGATTGTTTGCCCGTGTTGTTATTATTTTGCAAAATAGACATTGTTTTATGTGCAAGTGCCATTTAACCTTTAGGTAGTGTCAATATGAGATTGACCATACAACAAAGTTTTGAATAATGTAATAGTCTTAGGCTGCTATTACACTTATCCAATGTCTTTGTCCTATATTTGACCAAATTTCTTTGATGGATGCCCGTTACACTTGTCCAAGATTTTAGTCTGAGAAAATGGAGGAACGTGAGCAACTTCATGTGCTGCTATTGTCATTAGATTATTATTAAAAAAGAAAAAATTAAACTAAAAAAGCTTTGAGTGAAGACATGGATGGAAACTTGAAGAGAAAAAAAAAGCAATATAAATTAAATAATTACAAGTCGAGGACGAACATGTATAAAAGACTCGTCATTCAATTACATTGTTATAAAAGTATCACCATATAATAAAGAAAAACAAAATTTGCAGCCCTTTTCAATTTAAATGTCATTACCTAATCTGCTCTGATAAACGAGAGTCGCCAACGCCTAAATCAGGTGGGTAAACACAACAAAGTAACCATTCAATGGATCAAAGGACACAGCGATTCCCGTGGCAACTATGCAGCGGATGAACTCGCCAGAAGGTGGTTAAGCATGGCAACAATGGGACCTGAACCTATTGTGCCTCTCCCCTTTAGATACTTACACAATCTGGTATGGAAACGCACCAGAGATCAACAAAACAAGCGAATGTAGGCAGGCCAAGGAGGCACTTTCCACCATTAATTACCACTTCACAAAGTAAGCCATACAACTGACAAAACTTCAGTTGCGGAAACACACGGCCATTGCAACTGGCCACGGGTCTTTTAATAAGCACCTCTCTGTCATAGGAGTCACAGACAGCCCACTCTGCAGGGCCTGCAAGGAGGAGGATGATATCTGCTACTAAGCTGCCCAGTAGTCGCTGCATACAGGGCAAAACACTTCGGACAACCAGGTAAGCTAAGCGAGATAGTCAGTAACACCAGGGCCCTGCTGGCCTTCCTCGAGGAGCTGGGGAGGATGGAATGACAATGCTGTCCCACCTGTGTGCAAAATACGCGCCTTGAACGTGGAGTTGCGGAAACCAGCCCGACATACATACATACCTACTCTTTGATCAAACTTACATTGGGCAAAGTTTTTGGATAAGACGTGTAATACCACCCTTACATAAGACTTAGTACAAATATGAATACAATAACATTCACGACTCAACATAATTATCATTTATAAAAGCAGTGATGTGCATTTGTAGTTGAGATAAAAAAGTTGATAAATAAAATAATCACTAGAAAATAAAATAATTATTAATAACATTATTATATTTTTTTGTGTGTGTACATAAATTGTAAAATAAATATTTATTTAACAACTAAATTAAACTACTGTTAAGCTAAAGTAGCCATGAAGTTTTGAGATTTTTCGGAAGAACAAGGAACTCAGTTATTTTGGATTTTGACCATAAAATAGACTTACGAAAAATGATAAACAACAAAAAGAAGTCAGAAGTCTTACTAGATAGATGTTTATAACTAAGCATATTTTTACAAATGAGCGTTAAAAACTCGACTTAAGTCAGATTTTTTGACTTCTAAAAAAGAAGAGGGTATTTTTTTTAAATTATTAACTTACACTAGTCTTTATTCTCCTGTCTTTCGGGGGTATTTTTAATTTTGATTTCCAACCGATGTCATCGATACTTTTATCGACATCTCTGTAAAAAGAATTATAGATATTTAAAAAATATATTCAGATTAACTAAACGTAGTAACAACAAAGAGTGATTGATACCAACCCCTTATTCTGACTGGCCATACTGTTTCCGACGTGATTACTTGAACTAATTCTATTTTCGGTCATCATTTTGCCAAATAATCCCACTAGGGACACGACTAAAATTAGAAACTTAGAATCACAATTCTTTGTCCAAGTCCGACACTTAAACAAATTTTACGATAAGTCACTTTTCGATACATATGCTATTTAGAAGTTTATCACGTTCACCAACTTAGTCCGGGGATATCTGGAACAATAAAAAGACCATAATCAATTGACACTATAGTATAGATAGGTACGCCAAAGCAAGATAGGTAAACGAGATTACGAGACGCGTCAACAAGCTCCAAAATAAGTACAAATAAATTGCAAAACAGAAAATTCTGTCTCGCAAACACATACATAATACAACTAATATAAATTTAATACAGCATATACAATTTAATTGTGATTTTTTGTCTATTTAGACGCAAACAGACCAAGATTAGAGAGATTATACGGGATAAAACAAAGTCGTAGTTTTATCATCAAATTTTAATATGGCCGCCAAGGAATATATATATGACAAGTAGTAGGTAGCGGCTGTAACTACTAAAGTAGTAAAACAATACCCCAGTTTTTACTTACACTTATTTGAAGTAAAAATAAATCATGCAATATTCATAAATAAACATTACCTTGATAAAATTCTACAAAAGACGACGACACTCGATACTCGACGACGACATCACAATGTAACCAAAAACAGTGTTGCCATCAAGGTTGCCATTTGATCAAAGAGTAATATAATTGATCAAGGATTCCTTCATACATAAACAATATTACTTCAATGGCTCTAGAGGAAATCTTAGCATGCGGTGAAACATGGAACTAAAAATAATGAACTAAAACAGTTTTATCTGCCCGAACATACATAAAAAAAAATACAAACATCCGAATTGATAATCTCTTCCTTTTTGAAGTCGGTTGAAAATACGATGTTTCTAACCTAAGGAACGTGCATGACGAAGACTCTGCCACCTGGTGGCGCAAATTCGAATCATTTATGGAAACAATTCGAAGAAAATCACATTATATAGTGAAAATGTATTGTTGCATATCGGGATGCTTAAACACTTCAAAGAAAAAAAAATTGTGCGTGGAGTCTCTCCGCGCGGAAGAAGTGAAACTTCGTAATGTGGAAATGAAAATAGGAAGGGGTAGAAATTGATTTTTAGTGAAATCATATTTTAAGACAAACTTTAACATTGCTTACAATTAACAATTGATCGCATCTTATCATTTTCGGTGTTGAACGTTTAACGCAACAGTGCTTTCATACCCCTTCCATGATAGCGTTAAACGGTTAACGCAACCTTGTTGGAAGTCGCATTAGATGTTTCACTTCAATAAAAATAAGTCAAATGAAGTAAAATTCTATTACTTTCTTACGAATAGTACTCACTTTCCATGGATATGTGCTAAACGACAAAAGTGGATAAATGCAAAACATGTAAGTATGAGTTTCAAAAACATTTAGGAATTAGGTACAAGTAAAGTTGTTTGTAAAAATAGCTAAGTTTTATATGTAGTGGTAATAGGCAATACAAATAAATTTGTAAGTAAACATAACTTTCTACTTCTAAGACATGCCCAGATTCGAAAACTCTTTGGCCTTTTGACATATTCTGCCGGTCGATTCTGTTAACAGCTCACCGTGAAAACTTAGGTGAAGTGAGCGTGAAGTGAACTGTCATTCCACCTTGATTGTATGGACTGACAGCCCACTTCACGTTCACTTCACCTAAGTTTTCACGGTGAGATTTTACAGAATAGCACTGCTGATCACGCGGACGATCATTATTAATCGGCTGGTAATTTATCATTTTAATCTTAGGAAAAATGATATAATATAATGTTAACAAAAAGACGGCAACACGTTATCAGCCCTGAATAGTTAATTTTCTTACCACACTGTGGCGCTCGTTTCGATTTGTGCTGCCACCTATAGTTCGTGCACGTTCCCTATATGTTTATTTATATGTTAAGAATTATTCTAAATTATATAAAAAAGTATGTTATTTGGCGAAATCTCGCTACTTAGGTTCAAAAATTAAAAATAGTAGTAATGTAATTAAAATGACTTGGGATATTATTAATAGCGAAACGGGAAGGTCTTGCAACCGAAGTAGTGATTACAGCCTTGCTATTGATGACAGTATCATTAAATCAGATTCGCAAGTCGCCGCGGCATTTGAAAATTTCTTTGCAGAGATTCCCGTATCGACTACAAAATCTCTAAATTCATCACCAACTGCTGCAGAAATTTTACTTAAAGAAAACGTTCCAGTTTGTGAATCCCAATTTAATTTCCAATATGTCACTTGTAATGATGTAATTAAAACTTTTAATACTTTAAATGTTAAAAACCTGCAGATCTATGGGGTAATTCTGTTGACGTTGCTAGGTCTATTATAGACATTGTAGCACCTACTATAGCAGTAATTTTTAATAATTGTATAGATTGTGGTGAGTTTCCTGATCTAATGAAATATAGTAAAATTATACCATTGTTTAAATCGGGTAGTACATCAGACCCTACTAATTATAGACCTATATCAGTGCTACCTACTTTTAGTAAAATTTTTGAGAAAATTATTTTAGATCAAATTCAAAGATATTTTAATAAACACAAATTATTACACAACAAACAGTTTGGTTTCACAAAGGGTCGTTCAACAACTGATGCTGGTGTTGAACTTTTGGGACACATTTATAATGCATGGGAAGATAAATGCGATGCGTTGGGCATTTTTTGTGATTTGTCTAAGGCTTTCGATTGCGTTCTCCATGATACATTGATCAGGAAGCTGCACTACTACGGAGTCCGGGGCGCCTCTCTGGATCTTCTTACTTCATACTTGAGTAATAGGATTCAGAGAGTTGATGTGAACGGCAAAAGGTCTCCCGGGTCTGTAGTCAGAATGGGGGTTCCTCAAGGCTCAATTCTGGGTCCTTTTTTGTTTCTAATCTATATCAACGACTTGCCTTACCTCATAAAGGATAAACATGATATAGTGCTGTTTGCAGATGACACTTCACTTTTATTTAAAGTCAAACGTCAGCAGGTGGTTGTTGATAATGTAAATAATGCTCTTTCTACTGTAGTTAACTGGTTCAACATCAATAATCTTCTCCTTAACGAGAAAAAAACAAAATGCATAAAGTTCACATTACCCAATGTAATACAAGTGAACACTAGTGTGTCAATAAAGGGTGAAGAGTTGAAACCCGAGGATTCCACAGTGTTCTTAGGTTTAACTTTCGATGCGCAGCTTCAGTGGAGCCTCCATATAGATAAACTGTCCAAAAAACTTAGCTCTGCAGCATACGCCGTAAGGAAAATTCGTGGTTTAACTGATTTAGAGACAGCTCGTTTAGTATACTTCAGTTATTTTCATAGTGTGATGTCGTACGGCATTCTGTTGTGGGGAAATGCCGCCGATATTCAGACAATTTTTGTTTTACAGAAAAGGGCTATTCGTGCAATTTATAAATTAAGTCCCAGACACTCCCTCAGAGACAAATTTAAAGAGATTAATATTATGACTGTTCCCTCTCAATATGTTTATGAGAATCTCATGTATGCACATAAAAATATTAATCTGTTTAAAAGATACAGTGATATACATAGCATAAATACTAGGAACAAACACAAATTTATTGTACCTAAAACCAGGCTCAAGAAAAAAATAGGTGGTTCGTTTAGATGCCAATGTATACGTTTCTATAATAAACTTCCTAGCCAAATTCAAGAACTAAGCATAAATAAATTTAAACCATTTATTAAACGTAAGCTATGCCAGAAAGCTTTTTACACAATTAATGACTTTCTTGAGGACAAAAAGGCGTGGGATTGAGCTGCTTCAATGATATACATGAGCCATTGTTTTCATATCTACTACTTACTGATGAAATTTTTTATATATATATATTTTTTAATATTTGTTTTTGACATGAATACTTGTATAGTATTATATTATATTTTTTTATTGACATTTTATTATTATTTATTTTTTTTGACTTCAATACTTTGTTATGTATTATATTTATTTTTTATTTTTTGATTGACATATTATGATTACTATTTTGTTTGACACAAATATTTACTTTGTAAAGTATTATATTTTTTTTTTTTTTTGATTACTTAATTATTGTAAATGTGAGGACTATGTGGGTTATTATTATTATTTTCTCCTCATTTTTACAGTAATTTTCAACGTTGTCTGACAGTTTGAGTACTTTTGCGGCCTACCCAAATGTCTTTTCTTTGGTATTGTTCGTCATGTCATTGAGCTCCTTAGTGGTTTTTAAGTTGAGCTATTCGACTATTGACAAATGCTTGCACTGACTGGACAGGTCCACTCAAATATGTTTGGTTCTTTCTTCAAAAGACCACTACAGACACTAAGCTGCATGGTCCTCATATAGAATAACGTGAATGCGAGAACTATGTATGTCGTTATATTCATGTAGATTTTATGATTGTCTGGCAGTTTGAGTATTTTTGCGGCCTACTCAAATGTCCTTACTTTGGTATTGTTCGTCGGTTCGTTGAGCTCCTCAAAGTTCTGAGTTGAGCTTCGCGATGACTGACAAATGCTTGCACTGTCTGGACAGGTCCACTCGAATTCGTGTGTTGCTTTCTTCATAAAGCTCATCCCAGACATAAACGTACATGGTTCTCATATGATTTAACCAGTACACATGGTATGGATTTGAACACTAAAAGAGACTTTGACCTCTAAGTTTGTTTCGGTGTTTCTTCTCAGGGTAGTCAGCTTGGAAACACCGGCCTCATCTAGCTTAAACTGATAAAAAACATTGACGTGTAAAAGTGTTCCTTGTAACCTATTTACTGAATAAACATCATTTATCATTTATCATTATAGGTACTGCATATAAATACAAATATGTACTACATTGTAATATTATTACTCGTAGCTATCAATCTGTGAATATTATGCGATGTAACCGTTGCTCGTAACCGTAGTACGTAAGCCACGCCTCTTTCTTGTTAAAGTTATGTGGTTAGGATAAAGAAAAACAGTTAATATGAGAAACGATAGAGTATATTGATTCCTGTATATGAACAGTACAAAAGCGAATTACTTCATCAACAGTTTGTATTGCTAGGCAACACAACCATAGAGTGGGTACTAATAAGGAGTATGCATTCCTTAACATCCACCCCTGTTGATGATGATGCCAGCCATCTTCTTTAGCATTTCAAGTCTGGGCCCATATAACGGTTTTGTAAGCATGTCAGCTATCTGTCTGGTTGCTGGCACATGGCAGATTGTCATGCTTCCATCTTGTATGCATTCTCTGAGGAAGAAAGATCTTAACCTGATATGTTTTGTCTTCTGGTGAAATTCTGTAGGTTTTTTCGCCAGCTTTATTGCACTTTCATTGTCAATACATAATGTCGCAGGGCAGTTAGCACCAGTAATATCTTTTAATATCTTCTGTAGCCATATAATCTCTCTGGCGGTTTCACTCGCTGCTACAATTTCCGCCTCTGTCGAAGATATTGCAACAGTGCTCTGCCGTTTGCTATACCAGGAAACAGCACCTCCAGCGTATGTACAGAGAATGCCTGATGTAGATCGCGCAGTTTCCATATCACCACCATGATCTGCATCGCTATAACATTCCAAACTATGAACATTATCTGTCCTGTAACGTATACCTTCGTCCATAGTTCCTTTTAGGTATCGCATAATTCTTTTTACGTTCAGGATATTCTCTTTTGTTGGTTTCTCTAAATTTCGCGACGCAACGCTTACTGCATAGGCAATATCAGGCCTTGTGCTTGTCATCAAATAAGACAAGGCACCAACAGCTTCACGGTAGGGGAATTTCTTCGTAGTTGCTTCCTCAACCTGAGCATTGTTTCCCTTAAGAATTGGTGTTGTCACTGACTTGCATTCGTCCATGCCAAATCTCTGCAACAAGCGAGTGACGTATGCTTTCTGATGCAGTAAAATTGAACCATCAGAGTACCTTTTTATCTCCATTCCTAGAAAGTAGCTTGCGGGTTTTACAGTTATCTTAAAATGTGCTTTCATTTCATTTAAGAAACAGTCAGCTATTTTCTCGCTGGTATATGCTAAAAAACCGTCGTCAACATACAGGGCCAGAATAATTTTCTCCTTTCCTTGTCTTCTTACAAACAAACAGGGGTCAGATTTACTCTGCTTGAAACCCGCATTTACGATGTAGTCTGTGATGCATCTGTTCCAACAGAGTGGGGCTTGCTTTAGTCCATATAAGCTCTTCTTTAACTTGAAGACATAACTCTCGTCAGCATAACCTTCAGGTGGTTTCATGTAAATCTCTTCGTCTAATGTGCCATAAAGGAAGGCTGTAGAGACATCAAATTGTGATAACCTCAGTTTCTCTCTTGCAGCTACACTCAAGACGGCTCTTATCGTGCTGCTCCTAGCAACTGGACTAAAAGTTTCATGGAAATCAAGATCTTTCTTCTGCGAATATCCCTTTATTACTAGTCGAGCCTTGTATTTATCAATAGAGCCATCCGGATTGGTCTTTATTTTGAAAATCCACTTGCATGGGATGGCTTTTTGACCTTTTGGTAGTTTAACTAGTTCCCATGTTTCGTTATCTCTTAACGAGTTTATTTCACTCTCGATAGCCTTTGTCCACTTTTCTTTGTCTTCACATGAAATTGCCTGCTTATAGGTTTGGGGCTCGTATAAATTGTTGGCTTCCACAGCCATAATATGATCATTAAACCTTACAGGAGGCTTTAGGTTTGCTCTATCTCTGAGAACCATGCGGTTTTGATCAGAACTGTCGCATTCGTTTCCTTCAGCTAGGTTTTCGTTTTCTTCTTCTGAAGGCAAAGACTCGAAATCTGATTCATTCATATCATCTACCATTTCTTCATTGGTTTCGATATGTGCCCTTGACGAAGAAGGTCTTGAAGTGGTTTCGATTTCATCCTCTGAAGCATGTTGTTCTCCAATCTCTCTATTAACATTAATTCCATGTTCACTCTCGAGACTAGGAAAATTATGATTGAAGTTCCTCTGAAGAACAGGAATCGGCTCTTTTGGTTTAGATACATCCTCTCTTGATTTTCCCAGTAACGGTACCTCTTCGAAAGTCACATCTCTGGATCTTATCAATTTAAATGCTTCTTTGTCCCAGATCCTATAGCCTTCATCTCCTTCATAACCTATCAGTATCCCTTTTTGAGCTTTTTTGTGCAGTTTCTTGCGATTAGCTTTAGGAATATGGGCATAGCAGGTGCAACCAAGGATTCTAAGATGTTTGATCGCTGGCTTCTGTCCATACCACAGCTCATGTGGAGACTTACTTGGCACATTCGTTGGTCCTGTGCGATTCAACACGTAGACTGTCGCATTTACTACCTCTGCCCACAAATCATCAGGAATTTTATCATGTGCATGCATGATGGCGCGTGCGGCTTCTACTACTGTCCGATTTTCACGCTCTACACAGCCTGCTTGCTCTGGAGTGAATCTTTGCTTAATTCCATTTTTAGTTAGGATATTTTTGAACTCCGCGCTCAAGAATTCTCCTCCGTTGTCACTTATCATTTCTTTAATGACATGTCCTGCTGCTTTAGCTTCAATTAAGAAAATCTTTTGCTTTGAAGCGGCTTCAGACTTTTGTCGAAGAAAGTAGATGTGACGATATCGTGTGAAGTCGTCCTTGAACAGAATGTAATATCGAAACTTCGAGATCGAATATGGAAATGGTCCGCATAAATCTGTATGGATTAGTTCTCCAGATTTAGTGGCTCTAACCCTTGTTCCAAATGAATGCCTGTGTGCCTTTCCATAGACACAACCTTCACAAATGTCCGATTGGTTGTTCTCCATTTTTAATCCTAGCTCTTTTTCGATCACCTGTCAAACATGTCTTTTGTTCTGATGTACTAACCTTTCATGGTATACTTGTAAAGGGTTTGTCAGTGGTTGATTGACTTCCTGATTTTCGGGCGCGACACATTTCAACTCCAACTTGAATAGTCCCCCTTTAATCGTTCTAGTTCCAATTACTTTTGCTTCTCCATTTACTTTTACTGCACATTGCTGAGGTGTAGACTCGAACGTACTTGTGATCAAGTTATCATGCACAGACAGCACTGAGAATAAGTTTCTTTTAATCTGTGGGACATACCAAACGTCTTTCAAAAGTATTTGCTCTACTTTTCCATTAACGATGGCTTCAGCTCGTGGAATATTATTATTTGAAAACTGTATTCTTCTTCTTCTTTTGTGTCTTCACGGCTAATACTTCCTTGGTATTCTCCGTTTCTTCTTTAGCAGTCAATGCTTTTTCATAAGCACTCAGTTGCGACGTCAGATTCTCAACTGTCCGATCCTTTTTGTTATTAAAAGCCAACTTGACTTAAAAGCAAAATAATCTTGCGGTAAAGTTCCAAGTATTTTACAAATCAGTAATATCTCAGGTAGATTTGCTTCGATTTGGCTATTCAGCTCGTGCCAAATATTCTTCAACGCAGATATGTGCTTCCTTATGTCATGTTCAGGATCTTTTTTATAAACAAAGAATTTCAGACAGAGATCATAACTTTTGTCTTCGCTACTTCCACTGTATAGGCGTTCTAGTTCGTCCCATACCTCTTTTGCACTTTTGTAACGCATGACTTGCTCCAGTAACTCGTCTGTCATATTCGTCGTCATCAGAGTCAATACTAAACAATCAACCTTTTTAAATTGTTGTAAATCGTTCTCATATTTTACTTTAGCAGCAATATCAGCAGTCTTGGCTAGGTCTTCGGGCTTGATTAAATTTCCTTCTAAAATTTGTTAAGCTCCGGGAATAGCTCTGCACACCGTTTCGATCCTATATCTCCAATGCTTGTAATTGTTTCCGTTTAGGTGCACTATTTTGTACCTTTGAGGCTTCAGCTATAGCCTTATCCATTTTCGATGGATTTTTCTAGATACACTTTCTGCTAGAATAGTTTTTTTAACTTATTCTTTCCTACTAGGAAATAAAAAACCAACTTGTAGTTTCTCTCGTAACTTTAAGTCTCTACGCAACTTTCAACGCTCTGCTACCATGTTAAAGTTATGTGGTTAGGATAAAGAAAAACAGTTAATATGAGAAACGATAGAGTATATTGATTCCTGCTAGTCGATTCTGTTAACAGCTCACCGTGAAAAGTTAGGTGGAGTGAGCGTGAAGTGAACTGTCATTCCACCTTGATTGTATGGGTTGACAGCCCACTTCACGTTCACTTCACCTAAGTATTCACGGTGAGATGTTACAGAATAGCACTACAGCCGGTCGATTCTGATAGCAGCTCACCGTGAAAACTTAGGTGGAGTGAGCGTGAAGTGAACTGACATTCGACCTTGATTGTATGGATTGACAGCTCACTTCATGTTCACTTCACCCAAGTTTTCACGGTGACTTGTTTACAGAATCGCACTACTGTATATGAACAGTACAAAAGCGAATTACTTCATCAACAGTTTGTATTGCTAGGCAACACAACCATAGAGTGGGTACTAATAAGGAGTATGCATTCCTTAACATTTCTTACCTGCCAGAACGTTCTGACGGCGGTTCTGGTTGCTTTCTTACCGGGCGTTCTAACCGGTTCGCGTCGGTAGGTGTGTGGTGTGACGCGTGGCATTATGTGTTGCGTTCTTGCCTTCCAGTTTCATTCTATTCTGATCTGTTCTAGGTAGAAAAGAAACGAATTGGTAGGTGTGTGACCGCGCTTAGATGGATTTCCGAGGGGCGCCAGATATTATTTATTTTCTGTTTGTAGTCTTAATGTCGTAGCTGACTTAGATGACATCGCTCCCGCACGGCAAAATAATGTTCATTGAAATGTGAGTTTTAGAGCGACCTATGTAGAATTAATTTACATTTACAACACAAAAAAGACAGCTCGCTGTAAACGAGCTTACCACCATCGTACCACTCGATCGTTGACGTCTCGCTTACCGCATGCTTAGTGCTTACCACGTGCTTCAAGCGGGTGACCCATGCGGTATAAGCACGCAGAGTACGTAGAAATTAAGTACCAGTTGACAGACAGCTGTATGCGCGTGAACAGCTGATTGCCTGCTAGCTGTCGGTGAATAAACAGCAAGCAGTCATTTCCTTTTAACCTTGCCCGCGTCCAATTAGCAGACACATTATATTTTAATTGTGTCTGGCCCACTGTGTCCGCTAGACGCGGGAAAGGTTAAAGGTGTCACCCGACACCCGACCAGCACTGCCTCGCCTCGAGCGGTTAGTGTTCTTTGTATGTCTTACTATGGGTTTACGCTCACTACATCAACTCCGGAGCTCCTCGCCCGCGGGCTGATCACGCCCGATAGGCGTATATAGGGAAGGGGGGGGAGAAGATGTGTCGGCTGTGAATATATATATGCATAAGTCCGAGGTCATGATCCTCGGAACGCACCACTGTCGGGTTCCCAAATAACGGTAGGAAGGGTTCACATCGGCGTCGAGTCGACGTTGAAGTACCTGGGACTTGTCCTCGACTGGAGCAGGCCGGGGCTGCCTTCAAGCGGCTCCTGCCCAATCTCACCTAGATTCATCCGAACTCCTCGAGGAGGCGTTTGAATAAATCAAAAAGTCGTGCCGTCCATGGCCCATTACGGGGTACCGGTGCGCGTTCCTTGAGGCGGCGACCAACCCTCCGCTGAATGCGTCCCAATTTGTCACGGCCATCTAGCTGACCCGGGGATACTGCACGGTCTTCGGTAAGACGGCGAGCCTTGCCGGATTGCCGCCATGGGATCTGGAAGCAGAAGTCACGCGCGACTTTCACTGGTTGACACGCGGCATACAACCGTTGACCACCCGTCGACATTTCGACAACGAGTGGACACCTAGCGACGAAGTGGTGCTGTTCGGGTGGGTCTAATGAACCTTTAAGCGGTGTTGTCCGGGACGGTTTGAGCGGGGTCGTAAAAGTGAGCTAGGCCTAGTTTGGGGGTTACGATCAGATTTGTGGCAATACATTCGTGTGCTATTTTATTAGGACTGGTATTTTTAAGTGTCAAATAAATATTTTAATTTTAATATCTGCTAGTTTGGACCACATATAACTATAACAGGAGCAAGCTAGTTTAGACCGACGGCAATTTACCGATTTCAGGCGCTAAAGTTAGATAATAAACATTAACTTTCTACCGCCGCGCGCGTCAAGTGCGCCGCAATCCCTTTTTTTTTGTGCTGATTATCATGTATATTTTGCAAAATATTGCCACATAATTTTATTCATAAATAACATTTTAACACGTCATTAGTTATTATAGTAGTCTAAGGGCTGGTCACCAACTCGAGTGAGGTCCTATTCACAAGACCGATATTTGCGCATAGTAGGAGTGAATAATAATAATGAAAATAAAAGTCAGCGATAATTTGGGAGGGTGCGAAACACCTTGTTTGGTTTTTCAAATCATTAAAAAACCGATCAAGTGCGTGTCGGACTCCGCACAATTAGGGAAAAAACTGATTTATCAATATATTGGTATTTTTTAATAAAGTATTCATTATCAAGAGTCAATGGGACGTTAAAAAATTCTTCGGCGGTCGGCTCCGTTTGGACCCTTTGGGTATGGAACCCTAAAAAAACAATTGGCCGTCGACGCAAGCTAGTAGGTATATGTACGTTCAATTAGTTGTAGTACTTTACATCAATTTTGAGAGATAAGATTAACACACATGTAGATAGTAACTGTATCATGTCTGCCTCTCAAAATGGATGTAGGAATGGGTCCCGCGGTACTAAGGAGCTTCTCCTCATAGATATGACCATTAGCCAACAGGTTCGGCGTTCCCGAAAGGATCTGTCGACATGTTGAATACTCGTAGATTATAAGAAGGCCTATGACTCAGCTCCTCATACATGGCTCATGAGGGTGCTAGAATTGTATAAAGTTGATGCAACGCGACGCACCTTCTTGATGGCGTGTATGGGGCAATGGAGGACGGGCCTTCGCTATCCAGGATGTCGACAAATCCAGAGGAATAGTGAACCGATACGGATCGAGCGGGGTATATTCCAGGGTGACAGTTTGAGTCCGCTTTGGTTTTGCCTAGCCTTGAATCCTCTAAGCACACTGCTGGAGAATTCAGGACTAGGCTATCGGTTGAAGAGAGGTGGTCAGGTTATATCTCACCTCGTTTACATGGATGACTTGAAACTTTTTGCCCCCAACAATCTGCAACTGATGGTGGGTGGAGCTACTGAAGGTAACTGAAACCTTCAGTAGTGCCATCAGGATGGAGTTTGGTGTGGACAAATGTGCAGTCATGCATGTAAAGTGAGGGGACATTGTGGAATCCGTGGGAACTCAACTCTCGGATTCCATAAACCTGAGATCCCTCTCTCCAACCGAAACCTATAAGTATTAGGGTATGTCGGAAGCGTTAGGTATTAATGTTACTGACATGAAGCAATCGTTGAAGGAGCGCTTCTTTGGCCGCCTGAAGAAGGTATTTCATAGCCTTCTATCGAGCGGAAACAAGATGCGCGCCTTCAACAGTTGGGTCATGCCGGTATTGATATACTCTTTCGGCGTACTCAAATTGACTCAAACAGAACTTGACGCCCTGGATAGGCGTGTCCGTACACTGCCGACTGCATTTCGAATGCATCACCCACGTTCGTCAGTGATGAGACTGTATATCCCACGGAAGTGTGGAGGGCGAGGCTTTTTAAATGCTAAGACCCTCCACAACCGCGAGGTATGCAATCTGCGGGAACATTTCCTAGCTGCTGACGTAGGTATGCATCGAGATGTAGTGGCGGTGGACAAGGGCCTTTCTCCACTCTCCTTGGCTAACGAGAACTGGCGCAAACCTCTAGTGCTTGACACTAACGATCGCAGAGAAGTATGGCAGAGTAAGGACAATGTCACTCACTCTCTCACACACTGTACAATTATGGACGAAGTTATCATGACGAAAAACTGCTGGAGATTTATTGTGAAGGACGGCACGGTTGACATATGTCGAGCATGTCATCGTCCGGGAGAATCAATCCGCCACATAATCTCTGGTTGCTCTCGTCTAGCTAACGGTGAGTACTTGCATAGGCGCAACCTTGTAGCCAGGATTATCCATCAGCAACTTGCTCTAAAATATATATCTCGATAATGGTCATATCTCATCGTACTGGGATCGGTCCATCATCACTGACAGGACTATTGTAGCCAATAAGCCTGATATATTGGTGGTGGACCGAATCGAGAGGCGTACAATGATCATTGACATTACCGTCCCACATGACGAGAACCTCGTGAAAGCCGAGAAAAAAAAAAACAAATCAAGTATATTGACTTGGCTCGCGAGGTGGTCGACATGAGGGATGTGGACTCAGCGATCATTGTACCGATAGTCGTGTCAGCCAATGGCTTAATAGCCACGAGCCTCGACCAACACCTCAGGAGGCTCTCGTTAGGCGGCTGGATCAAGGGCTTGATTCAGAAAGCTGTACTTCTGGACACGGCTCGCATTGTCAGGCGGTTCCTCTCTCTGGAGCCCTGACCGCGTAGCTTGGACCCTGTTCCCGATACCAGCGGATTACTATTTTTTATATTTTTAAATGTTTTTTTATTGAAATATTTAAAAATATAATATAATATGTATGAATAAAAGAAATAATAATCAAAATCATA
Organism: Polia nebulosa; assembly: GCA_951329385.1. Lineage (NCBI taxonomy): Eukaryota > Metazoa > Arthropoda > Insecta > Lepidoptera > Noctuidae > Polia > Polia nebulosa. The sequence continues at coordinate 16,626,492 of OX589590.1, forward strand.
ATCATAATCGTAATCGTAATCGTAATCGTAACCGTGATCGTAATCGTAATCATAATCATAATAATAATAATGGCAACTCTCGATGTCAAAACAAGCTGTATTTTCATTTTCTCAATTATTTTTTTTAAAACAGTTTTTGGTTCTGGTTTAAGTATTTACAAATTCCATAGAAGCTTCCTAGGTGAAAATAAACAGTAAAAACCCAAAAACCATAATCAACAAGACGAATAAAATATAAAAATGCATACAGACTGGACAAATGACACAATATGTCATCATGAAATTATAGATTTTGGAGAAATGAAACCAACTTGGTAATAATGCTAACAAGAGCAGCTGCGCGTTGCGCACGCCATCCACCCCCGGACTCGCCGCTCAGCTCCGCCTCGCCGCCGCCGTACCTTGGATCACCAGTGTCACCGGCGGCTGCAGCCGCGTCGAGCTCCAGCGACGAGTATTTCTCCCCGCCGACGTCGCCAACACCTGTACGTCGGCAGGGGAGAGGCCGGCCACCGAACAGCTTGGCTTACTTAGGGGCCAACCGGCCCCGAGCCGGGTCCCCGCTACCGGTGGTTGTGTGCTGCGCATGAAATGGACTCATTCCATGAACGAAAACGTCATGCACGCATATTATGGGTCTACAGAGGTGGGAACTAACCTCACTGCGTACCGTGTCAGGATGCTCTCTCTGTTCCAGGACCTAGAACCAACCGTCGACGTCTCGGCGCAACGATTGTCGGATCAGGTGCGGGTCATCCAACGTAACTGCAGGTTGGACGACGCTGCACTTGATAGGCTACGCTCAGAGGTACTAAGCAACCTTATTATCTCGACCCCGACACAGACCGCGGTACAAGCGTCCGCTAGTGGCGCAATCCCACCGCGTCCCAATAATTTTAGTGATGAGACAGATGATAGGGTTGTCACGGTAAGTAGCCAGTGCAACGATCGACTGAGGAGCGCACTGGAGGATGCGCTTCGCGAGTATAGATCCACTCCGACCGAACTTAGACCCGCGCTTCTAGCATCTCAATTCCAGTCATCCTTAGAGTCTGGGTCGCTGCCTGAGTTCCTAACAACTGGTATTACCCACCTGCTCCATAAGACAGGTAGTACCGCGGAACCTAAGAATTATAGACCGATAACGTGTTTGTCGACGGTCTATAAACTTCTTACATCCACCCAGAGAGCAAAAATTAATGTTCACATTGAGAGTAATTTAATTATGTCAGCCCCTCAGAATGGATGTAGGAACGGGTCCGTGGTACTAAGGAGCTACTCCTCATAGACATGGCCATAAGCCAGCAGGTTTGTCGATCCCACTAGGATTTGTCGACATGCTGGATAGATTATAAGAAGGCCTACAACTCTGTTCCACATACATGGCTCATGAGGGTGTTGGAGTTGTACAAAATAGATGCAACTCTGCGCACCTTCCTTGGGTCATGTATGGGGCAATGGAAGACAGTTCTTCGCTATCCAGGATGTCGACCAATCCAGGGAAACGATGAGCCTATATGGATTAAACGGGGAGTATTTCAGGGCGACAGTTTGAGTCCTCTTTGGTTCTGCTTAGCTCTGAATCCTCTAAGCACATTGCTGGAGGATTCGGGGCTGGGCTATTGGTTGAGAAGAGGTGGTCAGGCCATATCTCACCTTCTTTACATGGATGACCTGAAACTCTTTGCCCCCAACAATTTGCGACTGATGGAGTTACTAAAGGTAACTGAAACTTTCAGTAGCGCGATCAGGATGGAATTTGGTGTGGACAAATGTGCAGTCATATATGTAAAGCGAGGGGGGATTATGGAATCCGAAGGGATTCAACTCTCGGATTCCATACACCTTAGATCCCTCTCCTCGACCGAAACAAACAAATATTTGGGTATGTCGGAAGCGTTAGCGTTATGTCTTATTATTATTATTATTATGATGTTTTTAAACTTCGTTTTTCTCAGGTTAAAACCTGGTATTTGCTAGAATCTCACGGGTGTGAACCAAGGTGAGATCCTAGTTATTTCTTTCAGATGGTAAATTGCTTTGTACTGCAATGACATTGTTATCTAAGTCTAGTTGTAAAAATTTTCTAATTATTCGGCAATTGTTTAATATGGCAGCTTTTTGTAGTGTTAGGTATGTGTATTTGGATAGATTGAGTGCATTAAAACTATTAAATATTTGTTTCGGAATAACACCAGTTTTTCCTGTGATGGTTTTTTGTACATCGTTAGTTTTTGGGACTGCTATATCTATTATGTACCTGTGTTTGTTTTCTTTATCCACTAATGTAATATCGGGTCTATTGTTATAAATAGTGTGATCTGTAATTATAGTACGATCATAATATATTTTGTAAGATTCATTTTCTAAAACTGCTTTTGGTGAATATTTATAATATGGTGTGTATGGATCCTGCGTGAGTTTAAATTTAGTGGCGAGTTTTTGGTGTATAATGTTAGCAAGTTGATAATGTCGATGAGTATAGTCGTTCTGGGTTAGTGTCATACAAGCTCCTGTGATATGCTGTATTGTTTCAGGTTTCCTGTGACATTTTCTGCATAAATCACTTCTTACTGTACTATCTTTTATTATATACTTTTTATAATTTTTATAATTTTTATTATTATTATTCTTTATTGTACACATATAACATATAAATAAAACACAAATTAACAATTAGTTACAAAAGCGAGCTTAACCCAGCATTTGGGTTTTCTTACAGCAAACCTCAGGGTGAAAAATACATTTGCATAAGTAGGTAGGTACATCTTAATTAAGTGCACAACAAAAACTTAAAACAAATCTGTTACTTAAATAAACTAAACAAATATGTGATACATAAACATACTAAATACTATGGGTATGGCTAACAAAGAAATCCTTTTACAAAACATATTACGGGTCAACGGTTTAACGTTACTGACATGAAACAATCGCTGAAGGAGCGCTTCTTTGGCCGCCTGAAAAAAGTATTGAACAGCCTTTTATCGGTCGGGAATAAGGTGCGCGCCTTCAACAGTTGGGTCATGCCGGTTTTGATGTACTCTTTCGGCATATTCAAATGAACTCAGACCGTACTCGAGGCCCTGGATAGGAGGGTCCGTACGTTGCTGACCGCAAACCGGATGCATCACCCACGATCATCGGTGATGAGACTGTACTATTGAAGACAAAAGTGCATTGAGAGCCTAAGGTCGACTTGTGACTGTGAGGTTTTGCATTACGTATCATGACTTTCATGCGACGACTAGATGGCGCTGTTCAATCATGAAAATAACACTGCAAAGCTTATAAACCTTATTATGCAGAGGCAGATAATAAGGATTTTAATACCTAAAGTAATTAATAAGTAATAATAATATATTTATATTCAAATAAACAAAAATTACTATATTTTCTTATTTCCGAGTACTTAATACAGCGCCATCTAAACCAAACTAAATAAGCCAATTGGTATATCGGTTAATTCGACTACAGATGGCGTCGATCATAAATAATAAAAATCCCTACATTCACAAAGTAGCTCTTATTTTCACGTTCCAGAATAAATAATCAGTAGCTCAGGTGGATAAGCATGGCAGAATAACATAGATCGTTCAACAGGGCACCGGTTCGCAACCCAGCTCTCTGTCGACTTTTTTTAAATTTAATTATTATAATATATAATTTATATTCTATTTTTTGTATTTTTAAACGTTTTTATTTTATTTTTCGTTATAAATAATATAAAAAATATGAGGTATAAGATGTATAAATGAATATAGGGATAATATACAAGTATACATATACTACTATATATAACATTATAAAAATATATCACTACATAGTATAAAACAAAGTCGCTTTCTCTGTCCCTATATCCCTATGTATGCTTAAATCTTTAAAACTACGCAACGGATTTTGATGCGGTTTTTTTTAATAGATAGAGTGATTGAAGAGGAAGGTTTATATATATAATTTGTACCCGAGCGAAGCTGGGGCGGGTCGCTAGTATTATATAAATTACTTTCATAATTGGTGGTAAGTATTAGTATTATTAGTAAAAAACATTTATGTAAGAAGATTTAGATATATTTTTCTTACAGCTTAAGATTTACTAAGTTTAATTCTCGTAAAGGATAAGAAATGAAACTATTTTATTGATTATAGTTTAAGACATTTAATTCTCAAAGAAGAATACAATTTATGTCTTTCTTTCTTATAGAATGTATAACCTAACCTAGCAGTTTTACATCCAATTAACACTGATTTAATTCACTTGTTAAGGAGAAATACAAGTAAAATTTATAAATGAAAAACTCTATTACAAAATAGAAGACCTTAACAAAGTAAAACTGTATAATAGATATTATAAGTATTCTAAATCAAAACTGTGTTGTGCTATTCTTCTATTATTTAGTTTTATTTACATTATGTTATAATAACTTTCACTATATATGCAACCTTAGTTCTGTAAATATTTTACCTACTCATAAATTATAAAAATTTTACGTTTTGCATAATTATGTTTAGTGGTATTGGTTATGACTAAGGTTCATAGCTTAAGTATTCGTTCCAGAAGGAGGAAGAAATTGAAGCTAAACCTAAAATCAATAACAATTGTAAGACCGGGTTATAGCTGTCATTTTGGGACCGAGTTGTTTATAATAATAAATAAATAATTTATTATGTTGGAAAGGAATCTATATTTATATTGTTTTTATTTTAATTTCTTATATTATATAAGAAATCAAAATCATTAGTGTAATAACATTTTGTTGTTATAAAGTAATGTATAAATTTATCCAACTTACACCAAGTTTGATTACTGTAATTTATCATATAAATTATAGCTACCCCGGTCTTTTCATTTTTACTCAATCATTATTACTCAATTCAATAGTCAACACTTTATATTCTTTAATATTTCGTGTATCCGCCATTTTGATCGATTACAGCTTGCAACCGCGAACCCATGGAGTCTATTAATTTTCACATAAATTGTGACCCCGTATAGAATCCCATACCTCCATGCAGTGAGTACTCAGTGCTTCCTTAGTCCTTTCGTTCCTATTGTCCCACTTTTGAACCATAACGCCCCATAAATTTTCAATGGGGTTTAAATCTGGCGATCTCGCAGGCCAAGGAATAATTCGTATGTCCGATTGCTGGCTAAACCACTCTTGCACAATTATGGAACGGTGTATATGACAATTGTCCTGCACGAACGTTATTACTGGCATGTCTTCTACAGGAAAAACATTCCGCACAGTGGGCAACATGACGTCATTCAGCACATCTAAGTAGTTAACACTGTTTGCACGACTGGGTATTACAGTAAGTTCTCCTGGTCCTGCAGCTGTCATCCATCCCCAAATGTTCACTGTTATACGACCGGATTCAGAGTTAGGCACAACGTGATCACTATCATAACGCGTATTATTCCTACGCCACAACCTAACTCGCCCGTGCTGGCTAGACTTGAAAGTCTTTTCATCACTGAAGATAACGTTGCTCCAGTCGAAATGTCTGTATTTCAAAGCGAACTCCAATCGTGCTCTTTTATTAGCTTCGGTTAGCAATGGCTTAATAGCATGTCGACGATAATGCAGACCTTCACTATGAAGAGCACGATACACCGTCCGCAAAGATGTATCAAACAACTCTGCGTAATATCTTGTTGGTGTAAAGCCATTTTCCTCATAACCTTGCACCATAAGTTGACGCTGGTCTGAGTCAATATGGCGTCTTCTGCCAGATCTACTGCGGTGTTCCAACGAACCCTCTTCTTGAAACCGCTTTATCCATAAAGTGACAGTCTTTACCTATAAGGGAAATATATTATTTATTATTTTCGTGTATCGATAACCATGGATAATAAAATAAATAACGAACAGTGATTTTAAAACATTACTTACGTTTAAGCCAGTTTCTCTCGAAATTTCAGAATAATTTAGGCCTTGATTATGCAATGCTATTATTTGGGCCCTCGTAGCCATATCAATATTAGAACGCGAACTCATGGTAAAGATAAATATTAAAAAATTGTTAAATGCAATCGTAACTGAACTCACTCAAAGATAGTAAAGAACGTTATGATTGAACAAAAAGATTTAATTTTTATACAGTCAATATTAAACTACCCTCAATTCTTTCGAGATTTATGATACAGGTTAAAATCGCTAAACAACTTCGATATAATAAAGAGTAGGATAATTTTAACTCATTGCGTAATGACGCAATAGTCCAGTGGCTATGGTATCGGTAAATTTTATGCCACCGAGTTCGAATCCTAGTTATTACGAGCTTTGCTTTATAAGGTTTGTAATGTCGTAGGAGAATTTGTGTTAAAATTAAGTAATATTGTAACTAGCAAAAAACAAGATAATGTTCTTTAACGAGAGATGTATATTTTCCAATCCAACTACTATACTAGCGCCATCTATGTCGTTCAAGACGTATTATTAAGGCGATGAGACCCTGTACTAACGATTTTGGTTTGGAACTCTCCATGCACTTCTGTCTTCATTAGTACATCCCGCGGAAGTGTGGAGGTTGACGGTTTTTAAACGCTAAGACTCTCCACAACCGCGAGGTGTGCATCCTCAGAGAATATTTTCTTAAAACCGACGTGGGTATGCACCGCGATGTGGTCGCAGTGGACAAGGGACTCACCCCGTTGTCCATGGCTGAAGAAAACTGGCGCAAACCTGTAACACTAACTACAAATGACCGCAAGGAGGTATGGAAAGGCAAGGAGCTTCACGGGCGCTTTTATCGGGCTCTTCATGGGCCTGATGTAGATTTCTTGGCGTCCGTGGTCTGGCTACGTTTCAGTAACCTCTTCGGGCAAACTGAAGGCTTTGTCTGTGCGATTATGGGCGAAGTTATCTTGACGAATAACTACCGGAGACATATCATGAAGGACGGGACGGATGACGTGTGTTGGGCATGCCACCGTCCGGGTGAGTCCATCAGACATATTATTTCTGGTTGTTCTCATCTTGCTAACAGCGAGTATTTGCACAGGCATAACCAAGTAGCCAAGATTATTCACCAGCAACTTGCTTTAAAATACAATCTTGTGGATTCTGAGGTACCGTATTACAAGTATGCGCCCGACCCAGTTTTTCAAAATGACCATGTCACGTTGTATTGGGATCGGTCTATCATCACTGACAGGACTATTGTTGCCAATAAGCCGGATATAGTGGTGATAGACCGATTAGCGCGCCGCACAATGATAATCGATGTCACCATTCCACATGACGAGAACCTCGTGAAAGCTGAGAAAGACAAACAAATCAAATATCTTGATTTAGCACACGAGGTTGTCGATATGTGGAATGTGGACTCGGCTGTCATTGTGCCGATAGTCGTTACCGCCAACGGCCTGATGGCCAAAAGCCTCGACGACCACCTGTCGAAGCTGTCGTTGCGTGGTTGGATCAAGGGCCTAATACAGAATGCAGTACCGTAGGAATACAGTAGGTTCCTGTCTCTGGAGCCCTAACCACCGGTAGCTTGGACACTGCTCTCAATACGGGTGGTTTACTATTTTTTATATTTTTAACCCCTGAACGTCCGGCGGCATACCCGTATGCCGATCCAGATTACGCGGCTTAAACCTCTATTATTAAATAACTAAAGATCTTATATCCTGTGGCATGGTTCACATGCATTCTTAGATAGTTATTACATAGTGTTAGAAAAAAAACGCAACACAAAACGCAACGCAAACGCAGAAACGCAATTTTAAAAAGCCGTTATGTTGTTTTGATTTCATAATTTGAAGTTTTGAGTGTGAATAATAGGAAAATATGATATCGGACTCTACAACTCCAACACAACAACTCTATTACTTGTCTATTCATAGTGCAACATGCAAAATTTTATGTAAATTGATACAGTGGTTTTAACAACTACCCACACACACACACACACTATTCCCGACAAATCGTTGATAACAGAATTTGAATAAAATTCAACTCTTGAATTACAAGTATTTTTTACATGTTATTCTAAGGTCTGTTTATTCAACAACCCAAAAAAGTTTATTTTAAGTGCCTCGCTCCAATAGAAACCTCAGCAAGTTGTTTTTTATGAGCCCGGTCGTAAATATGTCAAACTGCGATAAGAGGCGCGGCAGTTGAGGAGTATGTTTATTTTTTATGTTTTCTTTTAAAAATATTTAAAAATGTAAATTATATGTGAAAAAATAAATAAACGAAATCATAATAATACGAGTATTATAATATTATTACATTTTTTTTTCGCATTCAGTCTCGCTCTGGCTCTTTCTATTCCCCCTCCCCAGGAGCGTTACACGTTTAACGCATCCTTGTTTTAAGTCGTAGTATTACTTCAAAAAGAAAGAATTATGTCACTGTGGGTTTAATGCCGGGATTTTGTCGAGTGAAGTTCAGTGGCTGTTTTAATTATTCGTTTATTGATTCTTAATGGATATTGTTATGTAAAATTGGTGTAGTTTTATGTCTCAAGTGTCAACGCAAATGGATAATATGTGGAATCGTTGAAACAGGCGCGATCTCGGGAAAATGGAGCTGAAAATTTTATTCTATTATTGACTACCTCAGCGAAGTTTGCTGAGAAGGCTGACGCGACATATTTGTTGTCAAATATTTCAAAAAACATTAGAATGTGTTACATCTACACTAAAGAAAAAAAGTGTAAAATATATACTACGTAAGACTAGGCGATATGGTCAGAAGACTTTAGCCTTCCCTTCGGGGTAATTAAAAAAAAAAATCTGTCAGACTGTCAAAAGTGTCAAACTTTCCACTTTTTTGTGATTTGCGGGTTTTTTTGGCGGGATTTTGTCGAGTGAAGTTCAGTGGCTGTTTTAATTATTCGTTTATTGGTTCCTAGTGGATATCGTGATGTAAAATTGGTGTAGTTTTGTGTCTCAAGTGTAAACGCAAATGGACAATATGTGGAATCATTGAAACAGGCGCGATCTCGGGAAAATGGAGCTGAGAATTTTACTGTGGTATTGACTACCTCAGCGAAGTTTGCCGAGAAGGCTGACTCGAAACATTTGTTGCCAAATACTGCAAAAAACATTAGAATGTGTTACATCTGCATTCTAATGGAAAAGAGTATAAATACACTACAACTGAAGACGAGGCTTCGGCCTTACTTACTTTTGAACAAGAAGGATTAAACTGAAGACGAGGCTTTGGCCTTACTTATAAACAAGAAAGAAAATAAGCACTGAAGACGAGGCGGTATGGTCCAAGACCTTAGCCTGCCCATGAAGGGCGAAGGAAAAAAAAAAAAATTGTGATTTGCCATGGTCGTGTCAATTCATGGTTTATTTTGTGTACGAAATAAGAAGACGTGTTTATTGCCAATTTCCAATTTTTTTTTAAATATTTATTGTGCTGCGTTTCTAATTAATATAGCCAAGGTTATTTAGTTAACTATAAAACCTTGAAACCACCATAATTGCCATCAAGAGTACACCGAAAAAACCATGTAAGAAATATCTTCAGGAATTCTGCCCCAAAGCACAAAAAGTTGTTATTTTTAAATATTTCGATATTTTAATGAAATACACAAAAACATTTTTCAGGACCGAATACTGGAAGTCCCAAGCACGAAAGTATTGCGAGTTTTGCAAGTGTTGGTTTGCTGATAACAAAGTAGTAAGTACTAATCGTATACTAATTTGGTTGCTAATATTGTTTGATAATGCTGTTTGTGTTTTAAGTTAAATGCTTTGACAATTTTGAAGCAAATTTGACAGGTACATTTCATGTACATACATATTACGGCTGGCTCGATCAGAGAGCTGTTACGCGAGTGTGAGCGATATATCACAAGTCATGGGCTTGTTTACAATGTAAACAAAAGTGTATACATGGTTTTTGAGGCCTCCGGTAGACTCGTACATAGCAACCCAGTTTTAATGTTGAATGGGCTGCAACTCGAAAGAGTTGAAAAATTAAATACCTGGGACTTCTAACCGGAGACCTCAAAGACGACGTAGATATAGATCGAGAGCGCAGGGCGCTAGCGGTCAGGGCCAACATCGCTCGATCTACTGTTGAGGTAAAGATTATGCTGTTTAAAGCGTATTGCGACCTGTGGGTAAGGCATACTAAGAGATCACTAGATGCCCTGCGTATTCAATATAATAACTGCTTCAGGATGCTGTTGGGACTGCCGCGCTTTTGATGATTTTTACGCCATAATGCGCAAAAAAACAAATTCCGTCTTATCAAGAGCGCGGTCTAGTACTAACGGCTTCCTAAGTATGTTGATGGAAAAGTGCAACGCACCTTGGTTGTCGCACGCTGTGGAGGTGCTGGTCAGAAGACCCCACAGTTAACCTTACAATTTTCTTTTTGTTTTTGTTTCTGTGTTTTTTCTGTTTTTTTACTAAAAATAGTTTTTAAGAGCTATGTTACTAACAGTTGGGCATAGTTGCCATAGATAAACAAAATATTATTATTATTCCATTTATTTATTTATTTGTATATAAGTACATATTGCTTACATTTTTAAATATTTAAATAAAAAAGATAAAAAAAACATTTAAAAATATAGAAATAGTAGCTCACCGGTATCGGGAACAGGTTCCAAGCTACCGGCGGTCAGGGCTCCAGAGAGAGGAACCGTCCACATACCACATGTCGACAACCTCGCGAGCCAAGTCAAGATACTTGATTTGTTTATCTTTCTCAGCTTTCACGAGGTTCTCGTCATGCGGGACGGCTATGTCAACAATCATTGCACGCCTCTTGATTCGGTCCACCACCACTATATCAGGCTTATTGGCTACCAATAGGCCTGTCAGTGATGATGGACCGATCCCAGTACAATGAGATATGACCATTATCGAGAACTGGGTCGTACCTGTAGTAGGGCACTTCCGATTCCAACAGAGAGTATTTCAGAGCAAGTTGCTGATGGATAATCCTGGCTACAAGGTTGTGCCTATGCAAGTACTACCGTTAGCTAGACGAGAACAACCAGAGATTATGTGGCGGATTGATTCTCCCGGACGATGTCATGCCCGACATATGTCAACCGTGCCGTCCTTCACAATAAATATCCGGTAGTTTTTCGTCATGATAACTTCGTCCATAATTGCACAGACAAAACCTTCGGTTTCCCCAAAGAGGTCACAGACACGCAGCCAGGCTACGGACGCTAGTTGGTCTACATCGGGCCCATGTAGTGCCCGGAAAAAGCGTCCGTGAAGTTCCTTACTCTGCCATACTTCCCTGCGACCGTTAGTGTCAAGCACTAGAGGTTTGCACCAGTTCTCGTTAGCCAAGGAGAGTGGGGTAAGGACCCACGTCAGCAGCTAGGAAATATTCCCTCAGACTGCATACCTCGCGGTTGTGGAGGGTCTTAGCATTTAAAAAGCCTCGGCCTCCACACTTCCGCGGGATATACAGTCTCATCACTGACGAACGTGGGTGATGCATTCGGTAAGCAGTTAGTAGTGTACGGACCCGCCTATCCAGGGCGTCAAGTTCTGTTGAGCCCATTTGAGTATGCCGAAAGAGTACATCAATACTGGCATGACCCAACCGTTGACGGCGCGCACCTTGTTTGCCTTCGACGATTGCTTCATGTCAGCAACATTGATACCTAACGCTTCCGACATACCCAAATACTTATAGGTTTCGGTTGGAGAGAGGGATCTCAGGTTTATGGAATCCGAGAGTTGAGTTCCCACGGATTCCACAATCTCCCCTCGCTTTACATGCATGACTGCACATTTGTCCACACCAAACTCCATCCTGATGGCACTACTGAAGGTTTCAGTTACCTTCAGTAGCTCCACCCACCATCAGTTGCAGATTGTTGGGGGCAAAAAGTTTCAAGTCATCCATGTAAAGGAGGTGAGATATAACCTGACCACCTCTCTTCAACCGATAGCCTAGCCCGCCCCCTGCTGGAGAATTCAGGGCTACTGAATTCTCCAGCAGTGTGCTTAGAGGCTTCAAAGCTAGGCAAAACCAAAGCGGACTCAAACTGTCACCCTGGAATATACCGCGCTCGATCCTTACCGGTTCGCTATTCTTCTGGATATTTCGACATCCTGGATAGCGAAGGCCCGTCCTCCAGTGCCCCATACACGACATCAAGAAGGTGCGTAGCGTTGTATCAACTTTATACAATTCTAGCACCCTCATGAGCCATGTACGAGGAACTGAGTCATAGGCCTTCTTATAGTCTATGATATAGTCTTTGATTTTCTTCCCATTTAAGAGAGGTTAATAAACCTTACACACGGGCCGGGACCAAGTATGTAAAGCGGAATTTAAATAGAAAAGGTTGATGTCAGAGTTGAAGAAGTCAGAAACTTTCGAGTGATGCTACAGGTGTTAAGGATGGTGGCTTTTTGGAGCATGTTTAGTTGGCATCTGCAGGGTGTTGAGGCTCTGTGTTAGAGATTTTGGTATTAAGCCAGTAGACGAAAGGACAATCGGGACAATATGAACGGTTTGAGCTTTCCATTGGTTTTTAATCTCTATGGCGAGATCTTGATACTTGCTGAGCTTTTCGGATATAGTGGTTTGAATGTTGTGTGAATTAGGTATTTCTATGTCTCTATGATATACTGTTTTATTACTTAGTTTTGTCGTGAACGGTAATATCGGGTCTGTTGTAATGAATCGTTTTATCTGTTATAATTGTGCGGTCCCAGTAAATTTTTATATCCCTATTTTCTAAAACTATTTCTGGGGTGTATTTATAATACGGCATCATTTCAGTTACGAGTTTGTATTTGTATGCTAAATGTTGGTGAATAATTGCTGCGACTTGGTCATGACGGTGTTTATAATCGGTTTGTGCTAGTGATTTGTGCTTGTTGCAGTGTCTGCAAAAATCTGTCGGCTGATTCTGGTCCTTCATGATGTATTTTCTGTAATTACGAGTGGCTACTATTTGGTCCTGTATGGCTAGCATAAAACCCTTAGAGCCCCCGCAGACCACAGACTTTTTATCGGCCGATAGTTTGGTCGGGCTCTTAATCAGTACGCAGATGTAAGCAAGTGCGCACACTATGACGATTTGGTATCGGCCGATAAACAAGTTTGATGGGCTTCCCGATTCAATTCAAACTATACTGTCGGCAAACTATCGGCCGACCGTATAATCAGTATTGGCTCCCTACCACACGCGCACACACGACGATTTTTTAGTCGGCCGACTAAGCCGATAGTTCAGTTCGCTCCGAGCTTTGACAGCGAATGGTCGGCCGCGCGTGTTTTGTAAAATGGCGTCGCCCAATTCTCAGTCGCTTATTTCGGAATCTTTGATCGTAAACTTGATCGAGGAAGTCGAAAAACGCCCTGCACTTTATAAGAAAAACTTAAAAGAGTACTCTGACGTAAATGTGAAGAAAAAACTGTGGGAGGAAGTTTGTGAAGCTGTTGTTCCTGATTGGAATGAGCTTAGTGCCCAAGAAAAAACAAATCAAGGTACGATACATTTTTATTTATTTACATTACACTTTATTATATTGGCACGGAATTGAGCCTGCAGGAGATATAAAGTATGACGACATGTATTGCCGCACATTATTCATAGTATTTCTTCCTCGGTTATTTCCATTTGTATTGAAGTTATTCATGGTACAACTGTAGAGTGTCTTTAAAATGTATTCCATCTTTGATACGTACATAATTGTGTAGGACACAGCAAGCTTTAATAATTTTAACACAAAAATTAATATTTACGTCAATTGGACGGTGAAAAATGCGCCATTTGTTAGCTAGAATCCCGAAAGTACATTCAACCATGCGTCGAGCTCTTGTATGTCTATAGTTGAAAATTCGCTTGGTGTAGTTTAAATTTCTTTTTGCATAAGGGCGTAATATATTATTTCCAAGTCCAAACGCTTCATCGCCTACGACAGAGAATGGAATAACATCTCCAACATCATCATTAGGCAATTGCCTTCCAGAAGGAATATTTAGTCGATTCTCGGAAAGCCGTTTACCCATTTCTGATGTTTTAAATATTTCCGAATCACTAGCTGTTCCATAAGAACCAACATCAATGTACACAAATTTATAATCGGCATCTGTCCAAGCCATCAAAACGCAGGAGAAGAACTTTTTGTAGTTAAAATATGATGAACCGGAATGTTCTGGCTGTATCATTCGTATATGTTTGCCATCGATCGCTCCAATGATGTTTGGAAAATTTGTGCGACTGTAGAATTCGTCTGCTATTTCAATCCAGTCATCTTCTTGTTTGGTTGGCATATATAACGGTTGAAGCATATTCCATATTTGCTCACATGTACTTTTTGTAATATCTCGTATTGTAGAAGCTCCCATCAGATAATCAAAAGATAATGAATTGAAACTAGCTCCAGTAGCCAGATACCTGTAATGAATTAATTATATTTTATTATTTTTCAGGCCGCGATATACAAAAAAAATGGGCCAATTTACGGACTTGCTTTCGCCGAGAATTAAATGCACAAAAGAACACAAAGCCGGGGCAGGCTTCGGTCAAGAGGCGTAAATACGTATACTTTGAACAATTATTATTTTTACTTCCATGCATGGAAAATCGTCAAACGGAAGGTAACCTGAACCTGGCCCAGGATACTACAGAAAATGAGGAAGATGATGAAGAAACTGCTCCATCCGCTTCCGCACCTCCTCGCCAGAAGAAAACTCGTGTTTCGAAGAATACGGATTTGGATGAAGCAATATTAAAAGCATTAAATGAGACTAATGTTGATGAAGATGTAAACTTTGCATTGTCTCTTGTCCCATCACTCAAAAATTTAACCGCAGATGAAAAACTCGATGCTAAGATTAGTATTCTTAACGTATTTAAACAGATAAGACTTGGTAGGCGTGTTCAGCCTCATTCTCAACCAACATAAACCATACTGCAACAACCCATGAACTCTTTTCCTGTTTACCAACGAGGGACTAACATCTTGCCGCTACAACAACAATCACAGGCTTATACATCCGGTTCTACACCATCCCCCACTTTACCACAAACAACCATTCAAAATGTTTCATCACCAGCTGATTCCAACATGTCAGCCCAGTCATATTATTCAAATTTTTCAGAAGATTCCCAAATATACGACTTGTAAACTTGGCATTTGAATTATAATAAAAAATTTAAAGTATGTTTTGTGGTTTATCTTACCTTATCGTAACGCTCAATCTCTCCTCCACAGGTATAGATAGTCTTAAATTTGTATCCTCCTTCGCTATTCCTGGTCCAATTAATTTGACAAGTTGGTTGAAGCTAGTTATGCTCATTCGATAAAAGGCGAAAAATTTTTTCGGGTAATCGAGTAATTTGGAATGCATAGTGTAAAATTTTCCATTTAATAATCTATCACTAAAGATAGGATGCACCCAATACTCTCGGGCTCTCTTTTTAATTTTCCTCCTCCGGTGTATGAGAGCAATAATAACAATTCTATACAATGTTTTATTAATTTTCATTGTGCGGTGCGACCACTCTTTTCACCTAGCAAATAGAGAATAGTCGGCAGACTGTTGGATAGTTTGCGCACTCATCACCGACTGAACTGTTTAGTTGGCTCGGTGTGCGTACTAGCAGGCCAACCCGACTAAACTATCGGCCGATAAAAAGTCTGTGGTCTGCGGGGGCTCTTAGTCTCAGGAAACAATTCGCCTCGTTTGAGCCATTCGTTCGACTTTATTTTATCGACGTATGGCTGGCTCAGAGAGGCTCGGTGTCTTCCATGAAGGGATTTTTCAGACCATGCTGCTATTTTTTGTTGTGTACTTACAATATGTTCATTTAGTTGCGTGTTCCTATTTTAGAGGTTTAGTGGTGTAAGTTTTTTATCTGTTTCCGATACCTGTTTGTGTAGTAATGAGTTTTCTGATTTGTAATGGAAGTATGCTCTGAGTGAATGTATCTGTTTATTGTGTAAATTGTTATGTCTATCAGTCCTCTTCCTCCTTCCTGGCGTGGCAGTGTAAGTCGTTGTGTGCATGATTTTAGATGGTGTTTTCTATGCTTGGTAAGGAGTGTGTGGACAGTGCGCTGTAATCTTTTAATATCAGTCTTTGACCATTGTATAATTCCGAAAGAGTATGTGAGAATAGATATTGCAAATGTGTTGATGGCTTTAATCGTGTTTTTAGAATTAAGGTTACTTTTTAAGATAAGGTTGATCGCTCCACCCGCCGCTTATACCTGCGGATGCGGTTTGCCCATGCATACACCTTCTGCTTCAGGAAGTCGATGCGCTCTGTGACACGGGACATGTAGTCTCGGGAACTGACATCAGTTCCTGAAAACGCCCGTTTCACAAAGCGCATCACTCTTGGACGAGTGTTGCCCTCCCTGAAGCAGATTAGTTTGCCGATGAGTGCTCTGGCCCCACCAACACGACACTCGATATTGCGCTGCCAAGCCGGCACGGCTGGTTTCGGTCGTGTAGCTCTGTCATTAGCGAATTTGACGTGAGCTACACGACATGCCGCTACAGCCGCGCAGTACATTATCGAGTGTGTGTCGGTGAGGTCTTCGCAGTTATCAAAATAATTTGACAACTACGAATCCAGAGCAGCCACCAGCGCCTTATTCCTATTATGCATGGGCAAACGAGGCAAGCGTGGCCTAAGTTCGGGTGGCATGTTGCGATATTCCCGAATAGCACACTCCAAAGCACTCCTCAATTCGTCATTGCACTGGGTACTTACGTTTGTAACCATGTCACTACACTCCTCGTCAGCGTGACTGGAAGCACGGTTAGACGATGGTACCACCACTGGTACCACAGCCTGCGACGGAGGGGCAATGACATGGCTACCCATTTCAGTTCGGAGGCGATCAAGTACAGTATCATCCAACAAATGATTACGCTGGATGACCCGTACCTGATCCGACAGTCGTTGGGCCGAAATGTTGACGGCTGGCTCAAGCACCTGAAACAAAGAGAGCATCCGAACATGGTACGTGGTCAGGTTGTTACCTCCCTCTGTAGCCCCATAGTATGAGCGCATGACATTCTCATTGATGGATTGAGTCCATCTTATGCACACTTCCGCCGGGAGCTGGGACCCTATCAGAGGCCGATGGGCCTCGAGGTCCTAAGCCGCTCGGCGGCCGGCGTCCTCCCCGCCGACGCGCAGGTGGTGGTCTCGTCGGCAGCGAGAAGAACTCGTCGCTGGAGCTCGACGCAACTGCCACGGCCGGTGTCACAGCACTCACGGTGGGGCTGGGTTCCGGCGGCGGCGAGGCGGAGCTGAGCGACAAGGCCGGAGGTGGTGGGCGTGCTCTGCGAGCTGCGGCTCTCGTCAACATCATTTCCTTCGACGTCAACTTATTATCTTAGTTATTGCCATATTATTGTTATGTCGTTTGTTCATGAAATTATTTACTGTTTTCATTATTGTTTGGTTTAATGTTATTGTCTATTTGTATTTTCTTCTTGGTTTGCATTCATTTCTAATAGTTTAAATATTTAATTTGGTTAAAAAATCACGCAAAAGAAAATTTTATGTTACTTCAGTTGACAGTCGAGCCACAGATTATTATTATTATTATATTATTCATTCATGAGACTTATCATAATTTATCATTTCAGTCAATTTCATTTCATGAAAATGGTAAGCGTCACAAGGAAAATGTTCAAAAACACATATCACAACTCAGTAAAAAGAGTGCTAAAGAGTTCAAACAGAAAGAAAAGATTGATGATGATATAAAGAAAATGGAAGCAGCTGCTATGGCTGCGTACTTGAATGATGTGAAGAACAATGCTGATATCACATCACAGGTATTAACTTGATAAGTCAACACAAATGTAAAATTATATGATGTAAATTTATTTTTGGTAAATGGGTTGTTCTTCTACACTGGTCAGCAAATAAACCGAGCCACCCGCTACCTAGGAACTCTGATTCGATTTTCTCAAAAAGTATAAAACTTACAACTATCAAAGTTATACCTACAAAAAGTGCGTTTCATGGTGATTAAAATGACTACAAATTAATTCGAAAGTACCGTCAACTCACATTGTAATCAAGCAACAAACACAATGCTAACGATTTGCTCTGTTTTCACCAGAGTTTGAAATTAGCGTTCTTTTTCTCTACAATGAGGGTAGTCGGATATTTCTTATCATTTCTTTAGTTTTTGTCCATCGTTTGCTCAGACGCGTGTGTTTTTGCTACTTTTTTCGCTTAATAATGGATACAACACCTCAGGAAGCAGCTCAAGCTGTAGCATTACTTCAAGCAGGCATTGCGCAACGTGAAGTCGCTCGAAGGCTTCGAATCAGCAGATCTTCGGTGCAACGAGTTTACAGACGATACCTAGAGACTGGAGCATTCGATCGCCGTCCAGGTACGGGCAGACCTAGGGCTACATCAGCAGCAGATGATCGTTATATCCACCTTACTGTTCTGCGAAATCGCCACCTCAACGCAGTTCAAGTCCAACAAAGTCTGCGTGACGAACGCCAAGTGGTCATAAGTTCAGATACCGTCAGAATGAGACTTGCTGAACGGAACCTGACCCCAAAAAGAGCTGCAACAGGCCCAGCATTAACGGTAGCATCCCGTCGAGCACGACTTGAATTTGCTCGAGAGCATAGGGATTGGACATTAGAGCAGTGGAGTAATGTACTCTTCACTGATGAGACCAGGGTGAGTCTACATGGAAGTGATCGACGTCAGAGAGTATATCGTCGCCCTGGAGAACGTTATTCTCAGTGTTGCATCGAGGAAACTGTTGCTTATGGAGGAGGATCTGTAATGGTCTGGGGCGGCATCTCGTTAACAGCACATACAGCGTTAGTTTTCATCGAACCAACGGGCCGTACACGTGGACTGACTTCTCATCGCTACATTACTGAAATCCTCGCAGACCATGTGGTACCTTACGCAGAATATATCGGACAGGATATGCAATTGATGCATGATAATGCACGGCCTCATGTTGCTCATGTGGTGACCCAGTATCTACGCGACGTCAGCATTCGTACGATGGACTGGCCAGCTCGAAGCCCGGACTTAAATCCGATAGAACACTTATGGGATGAGCTAAAACGTCGGGTTCGAGCCCGGGTACCTGCTCCAACAAGGCTTCCAGAGCTGCGAATCGCAATTGAAGAGGAGTGGAATACAATTCCTCAAGATTTTATCGTCAGGCTCGTAAGGTCGATGAATACAAGGATGCTGGCAGTTATCCGAGCAAGGGGAGGAAATACGGAATATTGATCAAAAACTTTTTTTTGATTTTATCTTTGTTTTTGGCTTTAATTTTTTTTTTCACTGTATCATTACTAACGATTGTCACGACTGGAAAACGACTCTTCTTTGTAAAATCCTTAATAAACACTGAAATATTGATTAAACCCAATGAGTTTCCTTTCATTTTAATCACCATGAAACGCACTTTCTGTAGGTACAACTTTGATAATTGTAGGTTTTTTAGTTTTTGAGAAAATCGAATTAGAGTGCCTAGGTAGCGGGTGGCTCGGTTTATTTGCTGTCCAGTGTATTTTAACGACAATATTTTTTCTTTTATGTCGTAAATGGTTGTTAGACATAATATGTAGTCTAAAATGGGGTACTTATCATTGGTGTATAACAACGTAAGTTAATATTATGCCATGTTTTGTTATGTCTTTGAGACAAATATTACCACAGTCACTGTGTTTTTTTATTATTATTTTAAAAGACACGCAAATTTCACTATAAAGTAGTTATTTTTATATAAAGAAGGGACTTTAAGTTATCATTTGAATGATCCATTTTCGAAATTCTGGGTAATTAAAGTGCATAATTCTGTAAAACACCTCTGTCATATTTTAACATTTTAATGTTAAAATATAAAAACCAATTTCCTACTTTTAAGTAGGAAATTGGTAAAAATACAATAACTAGAATTGAGAATCAAGTATAAAAACCATTGAGATAATATGTACTATGTAGTAGAGAGGCTATCCTAAGCAAAGGATATGTTCCATTTTGACAAGAGTTTAAACTAAAGTTTAAACAGCACTAACACAATAATTAGTCGTCTAACAATACAGTATAAATACGCAGCGCTGGAACGCTTCTAAGGTGTAGTTTTCTCGCAACCAAAAGGTTGGAAGTGCCATGATTTTCATGGTGCTTACGCGTTTCATTCAACGTTCTGCAACAACTTGTCACTCATATAGACTAAACTGTTGACTGACTACAGAAGTGACATAGCTTTATACCTACTTAACAAGCTTCCAGTGGCGTAACTATAGGGTGGCAGGACTGGCAGAATGCCACAGGCCCCCGGCCCGAGAGGCTGCGAGCTTGACAAAATAGGCTATCTAACGTGGCTATTCTGTCTATTGAAAATTCTTTGGCCCGATCTTTAAACTTTGATGATATTATTGATACTTTTGCTGAACAGAAAGCTCGGAGAAAAGAATTTTATTAATAAATATCCTGTCAATATTAATTATTATTGTATTGTTACGAGCTGGGTATGGGATAAATTATTTTACACCAATTAATTAACCAAATATCCTTTATTAACTCAACAGCTTATAAAAACAAACACTAATTCGCTAATAATCACTATTCTCTTTGTAATCGCTTGTATTCGCATCCGTTCGCATCCGTAGTCGAAAACAGACTGACTCACTCGCCCGCCGTCCGGCCTATTTATACAGTCATGGAAGTTTCTAGAACATTGTCGAACTATCCTATACTGGAATATTCTAGAAACATCTATGAACTTCTACACAGTACCACAATGGAATGTTCTCGAACGTAGTGGAAACTTCTGGAAAATTCGACTACATTCTCGAACGTTCCAGTGAAATACGTTCGACGTAACACTGCCCCCTCCTTAGACATGCTCGTCCCGAGCATCATTAGTCCCGTAGTATCGCGCCAATCGGTCTACATGGACTATCTTAGGCGCACCTCGTGGACCCTTCTGTATTCGGTAGGTAACATCGTTGATCCTGGTCACGATTCGGTATGGTCCATCCCATTTTGCTTGCAATTTGGGAGACTTCCCTTTGCTGCGCACTGGGTTATGCAACCACACCAGTGAACCCTCGTCAAAACCTCTATGGTTTGCCTTCCGGTCGTATCGGGTCTTCATCTTATCAGACATTTGTTGGCCGGATTGTCTGATATGCTCATATACATCGTTCAACTTGTTACGCAAGTCATTCGCATAATCGGTTACACTGCGTGGGGCATCAGGGGGGGTTCCGGTGATTAAATCTGCAGGCAACCGTAATTCCCTTCCAAAGTTCGCGAAGGCTGGTGTCACAGTCGTACTTTCGTGAACTGCACTACGGTAGGACAGAAGAAATGGCTGTATGTGCTTGTCCCAATCCCTTTGCCTGCTTTCCACAACTTTTGCCAGATATCTCTCCAACGTTTGGTTGAAACGTTCTACCATTTCATCAGATTGCGGATGGTAAGAAATGGTTCTGGTCTTGTGAGTACCCATCAGTCGACAAGTCTCCTGGAAAACTTGTGATTCAAAATTCCTCCCTTGGTCGCTGTGAATTTCCAAGGGTACTCCAAAACGACAGAAGACTTCCTGAACCAATTTATCTGCGTCTGTTGTTGCTTCTTGGTTGGGAATGGCGAAGACTTCTGGCCACTTTGTGAAGTAATCCATGACAACCATGAAGTACTTGTTTCCGTTTTCACTTTCCGGAAATGGTCCTGCAACGTCTAGTGCTATCCGTTCCCAGGGGGCTCCCACGTTGTATAATTGTAAAGCACCTCTGCTGCGTGTCTGGGGTCCTTTCACAGCCGCACAACTGGTACATTTGCGACACCAGTCCTCAACATCCTCTCGACAGTGAATCCAGTAAAACCGCTCTCGTATCTTCAGTAGAGTTCTTTTTACCCCCATATGTCCTCCTGAACATCCATCATGGTAGAGCCGTAAAACATCAGGTACTTTGGCTTTGGGGACAACAATTTGTAGATGACAGTTGTCTCCTCCAGCGTTTTCCCATTTACGGCACAAGACTTCATCCTGGATAACCAAGCTGTTCCATTGTGCCCAATAACTTTTCGTGATTGAACTCAACGCCGCAACATCACTCCACTTGGGTTTAGGAGCACCAGCTTTAATCCAGTCGAAGATCGGTTTAAGGTCCGGGTCATTTTGCTGAGCAAGCTGTAGGATTTCCTTCCATTCATTGTTGACATCCATTCTTAGCATCCTCACTCCGCTCATTTCCGGGTCGGACCTATCGTCCGCATCGCGCGCGCACACTATCACACAGTTGTCCTTCTTGGAGGCCACGGCGCTGGCAACAGCATTCGCACCTGCACTCACTTTACTCTTCACTTGCTTCTGTTTTATGCACTTGTCGGGTGCCGCACCGACCTTGACGACATCACTTGAACTAATACTTTCAGGGGCCTCCGTCACGGTCGTGCGCCATGTCGCGCCACTCGCGCTCCTCCACCGAACTGGCCGAGCCGCCCTTCCTTGCTGGGATTGATCTTCTCTCAGTATGCCTCGCTTTGGACAGCTTAACCGAAGATGACCCCTTTCTCTACAAGTGTAACATCTAAGGCTATATCCTTGCGGACGATCGCGTAGAGGTGATGCCACAACCTCCCTGATACGGTGTGTTCGATGGTCTTGCCTCACTGCCTCTACTTCCAAGGCATGGGCCAAGGCGTCCTTCAGTGTCTCATGATGCCCAAGTCTTACAGCGGCTCTAACTTCCAAGTCACGTATTCCGTCGACGAACGCCTGTACCAGATTGCCATTGATGAGTGCAGGGGCAGACTGGTATGCCTTCCGAACCAACTTTTCAACTTCCAAGGCCCATTGCTGTAGGTTCTCGGCACTACGTTGCACACGATCTCTTAACTTAGCGCGAAATACGTGCTCCAAGTGTGCGTCACCATATCTGGACTCTAAGGCTTCCAGCAGCTGCTCATAGGTCACATCCTTGCCAAGAGCCTCAAGTATGGTTAGGGCCTGGTCTCGGAGGCCTAAGGTTAGCGCGGTCATAGCTTGCTCTTTGGTCCACCCATTCGCCTTCATAACGGCTTCAAATTGAATTTTGTAGGCCGACCATGAAGATGTTCCGTCGAATGGCGGCACCTTAAATCCACGTGCCGAAGGTGCAGCAACCACTGAAGGCGCAACCCCGTCTCCAGCCCTAAGTTCACCTAAAGCCTTCTTCACCCCAGCAATCTGAACTTCAGCTTCTGAGATACGATTCTCATGCTGGTGAACCTGCTCCTTCATCACCTGGAGCTCCTTGCCAAGTGTTGAATGAAGGTCTTTTATGAGGAGCATCTGCTCTTCTTGGCGGCGAGCCTGCTCCTCTTTGTCTTGGTGAAGCTTATCTTCCATCCGGCGGGCCTGCTCTTCTTGGCGGCGGGCCTGCTCTTCTTGGCGGCGGGCCTGCTCCTCTTTATCTTGTTGAAGCTTCTCTTCCAACCGACGGGCCTGCTCTTCTTGGCGGCGGGCCTGCTCCTCTTTATCTTGTTGAAGCTTCTCTTCCAATCGACGGGCCTGCTCTTCTTGGCGGCGGGCCTGCTCCTCTTGACGACGAGCCTGTTCCTGCAACAGCACCATTAGCGCAGACAAGTCTGGCACCGCTGGTGCCGAAGAAACTCCACACGGGCCAGCGACTGGCTCTGTCGCAGGCTGAACACCACCCGGCGTCTGTATCGGGGAATCTCCAAACCGCCTCTGATCCCTGTCTTGCTGCCGTTGACTCTTTGTACGAATACCCTCCGTGTCGTCCTTTGGTAAAATTGGCATAATTTATCCCACTTCAGACACCAATTTGTTACGAGCTGGGTATGGGATAAATTATTTTACACCAATTAATTAACCAAATATCCTTTATTAACTCAACAGCTTATAAAAACAAACACTAATTCGCTAATAATCACTATTCTCTTGGTAATCACTTGTATTCGCATCCGTTCGCATCCGTAGTCGAAATCAGACTGACTCACTCGCCCGCCGTCCGGCCTATTTATACAGTCATAGAAGTTTCTAGAACATTGTCGACCTATCCTATACTGGAATATTCTAGAAACATCTATGAACTTCTACACAGTACCACAATGGAATGTTCTCGAACGTAGTGGAAACTTCTGGAAACTTCGACTACATTCTCGAACGTTCCAGTGAAATACGTTCGACGTAACAGTATTATTAACTTAACTGTTATTTTATTATAAATTTATAACACCTATGCTTTTGAAAATTAGATATTTAATTAAAATGGACACAATGTTACTATTAGGTAACTATCTCAGTGATTTATTAAAACTAAATTAAAATGAGACGAGGTTTCTTGGGGCCCCATGCAATCGTTTTGCCAAGGGCCTCAGATGGTATAGTTACGCCACTGCAAGCTTCATTAGAATTCACACTATTCTCATAATTTATTATTAGTAAGGTAAACAAACGTTTGTTTTTCTTTATTTATATAATCAAATACGTTTACAGTTACATATCAAATCGAGATAGAGAAATTTACGATTTGCATAAAACACGAAGCTTCTGTATATTTTTATAATCAATCAATCTGCCTAGCTTTTTCCCAACTATCTTGGGTCGGCTTCAAGTCTAACCGGATGCAGCTGAATACCAGTATTTTACATGGAGCAACTGCCTATTTTATTTTGCATGGAGGTCAGATAGACCTCCACAACCCAGTAAGTGGGCAATACTATACATATCCCAATATATATATACTATATGCAATACAAGGGGTATTGCATATAGTATAGTAAGACTGGTTGTCAGACTTTCGGGCTAAATAATATCTTTATTTAGTTACTATATAAGTTTAGTTAACTTTTGTCGCTTCGATAAATAATTATTAGTCTGATCAGTTTTAGTGAATTTTAGTGTATTTGCTATGATGGCTAGTATCAAATGTGTTCTGTGATTTAAAGTGCTTGTTTGATCAAAAGAATGTTGAAGCAAAGATGTAAAAAATACTTCCTTCTCAATAAAATTTTCCAAAGTATTAATAGTAATATAACTGTAATAGTATTTAGTTGAGAGACTGATTCCACCACTGTTATACAGGGTGTAACGGAAAGGTGTGGTCATATTTTGAGAACCGGCTCAGCCCATGGGTATCAATAACATTCTCTAAGAAAAAAAGGAAATTCCCAAAAAAAAATTGGACTTTTCATACTAAAGTTATCACCAGCTGATCAAAATTTGTATGGGAGGTAAAAAAAAATTTTGATAATTTCTTTAGGTTTTCCTGAAGAAAGTTGTTCATATCGATGGGCACATGCAGTTTTTAAAATATGACCACACCTTTCCGTTACAACCTGTATAAGTTTATTACAGTTTCCATGGCGATACGTATTTTATATACATCTTCTGTGGAGTACGACAAGCCACGGTATATCTTTAATAGCAAATTAGCAATTAATTTATGATGTGGCAGCCTTTCTAATGTACTTAAACTATCCACACATACTTCGCATTTTAATGACTTTGTCAGAATTCGAGAAATGTACCCAGAATCCCAGATATGTATCTGACAATCAACTGGGAACCAAATGAGATTTGTTCACAATTGAGTATGCCGGGAGAAATTACACAGTAGTTCTCGGGTTCTGTGTCAGATTCTGCTATAAAAGGAAACATCAGCTAAAATTCTACCTACACTTGGTACACAAATTGTCACATCTTAAGTTTTAGTCTATGACAAATAATTTAATGCAACATGGCATCCATCAAATATTTTTTTCGAAATAAATTTTAAAATGATTATCTAGTTACTCATCGATGGAAAGTTATTCCTTTGCACTTCGCCGTATTAGTTAAATTATTAGTGCGATATCGACGGCATATTTAATGCGTTTGAACGTTTTTTCGTTTAAAAACAAACAACGACATAAGATCCAGGCATCTAGCAAGCAACTGAATGAAGTGTGGGCGGAAGGCTGCACTTGAACGGAACACAGTAGTGATGTGTGGTGACTTCTCTAGTGCGTAGTACATATTACCTCAATGATAAAAACCGGCCAAGTACATTGCAAAAGTTGGTGACAGACGATGGACAGACAGACAGATGGACATGTGAGTGACAGCAACAGGGCTCTGTTTGAACCCTTTGGGTACAGAACCCTAAAAATGTAGAAAACTAAGTGCTTTTGTTGTAAATCGCGTTAGTTGATAATGTATGTTTGATAAAAGCTCTGTAATACTGAGAAAACTAAGCTTTTAATTTGTTGATTGGCTCATAGATTTCAGTTGGTACAAGATTCTGTTAACAATGCTTGTCATTTTTCATATCCATTGTTTTTCATTTTCAGAATATAAATGAATTGCTAAATCAGAGTGGTAGCAGCGACACTGCCATAGTAGTTGCTACTGCGCCCACATCAAAGGCAGCCCCTGCTTGGGAAGAAGTCAAGAGTGAAGATGGGAGCTCCTATTACTGGAATACTGTGACAAATGGTACTGGATGTTGGTTAAACTTCAATGTATTAGTTGTATTTATTTTAATGCTACTTAACATTGTGGGGAAAATAATTGGCAAAATATTGAACAAACAGCACAATATAATTTTTATAAGAAAAACTTTTTTACAAAAAAATAATACACTAAAAATTTAAAAATAACTTTAATTTCGGAAGTCGGTGTTTGTAGTTTATTTCTTCGATATTTGACACCGACTTCCGAAATTAAAGTTAAGTATTTTTAAATTTTTAGTGTATTTTTTTTTTGGAAGTCGGTTGTTTTTTTTTTGTAAAAAAGTTTTTTATTTTTCGCTTTTTAGTTGTTATACCCCAAAACTAAAAACCCCAATAACATGGAACGTGGAATTTAAACATTTGGAGAACTCTAAAACGTCGTCGAGATATGCGTATTTTTCGTTTTTGTTCAGTCCTCGGGAGTATATTCTTTCAGATAAAAAAAGAATTTTGAAAATCGGTCCACAACTGACGGAGAAATGTGCGGACATATAAAAAGAAAACATACATACAGTCGAACATAGAACCTCCTCCTTTTTCGAAAGTCGGTTAAAAATAGCTTCTACCTAAAGGCTTCACTTGTATGGCTTATTCATCAAGAACTGAGATTTTTGTGATAACATTAAGCAAAAGATAGTGTAGTGGTCAGTAAACCAATTTTCGTCATCAGATCAATACGTCCAAAATTTAGCCTTTACCATGGGGTCTCATCTCTAACAAAGAAAATTTAGTTCAAATAAATTTCAATAGATGGCGTAATATGCATCGATTTCTTATTGAAGTTTAGTAACATTGCCAAAAAACATGGTTGTTTATACAATTTTATGTTATAAACAAACATGCCGATGACCTGCAGTTGTACTGTCAGGGTAGGGTCAGTGAAATATCTGACGCTATCGGCAAATTAAATAGGGACCTGATAAAGCCTGGTCGGATAGATTTGGTGTTGCAGTAAACCCCAATAAGGGTCAGGCGATCGTCATTGGGAGTCCTCGAAGCATCTCCAAAGTGGATGGTGCAACCTTGCCGCCAATTCTGTTGTTGTTGTTGTTAATGTTCGACGGTGCGATTGTTCCTTTTAGCACTAATGTAAAGGACCTAGGCTTACACATTGACAGTACTCTGAACTGGCGTTCTCAAGTTGCTAGTGTCAGTCAGAAAGTTACGGGAACGCTGCGGGCTTTGTATCGTTTGAAAAACTTTTTGCCATCGAACACGAAGAAAATGCTTGTGCAGACCCTAATTTTTCCTATTATCGATTATGGTGACGTGTGCTACTATGACCTGACTGCAGATCTCCTCAACAAACTTGACCGTCTTCTTAATTACTGCATTCGATTTGTTTTCAATCTGCGCAAATATGATCATGTCTCTGCGCATCGGTCGCTTCTTAATTGGTTGCCCATACGCCAGCGTAGAGAGCAAAGGGCGCTTACCACCTTGCACTCGTTTCTTTTCTCTCCAAATTCTCCTAGTTATCTAGCCCCTCACTTTTTATACATTTGCGCCAACCACAATAGAAATCTACGGTCATCGCATAACCGTCTTCTTTTATGTCCCACTCACCGTACTGACTTTCTTCACTGTTCTTTCTTCGTTCAGTCTATCACTCTGTGGAATGCGCTCCCTCAAGAAATCAGGATGGTAACTAACCGATTAACCTTCAAAATTAAAGTTCGCGAACACATTTGTAAAAAGTTGGCAGTAGTATCCTCACAGCGTTAATTCTTTTTCCAATCATCTATTTGTACCTATGTTGTTGACTATGTATATTTGTGTATTAAGTTTATTCATATGAGTATATATTTTATTTGTAGTTTACATATGTATTTATTTACCTTTGCATTTAAATAAAGATGCCCTGTTTTTTTTTAGTTTTTTTCCTTAAGGCACCTACCACTATTTGTTTCTGCATCACCCTAAGGTTGACTGGTAGAAACTGCCTGAGGCATTAAGTCCGCCTCTGTACTTGTATGTGCCTAAATTGTTAAAATAAATAAATAAACCATAAAGCATAAAATTGTGGAATAATTGGCTCCTAATTCAAATTTAGATGGGCATTTATATTTCTTGTACCAATAGATGGCGCTGTTTGAAGTTTTAGGGTTTATCCATTCTCCTCTTTAAAATTTGTATAGTAACGCATTATGAAACAATAAAACTGTTATGAAGTGACAAACATACTATAAATTAATTCCTCAATGTGTGAGAAAATATTAGTAAAACTCTATGTAAATTCATTCAACTTGCAATCCGTCGCTACTAACACCATCTAGCGAGATGTAGAGGACGGGCCAGAACGAAGAACAAAAGTTGCTTGTGCAAGTCGAAAACCCGTAGTTACGGCGGTACCGTTTCTTTGTATGGGATGAGGCATCTGTACGCTAGTATTATATTATCTGTGCCTTTACAAACAAATAGCATAATATTTGTTTAGATTTAGAAAATCTAACACATTGACATTTAACTGGATAAAACTATGGTTTTCTGTACTAATCTAATACTATGTTTTTGATTAAAGAAACCACCTGGGATACTCCAGATGAGTTTGTCTCAGTAGCAGATCAAGAAAAGAACAAATTAAAAGACGAGTCACAAGATAAAAAGAAACAGAAGCTAAAGTAAGTAAAGCAAAGGAGATAACCACCTTAATACTATGATGTACTATCTGAAACTAGCAACCCGTGCTTTGCACGGGAGCATTTTTTTTACGGTTTAAAAAAAAATCATACTAGCCTTGTCCTGATAATTTCGAACACAACAAAAAAAAAAACACCTATTGGTTGAGCCCTTCTTAAATGATGGTTTTCTAAATAGTTTTACGTCGATCGTATTGTTACGAGCTGGGTATGGGATCAATTATTTTACACCTATTAATTAACCAAATATTCTTTATTTTTACACAAATACTAATTCGCTAATAATCACAATTCTCTTCGT
Source organism: Polia nebulosa (assembly GCA_951329385.1). NCBI lineage: Eukaryota > Metazoa > Arthropoda > Insecta > Lepidoptera > Noctuidae > Polia > Polia nebulosa. The sequence continues at coordinate 16,655,867 of OX589590.1, forward strand.
AATCGCTTGTATTCGCTTCCGTTCGCAACCCTAGTCGAAAACAGACTGACTGACACGCCGCCCGGCCGACCTATTTATACAGTCATAGAAGTTTCCAGAACATTGTCGAACTATGCTATACTGGAATATTCTAGAAACATCTATGACAGTACCACAATGGAATGTTCTCGAACGTAGTGGAATCGTGTCGAAGTCGTGGCAGCGTACGCGATCGTCCGCAAGTGTATAGCCCTAGGTGCTACACTTGTGGAGAAAGGGGTCATCTTCGGTCAAGCTGTCCAAAGCGAGGCGCACTGAGAGAAGATCAATCCCAGCAAGGAAGGACGGCTCGACCAGTTCGGTGAAGGAGCGCGAGTGTCACGACATGGCGCACGACCGTGGCGGAGGCCCCTAAAAGTGTGTGTTCAAATGATGTCGTCAAGGTCGGTGCGGCAACCGAGAACTGCGTGAAACAAGAGCAAGTGAGGAGTAAAGTGAGTGCAGGTGCGGATGGTGTTGCCAGCGCCGTGCCTTCCAAGAAGTACGACTGTGTGATAGTGTGCGCGCGCGATGCGGACTATAATAATATTAATAAATTCATTTATCAGGCTATAAAATCCCATAAAATTTAAATACAATTTTACAATAAACAAAATGACATTTTGCTGATGCAGTACAACGGGATTATTACAGAGACAAATTAAATTAATAATGTCAATAAATTAGAATTAAAAATAAAATATTATTAAACGTCAGTAAGTACAATAAAATAAAATAAGAACAAAATAATTAAATCAAAATAATATCTTAACATTAGTCAGTAAGTGAACCATGCAGCAGTGGTTCACGTACTGACAGTCGAAACATTCAGCAAAAGCGTTCAGGATACTGTTGCGGCTGGCCCACATCCTACTCGCCAGGGATGTGCACCGCTTGCTCCTGATTGTGTGGAAACAGTCCACACGCGCCTCGGCAAACATCCTCGACGCGCTGCAGAAGCGAGGCAGCACCAAGAGCACCCTGAACGCGTTGTTTTATTGTAAACGTAGAGCTCTGTACTGTTTGTACTGTTTCTGCGTGTAACCCATCCACAGATTGCCAGTTTAAAACGACGTACAAAATGCTCTAAATAGGGCTATTTTGACGCCCCTCGAGCTCCGAGCAAATCTGCAGGCTATCATGTTAGCACGAACAGACAGCGCCTTACGCTCCCATTCAATGTCCGCATCATCTTCCAGGTCAGAGGTTAATAAATGTCCAAGATACTTAAACGTGTCAACTCTATTTAGTGGGCATCCGTTTAGCTTATTTGCCGGTAAGTAATCTAGACACCTCCTCTTGGCCCGAAAGACCATGCACTCGTTCTTTTTCGGGCCTATAGGTCCGACCCGGGAATGAGCGGAGTGAGGATGCTAAGAATGGATGTTTGATGTGGAAAGAAATGATGTGCAATGAATGGAAGGACATCCTACAGCTTGCTCAGCAAAATGACACGGACCTCAAACCGATCTTAGAGTGGATTAAAGTTGGTGCTCCTAAACCTAAGTGGAGTGATGTTGCGGCGTTGAGTTCCATCACGAAGAGTTCTTGGGTACAATGGAACAGCTTGGTTATCCAGGATGGAGTCTTGTGCCGTAAATGGGAAAACGCTCGAGGAGACAACTGTCATTTACAGATTGTTGTGCCCAAAGCCAAAGTACCGGCAATATTTGAATGTTCTGGAGGTCATATGGGGGTAAAAAGAAATCTACTGAAGATACGAAGGCGATTTTACTGGATCCACTGTCGAGGAGATGTTGAGGACTGGTGTCGCAAATGTACCAGTTGTGCGGCTGTAAAAGGACCCCAGACACGCAGCAGAGGTGCTTTAAAAGTATACAACGTGGGAGCTCCCTAGGAACGGATAGCACTACACGTTGCAGGACCATTTGCGGAAAGTGAAAACGGAAACAAGTACTTCATGGCTGTCATGGATTACTTCAGAAAGTGGCCAGAAGTCTTCTCCATTCCTAACCAAGAAGCTACAACAGTCGCAGATAAATTGGTTCAGGAAGTCTTCTGTCATTTTGGAGTACCCTTGGAAATTTACAGCGACCAAGGGAGGAATTTTGGATCGCAAGTATTCCAGGAGACTTGTCGAATGATGGGTACTCACAAGACCAGAACTACTTCTTACCATCCACAATCTGATGAAATGGTAAAACGCTTCAATCAGACGATGGAGAGATATCTGGCTAAAGTTATGAAAAGCAGGCAAAGGGATTGGGACAAGCACATACAGCCATTTCTTCTGTCCTAGCGTAGTACAGTTTACGATTAGTACGACTGTGACACCAGCCTTCGCGAACTTTGGAAGGGAATTACGGTTTGTCTGCAGATTTAATCATCGGAACTCCCCATGATGCCCCACGCAGTATGGCCGATTATGCGGATGACTTGCGTAACAAGTTGAATGATGTGTCATATCAGACAATCCGGCCAACAAATGTCTGATAAGATGAAGACCCGATACGACCGTAAGGTATAAATACTCTGAAGATTTTTTCTTGAGATTTTGACTCGTTTTCACCCATTTTTATCGGATATTTACTCAAATGATGGATATTTATATTTTTTGCAAATCGGATAGTTATTTTTAAAAATTTAATGACTAGTATTGTTATTTGGGCTTTCGGGATGTGTTGTGGTGGGCCTTAAAAGAGAAAGGTTTGGCCGGGAAGTATGTAGAGTTGATTCGTGTTATGTACTGTCAATCTAGCACCAAGGTGAACCTGAGATCCAGAGCAGTTTGGAGAAATGGCAACAGAAGCTGGAGAAGGCTTGAAAATCAGCAGAACCAATGAATACATGTTCTGCGATTTCGGCGGTCTCTCCAGTTCTGAAGCTATAGCGCTAGATGGCTTTGCCCAGTCTGCTCCGATTTTCAGTGTCTTGGTTCACTAGTGCAAAGCGATGGCGAAATAGATTGGACTGTTAAGCACAGAATTAACACTGGATGGATGAAAGGTCGGAAGTCACCGGGACTATCTGCGACTCCCGCATTCCCCTGAAACTCAAGGGGAAGGTTTATAAAACAATGGTCAGACCAGCAGGTCCAACCATATAACACAGCAGTCTTGTATGATTCAGGATGTTGGGTCACAAAAGGGATGAATGAAAAGCAATTGCATGCAGCTAAGATGAAAATGGTAAGAGGGATGTGTGGTGTGACGCGCATGGATATATCAGGAATCAGTAAATATAAGAGAGGCTGAAAGTGGCACCGCTGACTGACAAGTTGTGTGGAAATCGGTTGTCGTGGTATATAGTAATAGTAATGTTTATTCACACATAGATGGTAATTTTAGATATAAATGTAAAGGCGCGAATTGGGAATTCTTTAGCTCACTTTTTGCGTGTCATGCCAAAGACTTCACTCGCGACGGGCTGTCAACTGAAGAAAGTGCTGAGTTTATGTCAGAAACCTGCACTTACTGTGCTGACGTTGCCATTGGTCGCGCATCTATGACCAATATTCGTAGGTGTGATTGGTGGAGTGACTACCTAGTTAAACCACGCAAAAGTTATCGCAAACCGCGCAGACATTTTAATAAGCTGAAAAAGCGTATGTCACCTGGGACCAGCTTACCCATGCTTTAAATACGTTTAGAGTTGCCAAGTCACGCTACAGAGCATCGGTGGAAAAATCTAAGCGTAATCTATTGCGGAAAATTGTCGAAAAACTAGATAAGGAGGGTCCGTGGTCGCCTTTATATCATGAGTTCAAGGCCAATAGATTAGTCGACCTTGCATAAACTGGCATTCCTGATTTCTGTGGCTTTTTTGTTGTATTTACTAACAATAGCTTATAAGGTTTTTTGTTTTACTAACAGTATATGGACTACGGCTGAAATAAATGTCTTATTATTATCTCGTTTATTCATATAAATTATATTTTTAAATATTTCAATGAAAAAGTAAAAAAAAAAACATTTAAAAATATAAAAAATAGTATCCCACCGGGTCCAAGCTACCGGCAGTTAGGGCTCCAGAGAGAGGAACCGCCTGACAATGCGAGCCGTGTCCAGAAGAACTGCTTTCTAAATCAAGCCCTTGATCCAGCCGCCTAACGAGAGCCTCCTGAGGTGTTGGTCGAGGCTCGTGGCTATTAAGCCATTGGCTGACACGACTATCGGTACAATGATCGCTGAGTCCACATCCCACATGTCGACAACCTCGCGAGCCAAGTCAATATACTTGATTTGTTTATCTTTCTCGGCTTTCACGAGGTTCTCGTCATGTGGGACGGTAATGTCAACAATCATTGCACGCCTCTCGATTCGGTCCACCACCACTATATCAGGCTATTGGCTACAATAGTCCTGTCAGTGATGATGGACCGATCCCAGTACAATGAGATATGACCATTGTCGAGAACTGGGTCGGGCACATAACTGTAGTACGGCACTTCCGATTCCACAAGAGAGTATTTCAGAGCAAGTCGCTGATGGATAATCCTGGCTACAAGGTTCTGCCTATGCAAGTACTCACCGTTAGCTAGACGAGAACAATCAGAGATTATGTGGCGAATTGATTCTCCCGGACAATGACATGCCCGACATATGTCAACCGTGCCGTCCTTCACAATAAATCTCCGGTAGTTTTTCGTCATGATAACTTCGTCCATAATTGCACAGACAAAACCTTCGGTTTCCCCAAAGAGGTCACCGACACGCAGCCTACGCACGCAGGCTACGGACGTAAGTTGGTCTACATCGGGCCCATGTAGGGCCCGGAAAAAGCGTCCGTGAAGTTCCTTACTCTGCCATACTTCCCTGCGACCGTTAGTGTCAAGCACTAGAGGTTTGCGCCAGTTCTCGTTAGCCAAGGAGAGTGGGGTAAGGACCCACGTCAGCAGCTAGGAAATATTCCCTCAGACTGCATACCTCGCGGTTGTGGAGGGTCTTAGCATTTAAATAGCCTCGGCCTCCACACTTCCGCGGGATATACAGTCTCATCACCGACGAACGTGGGTGATGCATTCGAAATGCAGTCAGCAGTTTTGGCTACTTCTTCTTCATTGGCCACTTCTTCTTTATTGGCCACTTCTTCTTTATTGGCCACTTCTTCTTCACAGCTAAAACACTAGGAAGTGGTGACGGACGGGCGTTTATGGGGGACTGTCTTTATGTAGAACTTTGACGTTCAAAAAGTGCTGGCTCTCAGCCTAGTTTGAATAAATGACTTTTGATTTTGAGTGTACGTACACGCCTATCCATAGCGTCAAGTTCTGTTTGAGTCCATTTGAGTACGCCGAAAGAGTACATCAATACCGCCATGACCCAACCGTTGAAGGCGCGCACCTTGTTGCCGCCCGTTAGAAGGCTTTTAAATACCTTCTTCAGGCGGCCAAAGAAGCGCTCCTTCAACGATTGCTTCATGTCAGTAACATTCATACCTAATGCTTCCGACATACCCAAATACTTATAGGTGTCGGTTGGAGAGAGGGATCTCAGGTTTATGGAATCCGAGAGTTGAGTTCCCACGGATTCCATAATCTCCCCTCGCTTTACATGCATGACTGCACATTTGTCCACACCAAACTCCGTCCTGATGGCACTACTGAAGGTTTCAGTTACCTTCAGTAGCTCCATCAGTTGCAGATTGTTGGGGGCAAAAAGTTTCAAGTCATCCATGTAAAGGAGGTGAGATATAACCTGATCACCTCTCTTCAACCGATAGCCTAGCCCGGAATTCTCCAGCAGTGTGCTTAGAGGATTCAAGGCCAGGCAAAACCAAAGCGGACTCAAACTGTCACCCTTTTTTTTATTTTTTATTTATTTCTTTTTTTTTTGACCCTGGAATATACCCCGCTCGATCCTTATCGGTTCGCTATTCCTCTGGATTTGTCGACATCCTGGATAGCGAAGGACCGTCCTCCATTGCCCCATACATGACATCAGGAAGGTGCGTAGTGTTGCATCAACTTTATACAATTTTAGCACCCTCATGAGCCATGTATGAGGAACTGAGTCATAGGCCTTTTTATAGTCTATCCAACATGTCGACAGATCCTTTCGGGAACGCCGAACCTGTTGGCTAATGGTAATATCTATGAGGAGAAGCTCCTTAGTACCGCGGGACCCATTCCTACATCCATTTAGAAAAGCAGACATGATACAGTTACTGTCTATATGTGTGGTGATCTTAGCTCTCAAAATGGATGTAAGGACCTTATAGACCGTCGGTATGCACGTGATCGGTCTATAATTTTTAGGTTCCGCAGTACTACCTTATTTATGGAGCAGGTGGGTTATTCCTGTAGTTATAAATTGGGGCAGCGTCCCTGACTCTAAGGCTGACTGGATCTGAGATGCCAAGCGGACATGCGACCTTGTAAACCATTTTATCCAGAAGTTGTGCAGCGCGTCCGGTCCTGGAGATTTCCAGTTAGGTAACGGACGGACTGCACGAGCTACATCTTGGAGACTGATGATAATTGCCCCCATTTCTGGTATTGGATCACACGCGCGCTCAACATCCCGAATCCAATCGCCCTCGGTATGACAGACAGGCACCGACCAGATGCTACGCCAGAACGGTTAATGGCGTCATCATCCGGCAGGTGCGTATTATCCACACCTTGGTCCGATCGCTCCCAATCCCAATACACCTTTCGTTACTTCGGAATGTGCGATTCTGGGTGTACCGTTCCACTCGCCGCTTGTACCTGCGAATATGGTTTGCCCATATACCTTCTGTTCAGGAAGTCGATGCGCTCTGTGACACGGGACAAATAGTCTCGGGGACTACTATCAGTCCCCGAAAACGCCCGTCTAAAAGCGCATCACTTTTGGGCGAATGTTGCCCTCCCTGCAGATTAGTTTGCCTATGAGTGCTCTGGCCCACCAATACGACGCTCGATCCTGCACTGCCAAGCCGGCACGGCTGGCTTCGGTCGTGTAGCTCTGTCGTTAGGAAATTTGACGTGAGCTACACGACATGCCGCTACAGCCGCGCAGTACAGTATCGATTGTGTATTAGTGAGGTCTTCGCAGTCATCAAAATAATTTGACAAGTGCGAATTCAGAGCAGCTAACAGCGCCCTATTCTTGTTATGCATGTGCAAACGTGGTAAGCGTGGCCTAAGTTCGAGCGGCATGTTGCGATATTCCCGAATAGCACACTCCAAAGCACTCCTCAATTCATCATTATACTGGGTACATGGTTTGTAACCATGTCATTAAACTCCTCGTCAGTCAGTGGCTAGGAATGTTTCGACGGTGGTACCACAGTCTGCGTCGGAGGGGCATTGACATGGCTACCCATTTCAGATCGGAGGCGATTAAGTACAGTATCATCCAACATATGATTACGCTGGATGACCCGCACCTGATCCGAAAGTCGTTGGGCCGAAACGTTGACGGCTGGCTCAAGCACATAGAACAAAGAGAGCGTGCGAACACGGTACGCGTTCAGGTTGTTACCTCTCTCTGTAGCCCCATAGTACGAGCGCAAGACGTTTTCATTGATGGATTGCGTCCATCGCATGCGCTGCTGCACACTTTCACCGGGAGCTGGGACCCTATCAGAGGCCGGTGGGCCTCGAGGTCCTAAGCTGCTCGGCGGCCGGCGTCCTCCCCGTTGACGCGCAGGTGGTGGTGTGTTAAATTTTATGTGGGTTCTTGCTGAAACGATACTTATTTTTGCTATTTGTTGTGGGCTTGAAATTACTTGATAAATATTATAAAAACCGAAAAATACAAGTAGGTAGCTTGAAAATAAATTTTGATACGTCAGACGTTGTCGTTGTTGCCATATTCTGTTATTATTATTTTTATTATAAACATACTACCGGTATCGAAGAAACAACGAAAGTTCTGCTTAATTCTCTTATACCTTTTTTTTTTTGTGGGGTGGGTAATCATCCAATGACTTCTCCCGCTCTAGGGTGGAGCGGGAGGGCGTGTCAGGCTCTTACTGACTAAAACCCACCCCTGTTCCTTCCTGCCCTGAGTGCCCAGGGGCGAGGTAACTCTGTTTCGAATTTATCCTCAACCCCCGGGCAGGCATCGGCCATGAAGGGGGCCCGTCCTTATTGCTGACAACTCTTTGAGGCACGCGTGGAACACTATGCGCCGTCGATTCTCGGGCTTGGTGCTGATCGGATGGCGAGCTACGCATTACTCGCCGTCCGCAGGCCCGATGATACATTAGTAAATGACACTGAATACCACCAACACCAACACCACTTAAGAATCGGCAGTAGGCTCCATAGGTTTTAAGCAATGTAGGTATCGTGTTTATAGGCTGGGGACCTGTATGATACATGACGCATTAATTTTTATTTTTTTGTTAATTTTCTGTTTGTTATCTACATCTTATATGAGTAGGTATAGATTTTTTTTGTTTTTTTCTCTTTTAACTTCTTTTTCATTAAGTTAGCCCTGCTACTGTTAAACGCTTAACTAACAGTTTGTTTTTATTTTATAATATAGTAATCTGTGGAAAATGTTGTGGGTAGTATATTTGTTAAGTGTAATTTTATGACAACACTGTTTAGGTTTAATATGCTACTGTTTGTTTGACTGGAAGCCGACCCCAAGATAGTTGGGAAAAGGCTAGGCAGATGATGATGCTACTGTTTGTTTTACCAAATGTAATCAAAAAAAAAAAAAAGCAGATTTGAGCGTGAGCTGCTGTACCACCTGAGTCACCAGCGTCAGACCTTCCATCCACTGACGAATTCATAAATGTTGTCAGGAGACTACCCTCTCAACAAATGGGCTGGTGAAGATAAAATATCTAACAGTTTTTTTTTATTTTTTACTGTTGATAGGCACGCGTTTGACCACTATCTCACCTGATGGTAAGCGATGATGTGGTCGAAGATGGAGCACGCTTGCCTAGAAGTAACCTATTCACTCTTTACTTAAAGACTCCCAGGTTGCAGACTCGCCGTCCGATCAGCACCAGGCCCGAGATTCGACGGTGCGTAGTGTTCCACATGCGCCTCAAAGAGTTGTCATGCCGATGCCTGGCCAGGGGTTGAGGATAAATTCGAAACAAAGTTACCTCGCCCCTGGGCACTCAGGGCAGGGAAGGAACAGGGGTGGATTTTAGTCAGTAAGAGTCTGACACACCCTCCAGCTCCACCCAGAGCGGGAGAAGTCATTGGATGATTTCCCACCCCCACAAAAAAAAAACCGGTACTTGCAGGTGTACTTCCAGTCGATCTTGAGGTGCAGCGACGTGCTGCAATGTACTGTTCTGCACGAAATACTACGGACTTAGACTTTTCACCTTTACGCGATCGTGCCAAGATTTCTAGATTACTTAAACCTCTAACTGACGTTTGGGAGGACCTTTTATCCGAATGGCAATGTAGGTGGCAAAGTTCCATCAAAGGCCGACACCTCCACCAGTTCTTCCAGGCTTACAGAAGTTACAGTGATTTGGGAATAGTGTGGCGGACTTGTCCCAAATAAAAAAAAAGTAATCTTTATGCACGTACATTTTTTTTACAAGTAGTGCTTAATCTAAAATTAAAGTACACATACTATGGGCATGTGATGCGGAGGAATGAAGAAAATGTCGTGAGGAAAGTCTTGTGTATGGATGTGGATGGCTATAAGAGTAGGGGGCTATTTGGCCTTAGAAACGATGGATGGCCTGTGTGAAAGAGGATATGGGTAAAAAGCGTTTGACTATAGAAATGACGAATAAAAGAAAAAGACATGTTGCGATGACTCCAAATAAATTGGGATATTGGTATAAGGGCAGGAGAATAATGATGATTGTTATTTGGGCTTTCCAAAATACTACGTTAATACAATATTAGTTCTGATGTCAAAACGAAGCAACGTGTTTCTAACTGCACCCTAGCCCGGCTCCCTTTTGTCCCGTTTCTTTTGTTAACTAAATTCAAGAGAGTGCAGACAGCGACGGTGATGACGTAGACGTTCCATCACCATGCCCAGTACAGACAGATACTGATGAAGAATCAGTGGATTTGTGAGAATCGAGAAGTGAGTTCCTGTTTGTAAAGTGCTTTTCTAATAATATGAACAAGCGTCTAATAGTGATAGTAATTTATTTCAGAAAATATTTATGATTATAGTGATTCATTTCATATAATTCGTGATTGTATTATACCAAATTCTGATATTGACAGTAATTGACAAAATACTCATGAGTGTAGTGAAGCCATTGTTGTTATTACAATGATTTAAGTAACTAATTTTGTGCTTTTATGCTATGCACAAATGATTAATTTTAACTAACTTTAACAGTGCTTGAAGAAAATATTCATGATCGAGTATAAAAGGCTTTTTGTTATTGTTAAAGTGATTAATAAAGCACGGTACAAATCTATATTTTCATTTTTTTCAATCCTTTTGTTTGTAAAATAACAAAATTTACGTTAAATAACGTAACTAAAACTGAAGGTAGTATTTTATCCGCTGTTTTGGATAGATACTCAAGTAAAAACGGACATTTATGAGTATTTATCCATTCTGAGTATTTATCCGGATAAAATCCCAACACTATACGGGACTAATGATGCTTGGGACGAGCATGTCTAAGGAGGGAGCAGTGTTACGTCGACCGTATTACAGTGGAACGTTCGAGAATGTGGTCGAAGTTTCCAGAAGTTTCCACTAAGTTCGAGAACATTCCATTGTAGTACTGTGTAGAAGTTTATAGATGTTTCTAGAATATTCCACTATAGGATAGTTCTGGAACTTCTCTGACTGTATAAATAAGCCGGGCGGGCGGCGAGTGAGTCAGCGTATCCGATCACCATTTATGACAACCCTATTCCTTGGGAGAAAGCTAAATACCTGAGTGTGATCCTGGACCAACACGTCACCTTCGCTGAGCACATAAAGCAGGCTCGCTCGCGCGCCGCTTTCGCTCAAGTTAGACTCCACTCCATGTTAAACGCCCGCAGCAAATTGTCACTTAAGTGCAAATTGCGAATCTTCACCGCGGTCATTCGTCCAATTATAACCTATGCTGGCCCTGTCTTCGTACACGCCAAGCCCCGTCTCCTCCATAAAATGCAGACCCTTCAGAAATTTTCGACCTGTCTTTTAGTGAAGATAACATAGTGAAGGAAATTAAATCTCTAGACCCAGCGAAAGGTCCTGGACCCGACGGACTTACGCCTTACTTCCTTAGGAATACTGCAACTTCCATCTGCAAACCTCTGTTTATTATTTATAATAAATGTGTTTCTGAGGGAGTTGTACCTAAACTGTGGAAGCACGCATACATTGTACCTGTTCACAAAAGTGGTTTCAGGCCATGGTACGGAGCGAGAGGGAATGGGAAGCCGTCTCCTCCTTCTGCGAAGCAGTTATGCTCGCGAAGGCAGAGGCGGGACGCGTGAGAGAGCACCAACAACGGAGTCGCCCTCACGCCCTCAGCAGCAGCCGCCTCAGGAGACGCCGGGGACTTCCGGCGCCGCGAGACGATCTCCGGCCACCGTAGACCCGGGCCTGCGGACGGCGAGTAATGGGTAGCTCGCCGTCCGATCAGCACCAGGCCCGAGAGTCGAGGGCGCGTAGTGTTCCACGCGCGCCTCAAAGAGTTGTCAGCAAGAGACGGGGCCAGTCATGGCCGATGCCTGCCCGGGGGTTGAGGATAAATTCGAAACAGAGTTACCTCGCCCCTGGCCACTCAAAGGCAGGAAGGAACAGGGGTGGGTTTTATTCAGTAAGAGTCTGACACGCCCTCCCGCTCCACCCAGAGCGGGAGAAGTCATAGGATGATTTCCCACCCCACAAAAAAAAAAAAAAAAAAGACGTGACGTTGAACACTATCGTCCTATTTCCATCCTGTCTGCTTTGTCGAAACTCTTCGAAAGGTTGGTTCATAATGAAATTTACCCTGTACTCCACAACATTATTATACAACAACAGCACGGTTTTGTCAAACGGCGATCGACAAATACTAATCTGTTGCTGTTTTCTAGTTTTTTGTTTCATAATGTTGACAGCCGCGTGCAAGTGGATGCAGTGTATACCGACTTCTGTAAGGCTTTCGACAAGGTTGACCACGAAATACTACTCAACAAAATTTATTTCAATGGCATTCGGGGCAATCTCTTGAGATGGTTTGCTTCGTATATTGCCAATCGGAGACAAAGAGTTGTGATCAATGGCCATCAATCAAACATATCACAGGTGACTTCTGGTGTCCCTCAAGGCTCGACACTTGGTCCCCTTTTGTTTATTCTATATATCAATGACATCAGTCAATGTTTTTATAATTCCAAGTTTCTTTTATATGCCGACGACCTCAAGATATACAGAGCCATTCGACATATAGATGATTGCATTTTACTTCAACAAGACTTGGATCGACTTTCTTCATATTGCCGGAAAAATAAGCTGAAACTTAGTATACCAAAATGTATTTTTTTTTTTTTTTTTTTAACTTAACTCTATTCGTGATCTCGGTGTTATCATTGATTCTATGCTTTGCTTAGACTTACACATAGAAAAAATTGTAAGTAAAGCCTATCAACTATACGGCTTCGTAATGCGTTCTACAATAGATTTTAAAAATACATCCTCTTATCTTTGTTTATATAAATCCCTAGTTCGCTCTCAATTAGAGTATGCCGTGTCCGTCTGGAGTCCATTCTACAAAAAATATGGTGATATTATTGAGCGTGTTCTGCACAAATTTTTACGAACCATGCATTATAGATGCTACGGGTATTATATGTCGTACCAAAATTTGCTTAACAAGTACAAGCTTGCAACACTGGAAAGTAGACGACTATACTTAGAAGCCGTAAATTTATATAAAATTGTAAGAAATAATTTTGACTGCATTGACTTGTCTTGCATGGTATGCTATGTGGTTCCTAGAACCGTCCATTGGCGAAAGGTGCGCGCTGGTATGTTATTTTCAGTGGGCTCCTGCAAGTCCAATTCTGGGATGCGTTCGCCTGTTCGTCGAATGGTCGATACTTATAATAAGACTTTCGAACATATAGACATTTTTGCATGTCCTGCCCATAAATTCAAACGACTTATACTCGAGGAGATTTCATGAGTAATTTTCTTTTTCTTTTCCTTCTATCTATTTGTACCCTACTTGGCTGTATTATTGTTTTCTTTTTTTGTTTGTTTTGTTTGTTATCTGTGATGCGATAGTTAAGTAGTTTTAGTTTTATATTTGTTTATTGCATGTGTCCACCTAGTGATTATTTTTGCATAATCCCACAGTTAATCTGTGAACAGCGTTGTGGGCTACAATATTGTTGTTTTCTACCATCCAATATCTGAGTTTTGTTTTATATTGTAGCTGTTTGTTGTTCCTATGAAATAAAAAATAAAAATAAAAAATAGAACCGCTTCCTCCGTAAAGTAGCCACCTACTTTGTTCGGAATGAAGAGCTGCACGAAGATCTCAAATTCCGCACTATTGAGCAGTTCATGAAACGACTCACCAAGCGTATCCTGGACACTGCTGCTAAACATCGCAACTCCTTTAACGCATCGGCCGCCCGATACGAGCCCCGCATTTCCAAGGGGTGGGTTTTAGTCAGTTAGAGTCTGACACGCCCTTCCGCTCCGCCCTAGACGGGAGATGTCATTGGAAGATTTCCCAGCCCCTCCCTCCCCCGCCTCCAAAAAAAAGGCGGTGACCTTAGCGTGTTGTCGCTTAGTTTGTAAGTTGAATAAGCCCTGGCTGGAGGCTTTAATAAATTAAAGCCGCCACAGGCAAGTCCGGTTAAGCAGCCGACAACCTCAGGTGTTGACCTGCGAGATGAAAAAAATAAATAAATAATAAGAAAAAAAAAACAAAAAAGCGAGTGAGTCCGTCTGTTTTGGACTACGGATGCGAACGGATGCGAATACAAGCGATTACGAAGAAAATAGTGATCATTAGTGAATTTGTGTACTTCTGTAAATAAATTGATTTGGTTAATTAATCGGGGTAAAATAATTTATCCCATACCCCGCTCGTAACAATAGTATACTTACATATTAACTACAGTATATCTTTATCAGAACCGAAGTCATAAAACTTTAAAGTTTATAATAGAAAGAGAAGTTCGACGTGCTGAAGACGTAAAGGATATGACGCCCATACAGCTACTATAAAAAACAGCGTTTCCGAGAGAGGGACAGATATATTTGTTTAAAATTGTTTCAACTCGTTTGTTTTTCAGTCAATTTTGATTCTGTGTTTATCATTAGTATACCATTTTTGAATATATAGCAATAAACAAGTTAGATAAAAAATATTTTTTTCATGCATATTCCCTATTGTCTTCTCCCAACTTTAAATAAATTATATTGATGTACATATGATATATTGATATATATTTGCTGCCAGCTTTTTTTTTATCCTCTAATGTCCCATTGCTTTGTAAAGCTCTTCCCCCTAGCTTTATAATAACATCAATTTTATTTATTTTGTTTCCAGAAAACAACAACAAAAGCTAGCCCAAAAAGATGTGCATATGGAAGTAAACGCTCACATAGCAAGAGAAAGAATGAGAGAATTAGCAGTGAACAAGGACCCGCCGCCTGTCAAGAAGTTTGTGGACTACGGGCCAGCCCCGCGTGCCACGAAGCCTTACGGCTCTTGGACTCCAGTAGTAAATGAGTAAGTCAATAATATGTACGATTCTATGTCACTTCCATTTAAATTCAGTTATATAATTTGTGAGATCGAAATACACACGGCCAATCCTCCTCAATGACGTTATAAACCTCTTCCAGGAGAGTACTATGGTCTCCAGTACTATCCATAAACACACACTCTGACCTCCGTTCTGCCATCCTCGGCGCTGAAGCGCGGCGCGACTTCCCTGTGTATACCCTTGCTCTAGCTAGCTCGCACCGCTGACCACTAGCTTAAAATGTATCCCTAATTAATCGAAACCTCATCCAGTTGCCCTCCCATCAGTGACGCCCTAAATCGAGCTCCGTCCGCACTGGGTGTGCCCTTAGCGTGTAGTTCATAAGTTTTGTGGTCCTGGCTTTTCATAAGCAAACGTTGCGCAGTGTCTTGTTTATCAGTTCAGCGACTGCAATCCACAGCAGACAGCTAGGCCGCCGTGAGGGTGTTAGATCATACGTGGATCATTGAAATAAAGACGGTACATAATTTATATGTGTCAGTCTTTATTTACTTATCAAATAAGAGCACATAATCGTCACAATAGACATTGATTAGAAGAGATTATTAAATCAGAATAACACACACAATTACATTATTACAAGCGGACAGCAAGAGAGAAGATCCTATGGAGAGACGCACTATATCGAAAGATAATCATAGAGAAATTACCTCTGATAGTGTAGTCGGTTAAAAAACGAATGTAAAGCATAGTATACGAGTACATAAACCATGCAATTATTTTTAACACTCCTTCTTATGCATTACATTTGTCCACCAAACTTCATATAAACATGCTAATGAAATTATAACATATAATGATAGATCATAATCATGCACTCTATACAAGTCAAACACTGTACCAAAAAATATAAAAAAAAACTGTATTACAATTTCTCAACATTTAAACCTTTTACAAATTTAGAGTGTTTTGTGAGACACAGAGGTTTTGTAAAAACATCAGCAATCATAGAATCGGTTACTCAATATTTTACACTAGATAGCCCTTCTTTACTAAGTCCTTTATAAAATGATAGCGCAGATCTATATGTTTGGTTCTTTTGTGTGAAAACTCTTTCACATACAACAACTTTTGTGCACTCTGACTATCATTGTATACAGTGACATTCAAATTTGTGTTTAAAATTTCTGACATGAAATTTTTCAAAAAACAGATGTCCTTGCTTACATCTCCTAAAGCCAGATATTCTGCCTCTGTGCTAGAAAGAGCATTACAGCGTTGATTTCTAGCTTCCCAGTTGATCACACTATTTCCCATTTTTATGGCAAAACCTGTATAAGATCTACGGTCCAACAAATCATTACCCCAGTCAGCATCCGCATATGGAGTTATATAAAAATTACCGGCTTTGATGAAATAACGTCCATTATTTTTAGTTCCTGCTAAATAGCGAAGTACGAGTACACGCTTTGCAATGCGTCAATGACTTTCATTGAAACAGTTATTGTATTGACTTAGCTGACAAGTATATGCAATATCTGGTCGAGTACAGACAGCTAAATACATTAGACTTCCCAACAGTTGTCTATATTTATATACAGGCTGTAAGGAACAAGATACCGCAAACTTCGCGAAAAGGTTACACCTAATGTCAGTAACAAAATTATGATAGTCATTAATCTCGGTAATGATCGATTACAGAAATTGACATTTTCAAGCACGCAATGTATTGTGAACAATGCGATCTCAACGCTTCGCAATGAATGTAGGCGCGCGAGAGCGCGTAGTACGTGGTAGTTCGTAGTTACCTACCACGTCTTATACACACAGACGCACCTGTGTCTGTGTGTATAAGCGTTGCGGCGCGACCAGCTGGTCGCGCCGCTACGCGCTTGTACCTAAATACACTTTCTTACTTTGTGATAAAAATACATTTACGTCGATGTTTCCGATGTTTCCGATCTATGTGATAAACAACTAGATCGGATACTTAATAGACATAAGCGCATACGTGCGTTAAACGTTTAAAACGACAAAATAATGCATATAATGTTCCGTGGCACCTTTAACTGCTTATTATAATGACGACAACATTGATATCACATACATTTTTAATCCCTCAAGAATACTGAAGATAAGGTTAGATAAAGATTAGGATAGATAATAATAAAGAAGCTTGTAAGTACCTACATTGCGCTCCAGGAATGTAGATATTAAGCGCCTGCTACACGGTCGCCAATCGCGTCCCTACAGAAGTGACCTTGGTGATTTTGAATTTTGAATTTTGAAATTTCGTAGGTACAGCTCTGCCGCTCGCCAACCACGAACACCTCTGTCAGGGACGCGGTTATTAACCTTGTACTTAACTAATGAACAAACTCACCTTAAACTTCTTTCATTTCTTATGAGGGAGGCGCCTACGTGCTTCATGCATGAGCATTTTCCTGGGCACTGAGGTGTTGTTTCAAAATTACTCAAAAAGCAAAACAAAAAACACACATACACTAACATACACAAAAAATAACTTATGTTTTTGATAACTTTACGATAACAACTTAAATTCGCGACCAACTGCACATCCGTTTGCGATGAACGTAAACACGGATCTTACAAAAATTCGTCGTCGGCGAAATGCTAAAGAAATAAAATTTTATTTATTAGTGTAGGTACGCTTTTGAGTATACGCTCATAGACCGCATAGATCAATGAAATTGATAGACTGCACATTCGCATTAAGTTGTACCTACTCACTCAGTAATTATTTTGATGTAGGTATACGAAATGTAGGAATGTGGTTTTAACGAAATGAGTAAGTAACGTTGTTGTATTGTATTACTTAACTTTGTTGGTAACAAAAATGTATCTAAGAATTATGTCGTTATCAGTAACTTGTAACAAATTGTTTTTAGATCTTCTTTACTAATTTCGATGAAGGTTTATAAAAATAACCTGCCCTCAAAATAAGTTCAAATAAAAGTAGTCAATAAAAATAAATAAATAAAAAATAAATGAAAAGTTTTATTTGGAACATAGACAATTGGCTCAATCACAGAGAAAACGAAGATAGCTACAAAAGTTTATAACTGTGTCGCAGCTATCAACGCCCATTTAAACAAGAAAACAATTGTTCCAGACTTATACTATTACATTTGGGTAAACTATAGTAGAAAAGAGGGGGTGTGTGGGAGTGTGTGTGTGTGTGTGTGTGTGAGAGTTTGTGTATGGGTGGGAGTGAGAGTGCATGGGAGGGTGTGTGTAAGTGAGTGTTATGGTGTGCTTGTGTGGAGTGTGGGGGATGTATGTGTGTATGAGTGAGGGTTTAGGTGTGTCAGTGTTAGAGCTAGTTAAGTTTCCACAATTTTTTCAGTTGCGTCATATGACAATGAATTTAACCACTCAGTCAACTTCCTTCTCAAAAGACCACCGGGTAAATGGTAAATATTTAAGTTCTTATTTATGTTGTTATAGAGCTTGGAGCTGATAAACCTGAAGTGTCTTCTCGCCACTGCTATTCCACAGGGTACATTTTTGCACACTCTGTCAGATAGGCGCTTTGCATTGCTATAAGATGGATCGTAGTGTATCTCTTTGTGTTTTCTGATTATAGTCCGTAGTACGAAGAGCTGCCTAACCGTGAGAACCTTGCAAAGTGAATAGAGGTCAGATGTCGGAAAGCGGATTGGTTTCTTTGATAGGACCTTTAGTCGGCCCTCTGCGCCCTTTCTAGACGTAGCATAATAGTTTTGTGCGCTCCACCCCACGCCGTCACGCAATACCCAAGGACTGATTGAGCGAGAGCAAAGTAGACAGTTATCAAACATTTGAAGTCAGCAACGCCACTAAGTTTTTTAAATATATAAATTAATCTTCGCACACGTTTCACTGTAGAGTCGATCTGCATTTTTCATTTAAGGAGATTGTCGATGATTATGTGAGTCAATGGGATATCAATTTTTGTATACACTTAAAATGATGTCTAACGTGTCGCGTCTGTTAGATTCATAGGTCTGTAAGAGCATTTGCTGACAAAGGAACGTTGGCGGTCTTTGGCCGATGTTGCATGCGTACCTACTCGGCCCGCAATGACCTCCGGTGAACTTAGGAAATCAGCTGAGCAGGGAGCTTCTTGTAATTTTATTTACATTGCGTTTTTTTGCGAAAAAAGCAAACTAATTTTTTTTTAATTAAAAATGTCATTGAGGTAGATAGGTATAATGATTTTATACAGTTTAATGTAAAAGAAACGCAGATTTTCATTAAAAAAATAGGATAAAGCCGACGAAAAATTCCAACGCTAGGGGGTCCAGAATCATGTACTGAATCACTTGTACACGTATGTGCGTTCATGTACCTTACACCCTGTATTTCATCATCTACACATTTCTTATCTGATTTTTCAAACTTATAATTTACTGGCATTGGGGTTCCCACAAGCTTACATTTTGACATATTATATTTGTCCAATAAACGCTTTATATACTCTGATTGGTCTAAAATTATAACACCCTGTTTTCTAGTAACGTTCATGCCCAAACAATTTTTAAGTTCTCCCAAGTCACGAATTTCAAAGTTATCCTTTAAAATTGAAAATCAATTCTTAATACTACGAGTATTATTATGAAATATATATAAATCGTCTACATATAAACCTATTATTATATATTCTTTGTCAGTATTTTTAATATAAATACAAGGTTCACATTTGCTTTGGATAAAACAATTTTGTGTTAAAACAGCATGTATTTTAGCGTTCCAAATTCGACTCGCTTGTTTAAGCCCATATATGCTTTTCTTTAATAAACAGACTCTGTTATCATTTTTAAAACCATGGGGCTGTTCCATGTACAAAGTTTCTTCGAGTTCACCATTTAAGAATGCTGTTGTAACATCAATATGGTTAATTTTTAAATCTAATTCAGTAGTTATTGTGAACAAAATCCTAAGAGATGAGTGTCTTAAAACAGGTGAGAAAGTTTCAGAGAAATCAATGCCTTGTTTTTGACTGTAACCACAGGCAACCAATCAAGCCTTATATTTTACAAAATTTCCAGACCTATCATATTTCTTTTTAAAATCCACCTACATTTTACCACGTTTTCACTTTTAGGACGTTCCACCAGAGTCCACACCTGATTTTTAATTAAAGAAGAGTACTCACTGTGCATAGCATCGTACCACTCCTCCTTCTCGGCTGAACTCATAGCTTCCTGATACGAATTAGGCTCAGCTGGTGATATTTCTCCAGCTATCAATGCCGATAAATCATAATCTGTATAGCGTTCAGGTACTTTGCCACGCGTGCTACGTACAGAACGAGTGACAGGCGGCTCGGCAACTTCCGGCGAAACCTCATCTCCTCCTCGAGAAGTATCTTCCGGCAGAGAAGTTATGTTGCAGTTTCCCACATCAGCTTCATCACCTTCGGATGCATTTCCTTCATCACCCGTGGCATATGTGTTGTCAGACAGTGGGGACCACACTTGTGTTATTACCTCTTCATCTGAAATAACATTATCCCTGTTAGGACTTAAGCAATTATCACAGTTTTCATTGCTTATTTTATTTTTCTCTAGGTCATCCTTAGTATTATTAAATTAATTATTTTTATAAAATTCATTATTACAATTATAAGAACTCAATGAATTTATTTCTCTCTCTAAAAATTGGCCAGTATTCTCCTGTCCTGCCATGTGTGTATCACCAATAAAATTGACCAGTATTCTCCTGTCCTGAAATATCACCAATAAATTCATCTTCTAAAAATTTTACCGCTCTAGAAAAAATAACTTGCTTAGGATTGGTAGGATCACTGAGACAGTAGCCCTTACACGTATCACTATAACCAACAAAGATATATCGTATGGCTTTGGTATCTAGTTTGCGATGCTTAACTTTTGGAATGAGTGCATAAGCCACACAGCCAAACACACGTAAATGATTCAAATCGACTGGATGTCCAGTCCAAACACACTCAGGAATTCCATTTGCCGCTAAAGCACTGGTAGATAAATAATAATTAATTTTTAAATATATTATTATGGCTGCCATAACTGCCTCTCCCCAATACCTATTTGACAAATTAGACTTCTGTAACATGGCTCTAGCTTTTTCAAACACTGTTCTATTTACACGTTCGCAACACCATTTTGCTGTGGACAATACGGTACAGTAGTCTGATGCAAGATGCCTTCTTCTTTGAGAAAATTTTCCCAATCATTGTTACAATATTCTCTACCATTATCAGTGCGTAACATTTTAATATACAAACTAGTCTGCTTTTCTACCATAGATTTAAATAATTTAAAATGGGCACTCACCTCAGATTTGTGCTTCATGAGATATCCCCATGTTTTTCTTGTACAATCATCAGTAAATGTTAGCAAGAAGTTTGCTCCGCCGCCGCTGCTGACTTGCATCGGGCCCACCACGTCCGAATGAATGAGGTCCAATGGTTGAGTAGCACGTTCCTGAGCAGCCCGTGGATAAGATGCATCCATCATCTTTCCATTTAGGCATGGAACACAGATACTGGGTATCTTCTCCAATCCCTGAAAAACGACACCCACACAATGGTTCCCATCACCAAGTATTTTCATACCTTTTTCTGACAAGTGGCCAAGACGCTTATGCCATGTAGACACAGGCACACACGAAGCAGCATGAGCAATCACTGTCCTCTGTATATCAAACAGAGTTAGCGTACCACTGGTCAGTTTCCTTACTCGTCAATTTCACTAATTCACCAGTTTACTTATTAGACAGATTCTGAACTCGCCAATTTCCTTATTTGGCAGTTTCACTACATTGTCAATTTCCCTATTAAGTTGGTTTCTTGGTTCGAAAGTTTCCTTTTTCGTCAGTTTAGATTGTCAGTTTTGCTATTTCGTCATGTTCCTAACCCGTTACTTTCCTTGTTCGCAAGTTTTCTTGTTCTTCAGTTAGTTTAGATTGTATTTTACTACTCCGTCGTGTCATGTCATATATTAATGTAAATTATACTTATGATAGTCCTTATTAAGATATTACCTGATTACATAAGTAGAGAAATATAATTTCAGCGTTTGTTTATAACACTTAAAGGCGTTAACAAGGAAGTTGAATATTTATACATGGAGCAAGTATTTTTTCTGGTGACTTGAAACTTCGTACAAAAACACTTTGTTAGTTTTCTTTGCGTTATAATTTTGTTTGACGGAAAAATATTTATCGTTAAATTTAACATTTGACATTATTTCATAGTCACTTTCATTTATTGCTTTACGTTGTACATGAGGTCTTAAGAATACAGTAGGTATGTCGTGTTAGTTTAGAAGTATCAAAAATATCTTTATGTCATCGTGCGAAAAAAAATGAAAAAAAAAATACTTGCACACCACACAAACTGTCATTTCATAAATTCCTACTTGTGGAAAGTCGACTTATTTCCGATAGGACTTATCAGATATGATATGATAACAGTTTGAATTATGAAACGGTTTAAATCTCAGTTTAATACCTACGTCTTAATTTTTAATTTTGATTTCTAACATTTTAGTTACTTAATAAAGATAACATGTGCTAAACAAACCACACTACCCACACCGCATCCCGTTCACGCCAAGGTTAACTCTGACCAGGGTGACAGGAGAGGAAAATATGCCACGAGCGAGCGGCAATCACAAAGCGAACATACATAAATATAAAGATGTCTGACGAATTCCTATTCGCCAGGAGGCCAGGAGACGACCAGTGAAACAGACGAATATGGAAACTAGTGCAGGTGACAACCTAACCTATCTACCGACTAAAAAGTAAACTAGTACACAAGGAAGCTAGCGAATTAACGAAACTAACAGCCTAGCAAAACTAGTGAACGAGGAAACTGAAAGGTTATGAAAACAGCAAACTGGCAAAATTGTCTACCTAGCGTAACTGACGAATAGGTAAACCGTTCGATTAGCGAAGCTGACAAATAATGAAGGTAGCGGATCACAATACTGGCAATTTCACGAAACTGACATCCTAGCAAAACTAGCGAAGGAGGAAACTGAAGAATCAGGAAAATACCTAACTAGAGAAATTGGCAACCTACCGAAACTGTCTATTGAGTAAACTGGTGACTAAGTGAAATTGACGAGTAAGGAAACTGACCAGTGGTACGCTAACTCATCAAACATAGGCTTGGAACACTCGATATCAGAGACGGGCTCAACTTGCTGTTTCACTACATATAACCCATTAACCTTATTGGTAGATAAGATGTGGTTGCCAGTGATTTTACATTTATTATAAATCCTACATGTATCCTTCATAAATACTACAATGTAGTCATTACTAGTCATCTGACTAACAGAGATCAAATTACAAGAAATATTGGGAACTAAGAGAGCATTTTCAAGGCTTGTATTAGAATTGAGAGGTATTTTACCTTTAAAATTACTGTACATTTGTTGTCCATTGGCTACTGATACAACAGTGTTTTTATTTCTTACTTCAGTAAACAACTTTTGATTCGAACACATATGTGAAGTTGCTCCGCTGTCAATAATAAAGGATTCTGAGCTTGAAGCCATATAAGCAGTTACATGAAGTGTGTGCTCCGGGTTCTTCTTAGTCTTCAAGTCCCTTTTCTTCTTAAAACAGCGCTTTGAATTGTGGCCGGACTTCCTACAATAGTCACAGATAGTAGATTTGAATTCCTTCTTTTAAAAAAAAAAGCCGTTGAATTGTAACTGACGCGTCGATGGTCTTCCTGTAGAAGTCTTGTTCTCACTAATTCAGTGGTTAAGTTGTTCCTCAACTGTGCAGTTTCGAGACTAGAAACCTGCTGGTGCACAAGCTTCATGACACCTATGTAGTCTGGCATATTGGAGAACCGTTGATATTCAATTCTATGAAGTTGACGTAACAGTAGCACTCTTCTATATAAGCCTTTGTGTTCAAAAGTGTCGGCAAGCTTATTCCATGCTTCTTTTGGTTTGGTACACTCTCGCACATACTGATATAAGCTTGGCTGAATAGTAGCTTGGCAAATTCCAGCAAGAGCTTTGTCGAGTTTAATCGCATCAGTCTCTGACTAAGACGCAGTCCCATAGACCCTTCAGTGTAAGTAGCATTTTAATGCTAAATTTCCAATTAACGTAATTTGAAACTACTTCCAGTTTCTCAACAGTAGCCGATGAATTTCCATTGTTAGACGATGCTGACATCTCGTTTTAGATCCAAAAAAAAAAACTTAAGTTTCGATTTTCGTACCTTTCTGGTTCGATCGGGATCCGTCGCCGCTGTGGATGTTCCTGGACCCAAAACCTCATAAGCAAACGTTGCGCAGTGTCTTCTTTATCAGTTCAGCGACTGCAATCCACAGCAGACAGCTAGGCCGCCGTGAGGGTGTTAGATCATACGTGGATCATTGAAATAAAGACGGTACATAATTTATATGTGTCAGTCTTTATTTACTCATCAAATAAGAGCACATAATCGTCACAATAGACATTGATTAGAAAATAATAATAATAATAATAAATAATAATAATAAAGCTTTATTTAATTCCATGCATAGTACATATTACACGATAACAATTGGTAATTTGTTAACCTAAAATAATCAATTACATTCAATACACTTACATGAATTTGATTTTAATTATAAATTCTATTTTGTAATTATTTTAATTATTATTTGCTTTAATTATCTATTTATTTAATGCATGGACCCCGTTCGGGTAAAAGCCTCCCCCAAGGAATGCCATCCTTCTCTGTCGTTAGCTCTGTCTAGCCAACGCACGCTACAATTTCGTCTGCCCATCTGGCTCTTGGTCGACCTCTTGATCTGGTGCCTTTTGGCCCAGACCACTTTACTGACCGTAGAGTCCATCTATTGTCCTTGTAACGGGCCACGTGACCTGCCCACTTCCATTTAGCCTTCATTGCAAAAGTTAAGGCATCGGATATTTTTGTCTTCTTTCGAATGTCAACGTTCTTTACCTTATCCTTCAGTTTTATACCTAGGCAACTTCTTTCCATTCTTCTCTGGGTAGTCTGAATTCTGTTCCTGGTTTTGAGATCGAAGGTCCTAATTTGGCATCCATAGGTGAGGCACGGTAGAAGTCCTGTATCCATGTCTATTTTCTTGGTCGGTAGCAGAAGAGAATATTAAATCAGAATAACACAAACAATTACATTATTACAAGCGGACAGCAAGAGAGAAGATCCTATGAAGAGACGCACTATATCGAAAGACAATCATAGAGAAGTTACCTCTGATAGTGTAGTCGATTAAAAAAACGAATTTAAAGCATGGTATACATAAACCATGCAATTATTTTTAACAGCTTTAATTTATTAAAGCAGCCAAAAGGTTTGGTTGAACAGCCGACAACCTCATCAAAAACCATTCAAATAGAAAGCCAATCATCATTAATTGGTTATTGGAATTCTTAAAATGGATGACAGACAAAACAGAAAATGGCACTATTTACATCGCGTTATAAATACATAGTAATAATTTTTTTCCAGACCTGTAGAACATATCGATCTTCAGCTACCGAAGCCTCTAAAGGAACTTCCTCCGCCACCGGTGATCGTGCAGCCAGAGATCATCCAGTTCAAGGAGAAGCGCGTCGAGTCTCTCGGCGACGAGCCCGTCGAGTTCAAGAAGAGAAAGTTCAATAACCCCAAGAGAAATATGCGTCTTAAAGTAGTTGATGAATAAAGTGATATCAATTTAATGAATTTGTAAATAAAATCAATTAGTATAATTAAGGTAATAATGTTTTTATTGTTTGGAAATCCTTATGAGGAGGAAGGTTATGTTCGTCTTCTACAGACGTAGAAATGCTGTGTCCCGCCTTCACGACTTCTTCTTCTTTAATGTACGTTCATTCCTACACCAAGATACGAAAGCACTTTACCGATAACACACAGCCTTCTCAATAATCTCTTCATAGATTTTTAGCGCGTAGGTTCTAAATATTGTGATACCTAGGTATCTAAGGAGCCGCATGAAAAACGAACCTGTCAGCAGACAGGCTGGTCGGTCAAAAATATACTGTGAAATTGATTGTGACTTCTTTCAGGAATGTCTCAAGGTAAGCGCCAGGGTAGCTCGCGAAATTCAAATTTTATTACGTGCCTTGCAATTTGCAGGTCAGTGTCAGGTTGTACTCGTATCTTGGTCAAAATATGATTCGCGGCCGTAGCAAGTATGTATTTATAGAATCATAATCATTAAAATCATCAATACAACTCTTTCAGTTAGAATAGATGTCAAATGTAGTATTTCATGAAATCATGACATTTAGCATCAATTCTAACTGAGAGAATTGTATTGAGGATTTAATGGTTACAGTTCTATAAATACGTACTTGCTAAGGCGAATCATATATTGACCAACATACAACCAGATACTGACCTGCAAATTGCAAAAAAACATAAAAATAATTGAATTTCGCGGGCTACCCTGGCGCTTCCACCTTAATAAAAAATAATTCGTCTGTTATAATAATAATACTAATTAATAAAGGCAACCCACTGGCAACAACATGTTGTTACGTCGACCGTATCACTGGAACGTTCGAGGATATGGTCGAAGTTTCCAGACGTTTCCACTACGTTCGAGAAAATTCCATTGTGGTACTGTGTAGAAGTTCATAGATGTTTCTAGAATATTCCACTACTCTGACAATGTTCTGGGAACTTCTATGACTGTATAAATAGGCCGGACGGCGGCGAGTGAGTCAGTCGAGGATTCGCCCAAGTTCACTGCCTGACGTCGCTCGTAGCACTGCTCGCCACGTCAGGTACATTCGCACGAACCTACCCTCGGTGCCTCTTTTTATCGTCGTGAGTTCCCACTTCGCATAAGATTCTCCGTGAATTAGTGACCCTCGACAGATTAATTATGGCTCCTCGACACTAGATGGAGCTGTACAAATACGTCACAGTCCTGAATCGCGGTGTTATGACTCTCCGTAGCCTAATGCCTAAGAGAATTGTAAGTGAAATCAAGCAAATATTTCTCCTGCTATCAGCGAGGTGCATCGGCGGATCTAGTCCTTGTGGGAAAGGTCACGCGGGACTCCCATGATAGTTTGGTGGAGTAGCCGAGCCATTGTATTTTTTTGGATTAGAGGACTAAGTCCCCAGCTCTCGTCCGAGCGGACTCGGCTGTGTGGACCAGCGCCTATTTTATATAAAGTTTTTAACGTCAAAGTATCATTGTAAACACTGTAATCCTGCTGCTAAAATATACGTCTTAAGTCATCTCCGAGTTTCCTTCACTTCTGTGACAACATCGACCAACCCTCCTACAACACGTCTTTTTATTTCCACCTTATAACATCGAAAAGATGTAACAACTAAATAATTGCAAATTACGAATGTGATTAATTAAACTTCACTTCACTTCAATTCATTCATTTATTTATTTCAAAACTCAAATTTTCAACCCATAGACAAAATTACTTAGCTTTTTGAGATAGGCGATGGCTCTATTATTACATTATAATTGTTATTTATTTAATAGAAATAGTTTTAATATTGATTTCTTATAAAAATCAAATTGTCATCCCTATGCCCATTACATAGCTGTCATTTGTGTTTTGTTATTCCAAGTCTGATTCTTTTTTGTTATACCACGTTTTATAGTGACTGATGTTTTATGTCAAGTCACACGGGAACACTATCGAACGGAATAAATAGTATCCTATGTCCGTCTCCTGGCTCTAAGCTACCTCCTCACCAATTTTCAGCCATATCGGTAAAGCCGTTCTTGAGTTATAAATAGTGTAACTAACACGACTTTCTTTTATATATATAGATATAGACGGAAAGGAAAGCGTTTTGTCTTCTTGCGAAAGCCGTACGACATTTAATGGTTTCACATACATTTGGAATTGTTCGTTTATAACGAAGCTTATTAGGATCGTAGGGGGTACATGCGTCGGTGGAGCATAAGGTGGAGGTTTGCCCCGCTTGGGCAGAACACCGCCGTGTCCTCGTGGATGCGATAGGCGGCAGCGACCTCTCGCGCCGTGCCCAGGTTCAGGCCATGGTACGGAGCGAGAGGGAATGAGAAGCCGTCTCCTCCTTCTGCGAAGCAGTAATGCTCGCGAAGAGGGAGGCGGCATACGTTAGGGAGACTCAACAACAGCCGAGTCGCCCTAGCGCCCTCAGCCGCAGCCGCCGCACGAGACGCCAGGGGCCGCGAGACGATCTCCGGCCACCGTAGACCCGGGCCTGCGGACGGCGAGTAGTGGGTAACTCGCCGTCCGATCAGCACCAGGCCCGAGAGTCGACGGCGCGTAGTGTTCCACGCGCGCCTCAAAGAGTTGTCAGCAAAAGGACGGGGCCTGCCACGGCCGATGCCTGCCCGGGGGTGGAGGATAAATTCGAAAGAGCTACCTCGCCCCTGGGCACTCAAGGCAGGGAGGAACAGGGGTGGGTTTTAGTCAGTAAGAGTCTGACACACCCTTCCGCTCCACCCTAGAGCGGAAGAAGTCACAGGATGATTTCCCACACCCCCAAAAAAAAAAAAAAAAAGGGGGTACATGCGTGTTGTTTTGTTATTAGGTGGAAAATAAAAAGTTGTCTCACGGTAAATACCTGGCATATCTCGTACAAAGAATTCTTGGGAAATCTATATGGTTTGAAAAACATAGTCTTCAGCAACGCCCGCTGTGCTCTCTCTAGGCGCAAGATATACGTTTTGCATGCACCTCTCTAGGCTGTATAACCAATAACTGATTGGGCCAGTGCACAATAAACTGCACGGAGAAGATCTGTATGTGCTACGTGCCTAAGATTTTTAAAACCCATATAAGTTTTCAGATTCTCAACGAAACCATTTCGATATGTGGTTGCCAGGTTAATTTCTCATCCAAGAGAACCCCAAGGTATTTTACTGTTTTAGTTTTACTCACAGTCGGGCACGAGCACCGTTGAGTGAATCGTGGTTGTGGACATATGTGAATCTGAACCGCCACATTTGGCTGTTTGCCGTGAGCATTAGTGAACTAGACACAAGAGGTTTTAGTTATGTTGAGAGTTAACAGGCCTCAGCCACTGGCTGGCTTTTTGGAGCCCTATCTCCGCATTTTGTTGGCCTTTATTCCAAGTCTCTCCCTGAAATACTTAGGCAGTGTCATCGGCGTAGGTAAATATTTTGCCCTTATTAAGTGTCAATTGACATAAGTCGTTTATGTAAATCTGGAAGAGACAAGGACCAAGAATATTGCCCTGTGGAACTCCGTAGGTAACCGCCACTTCTGAACTAACAGCACTACCGACCTTAACCTTTTGTAAGCGACCAGTGAGAAAATCTTTGTAGATTTTGAGTACTGTTCCCCTTACTCCACACCTCTCCAGCTTGAGCAGAAATCGAGACAGTGTCAAAAGCCTTGGCAAGATCAATAAAAACTCCGACACACTTATGTTTATTATCTAGACAAGCTGTTACATAGTCTACCAACGAGTCAACGGCTCCTTCCGTGCTTTTACCTACCCTAAAACCAAATTGAGAGTCAGATAATACATTAATTTGTTCTAAAAAATTTATAAGTTGGTTATTGAGTACCTTTTCTAGTAATTTAGAGAGTGCTGGCAATACAGAAATGGGTCTATAGTTACACTGTCTCGAGCCCCACCCTTGTACACTGGAGTGATGAGCGCCCTTTTAAAAACGCTAGGAAAAACGCCCTGCTCTATACACATCCTAACTATTGTAGTAAAGTGCGGGACAACGATATGTTTTGCCATTTTTAAAAATCTACTCGATATAGAGTCGCAGCCTACCGCAGAGTCGTTTTTCAGATTCATGATAAGTGTTTCGATTTCTGTTTCGTCTGGTGGGAGCAATACCATAGAGCTAGGGACGCGGGGTACACTGAAATTATTTCTGAGCAGTGTGATTTCGGGGTTATTAGAACACTTTATTTTGTCCGCAAGTAGTTTTCCAGCACCCGCAAAAAAATCATTCACTGCCTCAACGGCATCAGAAGGGCTACTGAGTGATTCCGCCGTTTCGTCCAAATCGTCTTTCCAGAAGAAAAGTCATCATAAATATTTAAATTAATCAAAATATGATAATCAAATAAGTTAACATTTAGTTAAAGCTCAAAGGTGCATAGTTTATAATAGGTCTAGTAACCATAATAAAAAAAATCTTAGAACAAAAACATGTCTAGCTAGATTTCATTCCACTCCCTGTCCACATGGTCACCCAGAATGTTTCTAGATACATTATTGCGCTTTCCTATATAAAAGTACAAGTTATTTGTGCCTATTTTCTAAGTTATTTAATGTCGATTATTAATTTATGACAAAGTTTTTTTTAAACAGTGCCTATCATAGAAAGAATCAGCGTTAAAAAATTGTCAAACGAAAAACTTCATTCCATTCCATAATAATTGCAATCGAAATTATTTTGAAATACGACCATACCGGTGCATTAAATCCTACTGCCTTCGTGTCCCGCACCCCAGTCTACCAAAAAAGTTCATCACGGGCACACCCGTGCGCCCCTAACGGCAAATATTTACAAAAATAGTTTTATAAACCACGTTTGTCACAGGTAAGTACTCATTACATTCCATTAATTTAATAAGTAAGTGTTTAATAAAAAAAATTGGTTTTGATATAAAATTATAGTGTATAGTTAGGTTATGTCACATTATATTTTAGTACAGCTAGTTTCCTATTTTATTCGAAATAAATTAAGAAAATCTGTTCAAATTTCATTACCTTCCATTTCATTACATTCCGTTTCCTCTAATTTTCTATACGGAAGGGAATGAAGCGTTATGGAAGGTAATGAAATATTATGGGAAATTAAATAATAAATCCAATTTTGAGGCAAAACTTATTTGTTGTTCATACAAAATTAAGACTTATAACAACTGACGAAGGTTGTTATTATTTCCGCCTAATTGTGGCACGCGCCGGATAGCTGCATGGGCACCATAGGTGGGCACTTCCACTTGTGTTTTCTATTCCGGGACTCAAAGTGACATTAACATGATTACATAACATTTCGATAGCTTACGTCAACCCTATACATTTTTTTTTTTGGTTTTTCTACTAGCGTCATCGCTAATCGAATGTTACTTTATCTAGGCCCTCGTGTTAGAACTTAAATGACTGATGAATGAATGATTACGAGTACATTTAAGTTCGAGTGGTAAAATAAATTGACCTGAGGATTAACAAATCGATTTGCTATTTCCTCAAATTTTATTTTGTAATAATTGCCTATTTCTTGCTAAACAGAACGACTTAGCTGTCCAACTATTTTAGCGTTTTCAAAGTTTTTTTTTTACTAGATACTTAAGTTAGAGGATATGACTATGGCTAAGCAAAAAAGACAGACTGCTTATGAAAGAAAAATATGCAGAAATCTCAGAATCAATCAAATCAGATCCTGAAAAATACAGAACTAAAAAAGAGAAAGAAAGAAAAAAAAAATATTGTAAGAAAAGAAAAAAGTTCTTATTATAACAGAAATGACCAACAGACAAAAAAGGGAACGTTGGAGAAGATGGCAAAAAACTCAAGATATATAATATAATAATATTTCAATAAGATACAAGAACAAAGGAAAGTGCAAAGTATTTTACTGGAGAATGTGCCACCCACTAGCGAAACTGCAGAAATCCTAAACATCACAGATAGATTCTGAAGTATGCCACCCTTTGATGGAAATAGAAGAACCACCAGAATCTACACCAAAGATATTAAAAAAAACTTTTTAACAAAAAAATTAACCGACGAAAAAGAACTAAAAAGCAAAAAATAAATAAACCTTTTAAGTCTTGAGTAATGAGCTTATTTACCTACATAAAATATCAAATTTTATATAAACTAATTTTGAGTCGGCGCCAAACAACAATCTGATTATTAAATATCTAAATTTTATAAGTACTTACAAATGAAGAGGGCTGTAAGTAGGTAATTAATCATTTTATTAATTGGCGCCGACTCAAAATTAGTTTATATAAAATTTGATATTTTATGTAGGTAAATAAGCTCATTACTCAAGACTTAAAAGGTTTATTTATTTTTTGCTTTTTAGTTCTTTTTCGTCGGTTAATTTTTTTGTTAAAAAGTTTTTTATTTTATGATTTTTTGTGGCTCGCATCATCTTTTAACACTCTGAGGCTAATTTCTAATTCTTCATCATTCCTCTTGCCACTGAGCTGATGATATAACAATCCTTCCATGAAGTTCCCAGGATATTGACCAGTTGAGGTTACCTCCAATATTGTAAAGACGTCTTTTCGTCAAAGCATATTAAGTGGTATTTGTCACTAAAACCAGTTTTTATATCTGACTTCTATTGTTTAGGAAAGGTATGGTTTCCATCATCAGCTCAGTTTTATGATGTGATGGTTCCTAAATGCAAATACCTGATTCAGTTATGAAAAGTAAACAGAAACAATATTCGTGCCCAATTTTCGAGGTTCTCTCTCAATTTTTTCAGGATCCCATGAGCAAATCCTGATATCCTTGACATGGGACAATCCTTGAGGTATACCCTATCTAACAAAAAAAGAATAATCAAAATCGGTTCATAAATGACGGAGTGAGGGCTGAACACACATACAGAAACGCTAAACGTGCCCACAATTTTCGAGGTTTTCTCTCAATTTTGTCAGGATTCCATTATCAGATCCTGATTTCCTTGACATGGGACCACCCTTGAGGTGTACCTTATCTAACAAAAAAAGAATAATCAAAATCGGTTCATAAATGACGGAGTGAGGGCTGAACATACACAAAAAAAAAAAAAAAAAAAAAACATATATACGGTCGAATTGAGAACCTCCTCCTTTTTTTTCGTCGGTTAAAAAGCCATCAGACAAACGAAATGTTCTACAAGTGCTTTGAGGCAGTTACGATATATATATTTTTTAATTATTAATAGGCTCGTGTTTGACCAATAACTCACCTGATGGTAAACGATAATGTGGTAGAAGATAGAGCACTCTTGCCCAGAAACAACCTATTCACTCTCGACTTAAAGAATCCCAGGTTGTAGCTATCAGGAAACACAGACTCTAATTTTATTCTTTTGCTGTACGCACAATGAATGTGTTCCCAAAACATTTTGTGCGTATGGGTGGGGCGTCCATCACAATGTGGATGTAACAGTGGCACATCGCCGTACGTCTTGGGGTCCGATGATGGAACGGGCTTGGCGAAATTAAACTATGCAATTCCGACGCACACTCTCCAAAATGTAATCGATAGGCTAGCAACTCGGGGTCGACGCTCAAGACTTTGGAGCTTTGACTCGACGAGCTTATCATTGCCGATGATCCTCTTGACACGCCTCTCAATTGCCTCAGGTGCATCAAGCTGGTATCTGGCAGATCCGTGTAAAAGATGAGAGCAGTACTCCATACACGATCGAACTAGCGCTTGATAAAGTTTGAGCAGCTGTTCCGGCGTGGTACCGTCTCACTTTTGCTAGGATTCCCAATTTTTTAGCAGCCATTTGAGCCTTTGATATATGGCCCAAAATTGATAGTGGATGGTAAGGTGACACCAAGAAGATCAAGAATGATCGGTTATGGGCACGGTGACACTTCGGAAAGATGGAGCCGGGTGGAGTTGGTTCCTTTAAGCAGAAAAAAGACCACGCCTGGGTTTTAGCATTGAACTTGACCAAATTGGTATCACTCCATTCAGAGACTGCCTTCAAGGACAAGTTAAGCGTTCAACCATAGCTTCTCGGAGAAACCGTCAGCCATCAGCAGCAGTGCTGTCGTCTGCATACCCAAAGGTACTGGGCTTAAGGAGATCATTTATATGCAGCAAAAACAGTGTTGCCGAGACCACCGACCACTAAGCGACCCCGGCATTGATATTCAGCTGATTGGACGAGCAGCTCAATTACCACTCGGATGGACCGATCCCTCAGGAAGTCTGAAATCCAATCGTACAGACCAGTGGGTAGACCGAAGGAAGGAAGCATAGCAATAAGGCTTTCGTGCCAGGTGCTGTCGAACACTTTCGGCGTTTGGCTTATAGATCAACGAAAGTGATTTCTAATTTGCAAGAAGTAGATAAACTTAAGAAAAAGAAGGATATGCTAAGAAATCAAATACATAAAGAGCGAATGTTACAGAAAGTAAGAAAGTCTATAGAAGATACCATCAAAAAAAAAGTGGATCAAGTAATTAATGATATAAAAACTTATAAAATAGAGGAAGTTAAGAAAAAGGTACTGTTCAATGAAACGCTCAATCACGGAGTGTCTAGCAAATACAAAAGTCTTCCTAAAAAGAGAAGAAATATTTTATATTATATATTGGTTTGCTGGTGAGCATGTGGAACTCTGTGAATTGATATTATATCCTTTTGAGCAACCGGAAAGTCAATAACAGTGGCAATTGACTCCATGATGTTAACCAGGTTTTCACTTCTTGTATCGGGTATGTTTAGGATCTCCACATTACACTGTCTTGCTTGTTGTTCGAGATTGTCAAGTTTTTTCTCGAGCAAGCTAATAGTTGCGCTAGACTTCTCAAAACCCCGTCGGCTCACCTCATCAATATGCTCTTTGAGCTCCACCTGCTCCCCGGCATGAAACTCCACTGAAGACCTCAAATGCGCCACCTCATGCGACAACTCAGAGACCTTCTGTTGGAAGGTATTGTGTTCAGCACGAAGACTGCACACCTCATCCCTTATTTCACCCAAGGCAAGTCTCAGTTCACCATTTAGTTTATTAAAACTTGCATCCATTTCATCACGCCAACCACTCAGTGTGCTCATTATATCGACCTTGAAACTTGCGAGCGTATTGTTTATGTCGCATCTCCACCCCTGCATTGTAATCTGTAGCTCATTTGTAAAAGCTTGGAAAGTATCTAAGGTGTCCCTAGAGGCAGAATCATCAGCTGTAATTTTCGAGGTACTGGGGTTACACGGTGAGGCAGAACAGAACATACCCGATACCCATGCCCATACCCATGTTCGATAGTATCGCAAGATATGTTCATGCTGTCTTCATATGTAGGAATTTGTGCGGCCCGTACAGGTGTGAGTAAATTAGACCGAGTACGACGCGTGACATTGTTACATGACGGGCAAGTCCATGTCACCTTAAATTCATTCGAGAGGGCATCGAATTGGCGGGGCTTTATATTGAGGCATTCAGTATGATAATTGCCATCACAGGTTTTACATTTAAGGAGCCGAGCCCCAGCTACGATCTGTGTATTACAGCCAGCACAGTCCATCCTGAATAAGGTGGTCAATCAGTGTTAAAGGTATAAGTTCCGCTGTATAAATAATTGATGCAGGGCCTCAGCACTCGATCGATGTATCCGCACGCAGGAATCTTAGCAGTTCAAAATTTCACTCATAGATGGCGTTGGTTTGTATGGAAGATGTAATGTGACAATGCAAAATAGTAATTTTGCAAATCACCGTACGAGGTCTCAAATTTTTTATTTTTTTTAGAGAATGGTAATATAAAGTATTTATGCAACACACACGATTCAGGTGATAGATTATGTGTCCAAATAAGAACTTTTACACTTAATATGTTCAAAATTTTGAAAATTATCCGTGCAAACACCACTGTTCATATCACGCAGTAAAACACAGTTCACACAAAATAGAAATAGTTCACTTCAACTCAGGACTTGTTGAAAGACGTGCTTTAACCGTATAAGGTGAAAAAACACAATATTCATCACTTTTTATATTTAAAAAAAAAATATGTTAATTGTAAAAATTATTATTTATTTATTTAAACTTCATGTACAATAGTGGTACATAGGCGGACTTAATGCAACAAGGCATTTTCTACCAGTCAACCTTTCGGTTAAAAAAGCAACTCAAACACATTATGAGGATCTTGAATATATTTTTTTCATAATTTTAGAATTTATAATTTTGAAGTTATTTAAGAGAATAGATGAAAAATGACTTGTCCCCCCCTTATTTCCGAAACCACAGTGCCTAAAATTTTCAAGAAAATACAGAAAATAGTTCTTTACTTATAGATTACAGGAAAACCTATAAGGTGGAGACACTTTAAAAAAAAACTGAAGAAAATATGATTTGTTCGGAACCCTTTGCACGCGAGTCCGACTCGCTCTTGGCCGCTGCGGCAATTAATACAAAGAAACTGATTTTTCAGATATTAATCATAACTGGGATAATGTGGTGGAACTATGGAAATTTAACTAACATCTGCCTTTATATGAAATAGCTTTTAAATATTATCTAACTGCGCCTGCAACTTCAGTTAAATCAGAAAGAGTATTCTCAGCAACAGGTTACATTCTCAACCTCAGGAGAGTTGTTGTGCAATAACGCTGTCGAAATGTTATGTTTTTTTTTTAAATCAAAACCATCATTTATTATAATTTACTGGAGTCAACTTATGATTTTTATGTTTGTATACCATTTTTATCTAATAAAAAATGAATGAAAACTCAATTTTTTTTTATAAGCAAACCCATTTAGCAAACAATATTCATTTTTATCATAAGCTTATAATTCTAACGCAACAACCGGAGATCACCGGGCAATCACCGGAGATCGTCCAATCACTGGTGAATTTCACCGGTACTCAAAATTCCGCACCGGTGCAAACCTCTACACGGAACTAACAAAAATTCGTCGTCGGCGAAATTCTAAAGAAATAAAATTTTATTTATTAGCGTAGGTACGCTTTTGAATGTGCCGACACTGCATAGATCAATAAAATTGATAGACTGTACAATCGTATTAAGTTGTACCTACTACACTCACTCAGTAATTATTTTGATGTAGGTATACGAAATGTAGGAATGTGGTTTTGACGAAATTAGTAAGTAACGTTGTTGTATTGTATGAAAATGAAAATGTATCTAAGAATTATGTCGTTATCAGTAAACTGTTACACCTTTTTTAGATCTTCTTTACTTATTTCGATGAAGGTTTATAAAAATAGCCTCCGCTCAAAATAAGTTCAAATAAAAGTAGTCAATGGGATATCCCTACCCCCGCACCCGCGCTAAGAGATAGACGTGTTCCACTGTCGTTTTGATAGGAAAAAGTTGTGCAATCGGAGTTAATTTTATTCCAAAGTAAACAGAAAAGTGTTAACTATCGCGCTGTGTTGTATATTTTTAAAGAAACTATCAATAATATTGGTGACAGGCCAAATGAATCATGTAAAATAAAGTGAAGTACGTTGTGATACCTCCGTTTAATAAGTGCTCATAACAGTGTTTAGTCATTCAAAATACCCTCAGCAAGACAAAGACTGTCCACTAAAAGTTACAATAAGATCAAGTTTTTCGTCAACATTAATAATTGAGCTCTGGCTCTGTGGGTTTTGCCTTGGATTCCGGCACAGTACGGCGCGCGTTCGTACCCGGGCTTCTGCAAAACTTTTAGATAGTGTTTAAAACATCTTCGACGATTAGTTACGTATCACGTAATATACGCTGATTCAGACAGTATGCACCATAAATTATTATTGCTTTCTACGAAGGGTTGCTTATTTACAAATACTTATGCATGCCTGGTGCTTAGAATCATAATTGACGAAGAATTATATAAAAATATAATGCCCATCAACCGCTCTCCTCCAGTCCCTCCGACGCCGCTGCCAATAATATCTGTCGATTCGGCGACGACATTACATCTACTTTCCGCAACAATGTGCCTCGGCGCCCGACCTGCCGCTTGATCCTAATGTCACGGATCGTAATAAAAATAAAATTTGAAGGAGATTATGCTACTGCCTCGGCGGAGCTTACGAGAGCCATGCTTGCAACGTTCTCCAGAAAACAGGAAGCCCAGTTCGACGGTATGATGCTTAGGATCAATAATATCATTGACCAAAACACTGAGCTAAAACAGAGTGTTGAGTTAATGTCAGCCAAGTACGACGAGTTTTTAGCCCGTGTATCGTCCCTGGAAGCTGAGAAAAGGGAGGATAAAAAGCTTATCCGACAACTTGAGGATAAGATTGAGATTAATAAACTAGATTGGGCAACTGTTTGGATCACATCATGGTCAAAACAAATAAGTCTGCCATAGTCACCGTCATAGACTCTACTGTCACAGATCATGATTCTGTTCTTATTAGTTTACCTTGCGAGCGGAAATTGATAAAGCAATCCAACATATTATTTAAGACCGATTTTAATGCAGCTCTAAAACAATTAGAATTGATGGATTTCTCCTTTGTCTCTTCCTTAGCTAATGCTCAGGAAGCTGCCACTCTTTTTACTGAAAGCCTGTCGCCTGCAATCTATTCAAACACAACCTCTAGTGCTGTTTCTGGTCGTAAGAGGACTATAAAACCGTAGATTACGCCTAGTTTAGTGCGATGTATTCGACATCGAGATAGGTTACATGCCAAGGTTAGGAAAAAATACTAATAACTCAGTTATTGAAGTCACTTACAAGTGCTACCGAAATTTCCGTAACGCTCTATTACGGAAGCTGAAAATAGATTATGAAAAAAATCTTTTACAAAACGCAAAAAAATAGTAAGGAGACCTGGACAGCTATAAAATCGATTACTGGTACTGTCAAGCAAAAAATTGGTGCTAATGAATTGCTGAAGAATAGTAGTAGAGTGATTCCGCCATTTCGTCCATAACAGAGTAATTTTGTGGAATGTATTTTTAATTCATGGTTTCGCAAAATGAATCAATTAAATTATTCGTATACCTTCTAGATGTGGGTTATCGTTAAAGGCGTTCATGAAAATGATTTCCTTTTCAAGAAAATCGATGGAGTGTAATGAGGATGCGGAAGGTAATGAAATACGGTGAGAGTGTAATGATGAAGTTTGGAGGGTAATGAAATATGACGAGAGTGTAATGATTTAGTATGGAAGGTATTGAAAAGTTTATGGGTGAAATAAAGTAACTCATATAGAAATTTAAAAAAAAATATTATTAAAATAAGCAGCATATCACAGATTACTAATATGTAGCTAGCTACAGATGTGACAGTCGAATTTGCATTAGTTCCATATTAACTGTTTTGGCGCTGTTGTCGCTTCATGTGTTTCTATCTATGGCACGACATGACACACACGTACAAAATGCTTATAAAATATATAATAGTGCTTTCAATCTAGATATTCATGATGTTATCGATAGTTTTTGTGTAGTGATGTACCCGATATCGACAAAACCTACGAGGGTTTAGGGTTTTTATTCAAAATAGGATTTTTATTCATAATTCATAAATAAATAAAACAAATTAATAAACATTTTGTAGTCATT
This sequence comes from Polia nebulosa, assembly GCA_951329385.1. Lineage (NCBI taxonomy): Eukaryota > Metazoa > Arthropoda > Insecta > Lepidoptera > Noctuidae > Polia > Polia nebulosa. The sequence continues at coordinate 16,694,663 of OX589590.1, forward strand.
TATTTGTTTTCTTTTGCCTATGGGTTTTATATTTTCTTAAAGCTAATTGTTGCATGTTTTGCATTTTCAAAACATATTTTTCTTCTATTTTCCCCCTTATAATTTTATTCATTATATTGCACCAATTGTGGCATTGCAGGCGAATTAAAAGTGATGTGTAATATTTTATTACATCACTATTATGTTTTCTGCAGCCCAACCAAGACATGTCGCGTTTGGCAATCAGCTGTTTGAGATTTTTTTTTACATTTTTTTTGTAACCATTTGAATTTAAATAATCATGAACAGTCTGAGAATTTTCTCTGTACAACCATAGTAGTTTCCCCACTGGGTAGGCCAAATTATTATTTTTTAATCTTTTATATTCTCTGTGTTGTATAAATTTATGGATCCCCTGTATTTCTTTTGTTGCATAAGTTTTTGTACATGAATAACAATTATTTTTTTTTGTTATTTTCCTGCATATGTATCCGGCAGTATACGCCGATGTTTGAACCCTTACTTTTTCTGTCACAACATTTTTGATTGTAATTCCCTCTGAATCTGTCGAACCTTTTGAAGACGACGGCGCATTTAAAATTAAATTAGGCGTAATATTTTCGTCATTATCTTTTGCATTACAGCAGGTAAAAAGATAATTTAAATCAACTAGTGTGTCGCCGTCATCTTCTTCACAATTTGAAAATTTTGAGTGAGGGCTCAATATACTGGACATTAGTAAAGACTTGAAGGCGTACATAAAACTATTTCCATCGGGATTCACGTTGCGATAATTCATCGCTCTTATGCGACCAAAGAAATTCTCAAGAGGATCTTGATTTATTAATCTGGAGTAAAAGTATTTCACTCCAAATTCTGTAAATAATAATTTGGACAGACCCTGAAAACTCTGCAACGTAGTAATCCACCCTTCAAGGCATGGAGGACGCACATGTCTCGGCTTTGCAGTCTGCCTAGCCAATTTACTATTGGTGTCAATATATTTTGTATTTTTTAGGGATTTAATAGCTTTTTGCCAGAATTCTTGATGAGGGGAATTCGGTTTCACTGCGCATCTGAGTTTGCCCCTTGGTTGACCTGGCGATCCATTGACACTATCAAATAGGTCGTCAAAAAATGTCACCACTTCTGCTGTAGTCTCCATTGTCTCTATAGGAGTGTTGAGCCGCTTATCTGAAATATTTAATTTATTTTAAATAAATATTGGCGCCATTTATTGCTTCAGGGATGTAAATGCATTTTTTTTGTAAAAAACTAGCACTTTGCCCGTGGCTTCGCTCTCATGATCTATCCCGCGGGCACAGTTATTTTTCCGCGTCAGGATAAAGCCTATGTTACTTCCTGATGATTTAGCTTTCTATTGGTGAAAATTTTTTAAAATTGGTCCAGTAGTTTCGCTTATTATTACAAACAAACAAAAAAATCTTTCCTCTTTACAATATTAGTATAGATATAATGAACAGTGCTTTTTACATTTATGGCTAATGAAGCAGTTGTAATTTTCATGCATTCATCACAAAAACATTTATTTAATTAGGTATAATTAATATTATAATACTACTTACGAAGAGCATCTGTATAAGTAAGCATTGCAGCCGTTCGTGCACTTAGCACTTGGGTGGCTGCTTTGACTTTCATTTTATTTATGTGTTTTGGGTCCACATGTTGTGCAGTCAAATTCGGTAATGCTCTGGTGTGACCAGATTTGCTGTCTAGGTCGTATATATAAGCAATATCTGCCCATGATGCTCTTCTTCCGTTAAACAAAATATCCTTAGTTAGGAAGTTGTTGCGGACACTCTTTAAAAGATGCGGTGGATCATGAAATAAAAATAGATCTTGTCCAGCTATGTGAATTGTAACATCTGGAATAATAAAAAAATAATAAAACAATATAATGTATGTACTGTAAACATTCAACTGTTTAAAATAGTGATGAAATTTACCATTTTCTCTGCATTGATTGCTGCGAAGTTGAGCAGTGGATTGTTTTAATTGATTAAAACATGACCTAAATGTTGATCCTTGATCACACACAAGTGTAAGCGGTTTTAGACCAGTTTCCACGAGAAGAGCAATAATTTCTTTCAAAATTCTCTGGAGTTCATGTGCTGAAATTGTTCCCTCACAAAAATAGTATGCAATGGGTTGCCTCCATGAATGACATATGCCCCTGATCATAAAAACCAGAGCATGGTCAGCCAGTTTTGGTTTTCTTTCTCCTGCTATCTCTACAAATCCAATAATTTTGTCTTTGCTTTCATTATATGTGAGATGTGGTGACAGTGCTACCTCATCAAATACTAAGGAGCAAAGCTTTTTTGTAGTGTCCCAGTCTTTAGTGGTGTGTTTGATATGCTCAAAAATATTTTTATTTACTCCGCATTCAAACTCAATTTTATTTGAGAGTCTAGCCAGTGTCCTCTTGTTAGGTAAGGCAAACATTTTTTCTAGAAGCTTATATCCCTTTGGACTTTGCTTCATCAGAGCAAGGGCGAATAATTTGTCTTCTAAAGAAAACCGTCTCGCCATTTTGCTTCTTCTAGCAAGCCTTAACTGCATCAACAAGAAAGCTTTAGCTTTCTTATTAAGTTTTTCAAAATTTTGCATAAGCTCCAGGTTTTCGGCTTTAGATGCATTTTGGAGACTCTGAGTATTTGTGTCACTCAGACTATCTGAAGCAAGTTTAGTACATTGCTTTATATACCGGTGAGTTTTAGAATGGCACTGAGTTGCACTCTTTCCTGAAATACATAATAAATCATTGTTTTAAAATATACAAAACAAAAAAGATACTTATGAATGTATATAATTCCTAAACCATAAACAGTGTAAAAAGTTGTTTTTTGTGTCATCTGTTTAGCCACCCAGTTTTTCAAAATTATAGAAATCTCGATGTTTTGACATTTTGCCACATCTTAGTAGGTCATTCAAAACATGAAAAGAAAATATTTATTAAGCAACTTACTTGGTGTAGGTTTCTGTAAGGATTTCTTGATTTCAACCATTTCAGAAACAGGTTGCAATTCTGTAATCAAAATTCCTTTTATGAGTAGAATGCAAAATAAGATGTTTTTACGTCTTTCATATCGCTGCCCTAGTTCAACAGTAAGATATCTTAAAAAACTACCAAATTGAGATAAGTTTGGTTTCAAGTAAAAAAATAATCTACAATTTACAGAATGTATGTACAGTACCTATTGTGAAGAAAATAGTTTAGAAGCAGTGAAAAATTCTATGTATGAACACATTTTTAATACAGAAATTAACATTGCTTTTTTCAAATCTAAAAAAGATCAGTAGGTATTCTTAATGTGAACCGTACAAAAATGCTTCACCCAAGGCAAAACTTGATTTTTAGATGGTTATGACATGCATAAACACACAGCACGAAAAAACTATCCAGAGATATGAAAAAAGAGATGTCTACAGAGCGAAAAGTTCTAATGTCATTAATAATATTTTAAGTATAGATTAAGAATTGCAAGGCGTCGTTCCATTGCCACAAGGAGAAGTTTTAGCATTCTATTAAAAATTTATTAATTTCACTGTATTGATATAATTAATAAATATGGTATTTGTAATGCTAGGCACGAAGGTATTGCCAAATGAAATAGGGTCGTGTGTTTTTTCGTTATTAGAACATGTGGGTCCAAAATCAGAAATTATCTTTTACAGCAACAATTGTGGGACTTGTGGTGGGCGGATTAAAAGTAAATTTATTCTGTCAATGTAATTATGTACGCAGTGCGTACTTTACCCATAAATATAATCACCCACAACTTTTTAATAGCAGGGCACACTCAGAATGATGCTGATAACATTCATTCCATAATAGAAAGAGAAAAGAGAAGATTGCTGAGAAATGGCCCAATATTTACACTTGATCAAATGGCAATGGTACTAAAATCTGCCAAAAAACCGGTCAACCATAGACAGTCAATAAAGAAGGCTACTAACAGGTTTATGACTGGAAGAAACTGTCTCAAATAGGGAAAAATTTCAACATAGACGAAAATGGACAAAAAATTGTATGGGGTGATATCAAATGAATCCAAGTAAAAAAAGAAGATCCATACACATTTGGCTACAAATCTTCATTTTTAGATCATGACTTTAAAATTATGAATATCAGAAGGAATCAAAAGGGCCACATCTCAGAAAATATAACTTTGGAACATGCTTATGATCAGTCACCAACTATATCAAATTGAAAAGAGAGATATGATGTATAGGTACAGCCAATTTAAAACCTCAATAACATAACAGTTTCTACAAGTCTTAAAACTACAAATAACCAGCAAAATTAATGTGGAAATAGTGATAATGAATGCCTGTAACGAGTAGGTTCAGAATGATAATAGAATGAATTAAATCAATTAATTGATTACTGTTATTAATTAATTAATTAATAATAGGGTACATACTTTTTTAATTTTATTGAAAAAAATAAATTTTGGCTGCTTTATGACTGATTTAAGCCATCTAAACCTATTGTGTCTGCTAATGAGGGGCTTGACGGTTTAAACAAATTAAATATCTACATGATAAAGATAAATCTTAACGCGTCAAGCCCCTCATTAGCAGACACAATTAAAAACCTATTGTTGCGTCTCCATAAGGAGACGCGACAATAGGTTTAGGACAATAGGGGCCTGACGGATAAGTATGTATCCTATTGGATTAAATCAGTCATATAAAGCAGCCAAAATTTAGTTGGCGCAAGGGGCGCGTAATCGATTCACGTTTGTTAATCATTTGAATGAATTAAATAGCATTATACGACTAATAGAGGAGTATGGAAGAAAAAGACATGTTGCGCCGACCCCAAATAAATTGGGATAAGGGCAGGAGAATGATGATGAATTAAATAGCATTATAGCACTGACTGATTACAAAAGTTAGACTGACTTGTGCAATAATAATAAGAACTTAATTTTAACTGATAATATGAGACTGATTTTTGCAATTATGATACAAGGTAATAAATAACACATTACAAGCAAACTAATTATTCAGTTTAAAATTAATTTTCCCATCCCTTTACTAAACATTTCCACGGACTTATTCAGACAATTTACATTCTCAAATATCGATGTGCTGTAATAATAGGATATCTTAAAATTATGTCGATGTCTGTTTATTTTCCATAAATTTGGTAGCTTGGTTGGATAAATCTTTAGTATTTCTTTAACAAAACTAAAAATAATAACTAAAACTATAATAACTTAATGAGTGTAACTCATATAGACATAATTTATAATAATCCATATATAAGACAAGATTAATATCAAATAATTTTTTTTATTTAATCTGAGTTTAATATGAAGTTATCTTACTATTAAAAGCCTTAAAACTATTATAAAAAATATTTCATTAATATTGAAATTTATACAACTCCCAAATACATTAAAAAAAGCTTTCATTTTAATAAATCAACCACATTTCAATTAACAACAAGTCCGCGCGGGTTAACTAAATGAACTGGAATAAAAATTTCAACGTAACAACAAGTAAATTAGTGACAGTAAAATCATAAAAGTATGAATAATTCAAAACTACTTTTTTAAAGATATCTATCTTACTATTGAACTAGGGCAGCGATATTCAGTACAAGGTTGTCCTCTGCACAAGAATACTCAAAAGGAGAAAGAGACCCGTTGGTAAAATTGAACAAGATTGGTGATTATTCAATCATACCTGCACTTATTTGAATCTCCTTGTTCTCTGTGTTTGATTCTCCTTGTTCAATTTCTGTGGTTTCAGAAATCAAACCAGCAAATATACAACCTAAAACCAAAGAAAAATGTACATTTTAAACAGTATAACTACTTCTGATGACTTGACAACAAAGGTTACACTTTAGTGCGACAAGAATCAGGGGGCACTTACATAACATTGACAGACCCCACGCTATGCTCATTCTTTTTTATAAAAAAAAAATTAGTTTTTACCACTACCTAAATAAATATTGACTTTATCCAAATAGTACAATGTATGTATTTAAAATGAAAACACAAACCTTCATTCTGCAAATGAAGAGAGACTTCTGATTGGCTGGTTGAAGGAACTGAATATGGATGTTCCTGGGAAATGTCACCTGCAATTATAAATATAATTGAATTTATTATTATAGATTGAATTGAATGATGAGATTTTTCTATGCAAGTTAAGTGGGTACCAAGTTGGCACCTTTGTCTTAGGGAAACTTAAAGCGAAAAAGCTGTCATCAAAAAAGAGAGCGGTCGGTGACCGTCTTTAGCTCAATCATTTTGTTAAAAACCGGCCAAGTGCGAGTCGGAATCGCGCATGAAGAGTTCATTAACGGATACAGCCCGTTGACAGACCCACAGCGGAGGCTTAGTAATAGGGTCCCGTTGGTTACCGTTTGGGTACAGAACCATAAAAATGAAATTGTGTCCTTTAGTAAGCGCATCATTTGAGAATGGTTGGACCAATTTGGCATTTTTTTTCTCCAAATGTTCATAATAGTAGTAAATGTAGAATAGGGTTTTTACGTTATGAAAAATTTAAAAATTGGATAAACTGACAGTGCTTCTTTATATGGAATTTGGATATGACATTGTCTGTTGGGTCTGCTAGTAATTTAAACTCTTTAAAAGGGTTGACATTGCTGTCAGATTCTTTTCAAGGTAAGGTAATTTTTTTCATACCTGTCATAGTAATTGGTTCTCCTGTTGAATTGATGTCATTTTGTTCTTGGCTCTGACAATAATTATGTTCATCCAGAAAATTACACCCTGGAATTATTAAAAACATCAAAACATTAATGCTTAGTTGTATAAGTTGATGTGACTGAGCTGTAAATGTATGTGTAATCAAACTATATTTAAATACACAATTGATCTAAACATCTTTATTATGATGTTTTGTGTACTGAGAAGGGCGAAACATATGCAGACTTTATGGCTTTAGGTCAACATAATCCATAAGTTACTATGAATATTAACTAAAATTAAATTGTGTGGAAAATGGACTTATGTACAATAACTTTTAGCGCGTCAGGCACCTGCGTCGCCACGAACAATAGGTTTTTAATTGTGTCTGCTAATGAGGGACTTGACATGTTAAAGTGGTTCTTCTAGGATTCTAGGTTGTTATACTATATGCAACAGCTACTAGTAATTACATAAAAAATAGGTTAGGGTGGTATTACTCTCATCAAATATCTTTGTCCAATGTACGTTTGATCAAAGAAGTAGGACAACTTCATCAAATGTGTCAGCAACACTGATATAATCAAAGATTAATGACATTTAAGTCAAAATGGCTGCATCTAAGATTTATAATAAACGGTGATACTTTCTTAACGATGTAATTGAATGTTGAGTCATTAATACGTAAAAAACGATTATACAAATTTTTGGCCTCGACATGCAATTATTTAATTTATCTTGAATGCTTTTTTCTCTTCGCCTTTCGATCAATGGCTTCACCCAAAGGTTTTTTTTTGTTTTTTAATAATATTCTAATAATAACAGCAGCACTTAGTCGCTCCACATTCCTCCATTTTCTCAGACTACGTAAAATATTGGACAAAATATGTAATGCGCATCCATCAAAGAAATTTGTTCAAATACAGGACAAAGTTATTGGATAAGTGTAATACCATAATATTAGATTAGAGGTTTATGTACTTACCCTTAGCAAGTGGTACGCCATGAGCAATTTCCAGATCCGTAAACAAGCAAGGATAGGAATAACGGATTCTAACACCAGCCTGGTCAAATTGAGTTGGATCAAAATGTTTTTCACAAACACGTTTTGTTATTAATTGGTTTTTTGTCAGTCCGAGTAGATTAGGGTTTGTCGGAACTAGGAACGACAACCACAAATTGCGTAAATTATCATTCATGGGCATGCAAAATAGTTTGCGAGTGTTACTTGTTGAATCACAACCACCAACACAACACTTATTTGGCGCCATGACGAGAAAGTACGGAGCACAGGGAAATAACTAAATATCACCGAGCTCGGTACGGAATACCACAAAGCGTGGAATTGTATCGTACAACAGAGGAGGATGGCTTCTCAAGTATCTCAACTCAACGTGGAGGAAAACACAAGATAACCTGCTCGACTCGTGCTATACAAAACAATGGCAGTTACCGGCCGATTTGTATTATTCTCTAGTATCTATATAGTATTTTATGTATACTATTAACCTGATATATGTAAACTGTCAAATGACCAATGACATACACACACTTTGACACATAATGACGTTTGAGGACAATATGGCGACTATACCGCGACAGCAGCGCCAGAACTACAAAATTGGAACTAAAGCTGTCAGCCCCCTGCAGCATATCAAAATGGAACCACTTTTGAACCCAGTTTCTCAAAACGTATATCTAATTTAAAAAAAAATGAAAAATTAAATACCGCTTTTGTTTTTGTACACCACCACGGTATTGAAGAAAAAATCATGTTTCCCAGGAGCTACCTGAGTGTTAAAGTCTTCTTGAAGAAAATTTTCCACACATCGTTTCTCCACTATTTTCTTTTCTCGCACTTTTTTTTCTAATACTTTCTTTTTTATATCAATGTTTACTTTTGACAGCACTCCATACTTTTTGATCCTCGAATCGTTAACGATACCTTCAACAAAATATTTCTTCTCTTTTTAGGAAGACTTTTGTATTTGCTAGACACTCCGTGATTGAGCGTTTCATTGAACAGTACCTTTTTCTTAACTTCCTCTATTTTATAAGTTTTTATATCATTAATTACTTGATCCACTTTTTTTTTGATGGTATCTTCTATAGACTTTCTTACTTTCTGTAACATTCGCTCTTTATGTATTTGATTTCTTAGCATATCCTTCTTTTTCTTAAGTTTATCTACTTCTTGCAAATTAGAAATCACTTTCGTTGATCTATAAGCCAAACGCCGAAAGTGTTCGACAGCACCTGGCACGAAAGCCTTATTGCTATGCTTCCTTCCTTCGGTCTACCCACTGGTCTGTACGATTGGATTTCAGACTTCCTGAGGGATCGGTCCATCCGAGTGGTAATTGAGCTGCTCGTCCAATCAGCTGAATATCAATGCCGGGGTCGCTTAGTGGTCGGTGGTCTCGGCAACACTGTTTTTGCTGCATATAAATGATCTCCTTAAGCCCAGTACCTTTGGGTATGCAGACGACAGCACTGCTGCTGATGGCTGACGGTTTCTCCGAGAAGCTATGGTTGAACGCTTAACTTGTCCTTGAAGGCAGTCTCTGAATGGAGTGATACCAATTTGGTCAAGTTCAATGCTAAAACCCAGGCGTGGTCTTTTTTCTGCTTAAAGGAACCAACTCCACCCGGCTCCATCTTTCCGAAGTGTCACCGTGCCCATAACCGATCATTCTTGATCTTCTTGGTGTCACCTTACCATCCACTATCAATTTTGGGCCATATATCAAAGGCTCAAATGGCTGCTAAAAAATTGGGAATCCTAGCAAAAGTGAGACGGTACCACGCCGGAACAGCTGCTCAAACTTTATCAAGCGCTAGTTCGATCGTGTATGGAGTACTGCTCTCATCTTTTACACGGATCTGCCAGATACCAGCTTGATGCACCTGAGGCAATTGAGAGGCGTGTCAAGAGGATCATCGGCAATGATAAGCTCGTCGAGTCAAAGCTCCAAAGTCTTGAGCGTCGACCCCGAGTTGCTAGCCTATCGATTACATTTTGGAGAGTGTGCGTCGGAATTGCATAGTTTAATTTCGCCAAGCCCGTTCCATCATCGGACCCCAAGACGTACGGCGATGTGCCACTGTTACATCCACATTGTGATGGACGCCCCACCCATACGCACAAAATGTTTTGGGAACACATTCATTGTGCGTACAGCAAAAGAATAAAATTAGAGTCTGTGTTTCCTGATAGCTACAACCTGGGATTCTTTAAGTCGAGAGTGAATAGGTTGTTTCTGGGCAAGAGTGCTCTATCTTCTACCACATTATCGTTTACCATCAGGTGAGTTATTGGTCAAACACGAGCCTATTAATAATTAAAAAATATATATATCGTAACTGCCTCAAAGCACTTGTAGAACATTTCGTTTGTCTGATGGCTTTTTAATATCTTTGGTGTAGATTCTGGTGGTTCTTCTATTTCCATCAAAGGGTGGCATACTTCAGAATCTATCTGTGATGTTTAGGATTTCTGCAGTTTCGCTAGTGGGTGGCACATTCTCCAGTAAAATACTTTGCACTTTCCTTTGTTCTTGTATCTTATTGAAATATTGTCTTGAGTTTTTTGCCATCTTCTCCAACCTTCTTTACATGGATGACCTGAAACTCTTTGCCCCCAACAACTTGCGACTGATGGAGTTACTGAAGGTAACTGAAACTTTCAGTAGCGCCATCAGGATGGAATTTGGTGTGTATAAATGTGCAGTCATGCATGTAAAGCGAGGGGGGATTATGGAATTCGAAGGGATTCAACTCTCGGATTCCATACACCTTAGATTCCTCTCCTCGACCGAAACAAACAAATATTTGGGTATGTCGGAAGCGTGAGGCTTTTGTAGCGCATCAGGTATGTTTGCAGACGCTCAAGTGGATGGCTTTCAAGCTATAGGTACATCGCAAAAGAATAGCGTCTCTGATGCGTCGCATACGGGGCAGCGGCAACAGCTTCCTACAGCTCATTGTAGGGAGAATCGATATGGATTGCTCCTTCATGGAGTATTGGACAAAACTACATGTACGATTAGTGCGCGGATCGCCCAGAGGACACGGTGGAGCATACGGTGGAGGTCTGCCCCGCTTGGGCGGAGCACCGCCGTATCCTCGTGGATGCGATAGATGGCGGCGACCTCTCGCGCCCGGCCCTGGTTCAGGCCATGGTACGGAGCGAGAGGGAATGGGAAGCAGTCTCCGCCTTCTGCCAAGTAGTAATGCTCGCGAAGGCGGAGGCGGGACGCGTGAGGGAAGTTCAACGGAGTGGCCCTCACGGCCCCGGCCGCTACCACCACAGGAGATGTACTGGACGTACTGTGCGTAGGACGTCGCGAGACGATCTCCGGCCACCGTACAGCCGGGCCTGCGGACGGCGAGTAATGGGTAGCTCGCCATCCGATCAGCACCAGGCCCGTGAGTCGACGGCGCGTAGTGTTCCACGCGCGCCTCAAAGAGATGATTGTCAGCCACCACTGACGGGGTCCAGCGTGGCTGGTGCCTGCATGCCTAGGGGTAGCGGATAAATTCTGAAAATGAGTTACCGCACCCCTGGGCACTCAGGCAGGGAAGGAACAGGGGTGGGTTTTAGTCAGTAAGAGTCTGACATGCCCTCCCGCTCCACCCAGAGCGGGAGAAGTCATTGCATGATTTCCCACCCCACAAAAAAAAAAAAGGTTATTTGTGAGTAAAGGCTAAAGGAGAAAAACTGAATACTACCCATCTAAACCTAAAGTACCTATTAAAACCGCTTTACGTAGCTGAGACTTTAACACATAGAACACAAAAGTTGTACTACTTGGCAAGACAAGTTAAATCAGTCATTGGATGATTTCCCACACCCCGCAAAAAAAAAATGTACGATTAGTGCGGTCCTGATTTAATACTTCCATTGGTGTGTGTCTCTTTCTTGTAGTTTATTCTTATTACATTGCTTTTTTCCCCACAGACCGCGTAAGCGTACAGACGTGCTTCATTCCGTATAAATTATTTTTATTTTTAATTTCAATAATATTTTGTCGAAATTACTCAAAAATGTTAAAGTTAAGTACCAGGCGCGCATAAGCTCCGTGGAACACGCGGAGTACTCGTGTAAGCAGGACAGCAACGGCGAAGACGACGCTCGGCCTTAGCTACCCAGAGCGTGTGCAGATACGTCATCCGTATACGTCACGTTCGCCGCTTGCCACAAGTTATAAGCGACAGCGTATTAGCGAGTAATTATTATTTATTATACTCTGCAATCATAATTACGTTTTTTTTTGGAAGAACTCGGGCTAGTCTGTGTTACGAAATATATAATACACCACTATGCCATTAAAACGGACACCTCCGCCATCAGCTGCACAAACAACTCCGACGAGACCTGAGACCGCACGGAACAGTACGTTAACTTTTACCACAGCTGTTTCACCACTACAATATTGCGAATCGGAGCCAGATCTTCACTCACTCGCACTTAATGTCACTGAGAGAAAAAAAAAAGAAAATATGATGAAGAGAGTGTTGACATAAAGGCGCTAATCAAAGAAATGTTTTTGTCGTTTTAGAAAGAACAGAAAAAAGGTTTCAAGAACTAAGAGAGAGCATAACGCATAGCAAATACGATGACTTTTTACTGAAGACTTTGGAGAAGGAAAGAAAGGCGGACAAAATCTTGATTAAAGAGCTAGAGGAAAAGCTTGAAACAGCTGAGCGTAAGACACGCGGAACATGCTTTGAAATTCGAAATATACCCAGGCAAGACGGAGAGACTAAAGAATCCTTGGCAAAGGAAGTTTTTCAACTAGGAAAGACCATTAATGTCAATATTGAACACCACAATTTAAAAGATATTTACCGCCTCAAATTAAAAGATGCCTCAAATCCGGTAGTTGTGGATCTCACCACCATATTGATGAAAGATAAAGTCCTTGGAGCGGTCAAAAGCTTTAACAAATCAAAGGCTAAAGGAGAAAAACTGAATACTACCCATCTAAACCCAAAGTACCTATTAAAACCGCTTTACGTAGCTGAGACTTTAACACATAGAACACAAAAGTTGTAATACTTGGCAAGACAAGTTAAAAATAGTCATGGCTACAATTTCTGCTGGACGGCTAATGGCATTGTTTACCTTAAAAAAACCGAAGCCTCTACTCGTGTCCGCATAAATAATGATTCCGACTTGGATAAATTAAGAATTGAAGCATGACTAGTGTCTGTATTCGCAAAATTTTGTAAAATATGGATTGTATTATTGATATTTTTTGCTATTCGCGGATTTTTTGTATTTGTTTTGCATGTTATCTTAAAAAAAAAGCTAAATTATAATTGGTTCACAAATAGTACACTCTACACAACTTCTAAACATCACACTTTCAAGTACACAAGACCTCACCACACAAAAATGTCTTATTTGGAATATAATAATACTTACTATAATGCTTTTAATGAGATGCTTTTAAAGCGGACTAATATTTATTGCAAAAATATAATTATCTCATTTAAAATTCAGTGATTTAATTGATTTATTGAAAAATATTGACAGCATATCAGTATCACATTCGCAAACAGCAGACATTGATGAATGCCATAAATTATTGTTCCCGCCGTCGGATCACCTGCTTCTACTCACTCAGAATATACGTAGTGTTGGTTGCAATATGCCAGGGCTGGAAGTCTTACTTGCGAGGTTAAAAGTCAAATGCTATATTATCATATTGTCAGAATGTTGGCTTCCTCACACCTCTGTAATTCCAAACCTTGCAGGATATTGTCAGGTGGGAACTAAAATAAACCCAAAGCAGAATGACGGCGTTATAGCCTACCACGATGAAAATCTTAGCCTTATCATAGATGAACCAGACATGCAGGAATGCAATTGTTTGGTAGCCAAAATTGATAAACGTATAGCTATTATCTCCCTATATCGTTCCCCATCATATAAAAGTATCGATGCATTTCTATCATCACTAGATAAACTTCTACAAACGCTAAGAGATTTTGAACATATAATTATAATGGGGGCAGAAATTGTAGCCATGACTATTTTTAACTTGTCTTGCCAAGTAGTACAACTTTTGTGTTCTATGTGTTAAAGTCTCAGCTACGTAAAGCGGTTTTAATAGGTACTTTAGGTTTAGATGGGTAGTATTCAGTTTTTCTCCTTTAGCCTTTACTCACAAATAACCTTTTTTTTTTTTGTGGGGTGGGAAATCATGCAATGACTTCTCCCGCTCTGGGTGGAGCGGGAGGGCATGTCAGACTCTTACTGACTAAAACCCACCCCTGTTCCTTCCCTGCCTGAGTGCCCAGGGGTGCGGTAACTCATTTTCAGAATTTATCCGCTACCCCTAGGCATGCAGGCACCAGCCACGCTGGACCCCGTCAGTGGTGGCTGACAATCATCTCTTTGAGGCGCGCGTGGAACACTACGCGCCGTCGACTCACGGGCCTGGTGCTGATCGGATGGCGAGCTACCCATTACTCGCCGTCCGCAGGCCCGGCTGTACGGTGGCCGGAGATCGTCTCGCGACGTCCTACGCACAGTACGTCCAGTACATCTCCTGTGGTGGTAGCGGCCGGGGCCGTGAGGGCCACTCCGTTGAACTTCCCTCACGCGTCCCGCCTCCGCCTTCGCGAGCATTACTACTTGGCAGAAGGCGGAGACTGCTTCCCATTCCCTCTCGCTCCGTACCATGGCCTGAACCAGGGCCGGGCGCGAGAGGTCGCCGCCATCTAACGCATCCACGAGGATACGGCGGTGCTCCGCCCAAGCGGGGCAGACCTCCACCGTATGCTCCACCGTGTCCTCTGGGCGATCCGCGCACTAATCGTACATGTAGTTTTGTCCAATACTCCATGAAGGAGCAATCCATATCGATTCTCCCTACAATGAGCTGTAGGAAGCTGTTGCCGCTGCCCCGTATGCGACGCATCAGAGACGCTATTCTTTTGCGATGTACCTATAGCTTGAAAGCCATCCACTTGAGCGTCTGCAAACATACCTGATGCGCTACAAAAGCCTCACGCTTCCGACATACCCAAATATTTGTTTGTTTCGGTCGAGGAGAGGAATCTAAGGTGTATGGAATCCGAGAGTTGAATCCCTTCGAATTCCATAATCCCCCCTCGCTTTACATGCATGACTGCACATTTATACACACCAAATTCCATCCTGATGGCGCTACTGAAAGTTTCAGTTACCTTCAGTAACTCCATCAGTCGCAAGTTGTTGGGGGCAAAGAGTTTCAGGTCATCCATGTAAAGAAGGTGAGATATGGCCTGACCACCTCTTCTCAACCGACAGCCCAGGCCCGAATCCTCCAGCAATGTGCTTAGAGGATTCAGGGCCAAGCAGAACCAAAGTGGGCTCAAACTGTCACCTGAAATATTCCCCGTTTAATCCATATAGGCTCATCATTCCCCTGGATTGTTCGACATCCTGGATAGCGAAGGAGGAAGGAAGGTGCACAGAGTTGCATCTATTTTATACAACTCCAACACCCTCATCAGCCATGTATGTGGAACAGAGTCATAGGCCGTCTTATAATTTATCCAGCATGTCGACAAATCCTTGTGGGATCGACGAACCTGCTGGCTTATGGCCATGTCTATGAGCAGTAGCTCCTTAGTACCGCGGGACCCATTCCTACATCCATTCTGATAGGCAGACATAATTAAATTACTCTCAATGTGAACATTAATTTTTGCTCTCTGGGTGGATGTAAGAAGTTTATAGACCGTCGACAAACACGTTATCGGTCTATAATTCTTAGGTTCCGCGGTACTACCTGTCTTATGGAGCAGGTGGGTAACACCAGTTGTTAGGATTTAGGAACTCAGGCAGCGCCCCAGACTCTAAGGATGACTGAAATTGAGATTCTAGAAGCGCGTGTGAGCTGCTATACCACTTTAGCCAGAAGTTTTGCAGTCCATCTGGTCCTGGAGACTTTCAATTCGGTAACGGTCGGACTGCACTGGCTATATCTATATCTAATGGGTTGATGTTAATTTTCTCCATTTCTGGTATAGCTTCGCACACACGCTCGACATCACGCATCCAGCCACCCTCAGTGTGACAGACGGGCACCGACCAAACGCTGCCCCAGAATGCACTCGTAGCGACATTATCCGGGTGGCATCCGTCCGTCACACTTTCTTCAGGTCGCTCCCAAGCTTTATATACCCACCTCTCATCGCTCTGGAACATGCGATTCTGCGAGTACCGGTCAACTCGCCGCTTATACCGCCGAATACGGTTTGCCCATGCACAAACTTTCTGCTTCAGGAAGTCGATGCGCTCCGTGACACGGGACATGTATTCTCTAGGGCTGTTTTCAGTCCCCAAGACCGCCCGCCTCACAAAGCGCATCACACGTGGTCGTGTAGTGCCCTTCCTAAAGCAGATTATTTTGCCGTAGAGTACCCTGGCCCCATCGATACGCCTCTCGATCCTGCATTGCCAGGCTGGAACAGCAGCCTTTGGTCGAATAGCTCCGTCATTATTTAGAAACTTTACGTTAGCTAAACGACATGTCGCAACAGCCCCGCAATACAAGATTGAATGCGTATCAACGAGGTTCTCGCTACTATTAAAGATATTCTCAAGCAGCGAGTCCAAAGCACACACCAACGCCCTATTTTTTTTGTGCATGGGCAACCGTGGTAAACGCACCGAGCGATACGTCCACTCTCTGAAAGGCCTCGCGGCAGACTAAATTTTAATCTTTTTTTTTTTTTTTGATTGACGTCTCGCAGGTCAGCCTCTGAGGCTGTCGTCTGCTCAACTGGACTTGCCTGTGAAGGCTTTAATTTATTAAAGCCTCCAGCCAGGAACAAATAAATTTTAAACATTTGCGCGTCGAGTTTTATAGTAGTTTTAAAAAAAATCTAGAAAAATAATTGATCTAATTTAGTAGAAATTTTAAATTGCAAGTTTAAGAAAAGATATTCTTCTATTACAATACACCTTTATTTTGTAAAATTAAGTAATATTTATAGGAGGAAAAAAATAATTTAGCAACCGCTTTTTCTTGTTTATTTCACTTTGTTTATTGCTTGATTTTACTATAGTTAGGAGAAGAGAATAAAAAAAAAAATCCCTAACTTTTTGCTCAAGAATCTGAAAAATTGAATATGTTTGTTTGTTTGTAAATTTTATGAGTAATTTCGGATATTTTAAGCTCCCAAATGACCACTGTAAAAGAAATTTAGAAAACTCTGTTCGTTTACATGGTTACAATTCACGAATACTAATACTATACTTAATGTAAAAATGTTCTCCCCTAACTTTTGGGTTCGTAATATTTCCTACAGTAATTAGTATTCACACTTTCGTTAATACATTTTATAAAGAGATTTAACGGTTTGAAAAGTACGCTTTTTGGGTCGAGCAGCCAAAATCGGCGTTAACGCTCTTAAAATCATTAATACATCTCTCTCAGTTAGAAGTGATGCCAAATGTCACGATTTCATGATGAAATACTTACATTTGGCATCAATTCTAACTGAGATAGTGTGAGTAGTTGTAAGAAACTGCAACTACTTCATTCGACGATAGTTTCGCCTTTTAAGCCGTCTTCAAACCAGTTGCGACGACGACCGTTTTCTGCAACCATTTTCGTCGTCGGAAAAACGGTTGCGTTTCGTCCACCAAAAATTCGACAACGACCTACCACGGCCACCACTAGTCCAGTAAGATAAATAAAAAATCAAATAAATAAAATGGTTTATTTTCATGTTTTAATAGTTATAGGTAATGTTCAGACACACACACACGCATACACATAGTTATTTAATAAATTTGAAAATTTCTTTAAATTCAGCATTTAAATAATAATTTGGTAAGTAACTCGATTGTCGATAAATTGAAAATTTAATGTTTCGTCCATCCCTAGTTACACTGACAGCTCACTTCGACACTCACTTCGTTCAAATTTTCACGGGGAGATTTTTACAGAATCGACCGGCTGATGCCTCATCCCATACAAAGAAACGGTACCGCCGTAACTACGGGTTTTCGTCAAGCACAAGTAAATTTTGATCTTCGTTCGTGCCCGTCTTCTACACCTCGCTAGTTGGTATTAGCAGCGACGGCTCGCAAGTTGAATGAATTTACTTAAAGTCTTACCTATATTTTCTCACACATTAGGGAATTATTTAATAGTATTTTTGGCACTTCATATCAGTTTTACTGTATCAAAATGTGTCACTATTAAATTTTAAAGAGGCGAATGGATAAACTGTAAAACTTCAAAACAACGCCATCTATTGGCATAAGAAATATAGATGTCTAAGGATTCGTTCCAATAATCGTCTAAATTTTAATTACAAGCCAATTATTTCACAATTTTATACTTAGGGCAGTTTATTAAATAAGAAAGTACAGTTTTTACCATATTTATTTTCAAAATATTAATATTAACTTCAATAAGAAATCGATGCATACTACGCCATCTATTGAGATTTATTTGAACTAAATTTTCTTTGTTCGAGATGAGAATGATACCCCGTGCAATAGGTATTACACACGACTGTGACGCGCGCGCGCGACGCCGCGGTGCGGCAACAGCTCTTTGGGCAACAGTGTACTGTACAGAATGAGGCAGCGCACAAAATGTACCTACGGAGTCGGCGGCTACGGCAATAAATAAATGAATGGAATGCGTAGAGGTAGCCCGCGAGTTTCAAATTTCCTTGCGTTCTTTTGCAATTTTCGGGTCAGTGTCAGTTTGTACCTTGATCAAAATATGATTCAAAAAAATATATAAGTACATAATTATAACAATAATTACATTTTCTTTTTTCTCTTAGCTAGATTTCGGCAATCTAGTTAATATACACATCAAATCTAAGTTCATGATGATGAGTAAATGATTCTGCTGCTGAGATGAGAATGCTAAGAGCGATGTGTGGTGTTACGCGCATGGATAGAATTAGGAATGAGTATATAAGAGGAAGTCTGAAAGTGGCACCGCTGACTGAATAGTTGTGTGGAAATCGGTTGTCGTGGTATGGGCATGTGATGCGGAGGAATAAAGAAAATGTCGTGAGGAAAGTCTTGTGTATGGATGTGGATATAAGAGTAGGCCAAAGAAACGATGGTTGGACTGTGTGAAAGAGGATATGGGTAAAAAGGGGGTGACTACAGAGATGACGACTAATAGAGGAGTATGGAAGAAAAAGACATGTTGCGCCGACCCCAAATAAATTGGGATAAGGGCAGGAGAATGATGATGATGTGTACCTTTATTATGATCTATCTTACCATAATTAAGTAAGTACCTTATAACGAGGATAAAAATACCCAGTCTAGGTACCTATCAACAATGTTTTTATTAGTTGAATGATGTTTTTGGAAGCTACCTTGATCCAAAAATACTTAGACCATCTACATGGTGGTTTATTTTCTAACCCTAACTTAATTAGGTAGGTATTTACCAAATAAGTACCGTCTTCAGCGTTCTCGAGCTTCTTTAGTGGCCTGCCTCTAGGGGTCAAAATAAGGGCAAGCCAAGATAGATTTTTTACGATAAAAATAAAACAGTCAACTGAGGGATTGGCTGATTTTCTTAGGAACTTTTATTATTATGATACTTACCTATGAATTAAATGAGTGTGTTGACCGGAAACCTACCCGAGTACGTGCGGCAGATAAAGCGGGAATTTAGAAATTTTATTATTTCTATGACGTTAATGTTGAGTTATAGTTCATTGTTTTTTTTTTACAAGCATTTATTTAGTTTCACCTGTCCCGTTGTTGGTCTGTAAGCAAATCTTGCAAGCTGAATTAGACCCATTGCCCGATGACCGATTGGACTCAAATTTGGTGTACTTATGTATCTTAGGTGAAAATACAATGATATGTTACCATGGAGCTGGTCTGATGATGAATATGGAAGGTAATCATTATGTCTGTATTTCGCTATTTTGTATATATCAGTATCGGTGGCTAGTTCCAAGCGGTTCTAAAGATTTCGATCAGCTTTTTCCCTTTCAATTGCAACTGTTCTTCTTGCAGTCTTCTTTGCCTCCTTGTATTTTTCTTTATCTTCATCGGAGCCTGTTTCTTGCCAAATTTTAAAGAGTCTTTACTTTTCAGCAATACGGTTTTCGGTGTGGTCGTTCCACCATTTAGTATCCTTTGCACTGTGTAAGGGTCCTTTGCTTATCCCTAGCTCACGTTTTGCTGTAGTGACTCTTAGTTTCTCAAAGTTTGTCCACGTTTAGTCAAGTCGGAAAACCAGGTTTGTGCAGACCTATAGTTGCTGAATTTTGCTGCGTCAACACAAGAAACGATTTCCTTGCTAAAGTTCGAACATTCAACAAAGAGCGCTCATTAAATGATAAGTTAAACACAGATCATTGGTCTCGAAGGTGAAAGAAAATCTCTACGTTGACGAACATTTACCCCCATCCGTGAAAAAGCTACTCTATGATACCCGACAGTTCGCTAAAGCCAACAATTACTCCAGTTGGTATTCGAACGGAAGAATTCTTCTGGGTAAAGACCCCTCGGAAAAACCACTCCGTATCAAATCTGAAAAGTGTCTGTCTATGTTGGGGCAACAATGACTAAGCCTACTCCTTTTTAAACCTTTTCTTTTTTATTATGCATGTATTCATTTTATCATTATATTTGCCTTTTGTTTTTATATAGCTGATATTTACTTTTTACTGTCTACACACTGTACACACAACTTACAAACATCAATGCATTTCACCCAAAAAATCACTCGCCGCAACCACAACCATATACATATTGTTGTAACAAACCTTTTGAGTAGGACCGACAACAACATTGTAATATTTTGTCCTCTTCTGCCACTTATGATCCGGTATGGTAATATGAAGTCCATCTTCAGAAACAATAACCGGCTGCTAAATTTTATACATCTAACCATAAATGGCTAACCTAAATAATATCATATCTAACGAAATAGACGACCTCTCCATTGCCTATTCTCAAATATGTCCACCCGAACGGAGTTCGGATTTTATCAAGCAGCCAAATCATAATTTAAAAATCATTCATATAAATATAAGAAGTCTTAAAAAGAACTTTGACCAATTCATCACGACGCTAACAACCACTAAAATAGAATTTGATGCAATCATATTAACTGAGTGTTGGTTAAAAGTTTCTGGGCCCCTTCCGTATCTTTGTAGATACGGAAGGGGCCTACTCTTTTGACGCGACAACTGACAGTAAGTCACAGAATGATGGCGTGGTAATTTACACCAAAATGTCACTGAATTGCACGTATCTAAAACCTTCAGTATGTGATTCAAATTGTCTCCACATCACTTATTTGCGTATGCAAGCCCGGTTAAGCAGACGACAGCCTCAGAGGCTGACCTGCAAGATGCCCCACAAAAAAAAAAAAAAAAAAATATTTGCGTATATCGTTCCCCTTCTTATTCTGACCTTGAAATTTTTTACCGCAGCCTTGATAGTTTAGTACAAACATTCAAACATTACAACAATATAGCACAGATTAGTGATTTAAATATCGACATTAAACCCAACAATCATGATCGCCACTCAGGTAATTATCTTACCCTTTGTGCATATCTAGGTCTTCTACCGGCTTACGTGCTCCCTACCAGATCCGGCAACTGTCTAGATCATGTACTCATAAAGACTAAAGACCCTGCCACAGTAATAGTCCTTGAAACACATATTACGGATCACCTCCCAGTAATCCTTTGTTTAAAATTAAAAAAAAAAAGAATCGCAGCTAAACAATCGGCAAACGCGCTCCGCTATAACTATTCAGACATAAAGAAATCAATAGATATCACAGACATCAGTCTCGTGTTAAATGAACAAAATTGTAATCTGGCTGCAGATCTACTTATCTCTATCCAAGATGTGATTCCACGCCTGTCTAGAATGCTCAACAATTGCTGTGATCTTTTAGATATTCACCATGACAACCTGAATAAATTTAAAAAAATAGTTGTCCAGCATTATTCTCAGTTTCAGTGATCTCTGTTGCTCTTCGCACTTAATGTTAAAATGTATATTGGATTTATGTTTACGATATTTTGTCCTCCATTTAATTTATTTTAATTGTAATTTAAATTTTTATGTGCTGAGATATAAGTATTAGATTTATGATAATGATATAATTGTGGTATTGTCCTCTCCAATTAAATCTATTTTAATTGTAATTTTAATTTTAATGATTTTGATTTTGCCTGTTGCGTGTTATAATGTAATTTTAATTATTAATCTTCCAATTGTATTTTATTTTTATTCTTGCTGTTACTATCAATTGTTGTCAAACATATAAAATTTATTGTTGTAATCTTAATAATAATAATGTATAACCTTAAATAGTGCATGCGGTGTTAACCTTTAATTAATTGTTACACTAACGAATGAACATATTACAAAAGAGTATATTGTAAATGTATTGTGTAAACAGTTGTTGGTTATCCAAATAAATAAATAAATAAAAAAATAAAAATGTGATTGCAAAACACAGTTATACCGTTAAAGTTCCCAGAAAATGCAGAATTCTCAAGCCGTGGATGACACAGGGCTTAGTTCGCTGCATCAGAAACCGAGATAGGCTTCACAAAAAATCGAAATCGTCTCCCGATAATGTTATCCTTATGACAACCTATACCCGATACCGAAATTACGAGTATCTCAATACCTACCCTTCTAAAAAAAATATAAAAAGGTCTTACGACAAGGATGAATTGCTTAAAGCTAAAAACAATTCCAAGGCCACGTGGAAGGCTAGATTATGCCAGTCGACGAAGCACAGGTGGAAAGAGGGATTAATAGTCTACGCAGTGACTGCGCCACTGGTTATGATAGAATCCCCGCTAGTATTCTCAAGTAGTCTAGCTCCGCTCTAGTGACTCCCATAACGCACGTCTGTAACCGCGCCATCGAGTCTGGTATTTTCCCCGATGCTTTCAAAAGAGCTGTTGTTCACCCTATCTACAAGAGTGGTGACAGAACCAACGTCACCAACTACATACCGATTTCTGTTTTGGGTTCCTTGTCTCAAATAATAGAACAAATACTCAATAAGTCTCTTACCTCATATCTTGCGAAATATAAAATATTAGCAGATAATCAATTTAGGCAGGGAATCTCGACTGAAGATGCGGTCTTAGACCTTACTAGTTCCGTAGTAACAAAGTTGAATGAGGGGCTCAAGTGCTTTGGCGTCTTTCTTGACTTGTCCAAAGCATTCGTACAGAAGTCGGTTCAATAATCAGTTATAATCGCATAATGTATTTTTGCTACCCCAAATTTACAAAATTGCGTATATCTCGGAATCTAAATGCCGCGAACTGGACTCCTTATTATAATCTTGTTATAATTCATATGAACAAAATAATTCATATAAACAAAAAGCCACCTCGTTGATTTATCGGAATGGATTAGCACCCACTTGCTACAGTTTTATTTATTTAATTACAAGATGTTATAAAACAAAGTCCACCGCCTCGTCTGTCTGTCGGTTTATTCGCAAACTAAAAAACTACTGAATGGAAATCCATGCGGTTTTCATCAATAGATAAAATGATTCATGAGAGGTTTAGGTGTATAATTTATACCCAAGCGAAGCTGGCGCGGGTCGCTAGTAATATTTATAAAACGTTACTGAAATCTTAATTGGGTAACACGTTCTAAAGTATTTGAGTAAATGGGCTTAAAAGTATGAACCCTAAAAAAATTGCTACCGGTAATAAGTTATGCCCACTTGTAGTAATGCCTATGCCTACTGACATTTGATATATACCGTACCTACCTATCTATGTACATGAATATGCTCTATTTATTTATTCCCTGACTGTCAAACCCCTTCGGTTTAGTCCCATCTCGGTACCTTCCCATGAATTTATTTATCATGCCCAAGGAAAATTCTCATCTCGGCACCCTGTTGTGAATCACTGTGAGGTTACAAAAATTGACACACAGTATCAAAAATTGACACACAGTATCTAGTCAGTAAATCAACCTGATAATTTACTATATCAAAATAAATATATTTCAAAAGTTACTGTTTGTAAAATTAGTTAAATTTTAAAATACTGGTGTTTAGTGATCAAAGTATTTAATATATTTTCATGGACTTACACAGACAGGCCTTTGAATCGCTTTAAATAGAGGCTCCATTATTTTGGCAGTTTTTTTATTTTCTTTTATTGATGATAGGCACGAATGATGTGGTCGAAGTTGGAGCACGCTTGCCTAGAAGTAACCTATTCACTCTTGACTTAAAGACTCCCAGGTTGTAGCTATCAGGAAACACAGACGCCGGTAGGAAATTCCACTCCCTAGCTGTACGCACAATGAATGTGTTCTCAAAACATTTTGTGCGTATGGATAGGATGTCCACCATGAACCGGAGGCACTTCGCCGTACGTCTTGTGGTCCGTTAATGAAACGAAGGCTTGGTGGAATCAAGTTATTCAATTCCGTCGCACACTCCCCAAAATGCAACCGATAGAAAACCGACAGGCTAGCAACTCGGCGTCTATGCTCAAGATTTTGGAGCTTCAACTCAACGAGCCTATCATTGCCGATGATCCTCTTGGGTCGTTTCTCAATTGACTCAAGGACATCAAGCTGGTATCTGGCAGATCCGTCCCAAAGATGAGAGCAGTACTCCATACACGATCAAACTTGCGCTTGATAGAGTTGGAGCAGCTGTTGCACCGTGAAGTACCGTCTCACCTTTGCGAGGATTCCCAACTTTTTGGCAGCCACTTGAGCCTTTGCCCTATGAATCGACCAAAATTGAGGGTAGATGTTAGAGTAACACCAAGAAGATCAAGTTGGTCGGTTATCGTCACGGTTACGCCTCGGAAAGATGGAGCCGGGTGAAATTAGCTCCTCTTAGCGGAAAAAAGACACGCCTGGGTCTTAGCATCATTGAACTTGACCAGATTGGCATCGCCGCATTCTGAGACAGCCTGTAAGGACAAGTTAAAGCGCCTTACCATAGCCTCTCGGAGAGATCGAACCTGAGACCCACTAGCTCGTGTGTCGGGCACGTATCTCTCGGCAACAGTGCTGTCGTCTGCATACCCAAATGTACCGGGTTTCAGCAGATCGTTAATATGCAGCAAAAACAATGTTGCCGAGAGCACCGACCCCTGAGGAACACCGGCATTAATAGCCAGCAGTCCGGACGCGCAGCCATCTATGACTACTCGGATAGACCGATCCTTCAGGAAATCTGCAATCCAATCACACAAACCAGCGGGCAGACCGAAGGAAGAAAGCTTGCCAATTAGGCTGTCGTGCCAGACCCGGTTGAAGGCCTTCGAGATATCAAGGGAGACCGCAAGGGCTTCCCCTTGTTTCTCGATGGCCTCACTCCAGATGTGAATGGCATACGCTAGAAGATCCCCAGTTGACCGATTTCGGCGGAAGCCGTATTGTCGGTCACTGAGGATATCGTTAGCTTCTAAGTATGCCAGGAGCTTGCCATTCAATATACGTTCCATACTCTTACAGAGTACGGAAGTTACCGAGATGGGCTTATAATTTGCTGGGTCAGCTCGACTACCCTTCTTGGGCACGGGTTGCACGTTAGCTTGCTTCCAAGCCATCGGCACTTTTCCAGTCTCAAACGAAAGGCGAAATAGGCGTGTCAAGATCGGAGACAACTCAGGTGCACAAGTCCTCAGTACAATTGCCGGTATCTCGTCGGGGCCACTAGCCTTGTTCACGTCCAGGTTACGCAGTACCCTTCGGACATTCTTCTGATGAATGCGAATGTCTGACATAATTTGTTGCAGTTACTTGGCAAATCTTAAAGCATAAGCATATAAGATTTTTTAAAGGAATGTCGAGCAGTTGATTTTGATTTGATTTTGAAATTTCTTTATTTTCACATAAATAAAACAAATTAATGACAGTTAGACCCTATTCTAAAAGCATTAAACATAAGAAATGCGTGTTTTTTGCAGACTATAGCGCCTATATAAAACATTTACGCATACTAAAAGTAATGAACAAAACTACTTGTTATGAAACATGGCTATCATATTACTTACGTTTAACAATTGATGTACTTACAGCGCGATGATAAGACACAAACGGACTTTTTAACACAAACTATTTATAAAAGAGATTGTAACAAGTAGGTACACTAATACTTAAAATTATTTTAAACTTAAAATAAAAACTAAATACGTTAAATGCCAATGAACTTCATATACTGGGGGTGATTCTTTCCAAATCTACCTACATTCGTGTCGAACTTAAGAAAAAGTCCAGTCATCGAGTAGTTGCGTCTTTGTCACTCATCTAACAGTAAGTGATGTGGGAGGCGATATCGATGATATGTGTCGATGTATTTTAAATTTTTTAATCGTGTTTGACCAATGTTAGAAATAAGTGGATTTTGATGTTTAGGGTTTGTTGTAAGATAAAACTTATTAGTGAGTTTTGTGATGAACTGTTTTAACGTTGGGAAATTTAATTGACGGTGTAAGTTTCTAAGATTAGTCCGAAAGGGTGTATCAAAAGCAGTTTTTATAGCCTTGTTTTGGACTACTTGTAGTTTGCTATAGTTGCTTTCGCAAGTACTGCTCCAGACCGGAGCCGCGTAGGTAATGCATGGTCTGACGAGTGTTGTGTAGATTTTTAGCTTTGTAGTTGAGCTGACTTTAGACCGCCCTTTTAAAATTGGATGTAGGCAGTTTAGTGCTTTTATTCCTTTGACGCGGAAGTAATTGGTATTTTTTGTCCAGTTCATTTTATTGTCTAGTATCACCCCAAGGTACTTGGTGGTTATACTCCATGGTAAAACCGTATCACCTATTTTTATGTGCCTTTTTGGTAATGACCTCTTTCTCGTGAACATTATGACTTCAGTTTTTGTGGAGTTTAATTTTAATTTCCATTTAGTGAAATATGAAACTAGAAGTTGTAATGATAACTGGAGCCGTGCAACTATTAAATCAGTGTCTTCGCTTGTCGTAAAAGAGGCTGTGTCATCAGAAAAACAAGCAAGATGAGTGTGAGCCTGTTTGGGCATGTCATTTATAAACAGTATGAATAAATGAGGACCCAGCAAGGA
Source organism: Polia nebulosa (assembly GCA_951329385.1). Taxonomy (NCBI): domain Eukaryota; kingdom Metazoa; phylum Arthropoda; class Insecta; order Lepidoptera; family Noctuidae; genus Polia; species Polia nebulosa. Next base: position 16,721,400 of record OX589590.1, read on the forward strand.
GCCCTGTGGCACCCCTGCAGGTATAGTTCTAGGTTGGGACACATTATCGCCGATATGTACACAGACTGACCTATCGGTCAAATACGCCTGGACAACCTTGACAAGTCCAACAGGTACATCATACATTAAAAGCTTGTGCAAAAGGCCTGCATGCCAAACGGCATCAAAGGCCTTCTCCACATCAAGTAACATCATACCCGTAGATTTACCCATGTTAAGGTTATGCGTGACGTGTTCCGCGACCCTGGCCAGTTGCTGTGCTGTAGAATGAGACTTTCTGAAACCGAACTGCTCAGGCAACAGCAGATGATTTGTGGCTTTAGCTAAGCGCGTCGATATTATTCCTTCAAATAATTTTTCCAAAGATGGGAGTAGACTTATAGGTCGATAGCTAGTTGGTGAAGCTTCATCTTTACCAGGTTTCTTAATAGTTATTATTTTGGCTCTTTTCCAAGCAGAAGGAAAGTAGCCAATTGCCAGACAACCATTAAAAATTTTGGTTATATACTAAGCATTTACGTGAAAGATTTTTTAGTAAACAATTGTGTACACTATCGACACCCGGAGACTTACGAGTTTTGAGATTTCTTATTGATTTGATTACCTCTTTGGGACGCACGAGATTGGGTGGAGTAAAATCTTTAACGTTATCAAGTTTATTTAATGACTCATTGACGGCAGCCTCCGTAATATTTTCACTGGGCCAGTTCATAGTCAGACTCATATTATCATGAAAAGTGTCAGCAAGTACCTCGCACTGTTCAGCTGGGGATGCAGTCAACTGGCCACTTTTATACTTCAAAGGAGGAATCACTGACGGCTTATAGGTCAGAGATTTAACAATCCTCCAAATATCGGTAGATGGATTATCAATTTGGGCTAGTTTATCATTCCATATTTTGTCATTATATATTTGGATTTGGTCTTTTATTTTAGCTTTAAGAATGTTTATATCTTTGTTTATTTGCATCTTAGTTAAAGGGTTTGCTTCTTTTACAGACATTTTTCTAAGTTTATTTTTAGTAGAAATTAAGACTTTGACGCGTCTTGGCAAACTGTAGCGCTTAATAGAGGAAGGGCCTGATGGAACGTTTATTTCTCGACTAATTAGAATTGCATTTTGAAGTTGGTCGACTGCTGCATCGATACTATTTATAGAATTATAAGTAGTAGATACTAATGAGATATTTTTATCCAAATAAGATCTGTACTCAACCCAATTTGCTTCAGAATATCTATATTGTTTAAAGCTATGACGGGTAAAGCCCCCACCCACCGAAAAAAAGACTGGAAGGTGATTAGATGATAATGCTGGCAGAGTGCGAAGTTCAGACACGGACGTAACATTATGGGTGAGAAGTAAATCCGGTGTAGAAGGAGTATGTGCGTGATTGTAATGTACCAATGTTGGAGATGTAGGTCCACATTTTTTTTTTTTTTTTTTTTTTTTTGTTTTTTTTTTTTTTTTTTTGGGGGGTGGGAAATCATCCTATGACTTCTTCCGCTCTAGGGTGGAGCGGAAGGGTGTGTCAGACTCTTACTGACTAAAACCCACCCCTGTTCCTCCCTGCCTCGAGTGCCCGGGGGCGAGGTAACTCTTTCGAATTTATCCTCCACCCCCGGGCAGATTTATCCTCCACCCCCGGGCAGTATCCTCCACCCCCATAGACTTGGTAATCATGGAGTACCATATGATCAAACAATACCGTACCGCGGGAGTTGCTGCAATACTCATGTTTGGCGTTAAGGTCACCCATGACTAATACTTTTGTACCTAATGCGAACAATATATCCAAATCACTGGAAGCCAAAGGTAGATTTGGTGAATTATAAGCGGACACGATAATTATGTTGCTCTCAGGTGACGTTAAGCGGATTCCTACACATTCAAGGTTATACGTGACAGGAATAAATATTGATGTATGAGGAATATCATTCCTTACCAAGATAGCGACTCCCTGACCAGTGCCATTCGACCTCTTATCACACCGGTAACAAGTGAATCCAGGCGCATCTAACGTACAGTTATCACCCAGTCGTGTTTCACATATTGAGATAATGTCGACACAGTATTCGCTGGTTAAATCTAAAAATTCAGAAAGTTTAGCACGGATTCCATCAGCGTTCCAGTATAAAAATCGAAGTTCATTTACATTATTATACATATTGACCAAGATGAGTTAGTATAAGTATAAGTATAACCTTGTCCATCATGTTATCACAGGCAATAAATTCATCTTTTATAGATTTTATAGTTTTAAAGATACACAGCATTTCGGACGTAGTGTCATCAAGAGGCGCGTCGTGCGTTGGTAGACCAGTAGAATCCTTATTATTTGTAGACGCAATTGCAGACCAGGAGCGTCCGTCGACTTTTGAGTAAACTTTGTTTTTGCGCTGTTCTTGTGCAGTTTTAATTTTTTCTTGCCGAGCTTGTAAAAGATGTAGATAGTTCTGACGCTCTTTGCAATGCCGGAAGTTAGCCGGGTGATCTTCGCCACAATTACAGCATTTGGCAGGCTCCATACGATTACTCTTTGGACATTCGGAGGTAAGATGGGCTGCAGTACATTTGACGCAGCGAGGTTTTAAATTGCAGTTATGAGAAGAGTGTCCAAATGCTTGACATCGGTAGCACTGTGTTCCATACATATTTTTATTACGAAACTTGACGATTCGAACAGCACAGTTGCTTAAATATTTTATAGATTTAAATTTGGACACGTCGGCACCAGCTTGCAGTTGAACCAGATATGGCGGGCATGATGCATCTCTGCCCTCAGCAACTTTCATTTTGCGAACCTTAGCGTTAGGGAACCCATTAGAGGATAGTTCTTCTGATAGGTGATCTTCGACATACTCGGGAAGGCCAAAAACTACGACCTTAGGCATCTTTTCATCCTTGCGAGAGATCGTGTGGTACGGAATGCTTTCTGAGCGGAGACCCTCCTTCAGTGCTTGATGACCATCTGATGTGTGAGGGTTTACAGAGACTTTGTTATTACCCTTGTACTCCAGGTGAAACCCTTTCGTGTAGCGGGAAATCAATGTCTTCATGTATGCATGGGTCCATTCAGGTTTCAGATGAATAAAAATAGGAGGTATCTTACCCGCTTTTTTGGCTGTGGCTGATATACTGCTGCGGTTTTGCGTTTGCAGAGGATTGCGGGATACATGTTCAGTTGATAACTTACTGAACCTGTTGGTGGTGTTCACAGGTACTTCGGGTTTGAGTCTTGTAGGGCGCGCAGGTCGTTTCGGAATATTCCATACATCGGGCTCGATTTCATCACTCTCAATCGGGCGCTTTGCGGCGAGAGACGGATTGGAGAAACTTCTTGTAATAAATTTGTCCATATTGACTTATTTGCAATCGATACTTTTTTATCGATAGCAGGTGCTTCCATCACTAGAGACAAAGATGACGTTAAAGAGGGGATAGTTTGGATAACGTGCGACAACAACAAGCGCGCGCACCGAACTGTCGAGCAGTGATGGCCCAGTGGCCGCAACTTACAAGTAGTAGTAGGTCGCGGGTTAGAACCCAGCTAGGCGCTTTAGAGCCAGTTTCACCAAACTGTTCATAATCGGACATTAGTGAATCCGACATTAAAATAAACATCGATGTTAATGGTATTTACGTTCCTCCAGAAAAACATAACACCACGTTAAGAAACCTGGCGTTAAGTGAATGATCCATGTGTCATTCACTTTTTTTCTGCCAGTGGTCAAAGCAACACAATAAAAAGTCGGCATGCCAGATGTCAATGTTCATTATTTCAAAATACAACTAAATTAAAAAGTCAGTTGTGTAGTCAGGTTTATGGGTGTTCTTGCAACATTTCATTTTGTCAGTTACTTTTCGGGGTTATTTTTTAATTTTGTTTGTTTGTCTTTGATATCGTGGTGTTATTTTTAACCAAATTACAAAAATCATCATCTGCCTAGCCTTTTCCCAACTATCTTGGGGTCAGCTTTCAGTCTAACCGGATGCAGCTGAATACCAGTATTTTACATGGAGCGACTGCCTATCTGACCTCCACAACCCAGTTACTGGGTAATACGATACCCCTTAAGACTGGTTGTCAGACTTTCGGGCTTCTGACGACCCGTAACGACTGTCAAAGATCCACGATTGACAGCCGGGACCAACGGCTTAACGTGCTTTCCGAGGCACGGAGGAGTCTCGGTATGTAAAGATGGTCACCCATCCACAGACCAACCCCGGCAAGCGTAGCTTAACCTGATGGATCGACCCATGCGGCTGTTATTACTAAGCCACGAGCTCCTCCAAATTACAAAAATCATTATGTTTTATTATTTCATGTCGTCTAAAAAAAAAAAAGAATATAAAACTCATTAATTGCAAGCAGGCCTATGCCTACAGAAAACCTAAAAACACCGTAACTAATTTTTGCCTTATTTTCTTCAAAAAAGTCTATGAAGATAAACTGTGGAGGTGGTAAATTGAGGTTGTTGTTGTGGATAGTGGTGTTTTCTATTGAATACCTAATAATGTCTAACTGCAAGAAAACGCGTTAACATGGCCCTAATTTCTCATGGAATGAGAAAGAAATTTTAATTAGCTTGATTTCAAAGCAGAAAATAAAAAAAAAGTGATGCTGTCACAACGGTAGCCGAAAATGAAGGATGGAAAGCTTTAGCTGCAGGAGTTCAATTCCTTGAGCAACTTTGCTAATAGAAATGCTGACCAACTAAGATCTTGCTTGGACAACATCAAAAGAAACACCCGTAAAAATAAGGTTGAAAGCTTTGTAAAAGCCCACACGTTATGAATATAAGTATATTATTAAATTATAATATGGTATGCCTGTGTACTGTATTAGTGTTGTCAGATTGTTCTTGTAATTGATAAGTACAATAAAGTTCTACGCTCCTTCCATTTCGATGATTTTGACAACTGCATTTAATGTTTGTTAGCAAGTTAACGGACTTCTAGGGCAGCAATTAAATTTAACGCCTGATTAAGGCATTTAATCATGGATTAGCGCACGGTAAAACGCTCGCTACTCTTAATGTCCCGTTAACATTTTAACAGAAGATTAAACTAACTAACATGGTATGGTGAAACTAGCCCTAACTATGTTAAAAGCCTATATGTGCAAGTCCCATAAAATATATTTTACTGCCACTATACACTAGTATTTTAAATAGTAGATTATTAACCAAGGGGATAAAGCAGTGTCTTCTGTCGCGGGAGACGATTTAAATCGCGAGCGTAACGAAGGACTCGAGGTTTACTCCCGAGCGTAGCGAGGGTGACGAGCGAAGCGAGGGATTTAAGACGAGTTCTGAGTGTAGCGAGGGATTTAAGTTCACCCAAGACTAAGACAGCTTTATCACCGAGGAAAATACTTTTCGTACCATTTGCGAAAAAATTAACACAATAATAATATGAGATAAGCATTTATTAAAAATAATGACAATTAAAAGTAAAAGTTAACATTCGAAACATTGGTCCAATTATTGATAGAGAAAGTTACATTTTTGTTTGGTACATTTATTGTTGATGAGTTGATTTGAGTATTTCTCTGTTCTTGCGTCTGAGGAACTTGCATTTCATTGTAGATAGTATACGTCGGAGATAGTGGTGGTGGTGCATCGTGAGTTACGGACGAAGATAAGGTGCCGGTACGGGAAGCAAGATGAAGTTGATGGTTGTGGCTCTGATGGATTAAGTTTTATATTTTTGTTAATTTGACTGCTTAATATGGTTTTATTCGCCATTGAGCTTTCGATATAACCCTCAGCTACTGTATCAGAGCTCCAACCACCGTGTCTTTTTATTGACGTAATATCCGCCCCTGAATCCGCCAAGAAAGTCGCAGAAGTTCTTCTAAAGCAGTGACCGGTGTAGAGTTCAACATCTTTAAGTTTTAAATATTTAGCAATTTCCTTTGGCATATTGCTAAATTTATTTTTGCCGATGGCTTGTCGAGTACATTTCCCATTCCGATAGTTTATAAAAAATCTATTGTTTTCCATGTTGGTGGGACGTAATGCTTGGTATTTATGAATGATTTTAGTATATTGTCCTTGTACAATGAATGACCGATTTTTCTTTGTCATAGTTTCCTTTACATTAATCAGCAGCAACTCATTGGAATGATTTTCAACGTCCTCCACCTTTAAGTTTACAAGTTCACATCCGCGGCAAGCACCATTGAGTCCAAAAATTAAGGCCACCTATAGCAAAGATAAAAAACAGGTAAATATATAGAATAATTACCATTACTAAGATACGAAATATTCATAGTTTATCCTACTTACTTTTGTGGCCAGAAAAATTTCGTCAGGAGCTTCATTAAGAAATTTTTCCACATTTTGAGTCGTAAAAATTTTAGACTTCTTTGCGCAATGCCCTTCTGATTTTCTTTTTAAAAAAGCCAGTAATTTCGTGAATCTATTTATTTCAATGCTGTGTTTGATGCTTATTGTAGCTTTCAGTTATATGCACCAAAGTGTATTCGGATTCTTTGTCTTGGATAAATAATCAAAATAGACAAGAAGATTCTGAAATTGATAGGCCTTTCGCACTTCTCCACGTTGAAAATTCTTCATAACTTTTTAAATAATTTTTAAAAAATTATTTTCCTTGGATTTTGTTGGAAGCAAATTATTTATAATTGCGGCAGCATTTGCACTGATGGAATCCGACAATTCACTGTCACTCTCGCTTTGATTTAACATCGTAACGTATTTTTAGAACATTAACTTATTTATAAAAATAAATTAAAATAAACTTAACGTTTATGTATTTGAAGAAAACAAAAACGCGGCAAATTCCTAGACAAATATTTTTTTGTCGGAAAAGCCAAGGCATCAAGCTCATACGGCCTCGTCGGTTTTCGTAATTTTATTTAATAATCATAACTGCATAATAAATGCGTATTCCTTTTTCAAAAAGATGTATAATGCTTTATATACAAACTCAATGGTGTAAACACAGATGTAGTTCAGTATAAATTTCGGTAAGTAAGTATTCCAAATTTAAATCACATTCTCCCCCTAGAGGATGAATGAAATTCAGTACAATTTTCTTTCCCTGTTTTTAACAGATTAAAAATGACTATTGTTATGTTTGCTTTTTGTGGCATAGAATGTCACTTTTTTGAGCAAGTGGTACGAAAAATAACTTATTTTACAAAGAGTAGCTATCCAATAATAGTATAGTTATGCAATAAATAGACGGTTACTACATCTTAAAATAGATCTGATATAAATAACTCAGTTTCTATGTATAACGTGCTAAGTGTTACATAAGCCTGTGTCTATATTTTTTACTGCCATTAATCCTGCGTCGAATCTTCTACGCGTCTATTGTCCCTTCTGATCCGGGTCCAATATGGAAATGAAGTACTATTAACTGTTAATGTGACATTGTTTATAACATTTTTTACATCCTATATGCAGCGTGTAGAGGACGGTCGCAGGATCATTAGTTTTTCCAATCACGGATGGGATGCCGGCCTCTGGGCTCCGTATATAAGCTGGAGCGCGGGAGAAGAAGCTATGATATCTGCCGACGCATCCATTGACTACAGTCCTGTCTAGTGTTTGCTAGATTTGTTTGGTGCTGTGACTTTGAGGAATATTTAGAAATCTTCAATATGTTTAAATTGGTAAGTTATTTTCAATTCTAAGTACATACCTTCCTATATTTTACTTAACCAAGTGTCGTTAATTGGTGTGTGATTTACACATTGTTTCTTATAAGAAAATGTGTTAGTGATTTCAAATATTGTCCCCTGGGATTTCTAGTTAGAAAATATGTAGCGGATGAAAATAGATAGGCTTTTATCGTGGGTTCGATTCCCAGGTTATAGTGTAAAGTGGATATGTTTACTTTTGTTTTAACTGATGAAGGGTCTAATTATCTTCAAGTCTCGAAGCATAGGACAGTTATCGAACAACCCTAATTCTTAACCTTAATATGTTAAGGGCGATGGAACATTATGTAACCCTAACTAGCCTTTCGGGGAATTTTATACTATATAGATTAGATAAATCTGTTGGTAATTAATTTGTACTGTGAGTCCCATACAAATTATCCTAAATATTTTTAAAGTAATATGACTGTGGCTATTTGGTAGTGGGTAGGCATTTAATAGGAAAATTATTTATTTATTTGTATTTATTAGTACATATTTGGAATTATTTATGTAGGTTTATATGTATTGTACATTGGATTCTACCCTCAAATGTGATCTCTCTTTATCACTCAAAGGTTTGTTGGGAGAAAATTCAACATTGAGTTAAGCTCACCTTTGTACATGAATTGTTTTATTGACAATCATATTTTAAGTAGTTTATTATTATCTCACTGTATTTGTTTTACCTCAGTTTTTTTCTCTTTTCTGTTTTTTTTTTAATTATCCTGACTTAAGTATTTAAAGGTTTTGGTTTCCGTACGTCATGTCATAGGTAACCACTGAAAATCAGCGCCGTGCTGTGGGTCCCCCACGGTATAGCATTATGCTGAGTGGAAGCTTTCTTGCCACAGCCACGACATGCATCTGTTTTTTATTTATTTCTACCTACCTATTTAACTTTTTTTTTTCTTTCCTTTTTTTTTTGTTGTTAAACTTGTTACTAACATAGAAATATAAGATCTACTAACACTATCGATAAGGGTTAAGACTTAAGTTAGCAAAATCATATTGTTGTGTATGTCGTTAATTTGTGGCAAATAAATTCTTTTTCTTTCTTTCTTTCTAATTGTGTAACCACTAAGTACTATGTCAAATTTTTGGTGTACAATAAAGAATTAAGATGAAATCTTATTTGCATACCCATTTGTCCTTATTTTGTCCGCCAGTTGATGCTGATCGCCTTCGCTGCGGCGCTGATGGTGAGCCCTACAGTGGCTAAACCTCAGGTGCTGGTGGACTACGGCTACACCTACCCCGCTTACGCCTACAGCCCGCTGTACTCCTACTCCTACCCCTACGCGTACGCGTACAGTGGCTACCCGATAGCCTACTACTAGCACCCAATTCTCACTACATCCCTACCCACCAAAGCGCGTATAAACATACCGTAGGCTTGTTTATTTACCATGAAGATTCATGTTAATTATTAGTATTTAATGTCATTGCAAAATTGTATTGTGAATAAGTGATATGTTTTAAAATTTAAGTCGAAGGTATCGATTTCAATAAAATGTATATTACTTAACAGAATGTTTTTCTTTCCTGTCTTTGTATTGGGTATAAGCAGAGCTTCAAATTGTGCCCTGAAATTCTACTCTAATAACTATTATCATCCCTTTTGTTCAGAAGAAACCTAATTCCGTATAAATCATTAGCTTAAAGTTTCCTCAAATCTTATTTCATAATTATCTGCCTAGATATTTTCCAACTATATTGGGGTTGGCTTCCAGTCTAACTGGATGCTGTTTAATATCAGTACATGGAGCGACTAATATCTAACCTCCGCAAGTAATTGGGTTACAGGATACCGCTTAGCAAGACTGGTATTTCCTGGCTTCTGTCTATTCGTAACGATTGTCAAAGATCTATAAGTGACAGCAGGGATTAACGGCTTAGCGTGTTTTCCGAGGCACGGAGGAATCCCGGTATGTTATGATGGTCACCCATCCAGAGACCGACCTCGGCAAGCGTTGCTTAACCTCGGATCCATTGATCCGTGCAGTTATTATTTTAGTTACGAGGTACTCCTCAATACTCATTACAAAAAAATAATAAGTACATAGGTACCTAAATAATACCAAAAGATAATAATTCCAGCCTACCCCAATCACAGTCATGTAATTCATCGTTTCAGTGAATCGCCAATTTTATCGTAGCAACCAAATGATGCATAGCACTTGAATGGTGATGGAGCCACTAATGAATATGCTAAACTGTGAATGGATCTGATTTGCATAATAATTAAATATAGAATGAGCCGTGATACGTTTAGGTAGGCGGATATGTGTAATGTTTTATTAGGTACTCTAATATGTGACTCTATATATTTTTATGTAGGATTTTTTTTGCACATTTGGTACATATTTTTATTTCTAGGTACAGATAAATACTGGGTGTAACGGAAAGGTGTGGTCATATTTTAAGAACTGCATCTGCCCATCGATATGGGCAACTTTCTTCAAGAAAACCTGAGGAAATTCTATTTTTTTTTTTACCTCCCATACAAATATTGATCAGCTGATGATAACTTTCTATGGAAAGTCAATTTTTTTTTTGGGACTTTTTACTTTTACGTTAAAGTTGTTCATTACCATTGGCAGAACGGGTTCTTTAAATATGACCACACCTTTCCGTTACATCCTGTATAGTAATAATATAGATAAAATATGTACAAGCGGCATAAAAAGGGTAGGCGTAGAACTCATTGATTCTTCGATTTTTAAAATGTAGTTAATTATTATAAAATAAAAATGAGTATAATCCTGGAAAAGGTTATAAACACCTGCCTTGTTAATTTTCGTGAAAAACATGACTAGTTTGAGACAAACAATTCGGTTTTCGAAAAGGCAAATCGACAGAAGGTGCAGCCTCCTTGTTGATTAACTCCATATCAGCCAACCATAGAAAAGGGTGAACGTTGCATGGCGGTCTTCTTAGACCTAGCTAAAGCGTTCGACACCATTTCAACAAATCTTCTTTTAAAGGATAAACCACTTTGCCCGGGGGTTGAGGATAAATTTGAAAGAGTTACCTCGCCCCTAGGCATTCAGGGCAGGGAAGCAATAGGGGTGGGTTTTAGTCAGTAAAAGTCTGACACGTCCTTCCACTCCACCCTAGAGCGGGAGATGTCATTGGATAATTTCCCACCCCACAAAAAAAAGGGTAAACCACTTGAGTGGTTTCAAAGCTACCTCACCAATCGCCGACAATACGTAAAATCTGGCGAGCACTCAACTGATCAACTTCCTATAAACTTTGGAGTTCCGCAGGGTAGTTTACTGGGCCCACCCTTATTTATAATATACATGATTGACATACTGAATCTAAAACTACTAAACGCTGAAATCATATCTTACGCAGACGATACGGTTATCACGTTTCATGGTGGAACCTGGGAACAGGTTTACGGCCTTGCGGAAGAAGGATTATCAACAGTAGCGCAAACACTCAAACAAAATCTACTCACACTCAACATAAAGAAAACCAAACAAGTTACCTTTTTCAAAACTCATTCATCTAGCCCTCCACCAGACCTTACATTAAAATTCCACACATGTCTAAACTATGCATACACCCCACGGGAGACTGCTCATGCGACTGTATTGACCGAACGCAGTCTATTCGTTATTTAGGTCACCTATTAGATTAGAACCTATCGTTTAAAGCCCATATTCAACATCTTTCAGGCCGAGTAAGGAAACTCATTCACTTAATAAAGAAATTGAGAGACCGCACTCCACAAAACCTCATGCGAACGGTTTGATATGATGGCTAGGGGCTTAAATTAAGACTCTAGGCTGCGAAATAGATTGCGGGATTGTTCGAAAGTTACGGTACTGTTTGAAAGTTGCGGGATAGTTCGAAAGTTTTGGGATTGTTTGAAAGATACAGTATTGTTCGTAAGTTGCGAGATTGTTCGCAAGTTGCGGGATTGTTCGAAAGTTGCAGGATTGTTCGAAAGTTGAGAGATTGTTCTAAAGATGCAGTATTGTTCGTAAGTTGCGAGATTGTTCGAAAGTTGCGGGCTTGTTCGAAAGATGCAGGATTGTTCGAAGGTTGCGGGATTGTTTGCAAGTTGCGGGATTGTTCGAAAGTTGCGAGATTGTTCGAAAGTTGCACGATTGTTTGAAAGATGCAGTATTGTTCGTAAGTTGCGAGATTGTTTGAAAGTTGCAAGATTGTTCGAAAGTTGAGAGATTGTTCGATAGATGCAGTATTGTTCGTAAGCTGCGAGATTGTTCGAAAGTTGCGGGCTTGTTCGAAAGATGCGAGATTGTTCGCAAGTTGCGACATTGTTCGTAAGTTGCGAGATAGTTCGAAAGTTGCGGGATTGTTCGAAAGATGCAGGATTGTTCGAAAGTTGCGAGATTGTTTAAAAGATGCAGTATTGTTTGTAAGTTGCGAGATTGTTCGTAAGTTGCGAGATTGTTCGTAAGTTGCGAGATTGTTCGAAAGTTGCACGATTGTTCGAAAGATGCAGGATTGTTCGCAAGTTGCAGGATTGTTCGCAAGTTGCAGGATTTTTCGAAAGTTGCGAGATTGTTCGAAATTGAACGATTGTTCGAAAGATGCAGGATTGTTCACAACTTGCGGGATTGTTCGATGTTGCAGGATTATTCGAAAGTTGCGAGATTGTTCGAATGATGCAGTATTATTCGTAAGTTGCGAAATTGTTCGAAAATTGCGGGATTGTTCGAAAGGTGCAGGATTGTTCGCAAGTTGCGGGATTCTTCGAAAGTTGCAGGATTGTTCGAAACTTGAGAGATTGTTCGAAAGATGCAGTATCGTTCGTAAATTGCGAGATTGTTCGAAAGTTGCGGGCTTGTTCGAAAGATGCAGGATTGTTCGAAAGTTGCGGGATTGTTTGCAAGTTGTGGGATTGTTCAAAAGTTGCACGATTGTTCGAAAGATGCAGGCTTGTTCGCAAGTTGCGGGATTGTTAGAAAGTTGCAGGATTGTTCGAAAGTTGCGAGATTGTTCGAAAGATACAGTATTGTTCGTAAGTTGCGAGATTGTTCGAAAGTTGCACGATTGTTCGAAAGATGCAGGATTGTTCGCAAGTTGCGGGATTGTTCGAAAGTTGCAGGATTGTTCGAAAGTTGCGAGATTGTTCGAAAGATGCAGTATTGTTCGCAAGTTGCGAGATTGTTCGTAAGTTGCGAGATAGTTCGAAAGTTGCGGGATTGTTCGAAAGATGCAGGATTGTTCGAAAGTTGTGGGATTGTTCGCAAGAAGCGGGATTGTTCGAAAGTCGCAGGATTGTTCAAAAATTGTAGGATTTTTCGCAAGTTGCGGATTTGTTCGAAAGAGTAACTCTCTGCTCTGAAATGCAAAGGGCAACTGAACGAACACGGGTGGGTGTTAGTCAGTAAGAGTTACACAGACACTCCTCTGTGATCGCGAAGATTTGCTTCCGTCTTGATCTCCTTCAAAAAGAATCTGACATAATGCCCTGACGTAATTGTCTTTCAAATTATGAACTTTGGAACAAGAAGAGAAAAAAATAAAGGATAAACTAACCAACAAGTTTGCATATTGCACAAGAATGAAAGAGTCCTTAATACTGAAAATATTAAAAACGTAGTATGAAATACTACAGTATGAAGTATGTATAGATACGCCGAGTATCAGTATATACGGTCACATCACTGACCATACATACATATTAACACGTACGCAACTACAGTACACGAGATGACATAGTCAATGACACAATAATGGTGACACTACAAGGCCACACTTACATCAGTTCTTATACTCCTCATGCTCATTTGTATGCCGGTGCAATAGGAACACCATCCTTCGACAACACAATGATACCTAATCCGTCTATGGGAACTCCATTAACGTTATCGTGGCATGTCATCGATCAAGGAAAATACCTTGGTGTTATGGATTAAAAAGTGTAAAAAAAAAACGAAACTTGCCGACAAGGCTGAAATACTGCAAAACATTAGAATGTGTTACATCAGCATTCTAATGGAAAACAATGTGAGTGTTTTCTTTATGTAAAAACTAAATACTTACTATATACCGGCCAAATGCGTGTCGGGCCACGTGCAGTGTAGGGTTCTTTACTTCTAGTCGCCCGTTATAATACCTATGCAGACTTAAAAGGGAGCTTATTACTATGAACATATACATTGAGCATTGAGGTTTTACGTTTAATCCGTCAGGCCCGTAAGGAGACGCGACAATAGGTTTATAATTGTGTCTGCTAATGAGGGGCTAAACGAAAAAAAAAGTTTTTATTTTTCCAAAATTTTACGAGTAGGTACCTACATTTTATGAGTTCGTAGACTATTACTCTTAAACTAATAGAGCTAACTCAGCTGTGATAGTTTTTCTTCAAAGTTCGTTATACAGGTAAGGGAAACACTTCCGAAAACGGAGACAGGTGATAAGGCTAGTGATTCTCGATACGATATCATCAAACAACGTATAATTTTACCTATTTTTTTAGCATTTTGCGCGACAACAGTTAAATGAAAGCGTTATTAGCAGGTTATTACTTTTTATTTTTACAAACTTATATTCGTAAAATATCAGCTGATGCTCGCACATTCCTCGAGTTCAAAAAGCACGCGCGCTCGCCGACAAAACCACGTCCACGCGACGCCGAAGTATCTAAAGCGAAACATTACTGGTATCCGTTTGCATTTAGGTTGTATATAATCTACGTTCTGTCTTTGGAAGCGTTCCCTGTATATAATACCATCACATTTTTTTCCGATTTTTCAAGCCAACAGTTACGCTTGAAGTGGGGGGTGGGGGACGCTCCACCTGAACTTGTTGAGGAATTGTGTAACAATATTAGCATTGTCGAGAGCAGTGGTGGCCCAGTGGTAACGGCCCCGACTTACGACTTGCGTCGTGGCTTCAAACCGAGACAGGCGCATAGCCTATTGTGATTAATTTATTACATTACCACTGCTCTCAAAACGGTAAGGAAAACATCGTGAGGAAACCGGCATGTCCTAGAACAAAAGTTTCGAAGATATCTGACATCCACCAACCTGCACTGGGGCTGTGTGGTGGATTACGGCCCAGGAGGCCTGAGTCCCAGGAGTGGGAACATTAAAAGGCTGATTATCATTGTCGAAGCTAGAGTTATGAAGGAAAATAGAGTTCAGTTAATGTGTGTTGTTATCTCTCTCTTCAGACCGTGTTGTTATGCCTGGTATATAATTATATAATATCACTGGTATGGTTGTTCCTGGTAGATGTGATGTTTTTCTTACAGGTAGCTATAGATTAAAGTAAGTAGTATTTTTTACAAAATGCAATGTTACTGAAGGATTTTGGCTGTGTACTGCTACTTCTCGTTTGTATCAATGAACTTAAAAAAAAAACGCAAATATAATTAGGTATATTTTGTAATTACAGATTTAATTACTTTTTTATCTAGGTAAACCATACATATAGCTAAGTAAGTACTATTGCAATAAACCGTTGACTGTCACGAAGCAAATTATTAACATAGACTAGACAGTGGCTTTCTAATTTGTTGCACCTCTTTCATCCTCAAATAAATAACAATGAAATGAACAACATGTATCATTTCATAAAAATCAAATGAAAAAATCTAAAGCTAATTCCATAATAGAGTTCGTCCGAGGCCATGCTAGAAACTGCGGTAATATACAATGTGTGGACTCAGCATGTTTCTAAAGCTGTCTAGTTTACATTGGAACAATAAATAAGTACGAACTAGGGACCATCGTGATATTTTTAAGTCCTTACGACGTTTTAGTATAAACTTCTTAACTTTACAAGATAATCCCAGTTCGCTATACCTTGAAATGTGCGGTGAGTCAGATAAGCGATCATTCACAAAATAATATTTTTTTCAATAAAAATTATTGTGTACCTACGTAGGTACTTCCTGAGAGCGCTTACGATACGTAGATACGCAATTCCCGAAAATTAAAAGTTTTGTACGTAAAAAAGTCTGCTACGTTTGTGTTGTCCGATACTGGTAGCAATTTGCACGGTAATCTGTTTTTCTAATTTTGATTGAGGACTTTTGCGTTCGAAATTTCACTTTACAGAATTGCTCTAGCTACATCTTTTTCAAGTGGCTTCATCTATTCTTGCCCTTCACTGGCCTTATATACCTACTTCAGAAACCAACGTCGAACCAGGATAAGCAAAAACTCGATAAGTGAGAAGACTCTGTAAGCGGCCACAAAAGTCAGGTCTTGTTATCTCTGAAAACCTCTATGAGTGACAGTGTAGGAACCTCTTTTAGAGAAGACATATTATAACCATCTGTGGTGACAGTTTCTTACTCTAGACCTCTGTAAGCGAGACTATTTACAATATCTAATATTTTAATGGATATCTCAAAACTCTCAAGTCGACTCAAAGCCAAACCATGTCCTTATTTGTAAACAAAGAAAACCAATCCACCATTATCTTCGATGGAATTACAAGATATCTGCAGCGTGAATGTGCGCTTCTCCCTACCTGCTCATCCTCAACATTTGGTTCCAGTTAAGACAATCGTTACAGAAAGTACACGTTTGACGTTGGTCCCTCAAAATGTTGAAACGAAAAATTACAGTGATTTCGATGAGTGATAGCACTGATATATAATAGCGGGCAGTCGCGAAACGCAATTATGGGTGCGTTTAACTTAAAACTAGTAAAGATTTTATAAAATTGCAATGTGCAGTTACATGGAAATATTAAGAGGAATAAAGTTGTTGAATTGCCCGACTTCGAAAGGTGGAATAGATTAAACAAACCCTAGATAAAAAAATATTCCCTTTATGGAACATTGTTGAAAGAAAAAAGTAAAATGTTTGCTATGAAACTCATAAAAGTGCATGACATATATCTCAAGAAAGCAGCCGGGGAAAGCAAACCAGTGGATCAAGCTGTTTGTAATCAGTGGACTGAAGCTTAACCAAATCTTTTAACAGAATATCATTCAAGTGACATTTACAATGCAGAAGAAACTGCTTCATTTTTCAAGTGTCTTCCGGACAAAATCATCAAATTTAAGCGACAGGAATTTGAATATTTGTGACAGTGATCCTCAATTTTTGATAAAATTTATGAAATTGAAAAACATATTCAGAATTAATTGTAGAAAGGACACTCAGAAAAAATATTTGAAGTTAAATGTGAACCTACTTATTATTTCTTAACGCTCTAGCGCTTTCAACCCTTCGTAAGTGAGAAACTGTTTTAGTGAGAAACCTTGGAGAAACCTTTATGAGCGAGAATAACATTCAGGTCCCTTTAATTCTCGCTTACCCAGGTTCGACTGTATTTAACGTTAGGTTCGAAGGGGATGGCGGGGTCTAATGAGCGAACGAAGCGAGCGAACTCAGACCCAGCCATCCCCTTAGTGGTTATTTTTAAACCGCGGGGCTCCGATTACGCCTTTTTAACCGACTTCGAAAAAGGAGGAGGTTCTATGTTCGACTGTATGTATGTTGTTAAATAAATTGAATCACTATTAGATAATAATTTCAAACATTTTTCATTTAACTCGAAGTAAATTTGAATCACTTGGCTAAGTCTTGGTCAGTCATCTTCAAAGGGCTGGCTTTCAATACGCCAAGTTGATAAACGTTGAGTGATTCTAGTTGAATTAACTATCGGCCCAGCCATTTAATATTGAATGCCGTTTAATGAACGGCCTAGGCGTCCAATTGAATGCCTAATTCAAACAGATGGCTGCGACATATAATATACGTTCCATTTGTAATTAAAGTACCTACTTTATAATGTTTAGATATAGTACAAGTTGCTCAAACATTTATCTAGATAGGTAGGTCCTGAATTTTCAGAAAGCGGAATTTCTAATAGCTCAATTTTCTATTTTGTCGATCAATACCTATGTCTACTAGTATTTGCATAAAGGGAATGATCATGTATTTTAATATGCGTTGATATTACACATTTATCTACATTTAGTAGGAGAAAGGTTATTTCTATAGTAAAATAAAACGTTTAGTCGAAGAGAAAGTCGAAAAGCGCTGATACTAGTCTACGTAGGTATTACGTAATACATATTATATTATGCCTCTAAACATTTTACATTCTTATTAAACGATAAGTTACGATATTTTTTTCCTATGTATAGGCAAGTAAATTAAGTTAGATATAATTCACAATTTAAATATCTAGTTACCAGTCAGAATAATTCACAACACATAGTTCACTGTCGTCCTCGCACTGAGTTTGTAAGTAACGAAACACTTGAGATGGCACCTTTTAAACACTTGTCTGGTGAACAGTACTTGATAGTTCATGAGTCTGTTAGTTGTGTTCACGAATGTCCTAGTGTTTTGAAAATTGATTAGGCGACTTCCAGGTCGGAGTCGGAGTCGTCGGAGTAGGGGCGCGGCGTGGGGGGCGCGGGCGGTGCGAGCGCTGGTGAATGCGCCGGGGACGGAGGCGGCCGCGCCAGCAGGGGCGCCCGGCCGCATGCCCGCTCCTCCTGCAGCTTGCGCAGCCGCTCCTGCTCCTCTCGCTTCTGCTTGCGCCATTTTGCGCGACGGTTCTTAAACCAGACCTGTGAAAGAAATTAACGTTTCAATAAAAAAAATCTTAAATTTTGTGAAAAGTTCGAGAGGAGATTTCTCGATTCTGCTAGAAGATCTACCGCTCGCTGCACTTAGGTTGCCTATTATCTTAATGCTAATAAAACCTCTTGAAGAAGATACGAATATACATATTATGTAGGTATTATACAAACCCACAATATTTACAAATATAGGACAACAAAACAAATTCTATCAACCGATTTCATATTCGTATTAGACATCTAAATCTGTATAATTTATATTGGTTCAGAAACTGAATAATAGGGTACATTTTTTCTTTGAGGATAACAAAGATTCAAATATACGGTGTGATATCATAACTCAAAGGTTTCCTAAATATTGAACCATTCAGAACGGTAGCAAAAACGAGCCGAACCAATCTCTTGTGAGCGATCAATTGATTGTTATACACCGTGTTATCTACGGACAATTGGAACGACCCAATTTTGTAGCAAACATTGACCGAGCTACTGAACTACATAATGGTGAAAAAAACCTCAAAGGTATTATTGTTGTTGAGGTATCATTGATATTTCCCGGTAGAGGGGCTCGGGCTCGCTTCCACTCGAGTGGGCAGGCACAAGTGTGAGATGTTCTCAGACTGCGGGTGGTCGCCTGTCCGCTGGCCGGCTGCGAGCCATTGTAGCACCTCGCCGTCACAACACTGGACTAGCCTTCTTTCCAATCGCTTAAATGCACATGAATCTATTTGTAATCTCTCGTCTTCTTTACAAAACTGACGGACATTGATGTTGTATGTGAATGTAATTAATATAATGGAACTCTTTACAGGAAACTATCATGCGTGCGCATAGCGAAACAAATTCGTAACACTCCAATATTAAATAAATAATCACTTGTATTAATATAATTTTTACATATGTTTATTGGATCTAAATATTTAAAAGCTGATTCTAAGAATATAAATAATTCAATTACATCAAGTAAAAAAGGTTATTCTGCTAGATTTTAGAGTTTAAAAAGTAGGTAGTACCTACTTAGCTTTTTATGCTAGAAAATACAGAGTTGTTAATAAAGAATTTACAATATTTCTTAATTATCGTTAAGCGAAATTTTGTTTGATGCTAAATTTTAATTATGATGCGACTATGTAAAATAATGAGAGTTTGTAACGTAGGTACACAATATTCAAGCCTTTATAAAATGCCTATGTCGTGGCCAGATCTTAGAATTGATCACTTTATGCTGTGACCGTGCGTATGTCAGATTATTTTGCAAATAAGAGATTTGATTTGTGTTTTTTTTTATGTCACAAAAACAAAATGGTGTTCCATATGTGGTTACTTTCCTCTAATTTAGGGTGTCTGTCATATAGCTTAATTAACCATTCAGCCTTTTTTTTTGTGGGTGTGGGAAATCATCCAATAGCCATTCAGCCATAGCTTTTAAAAAAGGCGTCCGTCAACTAGCGGCCTAAATGATATTTAGCCGATGCGTCTAATACAACAATTAGTGAAATGGCTGGCTTATGTTTGGGTTCATTCAATAGGGGGACCAGCAGGGCTATTCGTTTCCTGCGGACGGCGAGAAATGAGTAGCTCGCCGTCCAATCAGCATCAGGCCCGAGAGTCGACGGCGCGTAGTGTTCCACGCGCGCCTCAAAGAGTGGTCAGCATTCATGACGGGGCCCGTCATGGCCGATGCTTGCGGATAAATTCGAAATAGAGTTACCTCGCCCCTGGGCACTCAGGGCAGGGAAGGAACAGGGGTGGGTTTTAGTCAGTAAGAGTCTGACACGCCCTCCAGCTCCACCCAGAGCGGGCGATGTCATTGGATGATTTCCCACCCCACAAAAAAAGGGCTATTCGTTAACTCGGTTGACATCAATTTGATAGGCACTATGCAGCACATTGCTGCTTTGACGTGTAGGAAAACCAAAATAATCTATGTAGTGCCTATTATAATCGATGTCCACCGAGCAAGTGGCCTGCAGGCACTGTACTATATTTGACTAGCCCATAAAACGATGTGGCTTGCAGGCACTGTACTATATTTGACTAGCCCATAAAACGATGTGGCTTGCAGGCACTGTACTATATTTGACTAGCCCATAAAACGATGTGGCTTGCAGGCACTGTACTACATTTGACTAGCCCATAAAACGATGTGGCTTGCAGGCACTGTACTACATTTGACTACCCCATAAAACGATGTGGCTTGCAGGCACTGTACTACATTTGACTAGCCCATAAAACGATGTGGCTTGCAGGCACTGTACTACATTTGACTACCCCATAAAACGATGTGGCTTGCAGGCACTGTACTACATTTGACTAGCCCATAAAACGATGTGGCTTGCAGGCACTGTACTACATTTGACTAGCCCATAAAACGATGTGGCTTGCAGGCACTGTACTACATTTGACTACCCCATAAAACGATGTGGCTTGCAGGCACTGTACTACATTTGACTAGCCCATAAAACGATGTGGCTTGCAGGCACTGTACTACATTTGACTAGCCCATAAAACGATGTGGCTTGCAGGCACTGTACTACATTTGACTAGCCCATAAAACGATGTGGCTTGCAGGCACTGTACTACATTTGACTACCCCATAAAACGATGTGGCTTGCAGGCACTGTACTACATTTGACTAGCCCATAAAACGATGTGGCTTGCAGGCACTGTACTACATTTGACTACCCCATAAAACGATGTGGCTTGCAGGCACTGTACTACATTTGACTAGCCCATAAAACGATGTGGCTTGCAGGCACTGTACTACATTTGACTAGCCCATAAAACGATGTGGCTTGCAGGCACTGTACTACATTTGACTAGCCCATAAAACGATGTGGCTTGCAGGCACTGTACTACATTTGACTAGCCCATAAAACGATGTGGCTTGCAGGCACTGTACTACATTTGACTAGCCCATAAAACGATGTGGCTTGCAGGCACTGTACTATATTTGACTAGCCCATAAAACGATGTACCTGCAGGCACTGTACTATATTTGACTAGCCCATAAAACGATGTGGCCTGCAGGCACTGTACTATTTTTGCGGGCTTGTTCGAAAGAGTAACCTCGGCCTTGGAACGCAAAGAGCAACTGATGAAACAGGGGTGGGTTTTAGTTGGGTTTTAGTCAGTAAGAGTCTGACACTCCTTCCGCTCCTCCGCAGGGCGGGAGGAGTAATTTGGTGATTACTCACCTGCAAAAAAAAGGCACTGTACTTTGTCATGAAATACGACCATTTCATGAAATGGCTGAACACATCATGAAATGTTCAATTCTAACATGGCCACGACACCTATAAAATGAATGCTCCACAGCCTTTTCCGAATTTGATACGTCGCCAGATATTATACCAAACAAAATCTACATTTTAAAAAGGGGCACGCCGACCTTATTCAGTAGGAGCTTTTAAAATTAATTCGTTAACGATAGCACCATTGTCGGAGTTAATTGCATTACAAGAGTCGGTCGGCGGCCGACAAAGGTCCCATTAACTTTCGATGAAAGAGTGACGGGGTTTTCGCGTTCGGCGTCCGCCCTCACTCATTGGACGCCACTCGAGCGGCAAATATGGCCGCTGCCACCGCCAGACTCCGGGGCTCCGGCTCCTTACACCTCGCACTGTTCGCACCCGACGCCTTTGTCATTCCTCACCCACAATAAGATTAGCCCAATGCTCTTTTGTGTACTACTGATTGTGTTTGGTTTAACTCGTTTGCTGTTTTCATTGCAGCCGATGAGTTCATTTTCTGCAATAAAAGCACCCCTGTTTTCTGCGTATCGTTAAGTGCGTTAGTACTTATCCGTTTGTGAGATATATATACAAACATTAGAATATTTGGAATGAAAAAATTGGACTATTTTTTCGGAAGCTGGATAATGGAGAGTGGGACTTGGGACTGCTTTATATAGTTCCAATTAATAAGCGGCAAAAGGCGATAGTTATTTATAATATTTGGGCCAGAGTTGATCTCGTTCACCGAAAAGAAAAACTGATAACTTTGCCTACATAGTCTCGTTGCGACTTAAAGACCTCCTTCCTATGTGTTACTTTTGTCAAAATCGCTTTTTTACACCAGTCGAGTCTATATTTAAACTCCATCGAATGTAAAAGTTCTCATTGTGTGTTCTCATCTGGGATTTTGTTGTAGTGCTGGACGGTTTCTGTTGATTTTCTCTGTGAAGTCATTTTTACGCAGACGACTTAAAATCGTAAGGACGATAAGACATTTTTTTCAAACATGACGCAACATGTGGATACATTCCTTGAAAACTAGAAAGAATTCTTAGAATCGTCTTCAAAAACAATTAAAATATTTCAATCAATATCCATAGGTTTTACATTACCCTTCCTTTTATATGCGGGCAAGAGTAGCTAATATTAGAAGTCCTCAGTATGAAAGACATCTTTGACACTCGGCAAATCGGCTAACAATTTTAGAATCAGAAAAGTTCACTGCTGATCACAATCACCGCAGCGTTGCATAAATCGATTACATTCTCCAGAGACGTATTGTTAACACGGGTACCTAGGTTAAAATAGATTAGCTTCATTAAGCGACGTCGAAACTCCCGGAAGCTTATAGGCATAACTTACATTGGAAGTTTGATATTCCCCATTGTTTTAATTCCATTGAGAGCGTGGAGAATTCCCAAATTCTATTGTACGCCCGTGCTGCAGCGGACTGGCATCATGCATGCGTAATTTCAATGCGGTAATGTTCATTCTGCTGAAGACAAACACGGTATTGAAGACCTAAACTATGAGGATATAACTTGTTGTAACTAACTAGTTGAAACTTATATATGTTTATAACTTTTTTATGTAAAAGGACCTACAGCGTTTCATGAATGTAAATTATGATGTATTATACCTAAACGAACTACCGACTCGCTCCGGCTCCGCACGAGTACATATTATACACAACCTTCCTCGTTTATCGTTCTTCTTAAGAATTAGTGAAAACTGAATTAAAATCTGTTACGTGGTTTGGGAGGAGTTAACAGAGAAACAGGCAGACGCAGAAAGTGACTTTGATTTATACTATAGAGAGATATAAACTATGGAGAGATATAAACTGGAGGATGTGTGTTACTCTTTACGACTGATGGACAATGCATATTCTTAATAACTGTTTACGATAGAAACATGTGAAGAAACAAGAAAATTATGCTCCTCAGATGATATGGAGGAGGAAACTCAGCACACGATATCTAAAAAATTCGCTACGTTATCCCGAACTGTGGCCTAGTCAGGAAATTGAAGTTTGTCGGCGCATGAAAACGTAGGCAACAACTTATACCTATGACATACTCGTAATTATAATAATCAAGCGACAGACGGTTGCATAAACACGATTTTGAATACGATTAATAAATAAAGTCATGTCAAGATACCTCACGCTTTGGATTATTTTAGACTAAAATCAAAAATATGTTTTACCAGTGCGTAGTGGTTCATAAGGCCGGTTCACGACGGTGTAGTGATGTGTCGTGTGGGAAGACAAACAGATGAGACGGCAAGGCGGGGCGCCCGCGGCGGCGAACACCACGCCTCGACGCCTGCCCACCCCCGTGCCCAATACTAGCTACTTAGCGGGACAGTGGCCTAGACATAACTATAACTTACCATACCCACTGACTGCTATAACACCGAAACGCAGTATTTTGCGGATTTTCCGGTGAAAATTGCAGTAAGAGGCATGCCCTGATTATAATAACCCTATCATATAATAAAAAACTTTTTTCAAAAAATACAACCGACTTCTAAAAATTGCAAAATAACTTTAATTTCGGAAGTCGGTGTATATATATATTTTTTTTGTTTTTCGTTATTTGACACCGACTGCCGGAATTAAAGTTACATATTTTGCAATTTTTAGAAGTCGGTTGTATTTTTTGAAAAAAGTTTTTTATTTTTCACTTTTTAGTTTTTTTTTTATTGTTGTTGTACACCAGAAGTAAAATTTAATATTTAAGTTATGTCCGAATGGATAACATGGAATTTGAACATTTGTAGACAACCAAAACGTCATCTGTGTATACATATTTTTTGTTTATGTTGGATTTTTTAAGAGTTGAATCGATTTCGATAAAATTTATATGGAACCACCTCTGAAGTATGACCTACCAAACAAAAAAGAATCATCAAAATCGATTCACAAATGGCGGAGATATCGCGTAACAAACATACAAAAAAAAAAACATACAGACGAATTGAGAACCTCCTCTTTTTTGAAGTCGGTTAAAAATAGATAACGGAGTCGGCCTGATTTATTTCTCTTTTAAAAATCCATCTACGTTGGCAATTCCCAGAAAAATCCGCGAAAGTAATCATGCCTAAGGAATTACCCTACAAAATTTTATTATGTATTAACTGACAGTATTATAATAATAACTGACAATTGGAATTGATGATAAAATAAATAAAATATAGATGGATGCCTATGTCACAGCAGTTGACACGTTGCCCATTATAGGCTGTTATACTTAAGGCCGCGGACACGAAGTCAGCGGGCGGCAGCGGGGCGGTGGCGCCGGTGGCGCGGGGAGCGGCGCGTTTCAATGCATAGAATTATAATGGAACAGCCCCCCTAGCCATATTACATTTCTATTATCGTTTACGCTAACACTTAGAACAAAATGTATGGCAATGACATTACCTGCGTCTACTTATCGAAGATAAAGGTTCGTGTCCGCGGCCTAAAAGCGCCATTATCTTCATCGCTATATGCTCATCGACGCTTACAGCCAAAAATTGCTCCGTTTAAAAAAATATCTATGTAGGACCCTTCCCTTATGTATCCCAGTAATAAACTGCTACACAAAAATCTACAACGCTAGATTTTTAACTCATAAAATAGTCTTTAAAATTAACAGACTTATGAATTGGTTAACATCTTACTAATATTATAAATGTGAAACTTTGTGAGGTTGAATGGATTTATGGATATTTGTTACTCTTTCACGCAAAAACTACTGAACGGATTTTGATGAAACTTTACAGTAATATAGCTTGTACATCAGAATAACATATCAGCTATTATTTATAATGGGGGGAAGTACTAATATTATAAATGTGAAAGTTTTTACATCCTCATGTAGGTATGGATGTTTGTTACGCTTTCACGCAAAAACTACTGAACGGATTTTGATGAAACTTTACAGTACTTAATACCTATAGATACTTACATCAGAAGAACATATCGGCAATAATTTATACTGGGGGGAAGTACTAATTCCACACGGGCAAACCCGCTGGTAGAAGCTAGTAACTTACATGTTAATGTACTCGTCTGTCAATGTAGGTATTACATATAATATATGAAATTTGTTAAAAGGCTTTATCAAGATAACACCACAGATATAATACATTTTAATAAAACATATCGAATGAACAGTGATAAAACGATTACTTTTGTGAATCTATACTAATCTACGAGTATAATACTAATATTATAAAAAGGTAAAGTTTGTGAGGTTGGAGGGGGTAATCTCTGGTTTAATTTTTCTAAACCGATTTTGAAAATTCTTTTACCAATAGAAAACCACGTTATTTGTGAGTGTTATAGGCTATAAATTTTTGAAATTCAAAAGTCGCGAGCGTAGTGCTAGTAATATTATAAAGAGGTAAAGTTTGTAAGTTTGTTGGTAGGAAGTAATCTCTGGAACTACTGACCCGATTTTGAAAATTCTTTTACCAGTAAAAAACTACAATATTCCTGAGTGACATAGGCTATATTTGATTAAGGATGCTAGACGGCGCTACGTGCCTTTCTCAAATCATTTGCTCCCGGGCGAGGCCGGGGCGGGTCGCTAGTTATAAATAATAGGATCGTAGAAAACGTTTTGGTTTCATAGAACATTTTGTTCCAAAATTTTTCTGGTCCCACGCCGGAAAATAGGTACCGAAAATGTACTTAAATTGTAACGTACCTACAGTTGAGACTTTATATCATGCTGTTTCCCCAACCTGAGGAAGTATTCTAAAAACTGTTTTATTGCTGTTGCTAATTTTAAACAGGTAATACAACTTATTTTAACCGTTCAAGTTTTGGGTAATTGGCATGGGCGCCGGGTCCTAGGGGGTGTACCTACTTACACCCTCCTGACATAATATACAATAAGTTAATAGTAAAAAACATTATTTTAGCAAGTTTTTATACCGGCTATCATATTAAATGCGTACACAAAATTTCGTGTCCGTGCTGTTAAGCATTGAAATGTTCCCTTATCTGGAGCTAATCCTGGATTTCAATTCAGGTCATGCTTACCATAAAAATACATTGTCATCTAATCTGAACCCACGTGTAAAAATTCAACTCCGTAGGATAAGAAGAAGTGATGCTTGCAAGATTTGACCTGAACATGCATAGTAGGTAGGTAGGTACATACAAACATTACAAGCTTGTAAAAACATCAAAATATATAGAAAATCATCTTAGGAGTTTATTCCAAGCATATCAGAGGCGAGGTGCTAAAATTTTCTAGCTCTCTTCGCTCGCCCTTGCGTCCTTTTGAATTTTAACCGATTTCAAAAAAGAGGAGGTTCTCAATTCGTCTGTTTTGTTTTTGTTACGCGATATCTCCGCCATTTGTGGCCACCAATAGATTTTGATGATTCTTTTTTTGTATGATAGGTCATACTTCAGAGGTGGTCCCACATAAATGTTATCGAAATTGATTTAGCACTTTTTGAAAAATTCAACATAAACAAAAAATATGTATACACAGATGACGTTTTGATTCTCTCCAAATGTTCAAATTCCATGTTATTGGTGTTATCTATTCGGGCATAACTTTAATATTTAGTTTTACTTCTGGTGTACAACAACAATAAATAAAAAAATACAAAAAAAAAGTGAAAAATAAAAAACTTAAAAAAAAAATACAACCGACTTCTTACAATTGCAAAATAACTTTAATTCCGGAAGTCGGTGTCAAATAATGAAGAAACAAAAAAAATATGTACACCGACTTCCGAAATTAAAATTATTTTGCAATTTTTAAAAGTCGGTTGTATTTTTTAAAAAAGTTTTTTTTTTTCTCTGTACGAGGTGATGTTCTGAAGGCTAAAAGTTTTGAACTTTTAGTATATCCAGCAAAATAACAAGCTCTCATTATTGGTGGCAGATACTTCTTAAATCTGTTGAGTAGCCAGTCTCTTCTTCCAGTTTTTTAACCGACGAAAAAAAGGAGGAGGTTCTCAATTCGACCGTATATATATTTTTTTTTTTTTTTTTTTTGTGTATGTTCAGCCCTCACTCCGTCATTTATGAACCGATTTTGACTATTCTTTTTTTGTTAGATAGGGTACACCTCATGGGTGGTCCCATGTCAAGGAAATCAGGATCTGACAATGGAATCCTGACAAAATTGAGAGAAAACCTCGAAAATTGTGGGCACGTTTAGCGTTTCTGTATATGTGTTCAGCCCTCACTCCGTCATTTATGAACCGATTTTGATTATTCTTTTTTTGTTAGATAGGGTATACCTCATGGGTGGTCCCCCGTCAAGGAAATCAGGATCTGACAATGGAATCCTGACAAAATTGAGAGAAAACCTCGAAAAATGTGGGCACGTTTAGCGTTTCTGTATGTATGTTCGGCCCTCACTCCGTTATTTATGAACCGATTTTGATGATTCTTTTTTTCTTAGATAGGGTATACCTCAAGGATTGTCCCATGTCAAGGATATCAGGATTTGCTCATGGGATCCTGAAAAAATTGAGAGAGAACCTCGAAAATTGGGCACGAATATTGTTTCTGTTTACTTTTCATAACTGAATCAGGTATTTGCATTTAGGAACCATCACATCATGAAACTGAGCTGATGATGAAAACCATACCTTTCCTAAACAATAGAAGTCAGATATAAAAACTGGTTTTAGTGACAAATACCACTTAATATGCTTTGACGAAAAGACGTCTTTACAATATTGGAGGTAACCTCAACTGGTCAATATCCTGGGAACTTCATGGAAGGATTGTTATATCATCAGCTCAGTGGCAAGAGGAATGATGAAGAATTAGAAATTAGCCTCAGAGTGTTAAAAGATGATGCGAGCCACAAAAAATCATGAAATAAAAAACTTTTTAACAAAAAAATTAACCGACGAAAAAGAACTAAAAAGCAAAAAATAAATAAACCTTTTAAGTCTTGAGTAATGAGTTTATTTACCTACATAAAATATCAAATTTTATATAAACTAATTTTGAGTCGGCGCCAATTAATAAAATGATTAATTACCTACTTACAGCCCTCTTCATTTGTAAGTACTTATAAAATTTAGATATTTAATAATCAGATTGTTGTTTGGCGCCGACTCAAAATTTGTTTATATAAAATTTGATATTTTATGTAGGTAAATAAACTCATTACTCAAGACTTAAAAGGTTTATTTATTTTTTGCTTTTTAGTTCTTTTTCGTCGGTTAATTTTTTTGTTAAAAAGTTTTTGTACGATGCCGTCGCTTTTTTCCAAAGTTACTCTTGCTCAGTCTCTTCTTCTACCTCTTCTGGACTATGCTGATGTCTGCTTCCTTGATGCGACTGAGGAACTCCTTGATAAGCTCGAACGTCTGCAGAATTGGTGCATACGCTTCATCTTTGGCCTCCGGAAGTACGACCATGTGTCGGAATTACGGAAGCGTTTGAGGTGGCTGCCTATTCGGCAGCGTCAGGATACCCACATTATTTCTTTACTCTTTTTAGTTCTTCACAATCCCAACTCCAACTTGTATCTCCAGGAACGCTTTGAGTATCTACCTCTAACTTACGACGAGACAGAAAATATATTAACAATACATTCATAAGCTTAATCTCCTTTGAATTAATGCTAAGCACTCATCCTTACTCACACATTTACACTCCTCACACACACCTTACCCATAGTTCACCTTTCAGACACCCAATTACAAACACTCACTTCACTTGCTGTTGACTTCACTTATAGGTAATGTGTATAATTATGTAACTGAAAGTCACGGTTGTATTTTATCATATAAAATGGAAGCCAAAAAATGTCCGACTCCTAAGTTACAGGTCTACGTACCTAGTTTAGGGGCCGGATATCTGCCAATAATGTTCGACTCGATTGTACAACCTATTGTCTGCATGTGTAATGTACCTACTTGTTTCCTTTTTTGTACAAATAAACATATTATTATTATTATCTTGTTCCAAGAGCAAAACCTGGGCGCTCATCGTCCTCTCTTCTCTTCCACACCATCTTAGGGATAGTCCTTCGTTTGAGGGGTTCAGGAGAGGAATAAGGGAGCATTTCCTGTCAGCGTGACCCATGTTATTATGTTTTATAGAATTTCTTTGTTTAAATTATAGGCATTATATTATGTTTATGTATCACATATTTGTTTAGTTTATTTAAGCAACAATATTAGATTTTAAGTTTGGTTGTGCACTTATGATGTTCCTAAGCAATTATGTATTTTTCACCTTGTGGTTTGCTGTAAGAAAACCCAAATGCTGGGTTGTAATTAACTGTTCCATTTGTGTTTTTATGTATATGTTTTATGTGTAAAATAATAGGTAATAATAAAAAAGGTTTTAAGATGCACCGTTATAAGATGTAATGGGACATAATTATTGTTTTATTGTAAAGCCACGCGAGACGTCCGGGAGTCTCGCGTGGCTACATAAAAAAACGTAACTTCGTTTCTTCGTTTTTTCTGCACTGAAAAACCTGTTTGCGCTTATTTTGCTCTCAACAAAATTTATCTTAAGCATGTAAAAGTTAGCTACTTTGAATACTGTTACACAGAATCAATTTTTAAATGGACTTGCAACAGCTTCATTCCTGGAACCCTCCGATACAAATACAATTATTTATATGAGCTCATCTCGCTATCTGTTAGCAGTCTTCCTATTACGAGGCACACTTCAGCGACTTCTTCCAATAGAAAAGTTTAATCGGAATCAGATATGTAACAAGTTAATATCCTACTACATCTGTTTGTATATCTGCATATTATGTGATCTATCGAAACCATTCCCAAGTCTACCTACATGGCATTGATTTGTGACTTTGACTGAACACGCGTGAAAAAATTGCTTTACCGTAAGTATTATATAAATTCTCTAACGGCTTATTTCCAATGGCGGTTTGTTTTTTTAATAAAACGGGCCAGTCTTTGCCAATAGGCAATTTTCATCATTTAAGATAATGTTTATGAATCAGTTAAGAGATTTTCCGAAAAACGGATTGGCAAGAAAAACAACCCGTTTTATAACAAAAATTTTACCTGCTCGATTATATGTAACTACCAACTTATTATCTTTAGACTTATTCACGTCTACAATTTTACAAAGTGTTTGTGTTGATTTTCACAGTAGAATTGGT
Source organism: Polia nebulosa (assembly GCA_951329385.1). Lineage (NCBI taxonomy): Eukaryota > Metazoa > Arthropoda > Insecta > Lepidoptera > Noctuidae > Polia > Polia nebulosa. The sequence continues at coordinate 16,751,974 of OX589590.1, forward strand.
AAAAGAACGATATAAAAAGTGATCGAGCGACCATTTAGTAAACGTTGTTTAGTAATATAAATATGTTCGTAATGTGTGTTTAAGGTTTGCAACGGCAAACCATCGTGTGAACCGCGCGGATGGGCCTCAGTGCGCGGGTCGGGCGCGGCGCGGCGGCGGAGCGGCGGCGAACCGAACCCAAACTTATTGTAATAATGTTGTTAGAACAAACACCGCGCTCCCTCCGCCTTGTTTGAGATTACAATTACGGTTTTAGCGAACTGATTTATTAATGGACCTTCTGATCCGCCCTTGATACTTTAATGTCGGTTTAATTTGCATATCTAGGCAAGTAGGTGATCTAGGTGTTTTTTTGTAGTAAATTTAGCTTTTTATTAACTTGCGTGTCTTTTACTTCCACTTTCAGTACCTACTTAGCGTTTCTGCTATGAAGGGATATGCTTTCATTAAGGTGCTATGTAAATTTCTTACAAACAAGAATTCAGAATTTAAGTACATTTTTTTGACGTACTTATCTAAAAAAAATGGTGATCGTGTTGTGTGAACCTATACCTACCAAGTAGATAATGTAAACTAACTACCTAAATATCTTGTCTCTCTGTACTCCCCTAGACTATTAGACCCTACCGGCTCTATCCAATTATTAATTAAAACGTTACAGTAAGGCTACCTACCCGTGAAATGTCACACATCAAACAATTTTATATCGAAATCAAATAGAGTAATGAAAGTCGTTGTTTTTTTAATCCCGAGCGTCGTTAAAGCCATCGCACCTGTCGTATTCCATTTCCCCATTAGCAAAGAAATGCATTAGTCAATATTAAACACGCCATCCGCGACTATAATTCCACAAAGGGCACTTCAAATCACACCCATCTCTTTTCGGTTGATGTCAAAACATTACTCCTCTCCACGGCCGGAGGCTGAAAAAGTATCCCCTCGTGTCTGTCACTTCGTATCAATTACCGCACGCAAACACCCATGCAGCGCTCGCGACGAAAAGTCGTATCTGCACTGTGAGCGCCACTCAAACACAAATTCAATTGTCAAAAGATTGCTTTAATAGTACCACAATACCTTCGCGAACCGAAAAAGTATTTCATTCCGCCGATAGCCTTACAAAATAACACTTAAAGCTACATAAGTAAATGTCAAATTCGTTGAGCTGCACTAGCCCGTGGGGAGTCCCCGAGGGTCGTTCTGCAAACAACGCTCCCCTAAACGTTATACTTTGAAAACAATAATTTGTATTGCGTATCGAACGCGTCTATAAATAATAGAGTGATACTTCACTCGCTGCTGTGACCGCGTTGTTACATTCAACGAGCTCAAAATAATAATTTAATTGATAACAGTTTATGGACAATTTATGAGATACGAGTAGGTAAATCTTTTATTTTGATTGAGTAATTACTTATTAGTAGTACTTAGGTATTGTATTGTGGTAATATCTTATGAAGTGACTTTATTCTTTCAGTTTTCCTACTTTAGCATAGATCGCACCGAACATTAGTATACCTTCAAATCTAGGTACTTTGTATTATTTAATAAATAATAGTTAAAAAAAAAACAAAAAGGACACGCTTTTGTAACTAGCCGAATGAAAAAGCAGAAAATATTTTTCTATAAGTTCAACTTTATCGTTAAAAAGCGTGGGGTGCTTTTTAAGATATTTTATAATATAATGACTTTATTTTTACCAATAGCTGTCAATAAAATATTTACAACAATTGACATCTAGCACCTCACGCTTTTTTACGATAAAATTGAACTTCACATTTGGCAGCGTAAGTCGCCCTCAGCAGTTTCCCTTATTCGCCCGTAGTACAATCCCTTCGATATAGTCCTCTCGCACCAAGTCAACGAGTCGCCAAGCTACGAGACGTCCCCGAGACTTCGAAGAACGTCCAGAAATCCCTGCAGGCCACGCAAGAGTGCCTTGGGATTCTACAGTATCATGTCTTAAGGTATTTTGCTATGGAGACGGGCTGCAGACATTGAGTCTATTTTTATTCTGTAGAAAAGAGCTATCAGAGCCATATACATATAATCTTCGGGCATGATTCTCTTAAAGAGCTGTTTAAGAATATAAACATCATGACGGTGGCGGTTTTTTCCGAAAACATTATGTATGTTCGAAAAAATCTGCATCTCTTTACTAAGATAATTGACATGACAGGCATAATTTTAATACAAGAAATAAATTAGATCAACCTCGATTCAGATTGGCTAAAGTTCAAAATTATTTTATTTGGTAGAGTGTAAAATTTTATAACAAAATACCACAAGACACTTTCCAACTAAATGAGACAAAATTTAAAACATGCATAAAACGCACACTAAGTAGACAAGCTACATATAAATTGGAGGATTATATCCTTCATAAAAATGTTTGGCTTAATGCCGGTCCTGCTCCACAGTCACAGCCACTTGGGTTCAGTAGTTAGTTATTTTTTTAATATTTGTACATTAGGAAGAGATGCTCTCTGATGGTTGTTTTATCAACGTTTTTTTTTGGAGTTAAATTAAATCTTTTTTTTTTAATTATTCAAAAGTTATAGTTTTGAATAATTTCGAAGCATTTTCTAATTTTGTAAATATGAGTGCCATGGGGCATATAATTTAACTGCTTTTTTGACATAAACGAGCATGGCAGTTAAGCGTTTCTCCTGCTCACTTAAATGAATTGCTGATGGTGGCGCGTGTGTTGGGTCATTCGGTTCCCTTCGATATGGTTGAGCTGAATGGTGCTGATTCACGCGTCATATTCGTGAACGGGTGCCGTCAGCTGGGACTGGTCATCTCTTAACAGAACAGGGGCTGCGATTCTCCATACAAATGTAGGTATTCCCCTTTTTTCTTCCTGAATAATGCCTCTAGAGCAATCATTTTTTTTTCAAGTGAAGGTCTGCTGTTGACACATCCCTGTTTTTTCCTTTCATATGATCCTCCAAAAATGACAAAAAATGGCCCTATTTTTACCGCCGTTCTTAGAGGACTACCAGACAAATTCGAAAAGTTTTAACATAAAACATTTAATAGGGACCTAGACATATTCTTTCTTAAAAATTTGGTGCCATAAATAGTTGAATCGGCTTAGTTTTCGAGGAAAAAAAAGGAATACGAAACGTCAATGTCTTCAAAAAAATTGTCATAAAATCGGTCTGAGTTGCAGCTGTCCCTATCGCACTCTACGGCTCTAGTTTCTTCAAATACCTATTTTGTAAATTCCTCGCAGGCCCTGTTCCTTCTTAACTGCCACTGCCTTATTTTAATCTTTTTCTTTTGCTTGTTTTTGAATTGTTTATTTAACATTGTTCTCATATAATAGAAGCAACAAGACTTATGTAACCACGATTTCTTTTATAATATATAACATGGTTTAAAAGAGTGTCCATGGAGTTTCTTGCAAGTTCTTCTCCATAGAAATTTACGCCATGGAATGTGCAATTAGCTTCATCTTTCTGACTGACCGACTTATTGACAATTCAAAAGTGCCTGTAAATGGTTTATTTGAAATAAATACTTTGAATATGAGACTTTTATCACATTTACTGTCTAAAACTCACACCTGTTCCTTCAGTTGCTTGTGCTAGGGCCACGGTAACTCTCTTTCAATCCGTGATCCGGACAGGCATCGGTCCTAGCGGACTCCGTCAGTTGTTGCTGACATCACTTTAGGGCGCGCGTGGAACACTTCGCGCCGTCGAGTCGAGCCAGGTCATATCGGAAACCGCAACGCCGCGCCTACGATGGCCAGGAATCGGCTTGCGACTCCCGACACCCAGGGCGTTTCCTACGGTGGCTAGGGTCGTTGCGTCTCCCTAACGCGTTCCGCCTCCTCCTTCACGAGCATTACTGCTTTGCAGAAGAAGCTGACAGCTTCCCCTTCACTCTCGCTCCGTACCATGGCCTGGACCAGGGCCGGACGCGAGACGTCACTACCGCCCTTTGCTTTTGCTGCCTCAGGGAACGCGTCCACACCGGTAAAGGACCATGGACCACACGACTCTCACGTAGTGCCTCCGTTAGGAGGTGTTTGGACCCCCAAGATTGGGCAGGAGCCACTTGCAAGCTGCCTCGGCCCGCTCCAGTTTGGGAGCCACCGTCGGAAATACTTCACGAAATTCCATCGGCTGTTGAGGGGGAACCCGACGGTGGCGCATTCCGAGGACCATGAAAACACATGGCCTTGGACTTGTGCAGGCCCACCTCGAATCTCCATTGTCGGATTCTCTCGACGATTGTCGCAACGTTTGGCGCCGCCTGGTGCGTCCTCCCCTGCGCCAGGACCAGCGTTTCGTCAGCGTAACAAACTACGCTGACGCCGCTAGGGAAGTCGGCGCCCAGTAGTACCCGATGTTCCACAGAGGCGGCCCTAGGACCGACCCCTGGGAAACACCGCACGACATCTCTCACCGGTTCCACTCTCCCTTAAGACCAAGGTAGATGACGGCCCTACCCGTCACATAACCGTGGCAAGACCTAGGTAGGTGCTCGTAAAACAACTGATAATCTCATCAGTCATACTCTCTCGCTCCCGGTTTCAAGTAGTACCTTTTGGTGAGAAAACTTTTTAAGGTTTCTCTCCAAAAGGGTGTCACTGGGACGTTAATTTCTTTCTGTGACAAGGTTTATTCTCAGTAGCTGTTTGTTGAAGAAGTAAGTATTTATGTTTGAGGCGCGGTATCTAGCCTGCTTGTGCGTGGCTGCAACGTGTTGCAACAGTTCCACTTACTGTGTTTTGTGCATCAGGCACGAATGGAAAATTGCTTCTTGAAAATGGTTCTTATTAGGTAAGCATGTTCACTAACAAAAACCGGCCAAGTGCGAGTGGGACTCGAGCGCAAATGGTTCCGAACAAATCATTTTTCAGGATTTCGTACCCGAAGGGTCCAAATGGAGGGCTCCATTTGGACCTCTCGCGCCCGGCCCTGGTTCAGGCCATGGTACGGAGCGAGAGGGAATGGGAAGCAGTCTCCTCCTTCTGCGAAGCAGTAATGCTCGCGAAGGCGGAGGCGGGACGCGTGAGAGAAGCTCAACGGAGTGGTCCTCACGGCCCCGGCCGCTACCACCGCAGGAGAGGCACTGGGCGTAGGACGTCGCGAGACGATCTCCGGCCACCGTAGACCCGGGCCTGCGGACGGCGAGCAGTGGGTAGCTCGCCGTCCGATCAACACCAAGCCCGTGAGTCGACGGCGCGTAGTGTTCCACGCGCGCCTCAATGAGATGATTGCTAGCCACCACTGCGGGGCTCATAGTGGCCGGTGCCTGCATGCCTAGGGATAGCGGATTAACATGAGTTACCGCACCCCTGGGCACTCAAGCAGGGAAGGAACAGGGGTGGGTTTTAGTCAGTAAGAGTCTGACACGCTCTCCCGCTCCACCCTAGAGCAGGATATGTCTTGGATGATTTCCTACCCCACAAAAAAAAGGCAGTCAAGAATGGCCATGCCGAGCCTGCCGCGGCGACTAAATAATGATAGGGACAATCACGGGCCATTGCCTCTTAAACAAACATCTTTTCAACCTAGGCATCACGGACAGCCCTCGCTGCAGAGGATGCTTTGACGCCGAGGAATCAGCCGCCCACGTCATCCTGGAATGCGAGGCCGTGGTTGCCCAACGTGCACAAGTCCTTGGAACAGTAAGGTCGCTCCGCGAAGCCTGCAAAGCTCCCAAGAAGCTTCTGTGCTTCTGCGCGGAGTTAGGCTGGCAATGTTAGCCAGGACCCCCACGCACAACGGACCAAATGAGAGTCTATATAAGTGCGGAGAAAGGAGTCCCTTTACTACTACTACTACTACTAGGAGCTCTCATACAGATAACTCGAAAAAAAAGTTGACCTATCCCATCAAATGGGCTCGCTAAGTAGACAAATACTATATTTTTGGTTTTAAAAAATATGGGATATGAGAAGACAAAGGAATTAGAAGCCACCAAAGTCATCTTTTTTTAAAAAAAATTGTTGTGAAGAATTTTTTAACTTCTCATTGACATATGAACTTGAAAATTTGGTGATAATGAATTATCATTTCTTTACTTTAATAACAAATACTAATATATTGATATATCAGATTTTTTTCTTGGATATTCCTTCATTTAGTACGGAACCCGGAATAGGTTCCTTCTAGGCAAGCGTGCTCCATCTTCGACCACATCATCGCTTACCATCAGGTGAGATAGTGGTCAAACACGTGCCTATCAACAATTAAAAAAAAAATCCTAAAGGTGCGAAGTCCGACACGCACTTGGCCAGTTTTTTTTAAACCAAATACTTCTTACAGGTTTTCCTGTACTTAATCTATGTAAGAACAACTTTCTGTATTTATTTCAAAATTTTGGAGATAAGGGTATTTTACCGTGCGACACATCAAATGAAAGTATTGTAAGAATATCAATTATATGTTTTTCGTCTATTTTATTAAATTATTTTAAGAATATTCATTTTAAAATTATGAAAATTATATATTTAAGATTATTACAATAAGCCCTTTTATTTGATGTGTTGCACGGTGTAGTTTGAACCACTTTATTTTTTAATTTTCCAGTTTTGCACCCCAAAAGTTTTTAAGTATTTTTGTACGTACGTGTTTGGGTCATATAAATTCATTTGAGTACCAAATTTCAACTGAATCGGTCTTGTAGATTCGGAGCAAATTGGCTGTGACAGACGCACAGACAGACGCAGGACTAATCCTATAAGGGTTCCATTTTTAACCGACTTTCGAAAAAGGAGGAGGTTCTATGTTCGACTGTATGTATGTTTTTTTTATGTATGTCCGCCAATTTCTCCGTCAATTGTGAACCGATTTTCAAAATTATTTTTTTATCCGAAAGAATATACTCCCGAGGTGGTCCCATATAAATTTTATCGAAATTGCTTCAGCGCTTTTTGAGAAACTGAAAAAAACAAAAAATATGTATACTTAAATGATGTTTTGGTGTTCTCCAATTACGAGTATGTTATAAATTCCACGTGCCATGTTAAAAAACTTTTTTACAAAAAAAAACAACCGACTTCCAAAAAAAAAATACACTAAAAATTCGGATATTCGGAGGTTCGTAACCCTAAAAAAAACACGTATATCTATCGTTTTTTCTATATCGTGTAAGGAAGATACATAATATTAGGCTACTTGTATAACTAAGTGAAAATAATTGTCAACAAACAGGAACAAATATACAAGCCGTCGTTATTTGCACTGTGTATATGATACCTACAAAAGAATTGAAAGATTGTGTTATCACCGTTCCGTTTGACAATGAAAGAAGAGCAACAAGCGTAAAATGAAACAGGACGAGCTCTTTGATCACTTGATGCGGGTCGCTGCTCAGCTCATAAAGGCGTTATTGCTTTCAGGCGACACGGAAGCGCAGGACAAAATGGCGCCGCTTTATTACTTAGTAACACATTGCTAGCGTATCTGTTTTATTGTAGCTACCTATTAGGAGATAAGTCCTGAGGGGGGAGGCTGCAGATCACAAGAAAGCGCGGCCGCTGTGGGGGCTGGGCGGAGCGTCACGCCCACTTTTTCTTGTTCATCGCTGTATAGGGATGCTCCTCCGTTGGTGTCATCTGCTCGCACACGAGCAACGAGCATCGCTACACCAATATCATTATGAATGCTGTGTCTCAACTTCGGTACAAATTATGAGAATCTGTCCGTAGAAGGAAGATTCGTAGAGTGCATATTTTTGCTAACGATATTGTTTCTGTTAAATTAAACGTTCGATTTTTTTAACATCTTTTTCTTGTTATTTTAGTCGTCGCTTGTTGTGAACAAAATTCGGTATTTTTATCTCCGCAGCTCTTAGATTTTTTCTTACAAATCCCATATCTTGCGACATACCTACATTGCATTTTCACAACGAAATTAACATGTTCATGAATTAATTAAAGAAAGAAAAACGAATAGAAAATGTATCGAAAAATTTAATCGGGATCACTTTGGAATGGTTTTACGACCAATAGAAAAATAATAAAACTGAAATTCGGCTTGGCATACTTTTTTTTTTTAATAACATCTCGATAGCGCAACTGCAACTGATAAGGAGAAGAACGGATCTGAAAATCACAATTTTTGAAAAAGTTACCGCGGACCTGGAACGCAAAGGGTAACTGAAGGAACACGGGTGGGGTTTAGTCAGTAAGAGTCTGACACGCCCTCGCACTCTACCCAGAGCGGGCGAATTGATCTGATGATTTCCTATCTTCAACAAAATAGGTACCTACCGAGCGCTTTTCGCGGTAAGTAGGTACTGTGGTTATACATTTGTGCAGTAAAGCGTGGCGTGACTACTTAGACACAAATGACAACACACCTCGGTCCGATGAACTACTAATGTTACTAAATTTACTATTCTGCAATCATTTTATCTTGCTGAAACATGAAATCAGTTTGGAAACCAATCTAAACCAAAATTGATCTCGAATGAATATCTGCCGTGGCTTAAAATACTACTAATAAAAAACATTTTTACAAAAATAGAACCGACTTTCAAATAAAAAACTTTTTTACAAAAAAATAGAACCGACTTCCAAAAAAAGTGCAAAATAACTTTAATTTCGGAAGTCGGTGTTCCTGTTTTGTGTCTTCGTTTTTTGACACCGACTTCCGAAATTAAAGTTATTTTGCACTTTTTTTGGAAGTCGGTTCTATTTTTTTGTAAAAAAGTTTTTTATTTTTCACTTTTTAGTTGTGGTTCCCCGTTAAACTGTGTTAACAATTCATAGACATACGATAGCAGCAATCGCGGTTGATTTGCTGTCAATTTTTGAAGAGTTCCGTTGTCTGTCTCCGAAACCCATCATCAGATCTTTTTGAAATTTAAATGGGACCATTTCGGAATAAACCCCTTTCGAACAAAAAAATAATTTTGCAAATCCGTCACTATATGACGGAGTTATGCCCGAACATACATAAAAAAAAAAAAAAAAAAAAATACAAACATCCGAATTGATAACCTCCTCCTTTTTCGAAGTCGGTTAAAAAAAAAGAAAAGTTCTATTTTTAACCGACTTCCAAAAGGAGGAGGTTCTCAATTCGTCTGTATGTTTTTTTTTTTGCATGTATGTTACAAGATATCTCCGCCATTTGTGAATCGATTTTGATGATTCTTTTTTTGTTTGGTAGGTCATACTTCAGAGGTGGCTCCATATAAATTTTATCGAATTCGATTCAGCGCTTTAAAAAAAAATCAACATAAACAAAAAATATGTATACACAGATGACGTTTTGGTTGTCTACAAATGTTCAAATTCTATGTTATCCAGTCGGACATAACTTAAATATTTACTTTTATTTCTGGTGTACAACAACAATAATAAAAAAAAGAAAAACTAAAAATTGAAAATAAAAAACTTTATTTAAAAAATACAACCGACTTCTAATTGCAAAATAACTTTAATTTCGGAAGTCGGTGTCAAATAACGAAGAAACAAAAAAATATATGTATACACCGACTTCCGAAATTACAGTTATTTTGCAATTTTTTGAAATCGGTTGTATTTTTTGAAAAAAGTTATTTTTAACCGACTTCGAAAAAGGAGGAGGTTATCAATTCGGATGTTTGTATTTTTTTTTTTTTTTATGTATGTTCGGGCATAACTCCGTCATATAGTGACGGATTTGCAAAATTATTTTTTTTTTCGAAAGGGGTTTATTCAGAAATGGTCCCATTTAAATTTCAAAAAGATCTGATGATGGGTTTCGGAGACAGACAACGGAACTCTTCAAAAATTGACAGCAAATCAACCGCGATTGCTGCTATCGTCTGTCTATGAATTGTTAACACAGTTTAATGGGGAACCACAACTAAAAAGTGAAAAATAAAAAACTCACAAAACAACAAAACACCAAAAACAGGAACACCAACTTCCGAAATTAAAGTTATTTTGCACTTTTTTGGAAGTCGGTTCTATTTTTTTGTAAAAAAGTTTTTTTTGTAGAAAAGTTTTAATTTTTTTTTTTAGTTGTGGTTCCCTTCCCCATGAAATTGTGTAAACATAGACATACGATCGCAGCACAATCGCGAGTCATTTGCTGTTAGTTATTGAAGAGTTCCATTCTTGGTGGTCTTGTGTATTATATACTAAACCTTCCTTGAAAAATACGCGTTTAATTAAAGAAAACCTCATTCAAATCAACATACATTACATACATGCGCGGATCGAATACAGAACCTCCTTTTTGAAGTCGGTTAAAAATCGTCGTGTTCTCATTTGGAAACGATTTTAACGGTCATATTCAAGCATAGGTAGATACACCAATTAGAAAAAATAAAAATCAAATGTCGTAACTGATTTTTTTTAAACAACTACCTAACACCATTCTATAGAACTAGAGTTCTAATAAAATCGCACTGAAATCGGTCCATCAGTTTGGGGGCTTTTTTTTTTTTTTAGTGGGGTGGGAAACCATCTAATGACATCTCCCGCTCTAGGTGGAGCGGGAGGGCGTGTCAGACTCTTACTGACTGAAACCCACCCCTGTTCTTTCCCTGCCTGAGTGCCCAGGGGAGCTTTAACTCTGTTACGAATTTATCCGCTACCCCTAGGCATATCAGTTTGGGAGCTATCGATTATCGATGTCAAATACAGACATGCGAACAGACACAACGACACAGACGTCAGTACGCTGTGGTTAAAAATAAAGCAATATGTACCAAACAATGAACCGACCAAAATAATAATTTTGGATAAAAATAAAAAATAAATTATTAAATAGAAATTATGTATCTCAATAATTGTTTGGTATGCCAAAACTACCAAAATGTGAGCTGGCAGGCCAATTCAGATTTTAAGAGCTAATGCTCTTAAAATCTGAATTGGCCTGCCAGCTTAGCTTAGCTACTACAGTACAAGGCCTTGGTTTCATCCTATAACTCGACAAAGTTAGGCCTCCCAAAGATGTGACTCAGGCTGGCTGGACCAATCTTCAAAATTGCTCGCATTTAACTAGGTCAATATGGCACTTTACGTGACGGCTAAACATCCTAATTTCAGAATTTGTGACGCTACAGAATCTTCGATAATCGATCGAAAACCACTTTTCGCTGGTCTCTCAATCTCGATAATGGAAGTGATATTGACGACTTTTTGCATATAAGGGGCATCACATAAATTTGTGACAGGCATCGAGCTAAAATTTTTGTGATACGTACAGCGGTTTAGTAGAAAAATACAAAAATCAGTGTCCAGCTTGAATTTACGTATAAAATTTCTGGCTGGCACTTCCGAATCTCAATAACGGGTGCGTTTTGGAATATGGTTCCTTTACTAACATTTAGTGACGCAATGTGTAATAACGTTTGATTTATGGCGTCCCATGTAAGGGTTTACGAGAAATCAATGAAAACTTAATGTCCAGCCAGCTGTGTTTAAGCTGGTTGGACACATGTATCTCCGCTGCCTGATGATCTACGGCCTTCAAAATATTTTCAAAAATTTGTGACGGGGACGATAATGATAACCTGAATTTGTGACGGAGAAACTTTGCGTAGTTTCAAAGATATTGATCATTTAATTTTTTTTATTTTTTTTTTTAATTTATTGATAATTTTTACATAAATAATTGATTTCTTTTTAATCCACCGTGGAATGTTTTTTTTCTCGTCTATCCCATAGTGTGGGGTGTCGTTGGATAGGCCATTCAAAAACATTATGGGTCTGTAAAAACTATTTTTCGATTCAGGGATCCGTTTACTTTAAACTGAAAATTTTTGATAGAGTCAAGTGCCCCCCTGCCAGCTAAATGGTTGCTTTTGGATATGTGAAAAATATGTATATATAACGAAATTAAAAATTACTTAACTAACAGAGCTAACTTAGCCATGATAGTTTGCCTTCAAAGTTCGTTATATATACTACCCTACCATCACGTTTTTTTACAGATTTTTTAAACCAAACGCTCGACTCGAACAAAAGTATCACTTTAAAGTTTAATCCGTCAGGCCCCTCGCGTCTCCTTAAGGAGACGCGACAATAGGTTTTTGATTGTGTCTGCTAATGAGGGGCTTGACTTATTTCGCAAACGAATCAATCAATCATTCTGCCTAGCCTTTTCCCAACTATCTTGGGGTCGGCTTCCAGTCTAACCGGATGCAGCTGAATAAAAGTATTTTACATGGAGCGACTGCTTATCTGACCTCCACAACCCAGTTACTGGGTAATACGATACCCCTTGGTAAGACTGGATGTCAGACTTCCGGTCTTCTGACGACCCGTAACGACTGTCAAAAATCCTCGATTTACGGCTGTAAATCGAGGATTTTTGACAGTCGTTACGAAAGCACGTTAAAGCCGTTGGTCCCGGCTGGGACCAACGGCTTTAACGTGCTTTCCGAGGCACGGAGGTATCTCGGTATGGAAAGATGGTTACGCATCCATGGACCAACAAGCGTAGCTTAACCTGATGGATCGACCCATGCGGCTGTTATTACTTTAGCCACGAGCGAACGAATCACTGAATCGAAAATAGTCATAATTTACCTTTAAAAAAATCTTTATCAATATTTTACTATATCGTTTTTGTTGCGTGATTAATATATACATATAGGTACCTACCCAAATTGCAGCTTTCTAGTACTATCAGTCTCTACGCTATGCCTCGGGCTCGGGTTAGAATTACGGAACCCTAAAAACTAAACTGTAAGTCCTTTCAAATGGTACCTAACTTTTTTATTTTGTACTGACTTACAAAATAAAAAGTCAAATTTTTTGTTGTCTTTGACGGGCGTTGTGTGTGCGTCATCGAGACCTAGCATTACTTCTGCGTCACACGAACAAGAAGTCATCTTATAAAGGTTCCGTTTTAGAACGGTTTTCTAAAACGGAACCTTTTACCTTGGTATACGAAAAATTACAGATTTCAAAATCCTGAATATTGTTCAGATTAGTTACGCATACTACATATTTTCACATACGGGGTGTATGTGAAAATAAAATAAAACCTTAAGACAATATTACGATTATAATCGAAAGAGCACACGGGTGTGTGGCGCATTATTATGGTTTAATTATGAATATCGTTAGAAAACATAAGTCGTGGAGTTATAAGTGAATATAAGCCATTCAGTTAATCAGACAGTGGTGGCGTAAGATCAACATTGTGGGAGCGAGCCCGCGGGCTGCGAGCACTCTCGGAGACAACTAGATTACACCTCACTTAATAATTAATTTGTGTAAAGAGTTGAACGTCTATCGTACAATAGAAGATTGCGAACCACCCTTCGCTCGTTGTCTTTTCGTTTACTCAGCCGCCGTTCTTCGTACAATATTTACACAGCGAGCTTTTATTCAGCAAACCTACCGGAAAGATGTCTGAAGTCAAACCAAGGTTGCATAATACCTTTTTCTAGTAGAAGGCAGGATCCCGGCATTTATTATGTCTGAATGTGAGAAACCATCAATTTTATCCAAAAGTAGTAGTAGTAGTAGTAGATAACTTTTGAAAAGCGATATAGCGTGCGGTGCACCCGCATCTCCTACGAACGAAACGTCTGACTGGCAAAAAAAAAGCCAAGCAGCGCAAAGTAATCAAAAGGGCCTGCAGTCTCGACATTGATAGCGAAACTTACGTTGGCTACTGATCGCTAAATTACTAGCCGTTAAAAAACTCCCTCATTGTGAGGAAAATTTGAGATCATAACCAGAAAAAAATATTGATTTTGTTGAAATATGTACAGAGACGGCGAAAAAACTTGCAAGCACTAGTTTTCGTGAAAACTTATGATTTATTTAAATTTTTATGGGTAACTGTTACCGTTAGTAACAATTGTAAAGTTTGCCTCCTTGCAACATTAATTTCTTAGCGAACGAATTCGGTCGTTATGCGATCTTTAATGTCGAGACTGCAGGCTGACTCTATCATATTACAGGAATTTTCGATCTAGTAGCGTAGCCAACCAGCGTAGCACCGCGTAGCATGACGTAGCACGGCGTAGGCTAAAAAATTTAAATTTATTTCTAAATAATCATCATCATCATCAGCCTTTTAATGTCCCCACTGCTGGGGCACAGGCCTCCTCTCTGTGAGAGGGTGTGGGCCGTAATCCACAACGCGGGCCCAGTGCGGGTTGGTGGATGTCACATGTCTTCGAATTTTTGGTTCTAGGACATGCTGGTTTCCTCACGATGTTTTCCTTCACCGTTTTGAGAGCAGTGGTGATAAAATAATTTACACAAAGTAAAGCGCCTGTCGGGGTTTGAACTCACAACTTACAACTTGTAAGTCGCGGCCGATACCACTGTGCCACCACTGCTCAAATAATAAAAATAAAAAACAATTTATCAATATTTCTAAATTGATTATTTAGAAATATTGTTAATGTTACATGGTTATTATTAAAATAATCATTTGTTTTCATAACTGAACTTTACCCAGCTCACTGCATCAGTTAATGCTACAAACAAAAAAGTCGAATTCAATTCAGAAACAAAGCAGTAGGTAGGAGCGGCCGCTCGATTTTGAGCAAGTGTTGTGATGCCTAAACAAAAGCGTTTTAATAATGCAATTTCCAATTGCCGCTGCGCAAATAACAGGGGCACCACAAACCGAGTGTATTGCCTCAACAACTCACACTTTTGTTGTATCTACAATGTACTCCTCCACACAACCACGACTGCTAAATTATAAAAGGTTTCGGATGTTCTTATAAAGAGGTTCTGTACGAAATATTATTTATTTGCCCAACCTTACAAACTTAGGTACCTAAGTCTTGTTTATTACTTCATTTCCAATCCTGAAAATGTATAGGCATGTCTGAGTGTAGGTAAGTACATATTCGTAAATTTTTCGTTCAATAGAGCAAGATAAACGAACCGAAATATACGAACCATAACGTTCGATCATCGTACGTGTGGATGTACCCCTACCATGTCCTTTATTTTTAACCGACTTATTTATAATATAGTTAGTACATTGCAGATGTCTACTAGACATGGGCCAAAATCATCCCAATATGATATTGAGAGCTCAAGGTAAATTATGTAAGCTTTAACTGTTTCCAACAGCCTGTACCTGCCTCCTCAACCTCCAACCTATGTCACAATACTCTAGCTGTTTATAAGCTGGCTTAAGTCCAAAGAGAACCATATTAAATATTTTAGACAAATTTAGAAGTATAAAGATAGGAAAACTGTTTCATTAAAAAAAAAACAATTGAAATTAACATGACGCTTTATTTTTACGCTAATCAATTTGTAAGCACCATTGTTCAGGAAAACAATTGCTACTCCTGCATGTCTATGGCTTCGTTGAAAAAAGTTTGAATATGAAAACAATTTATCCTTCAACAAATGAAACCTGGCCAATGATAAATGAAAACAACAGCTTCGCTTAAAGAATAACTTTGGTTGATTACTCAAGTTGTAAGTTACGCAAATCGGAAAAACTCTGTTATCCGGGAAAAAGCCGTAAAAGTGACCCTCATTAGCCGTATTGTTGTGCTTTTATCGTTCCCTTCGCTCCGGCTGGGGCAGCATAAATAAATAAAATTTAATTAACTCAGATTAATTTTCGCGGCGCCCGTCTCACCGCGTCGGGCGTCCCTTTTTATTTGCCCTGAGGCAGAATTCTACTCGGTTGAAAACTCTACCCGCCCGCGGTGATTTACTATGGATTCCTTAATAAAAAGTTTACACTAAAGCAAATTTCACATGTAGACCGTTGCTCTCTCAGCCAGACAAGCCATACAAGTCATTTAAATTACTTATTTATATTACGTACTGATCTTTTAACTTGTTTACACATCGGGCTTCATTTTGCCAATTATGAAGAAAAATTAATGAACTTCGACAAGTCGTCAAAAATGTATATTACTGAAACATTAAAATTGCAGATCGATGTAAGCTATGAGAAAATACAACTCTTACCAATCACCAGCGGTTAACTAATTGAGGTAGAAGTTAAAACACTTATTTATGTTAATTTCAATTAAATAGGTGTTAACGAATTGAAACCTACCTATAATTAGTCATCAAATCAATCAAACAATCAACTCAGCTTATCGCAGTCCACTGCTGGACATAGGCCTCTCCCAGGCTGCGCCACAACACCCTGTCCTCCGCCTTTCGCATCCAGACTATCCCAGCCACCTTCTTAAGGTCATCGGTCCATCTAGCTGGGGGGCGTCCCACACTACGCTTGCCGATACGCGCAAATAATATATTTATAATTAGTTTTTTTTTTTGTGGGATGGGAAATCATCCAATGACTTCTCCCGCTCTGGGTGGAGCGGGAGGGCGTGTCAGACTCTTACTGACTAAAACCCACCCCTGTTCCTTCCCTGCCTGAGTGCCCAGGGCTGCGGTAACTCATTTTCAGAATTTATCCGCTACCCCTAGGCATATATATATAATTAGTTAAGTTACGACTTATATTATTACCAAGCCTTGATGAGAATTCAAGCTAAAAATGTCGTATTTAAATATTTTCCTCCAGTAGATAACTTATGTTTAATGAGTTATATTATCCGTGTCATGCCTACATATGTACGTACAAAATGTCGAGCCAACACTTGATGATGAATTTCATTAGACCTTCGAAAGTTAAGAAGTACAGAATGTCATTTGGATTTGCGCAGTCCGTGGCCGGATAAGATGAGTGTGTGTGTCAACAGAGCCGGCTGCGGGCTGGGTGGCGCGCTGTCGAGTGGTCGAGTGGTCCGCACACACGCCGCAACACCGGTAGCCGGTGCCCGGCGGCCCACAAACATATCCCGACTTACTTTTAACATCACAAATTCTATTGAGAGCACTCGGTATTCTAGTAGCTCATAATACAGACGCTCGGCTAATCGTCACTGCAGCAGTAGGTAATGCTTAGAACCAAACTACTGAAAATTAGTATGTGTAGGTACCCCACGACTAAGATCGACGGTGCAGATGGTTCAGATATAGGAAGATTTATAGATGACCACTAACTTCTGCCAGCGACTTCGCCCGCGTGGAATTAGTTCTTCCCCTACTGTAAATTATAGCCTATTATGCTATTCCAGATTAGGTATATATAATGTATCTCAGTGCCAAATTTCATCCAGATCCGTTCAACTGTTCTGGCGTGATTGAGTAACAAACATCCATCCAAAGTTTCGTATTTATAATATTATCAAAATTATAATATTATATAGTAGGAAGTAGGATAACAAAAATTAACAGAGTCGCAAAAACCGAAGTCTCTGCACCAAGAATTGCGTCATAGCAGTCTTGGTTCTAGGAATAAGATATTCAGTTATTGACGCGATTCCTATAACGGCCGACCACCCACATGGTGTGCCAGAAGATGTCACGTCACTGTTGACTCGGCCCTTCGCTACTACTAAACGTTACGCCCCGGTAATCTCGTCACTCTTCGTCACATACCAGCCCACGGGCACCCAAATACAGATTTTTTTGGTCCGGGAAAGGATTAGGCCAAGAGTCTATTTACTTGATATTTTTTTTTATCATTGTGATGTAATAAGTGACGTCAAATCTTAGGTTAATTTAGGCACGTGTTTAGAAAAACGTGATGAATTGTTAAAAGAAACCTTTCATCATTTATTTCGTTTGAAGTTGAAGGTTTTCAACTCTACCTTACCCTTTCTGGAACGCAGGCGTGATGTTAGTTGATGGTGGATTGTGATAAGTTTAAATTCAAGTCGCAATATCATCTCAGCGACAAACAATCTCAAAAGCTTGTCAAAATGTTGAGAAATGGGCGATGTTGAAATAAGAGGTGGTAAATTATGTGACAGATTGCGACTGAGATGCGAATCTATCTTCTATCTATACTATCTTTAAACTAATATTATAAAGCTGAAGAGTTTTGTTTGTTTGTTTCGTTGAACACGATAATCTCAGGAACTATCTGGATCAAATTGTAAAATTATTTTTGTGTTGAATAGTAAATTTATCGAGGAAGGCCATAGGCTATATAACATCACGCTGCGACCAAAAGGAGCGGAGCATCAATGAAAAATGTGGCAAAAACGGGAAAAAAATATTCCTTTTGAGAGCTTTCGTTGCGTGCGCTGCGTAAACGGTTAAAGTTACGCAAAAATTATGTAAAACAGAATTGTTCCCTTTAAGAGTCCGTACACGAAATTTTGCCGATTTCGCTGATTTAGGTACGTGATTTTACAGTTAAAATAAAGTATTTCTATAAGTTTTTGCTGTAAGTGGTTTAGAATATCACATTATTACGAATCGTTTTGACGTCTAAACGGTATGATAAAATTAGAATGTACTGTTGCAAAAGTCATCTATATAATCACTTTATACCACCTTCACATAAAAATTTTGAGTAAAAAATGTTTAACTTAGTCAAATTTTAAAACAGAAAAAAATAAACTTCAGTTCACCATCAATCCATTTCTTGAGAAAAAAAATAAAAATTACAAAAATTTGGCAATAAAAAATCTTTAAAACAACCAAAATCTCGACTTATAATACGCAACGTAAGCTTCGACTCTAGCTCATTCATTAGATCATAAATCACATCTGTAAAATCACGTAAATCAGTGAAATCGACCAAAATTTCATGTACCGCCTCTTAAAAGTTCTAAAAAAAATCCGCGACAGCATGTCTATTTTTTAAGGTTAACTCACTGTAATCTTTTCTATGGTAATAAAATTTTATTTATTTATTATATTCTAAAATTATGCATTATTAGCGAAGCTGTTTCCAAATAAATACGTTATTCATCATAAAAGTGAGCCTACAAGAATGGTGCAATAGTTCGCTAGTGCCCATCTTCAAGAATAAAGGGGATGTACAGGACTGCAACAACTATCGAGGAATAAAGCTCATGTCACATACTATGAAAATATGGGAGAAAGTGATAGAGAAAAGATTGCGAGAGGAGAGTGAGATTACCCCGAACCAGTTTGGATTTATGCGAGGTCGAGGGACAATGGACGCCACCTTCGCTCTCCGTCAATTGTGCGAGAAGTACAGACGGGTGCACAAGAACTTGCACATGGTGTTCATTGATCTTGAGAAAGCGTATGACAGGGTACCTCGGGATGTGCTGTGGTGGGCCTTGAAAGAGAAAGGTTTGCCTGGGAAGTATGTTGAGTTGATTCGTGCTATGTATAGACAATCTAGTACCTACGTCCGGTCGATTGCTGGCAGCACCGATGAGTTCAGTGTGGCTGTTGGCTAACAAAAAAAAAAAAAAAAAAATCAAGGGTCGGCTTTTTCCTTACCTCTTCCTGTTGATTATGGACGTTCTTACGTCGGAAATACAGGAGGAGACACCCTGGTGCATGCTGTTTGCCGACGACATTGTTCTGGTCGGTGAAGATGGACCTGAGATCCAGAGCAGATTGGAGAAATGGCAACAGAAACTGGAGAAAGTTGGCTTGAAAATCAGCAGAACCAAAACTGAATACATGTTCTGCGATTTCGGCGGTCTCTCCAGTTCTGAAGCTGTAGTGCTAGATGGCGCGCTTCTCCCAGTCTGCTTCGATTTTCGGTATCTCGGTTCACTCGTGCAAAGCGATGGCGAAATAGATCGGACTGTTAAGCACAGAATTAACACTGGATGGATGAAATGGCGGCAGGTCACCGGGACTATCTGTGACGCCCGCATTCCCCTAAAACTTAAGAGGAAGATTTATAAAACAATGGTCAGACCTGCTGTCTTGTATGGTTCAGAATGTTGGGCCACAAAAGGGATGAATGAAAAGCAATTGCATGCAGCTGAGATGAGAATGCTAAGAGCGATGTGTGGTGTTACGCGCATGGATAGAATTAGGAATGAGTATATAAGAGGAAGTCTGAAAATGGCACCGCTGACTGAAAAGTTGTGTGGAAATCGGTTGTCGTGGTATGGGCATGTGATGCGGAGGAATGAAGAAAATGTGAGGAAAGTCTTGTGTATGGATGTGGATGGCTATAAGAGTAGGGGAAGGCTAAAGAAACGATGGTTGGACTGTGTGAAAGAGGATATGGGTAAAAAGCGGGTGACTACAGAGATGACGACTAATAGAGGAGTATGGAAGAAAAAGACATGTTGCGCCGATCCCAAATAAATTGGGATAAGGGCAGAAGAATTATGATTCTTCTTTTATCATAGTTTGCACAAGCACAAGTAACTAGTACCAAATATTTAGGCGTAACTCTAGACAATAACCTTTCGTTCACACTTTACATTGAGCGCCCCCAAAATAGAATGTGGTCCCATATAAATTTTATCGAAATTGATTCAGCACTTTTTGAAAAAATCAAGATAAACAAAAATTATGTATACACAGATGACGTTTTGGTTTTCTCCAATTATGTTCAAATTCCATGTCATTGGGGTTATCCATTCGGGCATAACTTTATTATTTATAGATAGTTTTAGTTCGTGGGTACCTACAACAACAAAAAAGTGAAAAAATAAAAAACTTTTTTAGAAAAAATACAACCGACTTCTAAAAATTGCAAAATAATTTTAATTTCGGAAGTCAGTGTCAAATAACGAAGAAACAAAATACAAATATTATATTTTGCGATTTTTAGAAGTCGGTTGTATTTCGAAAAGTTTTTTATACTCACCAACTTGATCGAAATGAAGAAGTCATAGTGGAAAGAACAGATCTAGCTCGATCACAATCTATGTTTTTTAGATGGTGAATTTATTCCAAGTTTAATGAACAATCCGAAATCTTCTAAATAAATAAAAATGAATGGCTAAAATTGTCAAGCGCAAAACTCGAGAACGGCTTGACCAATCTGGATGACTTTTCTTTTTAAATTGTTCGTTGAAGTATCAGGAAGGTCCCTAAGAAGAGAAAAATTGGAAATTATACGTGGGTGAAACCGCGGGGCTCAGCTAGTTATAAAGAAAAGAAAGAAAGAAAAATAATTTATTCACTCATCAATTTATGTCACTGCTATTTGATAATCCCTTGGTCTATAGAATAAAGGAAAAAAAATTTACGTAATCTACTAAATGTTCCAATTCCTTTCATAAAACACAAAAGTCGGTTTATCTACTATAAAGGAGAATTCGTTGATCTGAAAATAGAAAGAAAGGAGAGTGTAAAACACGCGTAGTTACCTGTACCAGTGAAAAAACGTATTTCTCCTTATTACTTAACATTTTAACGTGAAACCCTACACAAGAAAGGAAAGAAAATACGGTTTTCTGTTGGTATTACGAACTAAGTAGATTTCCTATTTAACTTTGTTTGGAGGAAAATAGTGAAACAATGGAACCTTTCACAGTTCCGTCATCTGATATCAGCTTATTGTACGTTCGCCAAAAAATGGGAACACGACCGACCGACGCGCGACGGAAGAAAATCGATAGGAGCATGAAATTTATTTTAAGAACATTTATGCTTCGTTGATTTTCTTCAACTGAGAGACTGTCTGCTTTATGCAGATGTACTAAATGTTTTTGAATAAATAACATCAGAACTGGGAGTTTTTGGCGGGACTTATTTTTCGAGTGAAGTTTAGTGGCTGTTTTATTTATTCGCAAATTGATTCCTAGTGGGTATAAAATTGTTGTAGTTTTGTGTCTCAAGTGTCTACGCAATTGAACAATTATGGTATCATTGAAACAGGCGTGACTACAACAGCGAAGCTTACCGAGAACGCTGACTCGATATTTGCTGCTAAATACTGCAAAAACCGCTCCGCATTCTAATGGAAAACAAAGTGACTGTATTCTGTAAATAAAAACCAAATACCTACTTTCTATACTTGACACTGGCTAAATGCACAAACCGTGCGAAGTCAAAAGAAAAAAAAAAGATATTTTTTTCCGAATAGCAAACAACGAGAGAGCTCTAGCCGTTAATTTGAATAAAGATAAATCTAGTCGATTCGTTACTAAAAATTAAATTGTCACCAAAAAAATACCAACTTTACCTAGGTTATTATGAATTTTTGGTGAAGTTTCGGATTCAAAGGTTTTCCATATTTCCACGTATAACTTAGAAACAGTTCGCGTACAAAATAAAGAAGTTAAAGCCATACCTCAACCCTCTCCTCTTTCAAATCGACGCGCAACGCGAGCTGTTCTCTCAGAACAACATCGGGGTAGTGCGTCTTGTCGAAGGTGCTCTCGAGCTGTTCCAGCTGCTCCTCCGTGAAGATGGTGCGGTGGCGGCGCTTGCGCTTGGGGGGCGGGCCTGCGAGCCCGGCCAGCGCAGCCGCCGCGTACCCGCCGTAGAGGCCCGCGTAGCCGCCCGCGCCTGACACCGCGCTGCCCACGCCACTCACACCTGCACGTAAACAAATAGTTGTACGTGATCAAACAATGTATTTGACACATTGATCCTGGCGAAAACCAGGACAAATAATAGCATGGTGTGAAAAGCGGTTGTCATGTTATGGGCATGAGATGAGGAAAATGTGTTGTATGGAAAGTCCAACGCATGGACTACGTATTACGTAACATTGACATGAATTACGTAAAAAAAAAAAATTTCATTTTCCAGATTGTTTAGAATGGCGTTAGAATTTAACTACTCTTACAATTCTGTCTCTGTGTGTTTCTAGTTGCTCATTGAGTAGTAAAAAAGTATAAATCCTAATTATAATTCAGAAAACCATTTTTATTTTTAAAAAGGATATGTTTATTTGTCTAAGGCTTGGAAAAATTCAAGTGAATCGTAAAAACCCAGGAAAACTTGTGTGTTTCTTGAAAATGGTTACTGTGCCTAGGAACTTAAGGTTCTACACCTATTATTCACATTTACAAATTTTAAAAAGAAATCTGAACTTAAAAATGGGATGCATCACCACTTATCAGTCTTAATACGCGTTCGAGTAGGCGGTGCGTGAAGATCTGAGCTTATAACCCCATAAGCACCCCCGGCCCGCGAACCAAAGCGAACCGTTCAAAATATTAGCGCCAAGAATAAAAATTGAATATTTCCATACTGTGCCGGAAACGCGAGAGGCATGAAGCATTACACTGTATTATTTCTTAAAGGAATATAAAAGCTTTTAAAGCCGGCGGCACGTTGCTAAGGCGCTCTCGGCAGTATTCCACACGCGCCACCGCAGCACCTCCGCCTTCTTAAGCCCTATCGATTTTGAATACAATAAAATCCTGCGGTACGCGAAAATGTACGTATGTTGTGATTATTGAGATATAGCAGTCTGGTCTGTTGTGATGAGAACAATATTAGAAGGCGATTATTCACTTATTGGTTTGAGTCATCGGTGTCACATTGCAAACTTTTAATAAAATTAAAACCAACGCTTCCAATTCCAACATTTCTGCTTATAAATTACTTTGATGGACGCCAAATCGTTCCAACTGACATGATACGAGCAATTAATGTTTTGACCCCTAATTGTAAATTAATTTGAGAATCACCCTCAAAGAGGGTTCTCGAAGGGAGCAATTCAAATTAATTGTAATGCCAAAGTACCTACTTAATAGAATTAACAAACAAAAGTTTAGGGGTAAATGACGTGTTCAATGGTTTCCTGAATTGCTGAATTGTGTCTTCATTAAGAGGAGGACGAAAAAAAGATTAGTACACTGAATGAAAGGTAGATATACCTTTAAAAAGTTATGGAATAATTTATTTTATAACAATCATCATCATTAATATAAATCATTAATTTATTTTATTCAATTTTATGTCAAATACCATAAACCTAATTATAAATGCGTAAATGAAAAAAAATTTAACCCGTAACCACGGATTTAACATTTTTCAATTTTTAGTTTGATTTACGTGCACGTGCACTCATTCGGAAAACCCGCTAAATTTGTTAGACCGAATATTGTTCCTAAAACTATCGCTGTTTACCCTTTCTATTTATTAAGTTAACGGCTAAATAAAAGCTATTTAAACTTTCAATAAGATTTAGATTCAGTTATTTGTAGGTAATAGATATTTAGTCTAAACATTGAAAATTACTTGCGAACTCAATAAAACAAAATAAAAGTCTGTTTTTGTTATGGCACGATTCACCGGACCCTAGGGATATTTTGAAATTTTAAAACTGTTCGCTTGAATAAGAGGAAAAAAGATTTTAATTGAGATAAGCCGTCTTCTCCCTCGATGCGGTTTGGCGTGTATCCGAGGGATCGCCCGAGGCTCACTCCGATGTCTTGCACTTAACCGCTAAAATACACAGACGGGTAGTCTCTTATGTTCATTAATAATACCGATAAAAAAATCGGTAAATTAAAAAAAAACATGGCAGCTAAAATCCAACCTACTTATGTATGTACCTACCTACTCAATTTGATTTGACCCTTTTCATCGCATAAGTTTTTGCTCGTATAAGTATTAAGTAGATTACATGACATTAGTTCAAAGGGACAAATGTTTCCTGACTATGTTACCTATTTAACTAGGTAGGCATTTAGATAACTTAAAACCTTCCAGTGAAAATCATACTTTTCTTACATTGGATTGATAATATAAACACGTATAACAACGAGTATTTTGTTATTCGTACATTTGACCACTAGAAACGTTTCATTACGTAGTGTCCGACTGAAACATGATTTTCAGCAGAAATCAAAACCAAATCCCTTAAGGCGCTATTAACGGCCAATGACCTTGAGTGGTTAGCTTGCTTGTTCTGTGCTGAGCTCACGTAATGCGTCGTATGTTCACCCAGTAATAGAACTCGCCCATCAAGGAGCGCTGTCAGAAATTAGTCGCATAATTAATTTATTACACATAGAACAACAAGTATTAAACTAAGACACTTAGACTTAATTATAAATAAATAAATGATCTTTAAAAAGGTGAAGGTTTCATAAAAATACGTTTTATAGTTTTTGCGTGATTCTCAATTTTTTATCCGCGTTAGACATAAGTTTACAAATTAATTACACTATGTTATAAAAATATAATTTCAAATATTCTCAGATCAAATTACGGCGGATGGATATTGTCTAGAGTAGGTAACATAATTTTTTTTCAAAGAAATAAGACTAGTCGTTTAGACGTGATGTTCAATTAAAACCATTAAAAGTCGTATAACTGTGACTTAATATTTGCGAGTCCAAATTAGCAATAGGTTTGTGTCTCGATCACGAGGTGAACTAATATTCGGCTCTACTTTCAGTGTATGCAGAAACTGATACTTATTAGTGGTAATATAAACAGCAATAAATTCAAAATTATATCTCGAATTAAGTTAGTTATTAATCCGACCTTTAACAAAAAAAAAGCTGGGCTGATTTTTCAGAAGTCTTTTTTTTCCGAAATATTTTTTTGCAGAATAAATCACACATTTTCTACACAAAATTTGTCAAAAGACCCCAAAAAAAATCTCAGTTTACAATTATCTGACTATTGGAAAATCGGCTCTTATTGTCATTAGACTAAACAAATGAATAGGTACAAATTCAATGGACAAAATCTCCTTCAAATTGCTAGTCAGTACTTTACCACCCTCATATCTTCTTTCTTCCTAGTAGGAAAATTTGATTTAAATCAGTGGTTAAACTAATTACAAGGTTATTTTTTTTATAAATAAGACCCAATAAATATAGCAAAATGTGGCGGCGGTTGGCCGCCATTATTTTCTGCACTAGTGCGAAATGCGCAACATTGCGAGCCCAAGTAAATGTGCTTACTGAAAAAAATTTCGACATGAAACTACACATTTTTTATAAGCATTTAAGACTTACACTGCCAGAGAGAGGAAGGCGAAGGATGTTAGTCGGATAAGATGTGTAAGGGATGAAACTGGAACGCTTCTATCGGAGGATGAAATGATTAAGGATAAATGGAAGGGCTATTTTGGAAGACTGATGAATGAGGAAAATACCCGGAGTGGTGTTGTAGAGAATAAATAAATTAATGAGGGGTTAGTGAGAATGGTCAGTGTGGATGATGTGATAATAGCAGTGAATGGAATGAAGAATGGTAAGGCAATTGGTCCAGACGGAATACCAATTGAGGTGTGGAAGTCATTACGGGTAGATAGATGTACGTTGTTAGCTTTGCTTATTGAAAAGCGGCTCAAAAAAGAGAGTGAAATCTCACAAAACCAGTTCGGTTTTATGCCTGGTCGGGGTACAACGGATGCCATTTTCACTATCCGCCAGCTGTGTGAAAAATAAAGAGCTGTGCATAAAAACTTGCACATGGTGTTCGTGGACCTCGAAAAGACCGGGTGCCTGGAGAGGTTTTGTGGTGGGCCCTTAACGAGAAAGGTGTGCCGGGGAAGTATGTGCTGTTGATCCGAGCGATGTACAGTCGATGCAGTACACAAGTCCGGTCTGCAGTGGGCACCACTGACAGCTTCAGTGTAGCAGTCGGTTTGCATCAGGAGTCGGCCCTCAGCCCTTACCTCTTCCTGAAGATATGGCCGCTCTGACGTCGGACATCCAGGAAGAGGCTCCCTGGTGTATGCTGTTTGCTGATGACATTGTGCTGGTTGCCGAAAGCGGCTAAGAGGTCTAGAGCATATTGGAGACGGATTATTGGATTGGTAGCAACGACTGGAGAGTGTTGGCCACAAATTGAGCAGAACCAAAACATAATATCTGTTCTGTGATTTCGGCGGTCTCTCTAGCCCTATGCCTGTAGCTCTCAACGGAAAGCCTATACCGATCTGCTCTGACTTTCGGTACCTCGGGTCGCTTGTTCAGGGGGATGGCGATATAGACCGAGACGTAACGCACTGGATTAACTCAGGATGGATGAAATGGCGACAGGTCATGTGTAGAGGAGCGATGAAAAACATGTAACTAATAGAGTTATGAATATAAATGTGGATGGATAGAGAGGGATGCCAAAGAAAAGACAAGAAAAAATTAATGAAGAAGGATGGATAGTGTGAGGAGTGATATGAAAGAAAAGGGAGTTAGTGATAGCGTGACGGCTGACAGGACTGAATGGAAGAAAAAACGTGTTGCGCCGACCCCAAGTAACATGGGATAAAGGCAGGAAGATTACTTAGACTTACACTGCATTCTGAAAATGAGCGTGTACCTATGCCAATAATAAATACTTAGAGCTCTATTGCATATAATATTTCGTTGCGACATCCATAGTCTGAAGTTAAATTAATTATGTCTAAGCACCTATTTGTAAATGTGGATTGTCAATTTAACTATCCCTCGTAATTTAAAAGGCTGTTCTACAGCCTTAACCTAATTCCCTGTCGGCCTAAGTCATAGGCACAAATTTAAAAAAAAAATCCTATCCTTAAAAATCTATACTACATGTATACTCGGTATATCTTTCTGTATTGTTCTATCATAATCTTTCTGCAATCGCCATTTATCCTCCTGGTTTGGTGATCTAAGATTCTAGGGCACGCCATTTGGCGTAGCACCTGCACTACGTCACAGATTGCTACGACGCACGCGAGTCCCTTTTAAACTATATACAACTTTTCAATCACATGAGCCACCCAGGATGGCTCGTTGATAAACCTCGAGTTTAGACTTCTGTATGTTAGTCAAAGACCAAGTCTGAGCGCCATACGTTGAGACCGGGAGATTACACAAAACTATACGTCCATGAGCTTATGTTTTATAAACAACGCAGGTCTTTGAATAAGATTAATTCATGGACCAGTAGCTCTTTCAGGCGTTTTTTCATTCGACGTGCGACTTATAATTTGTCTTGCCGCACCTGGAGAAGTTACTACTTGGCCGACTGAAGGTATTCTGCACATATTTTACTATCTTTCCGTCTTACTTTATACTGTTTGGTGCTTCGATAGCCATGAATTTGGTTTTCGACATTTATTCATCTTCACTGCTACCCGTCAAGCCCCTCATTAGCATTAAAAACCTATTGTCGCATCTCCTTAAGAGAAAAAGTCCGCAAATTGTTACTCCCGTTATATTTTTTCCAAAATGTAAAAAAAAAAATACAAAAATTTAGCCTTAGCCTTAAATAACAAAGTACTAAATAAATATTGGAGATAGAAATCCGGGCTTGGGGATTTTTTTATTTGAAATTTTATCCTCTTTAAGGATCTTTTTTCAAAAGATATTAATAGTTTTTGAGTTATTAACGAAAAACTAAATTCTTTTTGTTTAAAAATGACGTCATTCCGAATCTAATGAGCTTGATTTAATGAACTTGTTGACTGGACTACTTGCTCAGGAGGATGCTATTTGTCTAATTCTCCGGATATGCGATTTTCTCGTATTTTATTATGAGTTTTGTAAATGTGCTAAATTAGATTAATCGTCATGTAATTTTTATCTCGTCATCTTGTTGGGAAGATATTATATAGAATATAATGTTTCAGCAAGATACCCGATTGCTTAATGTTGATATGTTATCGGATGGGGGTAGAAAGGGTTCGTTTTTTTTAAA
Organism: Polia nebulosa; assembly: GCA_951329385.1. Classification (NCBI taxonomy): domain Eukaryota; kingdom Metazoa; phylum Arthropoda; class Insecta; order Lepidoptera; family Noctuidae; genus Polia; species Polia nebulosa. The sequence continues at coordinate 16,780,223 of OX589590.1, forward strand.
TGATTAGATCTTCCTAAATAAATGAATAATATGATGTACCTACTTATATAAATATACCTTAATTGATATATTTTTAACTATAACTAATAGTTTCAATAAATATTGTCGCGACCATTGAAACCGGTCACGATCACGGGGCAACATAAATTCTATGGCCGTGTCCTATTGTTGTGACTATTTTGAACCGTGTCACACTTAATTTCAAATCCTTTTGTTATATATTGTTAGTTAATTTACAAGATACACGAACAATACTGTCCAACTAATACGCGCAATAAGTAAAAGTAAACATAAACAATTACCGGTCTTACAGAAACACTATTGCAACCATGATGGTAACCTTAAATAAAAGCTAGTGATGAAAACGTCAAATAATAAAATGTACATATTATTAACGCAACTAAAGAATGAGCCATAGACAGAAAAAGCAATCACTACTTCTACAGCATTCATTAAAAAACTAAATTACGCGCGACATTAAAAAAAATAAGAAAGACTGCACTAACATCCAAAAAAAATATAAATCGTGAAAACATCACACAAATCTCACAAACCACGGCGCTTGACTTTTCTTTATATTTAACTAGCTGACGCGGCGAACTTCGTACCGCCTGAAAATCAATATAGGTAGTGTAAAATTTTATTAGTTGAGTTAATTACATTGAAATGAATGTAATTCACGAGGCAAAATCGAAATGATTTGCGTAGCATTGTACCACTACTTTTTGTTAAATTATTTGCTGATGGGATGCACGCACTTCCGGATGATCAGGAAACGCATAGCCTTGCTCTTCCGACGTTGAAATTTCTTCGTTGAAGCGTTCCAAGCACTGATAATATACTACTAGCGTAGATGCCTCATCCCATACAAAGAAACGGTACCGCCGCTACTACGGGCTTTCGAATTACACAAGCAACTTTTGTTCTTCGTTCGGGTCCGTCCCCTACACCTCGCTTGATGGAGTTAGCAGCGACGGCTTGCAAGTTGAATGAATTTACTTATAGTCTTACCAATAATTTCTCACACATTGAGGAATTATTTTATAGAGTTCTTGGCACTTCATAACAGTTTTACTGTAGGTATCAAAATGTGTCACTATACAAATTTTAAAGAAGAGAATGGATTAACTCTAAAACTACAAACAGCTCCATCTATTGGTACAAGAAATATAGATGTCTAAGGATTCGTTTCAATAATCATCTAAAATTGAAATAAGAGCGAATTATTCCACAATTTTATGATTATGGCAGTTTATTAAATAAAAAAATACAGTTTTTACCAGATTTTTTTTTTCTAAATATAAATATTACTTAAATTTCAATAAGAAATCGATGTATATTACGCCACCGATTGCAATTCATTTGAACCAAATTTTGTTTGTTCGTGATGAGACCCTGTGGTTCCAAGTGTAATAATGTGGCATCTCAGAGTAGAGCAAAGTTCGTGCAAACGGATCGCTTTGGCCAATCGAAACAAAACTGGTCAATGTGGTCGCTGGAGGTGGTTCAGCAAGTTGCGCAACATTTGATGCAAACGCTTTGACCATTCTTCAGATGCAACGCCAAATGTACAACAGTAGTGACCAACTTGATAGTGCGTGATTTCATCCGCGTTGGTATTAGAAATCTGAACGCCAATAACCACCATATAGCTCGCTACCTTTCGTGACATATTTGCCAATGTATTTGATGGATTTTACTGAATTGCAATATTCCACGTTGCAATACAATAATACTACAACTACACTACTACTACTTCACTTTTTTTTTTCTTTTTTTTTTTTTTTTTCTTTTTTTTTTTTTCTTCTACTTCTTCTTCTTCTGCTTCTTCTACTACTTTATATAATACTTTTTCTTTCTTTCTTTCTTTCAATGTGCTTTGAATGATTTTGAAAGTAGTGGCGAATACGAAACAATCCAAATGTTGTCGACCACGAAATCGTTTCCGTTCACCCTCTTTGAAATAACTTTTTGTTTCATACAAAATGTATGAGAAAATGAATTTGCTTCATTTCTTTATCGTAAATTTTTCGATTTTTTAATAGTTACGAGTATTCTGCTATTCGGGGTGGAGACGAATCCAACAAATCAAATATTAAAAAATGGTGTAACTAACCCGACTTTGTTTTATATATATAAGGTAAAGTCGGGTTAGTTACACCATTTATAACTAAAGAACGGCTAGACCGATTTTTATAATATTTGATTTGTTGGATTCGTCTCCACCCCGAATAGCAGAATACTCTGTATACCGGGTGTAAAAAGACATCACATAGCCGTCAACTACGCATACTGTACATCTAACAAAGTAACTTGGCGCAAAAATAATAATTTTTGATGTCTAAAAATATATACTTACCTAAAAATAAAACATTTTTTTATTACGCGCAACGTAACGCGAACCCAGGCAAGTGGAGTTAAGCCCCACCCCTTCGCTCTAAGCCACGTAGGTACTCGTCGGATACGTTTGATATTCACTGCGATTTTGTAACTGCAAATGCGTAATTTCGAAAAAAAAAAATCGAAAATTAAGGTAAAGTTTGTTTGGAAAAAAGTTTAATAATAACACTTGGAATTCATTTTCGTAAAAAAGTAAAAAAAATTGCGTCTTTGACCTTCAATATCTCCAGAACCAGTGGATTCCCAGGTACCTATGGTCTAGTGAAAAAATGATCCGTTTTATGGGTAGAATATGTGGCTTTCGGCTTCGGAAACTGTCTTTTTACATCCGATATAATATAGACTTAATTAATAATGTATTAAGGTTAAATGTTGATAATATTAATAAAATATTTAAAGAATAAAGTAATATCATTAAACGTGCATCTCTAATTGCAGCTAATAATCACCTGTGACCTGGACGCCTCCAAGGAAAAAGGGTCGAGTATAGTAAATTGATAATAAGGATTAAAAAAATATTCAAAACTGGCACATTTTTTTATCAGACATTTGAAGTTGAAACTGAAAAAGCTTGATTTGAGAAAAAGCGAAAATAAAATAAAAAAGAGAATCTCCTTTTTTTCGCCGGTTACAACAAAATAGCAAAAAAGAAATCAATTTTTCATCGTGTCCAGACTCTTACTGACTAAAACCCACCCCTGTTCCTTCCCTGCCCTGAGTGCCCAGGGGCGCGGTAACTCTGTTTCGAATTTATTTACAACCCCTGGGCAGACACTCTAGTGGTAGGGCAGACAAGACTACGTGGAGTCGGTTTTGCAGCGGCTCGTTTCTGTTTCACTAACTTTTGTAGCACGACATATTGACTTTTTATGACAATATTTTAATTTTCATTTAAAGGTTTAAAATGCTATTTTAGAGTAATGGCAATATGCCATAAAAAATATTCCAAATGAAATTCTGCCATCTTAAAAGTATGCCGTTGTAAACTCAGACTTGTAAACATTCGGCCAAACAATAATATATTAAATAATTTGTATGCCTTAGGTAAAAATATTCGTTTAAAGAAGATTATGGCAAGTGTGTTATGCCAAATACATTTCGGAGCAATAAGTTTCTGCCAGTTAAGGGGAACCAATTTTTATTTAAATAGATTTGTAAAATAAATATCATTCATCACTTTTTGCTTGGACGCCCACAAATTTATTTGTTTGAAACATTTTTTTCGCGAAAAATAAATGAAAGAATGACCCAGGTACGTTTAATCAAACTTTGGCTAATAATCAGAAATAAGCTAAAAGCCACAGTTATTGTAAGGTCTGTAACTGTAACTCTGGTTCTAAATTACTATTTTTTTAAATATATTTTACTTCTCTTCAGAGTTTTGTGATATGATCACAACCAATTATTACTATTTTCCGTTGCGACACCTTCAGGGCGCCTTCAAATTGAAACATGGATTTAGCGATATTTTTTAGATGCTCTCCCATTTCCTGTAGATACTTAGGCACCTACTTAATAACATCTAGGTAATTGATAGAAGTACTAAAGTGCGGCTTTAGAATTTTGATGAAGCCGCAGAAACAGTCCAAGCCTCTGCGTGGTGTACAATATTTGTTTGTCTTTGGGTGAGTGACCTTTCTAGTGCACACTATTCCACAACACTAACATCTAGATTTCCCTATGCCTGTTTATATATTTGTCTGCCAAACACACAAACACTGATAGGTCGCAATAGTAGCAATTTTTTTACCGTGTTTTCTTACGTCAGCGATGTTTTATCTTTTTTAGGGTTCCATACCCAAGGGGTAACAACTTTTACTAAGACGCCGCTGTCCGTCTGTTTGAGCCCCCTTTTATTTTTAATTAATTTTTATTATTTTTTGTTATAGCGGCAACAGAAATACATATGATGTGAAAATTTCATACAGCCCAAAAAAAAACGTTTCTAAAAACGTGTTTTTTTTTCAGTTTATGGTACGGAACCCTTCGTGTGCGAGTCCGACTCGCACTAGACCGGTTTTTTTTTTAAATAAAACTTTGCTCTATGAATTACTCCTGTATCGTGGGTGCGTTCACAAACATATAAACTCACATGCACAAACACCCAAACCCGGAACAACTATCTGTACTGTAGGCCATACAAATATTTGTTCCGTGCGGGAGTTAAATCCGCGACACACAGCGCAGCAGCTAACCTCTAGACCACTGCGCCAACCGTGCCGTCAAGTCGTTAAAAAGTGATGGGACAAATTTAAATGAACACTTTCTGAGGAAGCAAACTGGCCAAGTGTAGACGGAATATTCGTCCGTTTGTTCCGTCGCGTCGCGTCGGTACTCCGAAATTTGCTAAGCCCTTTTTTTAGAAAAAATTCAGAAAAAATATTTAAACTTCTAACATTGATCGGGTTTGAGTTAGACATAAACATTGCAACTGTCACTTTTCGTATCTGAACAGGCCAACTAATTGCCCCAACCAGAACGCCGCAAAGGGATAATCCCACCCTCAGCAACCACCAGTATGCAGTTGTTGCTAACCCGTAGGCCAACCCGCAGAGATAAAATCGCTTGCGCGTATCACGGAATGGAAGTCGTCATGGCAAACCTAGCCGACGCACTACATTGACCAGGCAGTCCCGAGGTGTTGTTCTGAATCTGTTTTGTTTTGTATTACTATACAAAACAAGGCAACAATGCTCTGTGCGTACCCGCCCCGGTTCCGCACGCGTGCAAATTAAATACACAAACCTTCCTCATTTGTCGTTCTTTCTATTAATAAAAACCGCATCAAAATCCGTTACGTGGCTTAGGAGGAGTTAGCAGAGAAACAGACAGACGCGAGTTTGTTTTATACCATGGAGAGATCTGAGCCACAGACTTCCCGAGTAAAATGAATAAATAAATAGTCCTGGCGATACTTACTCAAACTTTAAACCAATACTCTTCATACGCACTTGACATACTTAACATAGTAAACTTCTAACATTTTGCAGTGATATAACAAGGGTGGATGATATGCACTGATTTTTTGAGTAATAAACGTGGATAATTTATAAGGGTAGAGGGAGATTAGTAAATTGTAATTTAATATAAATATTAAAAATAAATTGTAAAAAAAAATTGTAAATTATTATAAATAAATTGTAATTGAAGTAATTGATAAATTGTGTGGAAGATGTAGAGGAAGAAAGGTAGATTGTGTGGAAGAAAGGTTTTTTTTTTTTTTTTTTTGGGGGGTGGGAAATCATCCTATGACTTCTTCCGCTCTAGGGTGGAGCGGAAGGGTGTGTCAGACTCTTACTGACTAAAACCCACCCCTGTTCCTCCCTGCCTCGAGTGCCCGGGGGCGAGGTAACTCTTTCGAATTTATCCTCCACCCCCGGGCAGGCACCGGCCTTGGCAGGCCCCTACACTTTGCTGACAACTCTTTGAGGCGCGCGTGGAACACTACGCGCCGTCGACTCTCGGGCCTGGTGCTGATCGGGCGGCGAGTTACCCACTACTCGCCGTCCGCAGGCCCGGGTCTACGGTGGCCGGAGATCGTCTCGCGGCCCCTGGCGTCTCCTGCGGCGGTCGCGGCTGGGGGCGCTAGGGCGACTCGGCCGTTGCTGAGCCTCCCTAACGTGTGCCGCCTCCCTCTTCGCGAGCATTACTGCTTCGCAGAAGGAGGAGACGGCCTCCCATTCCCTCTCGCTCCGTACCATGGCCTGAACCAGGGCACGGCGCGAGAGGTCGCTGTCGCCTATCGCATCCACGAGGACACGGCGGTGCTCTGCCCAAGCGGGGCAAACCTCCACCGTATGCTCCACCGTGTCCTCTGGGCGATCCTCGCAGTGGAAACACTCAGGGGTCACCTCCGCCCTGATCCGACACAGGTACCTCCCGAAACAGCCGTGTCCGGTGAGCACCTGCGTCAGGCGGAAGGTGAGGGCGCCGTGACGCCTCTCCAGCCACTCCTCAAAGAGGGGCACTACCGCCTCGAGTGGAAGAAAGGTAGCTTTTGATATTACGAAAAATAGAAATGAATGGAAGAAGAAGACATGCTGCACCGATTCAGAAGGTCATGAATTGAGATGACAGGAAGAAGAGGACAAAAAATGCTTGCGACTTTTCTAAAAACTAATAATGCTCCCCACTGAATTTCAACCGCAGTGGCCAATCTCAACAGACAGTCAAGTAGGTACGCAGGAGATATTATAGTGCACAAGCGTGTGCGCAAACACAGACGCACTCTATGTTCCTTTACTCTCATTGTCGTAGTCCGATGGGACGGCAATCCCGACATGACCTGGGAGAGATCAGGTGCAGAACCAACTTCCAAACTCCGGGCTACTACAAAGTAATTCCTAGAAAAATCCAATAGCACTTTTTGCCCGCCCGGGAAACGAACCCAGTACCTCACGCTCTGCAGCCGTGCTTGCGACCACGACACCAACGAGACAGATAATCGAAAAAATATAGAAAGCGAATGTGAAAGTTATTGAAGTCTCTAATATGAGCTAAACATTTGTGTCAATAAATAAATGTGTTTTTTCGCTTTGGGCTATTTTTACATGTGGTGTAAGTTTACTTTTAATTGGTTTACTTCAATTTTGTGCAGAACTGCAAATCCTTGATTTTATATTAACACAGATATTTTGGCCTTATCAAACATTTTTAATAATTTTGTGAGCTCGAGCTTAGCCCGATTTCTAAAAATTGCACTTCTATTGTAACGTGGATGTAGTGGGCAGACCACTTATCTATGAACAGACCGGATGATAGTTCTGATACGAAGTTGTTGCAGTGGAAACCCTGAACTGATCATAGGCAGACCATAAAACACCGACCGAAGACTTGCTTAAAGTAATAGGCCAGAGTTTGATGCGGGAGGCCCATGACCGAGTAAACCGGCCTACAATGAAGAAGACCTACACTCAGTATTGGGTCGAACAAGAACTGAAGAGACATCTCTTGCAGTTGCAGTCCTCGGCAATGTTTAAGATTTTAAAAGGATTAAATAATCAAAAGTGGTGTTAATGATTGCTATATGTATAACCACATATTACGTATAACTACAAACATGTTACTTACTCTGACCCCCAGTATAATACAGGCAAATGTCTAGTTCGGGGGTCGCCGCCCGACCTGATCTTTTAAGGTGCCGTTCCGAACGTAAGAATGAAAAACGGAATCCTAATATATGATCACTCGTGTCTGTCTGTCCATCTGTCACAGCCAAATTGCTCCGAAGTTACTGGATCGATTGAGTTGCAATTTTGTACACACACATATGTGACCCAAACACAGTAACTTAAATAAATGAATTCGTATTATGAGGGTTACTTTTGGGGTGCAAATGGAAAAAATAAAGTTTTTCAATCTGTACCGCGCGACATGTCAAAGGTATATAAACATAGTATAATATTTAAAACTTTGTTTTTATAAAACTGTAGCTAAGCATAAGTTGTATCTTTGTTTGATTTGATTTGGAAACAATTTCGAAAATGGTACAAAATTCAGGCATTTTGGCATATAAATTGTTAGACAATTAAATTAAAAAAACATTTGATTATAGAATCAACATTGATTAAGTTGAAATTTCATTATTTTTAACCGTCTTCAAAAAAGGAAGAGGTTCTATGTTCGGCTGTATGTATAATTTTTTCATATAAATAAAACAAAAAATGAATGACGATTATGCCTTATTTTCAAAGCATTAAACATAAGTAATGCGTATTTTTGCAGACTAAAGACTAAAGCACCTATATAAAACATTTATTAAAAAGTCAGGTAATGAACAAAACTACTTGTCACGAAACATAGATATCATATTAGGTAGTACTTACTTAAACAAATATTGTACTTACAGCGCGATGATCAGATACAAACGCTCTTTTTAACGTAAACTATTTATTAGAGATTGTAACAAGTACATTGATATTTAAAATTAATTTTGCATTGCAATGCTAAATACGTTATCTATATAAAAATGCAAATGAATTTCGTGTAGTGAGGGTAATTCGTTCCAAACACATTTATATCGAACTTAAGAAACAGTCCGGTACCCGGGCCTGCGGACGGCGAGTAGTGGGTAACTCGCCGTCCGATCAGCACCAGGCCCGAGAGTCGACGGCGCGTAGTGTTCCACGCGCGCCTCAAAGAGTTGTCAGCAAGAGACGGGGCCCGTCATGGCCGATGCCTGCCCGGGGGTTGAGGATAAATTCGAAACAGAGTTACCTCGCCCCTGGGCACTCAAAGGCAGGAAGGAACAGGGGTGGGTTTTAGTCAGTAAGAGTCTGACACGCCCTCCCGCTCCGCCCAGAGCGGGAGAAGTCATAGGATGATTTCCCACCCCACAAAAAAAAAAAAAAAAAAAAAAAAAAAAAAAAGAAACAGTCCGGTCATCGAGTTGTTCCTCTTTGTTACTCCTTAAGCAATCATCATTGTCGAAACATTGACATAGTACGGTAGTTACTTCTAAGAAAATAAATGTGATTTATTTATGTTTTTAACCGACGAAAAAAAAAGGAGGAGGTTCTCAATTCGACCGTATCTATGTTTTTTTTTTGTGTATGTTCAGCTCTCACTCCGTCATTTATGAATCGATCTTGATGATTATTTTTTTTTAGATAGGGTATACCTCATGGGTGGTTCCATGTCAAGGAAATCAGGATCTGATAATGGAATCCTGATAAAATTGAGAGAAAACCTCGAAAATTATGGGTACGTTTAACGTTTCTGTACGTTTGTTCGGCCCTCACTCCGTTGTTTATGAACCGATTTTGATGATTATTTTTTTCTTAGATAGGGTATACCTCAGGGGTAGTCCCATGTCAAGGACATCAGGATCTGATCATGGAATCCTGATAGAATTGAGAGAAAACCTCGAAAAATGGGCACGAATATTGTTTCTGTTTACTTTTCATAACTTTATCAGGTATTTGCATTTAGGAATCATCACATCATGAAACTGAGCTGATGATGGAAACCATACCTTTCCTAAACAATAGAAGTTAGATATAAAAAACTGGTTTTAGTGACAGATACCACTTAACATACTTTGAAGAAAAAACGTCTTTGGAATATTGGAGGTAACCTCAACTGGTCAATATCCTGGGAACCTATGGAAGGATGGTTACATCATCAGCTCAGTGCCAAGAGGAATGATGAAAGATTAGAAATTAGCCTCAAACTACAACAACAACTACAAACAAGACTTCAAAGATTAATATATTTTTAGCTTTTTAGTTCTTTTTCGTCGGTTGAATTTTTTGTTAAAAAGTTTTTTATTAGTTTTTTAATGGGTTAGACTTTCAGCAAAATAATAATCTACGGCGTAGAAGTATAATTCGTAGCATGGCATAACTCGTAGCACACATGTTAGTAGTTGTTATAGGATTGTTTTTATTTCATCATTATTAATTTTATTTAGTTGCTTCCAACGTTTACTTTGTTTCGTAGTATTTTTTTGCAGTTTTTGTGTATTTCCCACTCCACTATTGGCCTATTGTCAAAATTCAAAGTATCAAAAGTTAGGAATAGTGGTCAGCGTGATTCCCATTTGTCTGCCCTATCTTATTAGACAGCTGTCAACGTATATAATAATATTATGACATCAAGCCAATTATCGAATTCGACTACTTATTGTTTTTTTTTAATAAGAAGATAGAAAAAAGTAAATACTTAGCGATTTATGGCAAGGGTGTTTACCTAAGCTGTTGGCAAACGTACCAAAGAGGTCATGTGCTCTATGGAACGGCGAGTGCGCCAGGTGCTGCAGCTGCAGCGGCGGAAGCGGCGGGTGCGGGCGCGGCGCCAGGATGCTGTCGATGGTGAAGAGTGGCGCGGCGGGCCGCTCGGGCAGCGAGCCGCCTAGCAGCAGTGCCGTGCTCAGCAGCGCCGGCGCCTCGCGCGCCCAGCCGCCGCCCGCGCCGCCCATGCCGCCCTCCTGCGTCGCCACGTCGCCGACCAGCGCGACCAGCTCCAGCACACAACCACCACGACCCTCACCGACACCCCTGGGGCACGCGCGCCGCACAACCGACCCGCACCACACACCACATCATACCAAACTTAACAAAGTTTTTACTAACATTTCCAACACTCGCTTTTAAATACTTTTTATTCACTTTGTCCAACTTTAATACGGTAAATAAATGTAATTAGCGTTCGAATTAACTATTAGCCTCGGCACCGGAAAAGCGTCGATTTTTGGTGTGATGATGGGATAATGCTCGGGTGATGCGATTGCGAGCAAATCGTTTTAGTGAGTAAGAGCGGGCGCTGCGACTACCGGGCGCGGCGTGTGTGGGGTGAGCTGCAGGGCGTGCGGGAGGCGTGGGGGGCGTGGCGACGCCGGCCCCGCCCCGAGCACAGCTTAGTGGATGTGACAATACGACGCCGACGCTCCCGAACAGTTGATATAATAGTAATCTGTGTAAGTTGTAATCTATTATAATATAACGCGTTGTCGATGTCGCTCAGATAGCGCGCCACATCTCGCTCGCTGGACCGGCTAGCGCTCCATCATAACTGGTAATGGGTACCACAAATCAAAAGTACTCACACTGTTATTAAAAAATTATGTTGACATACTTATTTTACACGTCGTAGTCAGATCGTAGAATTGATATTTTTTTCAGAACCAACCGGCCATTTCATGACTTGACGCCATTGCATGAAACAGTTACTGGTCACACAGTGTAGGCGTGTAGGTATAATTAGTACAGTATTTTCCCCTCTCACATACCTACCGCAAAACTGCCGTGTCTCAAGACTCAAGACGAAAGTCTATCTATAACCCTGGTGCGTGATGCAAGTGATGACATATGGTACTGAAACGTGATAGGTCACAATGAGCCTCATCAGAAGACTGAAAGTCACACCCACAGAGCACAGAAGGTTATGCTTGAATTTCCCCTGCGTGATCGAATGAGAATGAAGAGATTATAGCAGCATAACCGACATAGCTCGAAGAGTTACTAACCTAAAGAGGCAGTGGGCTGGGCACATTGCTTGCAGAACAAATAGTCGATAGGGTTGAAAGATTCTGATGTGGAAACCACAGTATTAACATTGGAAGGCCTCCCACAAGTGGACTACTGGATGCAAAGGACAGGTGTGGCGATCCCTGGGGGAGACCTATGTCCAACAGTGGACATAAAGTAAGTAGGGATAAACCTGTAGCAAGTTCTTTATCTAGAAAGTAAATAAGAATCATTCATTGTTGTGTGCTGACCACCCATACCTAGCAGTCGCTTACTTGCACATACATATAAATTTTACAAAATTTAGACGGGAATAGATTATCTTCATTTTTAGCAACCTGTAAAACATGTATGTGTGTGAATAAATAAATAAGTTACATGACACACGGATACAATAAAGTCATAAAAGCTAAAAGAAAGAAGAAAGTTACGACACTTGGACAGTTAGTATACGACAGGGTTGATTCGCACCAATGAGCTTACTACACTACCACTTGTCGATAAGTCCAAAGTTCCTAAAAAAGTGAAAGAACGCTAGACGCTCTACTAGGACCTACATAATTTTTATTATAAGTCTGGATTTTCCCACTTCCCAAAGGTCTCCCTACTCTACTTTTACTTCTTTCTATCCAGAGCATTTTTCGAAGGAGTCAAGCTCAACCCGCCATCTTCGTCTCGACCTGCCGCGCCTGTTATTTAAGGGGACAGATTGAGTAGTATTCGAAGACGTGTGACATCCACCAACCCGCACTGGGCCCGCGTGGTGGATTATGGCCCACTCCCTCTCACAGAGAGGAAGGCCTGTGCCCCAGCAGTGGCGACATTTAAAGGCTGATGATGATTGAGTAGTGACTTGGGCCCATTAATCATGATATTTTGTCCGCCTCTATACTTGTATGTGCGTAAAGTGTTTAATAAATAAATAAATATTTTACAGATGTGTCCGGCTCAATTCCATTCTACCAATCCAGCTTTCCGAGTGACATCAGTTAATTTTGTGATGGAACGGACACCGTAGAACGAATAAAACAAATCATAGGTTTTTCATCAATGTATGTAGGTATTATTGTTACCTGCAACTTCTCTAGATCATGATTTTCTTTTACTCATATCACTACACACCATCCACACACTCTATTTAAAATTTAATATTTATCTCTTATGTGTAGGTAATTCTTAATACAGTATAATACCTCCTTCACTTCCGAGGGATTCGGGAACATGATCACGACTCAGCCTTTTTGTGACAATTGTGGAAACATGAGGGATTACAACATGTTGGTACCTAACAGCGAACAAATTGAATAAGTTGTTTTGTCAAAAGTTGCGCCCGCGGCGTTCGCGACGTGTTCGCCTTTTTGCAGCTTATGAGAATCGTGTAACAATACCTAATACTCACACACTAACACACACCTTGTATTATACGGATAGGTAAGGGGTAAAAAAAGGTTCTTGTCAATCTCTGGAGGTAAAAGAAATTAAATAGGTGTGATTAGATACAAAGCTGTCCTGAAAAGAACATTGAGTTAAAATAAATAAATATGCGCGATTCGGGCTTAACAAAACAGAAAATGTTTTTTTCGTTAGATATGCAGTTAGTTATAGCAACAGTCTGCTAATGTTAAGAGTCAGTCATCCATTCATTCTATAATTTTGAGAATTACCAAACCAACTCCAAAACCACGTTTCAATTTTGATTTAGTAGGTAATCTCATGCGAGCATTTGTGCTCTTATCAGCGAGCTTCTATCTTTATAATAATATCTTGTTGGAAGAATCGCTTCATTCAGTTTGGAAGTCAGAAATGTAAGTAATCTCGCGTGGAAAAGTTCCCCATTAGTGTTGTAGGTATGAGGATGACCTTGTGCATTAATAATGTCCACGGCTGTGCGGCGTTGCGTAGACGAGTGTCCATTCGGGGCGGGGGCCGCGGCCGCTCGCCAAATATTGACAAAGGTGGAGCGAAACCCGAGCGGGGCTCTGTTTGCCTGTAATTGATGTAATTAGTCGTGTCGCCCAGCTGCCAACGATAAAACCTCCGATCCAATGTTTGCACAGTTAATATGATACTTTTACGAACCGGAAACATCTTTACGGTGTTCTATTCCGACAAATATTGGTCACTCGACGATGCGTGACAGTAAGTCAAGATTACCTGTAAAATCGAAGATTTTTTTTCTGCCAGATGAATGCAAACAATTTAAAATTCGTTTACAAAACGACAGAAGCAAACAGAAGCTTATTGCCTCAGTTGTTAAAACAACAATCGAAAATATTCTCTACCAGTCCTCATGTACCCAAGTGAGGACTGGTTGAGCAAGTTACCTCAACAGTATGCGTCAACTATCAAATGAGTAGGGATACCTAACTACTACCTACTGCGGTTGTAGTAGTACTTACTACAAACGGAAACTGCTAACACTTATTGACACATCATAAATACTAAATAACTGAATCACAACATCCGGTGATGTTGTGAATAAAATATAAATTTGGCATTAATATTGTCAAAATTAACTAGAATGTAACGTGGGACAACATATTACGTGTATTACAATACATTTGACGGACTGCATGGATGTCGTCGGGCTGTGTTGCTGCGACGGTAAGCAGCTGCCAATCCCTCTGATACGAGCCAATGGAAAATTAACTCTATATAATACGGCGATTATCCGCGTATGACTTAATACAGCACACACACAAAGGGCATAAGCATTAAAATAGCTAACAATAGCCCGGATTATCCGGGGCTAACCTCCTGATTGCTAACAATGTGTTGTTCAAACCACGTTCGCCATGCTGTCAACATTATATGGGTATCGATATACATAATATGCATTTATAAACTATGCACAATACAATGTGCGCTTTTAAATACATGCTCGAGGAATATATAATTCCGTGATGGTTGTTTGGTAAAAATAATTACAAATGTGGAATATATGTATTAGTTTCTTTCTACGTTATTCTGTCGCGTATATAAACTTGAGATTGGTAGGGTGGGTGTTTATTACAGTTTCAAACGTATTGTTTTGGCAGCAGTTTGTATGGGCAAAAATTATCCTGTAATTGCCATTGAATTCAGAAAAAAATCGATGACAGACTGGTTGGTCTTATTCAAAAGCAAAAAGATACACATAAACACACACATTACAAAGTTAGTGACGTTAAAGCCATAAACAGGATGTAAAGGAAACGCGTGGTCATATTATTTTAAAGGCTTGTGTTTAAACGCCTACCAGAAATGCACCTATTTTACTACCAATAAATTCTAAATACCTGCCAGAATGGATAAATGCTCACCAAAATGTGTTTCATGAAGTATTGTAGAAATAAATTTTAAATACTTTTTTTGCCCTTAAATATAAAAAAAACTTTCTTCAAGAAAGTACGAGTAATAATCAATTCCAATAAAAAAAAGACATCTCCCATACTAATTACATCTCCCATACTAATTTTGGTCAGCTGATGATAACTTTATCTATGCGGAAAGAACATTTTTTTTTTGGGATTTTTACTATTCCTTGAAGAAAGTTGTTCATTTCCATTGGCAGAAGAGTATCTAAAATATGATCACCCATTGCGTTACACCCTGTACACCACAACTATCTACACTGACTCCTAACTCGTCCCACGAACCCTCCACACAATCCTATTCACGGACTCACCTATATCTAAATATTGTTTTAATCCTAAGAATATAATGTTACAGTAATAACAGTGTTAGTGAAGACCGCTAACAAGATAGAGTGATGTAGGCTAGGCTTCTTAGCGCCTAATGCCCTAAGCTCGGCGCCCTGGATGCACTAAGAGCATTAGACTCTTGTGTCGCACTGGAACTGGGGCTCCGGCTACAGTATACGATTTCTTTGTACAGATTTACGAGTAATAAGTTCAAACCACTCGCTTATGACTAATGGGTATCATAGACGAGTAAACCTCAAAAGACATTTTTTATATTAAAAAAAAACATGTGATTAGTTTAAACACTGATTAGCAGATTCATCATTTTCTGCCAGGTAAAAGGGTAGGTACTATATGGGTGGTAAAGTGCTGACAAATCATTTAAAAGAGGTTATAGAGTAGAATTTGATGGATGCGATCTATGATATCTTGAATTTAGAATACGCTCAGTTATAAGCATAGGTGTGGTTAGCTAGTTTTATAAATTAGACTGAAATAATAAAAATATTTTTAAGACTAATGTATTTATTTATAAAATGTTTACCAACAGATTCTGATTATAGTGTTTCTTAGCTTAGGTACCTATAAATAATAATAAACATCAGACTTACACACCAAGAGTGTGTAATTAACAAGTTAACCAGCATTCACAGGAATAAGAAATTACACGTTATGATAATACCTAATTAAAACTACAGTTTGTACTGCAAAATTCTTCTCAAAATTAAAATTAAAATAGAACGATTAGAACATAAAATTACTAAACATATAATATTACAATAAATGAACACGAATCTTTAACAATACAATTTATTACGTTTATCGTAATAAATTGTAATTAACTATAATGAGATCAAAACAAAGTTATTGTGATAAATTATTATTATTTATCTTTTGGAGTAGGTACATGTTTACTGTTATACATGAGAACAATGTTTTCCAAACCTGCTCAGATCTTAATTTTTAATTTAAATGTACAAAACTTCAATATAAGTTTTCTTGTTTGTTTAAACACGCTAATCTCTGGAACTACCAGTCTGATTAGAAAAAATATTATTGTATGTGATAGCCAGACTTCTATGGAATAGTATAGGACATCTTGCATTAAATTATACGCGTATGAAACTGCGGGGGACAGCTAGTCCAGTATAAGACTAAGAAAAAGTAACTAATTAATTTATACGTATAGAAAAAACTTTTAGACTCAAGCCTCACAGTGGTCACGTAACGTTAACACACACACTGGCCAAAGTAAGAAGCTAAATATTACATTCAACAAAGTATAGAAAGACCATAAATAAAACTATTTCACTTCGAAAATTAAATAGATGTCTTTTGTATGAAGAAAGAGTTTGATTGCTACACACTCACACATGTTTAACTGCTACGAACATGTGCTACGGCTACGAGACTGCTACAAGATTCTACAAGTTACGATGATTCCCAAATTCACGTAGGCCACCGCGCCGCGCGTCGCTTACACGTGCCGCACAGTCAGCGTTTCCGTCAGTTTACCAATTCGTTGTATGTGGTACATTTCCACCGTTGATGCACCGTCAGCGATATAGGTATAAGGCCGGCGCGTAACACGCTCCTCATTCTGTCATCAAATATATTCGCTCAACAAAGTCTTAAGCACCGACATACTCACAAACACAATCTCTTTTCTTCAGGCACACCCTGGTTTTTCTCACAAATTCTGTTATTTTCTAAATATTTTTAACTTTCTCACAATGTCTTCGAAGTTAAGCTTCTTGAACTTCTAATCTAAGCTGTAACAAATTAGGTATGTATATCATAGCGGATGCTAACCGCGGGAGAGACCTGGTGACCAGTGATTCAGGTTCTCTCACAAAGTTAAACCCTGGATTGTAAACATTGAGTACAGACTGTTGTCAACATTACCTGACCCACCCTAAAATCAAACGACTTTGGACCCTCTGCCTGTAACATTAAGGTTTATTTAATTTATATGAGCTTATCACACAAGTGCACGAGGACTCGATGAACAAAAATACAATAATAACACAGACACTCAAATTTGATCTTTAACACGTAACGTTAAGGTCAACCCACCCAACATAGTCGGAGCCACCGGTATTATATATGTTTTTGTTAAGTTATTTTAATCATTATCTCGTTAACGTTAAAGTTGAAAAGCTTTTAAGTCACACTACATAATTACAACCCAATCTTTAATTTCGCGTATTCCCAACAAGTTCTTGTGGCTTAGCGGTTTGATGCTGGATTGACGACGAACAGCATGTGTGTTCAAAAACACAGTCCACCTATACATCAGTTTATTTTTTAATTTGTTTTCATTTCTACAATATTGCTTGCAATATTAAAGAACGACCAATATGATTTTCGCCTAATAACTTATCTTGTAAACGGGTGGGTAATTTAAAAAACTTTAAGTTCACAGTTCTTTATAATGAATACGAATATTTATTTTTCAACTACCCACTTATTACAAGTTATGTGAAAATATTACCATTTTAAAAAGTTTATGTGTAGTTCTTTACAATAATACAAGAAATCGTTTTGGAATATAAATTCTATATTGAAAGCAAAACAATATCTTTGTCGCAGGATTTGATCTCGAACCTTGTTTTTCTCAGTCCTACACACAGACCACGAGACCAGAATTACTTGATCTCAATCATTAAAATAAGCTATTACACTTATCATGTTATAACAAATAGTTATAAAATATAACCTAATGCTAACGTTTTAAAGATCAAATTTGCGTGTCTATATTATTATTGTATTTGTTCATCAAATCCTCGAGCAGTTGTCTGATAAGCTCATATAAATTAAATAAACCTTAACGTTACATGCAGAAGGTCCAAAGTAGTTTGATTTTAGGGTGGGTCAGGTAATGTTGACAACAGTCTGTACCTACTATGTGAAATAAAAATAAACAAATAGCCTTTACTTATAATACAATACCTTCCGTTGCAATTATTTTATCTAAGTAAGGTATCATTCATTTAAATTATTAATTATGATTTTCATGCACTATTATTTGTCTAATTATTCGCACTTGTCTGCATTCCATAAAGTTTATTTGATAAATTAAATAGTTATTAATATATTATTTGCTTGCGTTCGTTAAATACCTCATTTTATTTATCTATACTAATATATAATCTAGACTATCTATACTAATATTATAAAGAGGTAAAGTTTGTGAGATTGTAGGGGATAATCTCGGGATCTACTGAACCGATTTTGAAAATTATTTTACCAATAGAAAGCTATATTATTTGTGAGTGTCATAGGCTATAAATTTTGGAAATCCATGCGAACGAAGTCGTGGGCGAAGTGCTAGTGTATAATAAAATAACATTTAATATTATCAACAATAATATCAGCTTGCCCTTTGACATGCATCGACGGTGCCGCCGACCCGCGCTGGCGTCGTTTTTGTAGTATCTTAGCTATTATTTACGAATTACCTCTTATTGTTTTGTTAAAGATGAATGATGTTATTTCGTTAGTATTAAGATTGCTTTTAAGTGTTTCTACTTCCGGACAAACCTTTTGAGGTTTTTGTGATGTTTATGTCATATATTGTTTTGTTCCATATTTAATTAACAATAAAAAAATAAATTAATAAAACATAGGCCATGACATTAGTTATGAAGTTGTTGAATAAAACCCCTGTCGGCACCAAAGTGTTAAAAGTGAGGGTAAATTAATAGGCGGAGGGATGGGCCGGGTTATAAGTCAGTTGCACACCAAGAGCTAGGCTAAGTTGACGTAATTTTTCATTGCAGTTTGCGTTTTGCACAATAGTATGAAAAATTTCACAGACATGTCGATATGGCCGAAAAGTTCTGGCGGTCAAGGTGGGCCGTTGAACTGGTGAAGGCATAAGGAATACGCTAGATGCGAAAATAACGGGAGCATTCGATGTGGGAGCACTTAAAATAGGTCCATATCCAGCTGTGGCCAACTTACGGATGAAGTTATGATGATGGAGATGGAAACTAAGTTAGCTCAAATAACACCTAGAAAATGTATACGTACTACCATTCAGCCAGCGGCTTTGCCCGCGTGAAATTAATACTTCACCCACTATAAGTAATAGCATATGATATGATGAGATAGATTATATTCTGGAATAGCAATTTCAGACTAATCTATGTTTGTGCCAGATTTCTTTAAGATCCATTCAGCCGTTCTGGCGTGATTGAGTAATAAACTTCCATCCATTCATCCGTCCAAACTTTCGCATTTATAATATTATAGTAGGATTGTGTTCAGCATAAAGCTTTGACTTTGCTCTTGGTCTGCTTCCGGCTTTATTCTGACCACAACGATGAGTTTTGTTGTGAGAGTGTGTGTGCCGTTTCGGAACCGAAAACCAATAGCAACTTATATACCTAGTAGCAGATACTTAGGCTTAATTCAACATTTGGTAACTTATTTAACTTGTCACTGAATTCAATTTAACTACAATAGAAATAGTAAATGTAAATTATATTTTGCGAACGGCTGTCGACCTACTTTTGTAGTCAATTGAATTAGTAGGTAGTTATTTTATATAACATTTTTATAATATGTATACATAGGTAGACTATTTCATATAGTCAGCTGGATTGCTTAATCACATCATTGATTACCATTAAAAAAACAATATCCACAAATACATTTTTTGGTCTTATTTTTTTTTAAAAGTTGATGATTGGAGGAAAAGGATGAACATAGAGAAAAGATGATTGGATTGTGTGAGGACTAACATATTAGAAAAAAAAACATCCTGGTATTTATTTTTGTTCAATCACAGATTTGACGCCACCAACTGCATCAGACTGCTTGAAAAGTGACTTATTTGCATCTTTTCAGTCGTTTTTTGCGTTCGGATTTTTGACACAAGTATTTTTTTTATTTCCTATATTTTATTGAGTTACATTTTTGGAATCGCCTCCTCGAGCCCTTTATTTTAATAGCCCATTACTTGTCACAAAAAATGCGACGTCACATAAGCGGCCACAAACTTATTTATTTTCAAAATGTATAAAGTTTATGTCAGTTTGGCAATCAAGACAGATCGAATGATACCTCATTTGTTGTTTGTTGTGTAGGCTACAGTGCATGACAAACAAACATACATACCTACATACTCTCTAAAAACACCTTTTTACTATCCTTTTGGAGCAGTCGGGTAAAAAGGGAATGAATGAGAGCGTGACGGTTGACAGAAGAGAATGTAAGAAGAAAACGTGTTGCGTGCTGCGCCGATCTCGAGTAGGTTACATGGGAGTGGGACAAGGGCGTGCCCATGATATTATATTAGTTATATATTAGTTTAAACACTGATTAGCAGATTCGTATTTCAAAATTTTCTATGGAGAATATTTGAATTTAGCTTTATTTAGCTTACGCACACAGAAACCATGTGCACGTGAAGCTACGCTCACATTCAAGACCAATCCGCCTTTGTTAAATAAAATCTATACCTACTCACATATACTACTTCATATAGCATAATGTGAATGCGAGAACTATGTATGTCGTTATATTCATGTAGATTTTTATGAGTGTCTGGCAGTTTGAGTATTTTTGCGGCCTACCCAAATGTCCTTACTTTGGTATTGTTCGTCGGTTCGTTGAGCTCCTCAATGTTCTAAGTTGAGCTTCACTGTAACTGACAAATGCTTGCACTGTCTGTACAGGTCCACTCGAATTTGTGTGTTGCTTTCCTCAAAAGCTTAAAATAAACGTACATGGTTCTCATATGATTTGACCAGTACATATTGTATGGATTTGAACACTTTTAAAGAGACTTTGACCTCTGAGTTTGTTTCGGTTTTTCTTCTCAGGGTAATAGTCAGCTAGGAAACACCGCACCCGGCATCATCTAGCTAAATCTGAGAAAAAAAAATGTTGACCAGTAAAAGTGTTGTTAAAACCTACTTACAAAAATAAAGTCATTTATCATTTACTATTTCACTGAACTTCAAGTCCTCCTATTGTTTAGGTAGGTACCTAATTCTTCCATAACAAGCGAAAGTACTCGAGAAGGCCACGGGCGGCGGCCTTGAAAACTCGGGGCTCTTTTGAAAGCGAACCTTTAGAAAAGAGCTCAATGGACCATGGCGATCGTGAACTTACAGCTCATAATTATACATTTGCGCAACCGACATGTTTTTATTAATATTCATAATAATATTATTTAGATACATTATGGATAATTTTCATTTGAAGTAATGCCTGGGATATAAGCTGAAAAAACTTTCTGACACCTGGAAGATGATGATGGATAAGACCATTCAAATTCAAATTCATTTATTTACCAGAATGTAGGTTTACAAAGTATGATCTTAAATCTATGACGGCCCCTTTACATTCTACCATTAAATATGGTGTGTAAATATTTTAACTAAGAAAAAGACAGTAACAACATAAAAGACCTCATGCATTAGGATTTGTAAGGAACAAATTAATTAATTTATGTCAGAGTTATACTATATACCTATGTCAGTTCAAGAGACCATACGATTATAGGTGTCAAAATAAAGAGAAACAGGAACCTAGTTAAGAAAACCAACTGGTTTTCTTAAAATATAAGTAGGACATTAGTAGGATGTGTAACTCACATCCTACTAATGTCCTACTTATATTATAAACGATGGCGACCCGCCCCGTCTTCGCACAGGTGCAGTATTTTTTTTTCGATTTCCCAAAATTTTCTTACGTTCAAACCTTGTCCTGACAGTTATGAACACAACAAAATATATAGGTGCGGCCATTCCGAAGTGATGCACTTACATACATTTTTTTATTTATATAGATAGATGAAAGTTTGTGAGGATGTATGGATGTTTGTTACTCTTTCACGCAAAAACTACCAAACGGATTTGGATCAAAACTTTACAATAATAACATAGCTTAGGTATATACACATCAGAATAACATATAGACTATAATTTATAATGAGGATAAGTACCTACTAATTCCACGTGGGCGAAGCCGCTGGCAGAAGCTAGTTAGATATAAATGCGAAAGTTTGGATGAATGTTTGTTTCTTAATCACGCCAAAACGGCTGAACAGATCTGGTTAACATTTGGCTCAGAGTTAGATTATAGTCTATAATAGCACATAGGCTATCATTTATAATGGGGGAAGTACAAATTCCACGCGTAAGTGGAAAATATAATTAAATAGGTAGGTACCTACTTAAATATGTTGTTAACCTAAGATTCACATGAAGTTGTTCAAAAATAATGTAGATATAACAGTTTATATTCCAACAAGGCTAATTTGCGGTGAATCTTACTTGTATTAAGCGTTGGGTCATCAAGCTATTAATGTAACTTAGTAAGGCTGCCCCAGTTTTAATCTGAAAGAGCTCAACATCTCTTGCAAATCTTGGCGGTGCTAAGACCTCATTGCATAATATTTAAACGGAAAACCTGTAGCTGTGAAAATATGTACCTTTTTTAGAGATTCGGATTTCCCATTCTTCGCCATAGATCTGTTAGTTCATAGACTGACCTACTGTCTCACTAAGTATAGAATATAGTTAAAATTACAACCATCAAAAACCGGCCAAGTGCGAGTCGGACTCGTGCATAAAGGGTTCCGTACCATTTTTTTTTTTTTGCTAATTTGGCAATACAAGTCTGTGAGCATTTCAAGCGTCTATAACCTATTGAGCAAAAAAGCCAAAAAAAAAAACACGTTTCTAGTAAGGGCCTTTCATTTTTTATTTATTTTTATATTTTTTTTTATTGCGGCAACAGAAATACACATTTTGTGAAAATTTCAATTGTATACCTATTACGGATCATGAGATACAGCCCGCTGACAGACAGACGGACGGACAGACGGACGGACGGACGGACGGACAGCGGAGGCTTAGTAATAGGGTTCCGTTGGTTACCCTTCGGATACGGAACCCTAAAAAACTTGATATTAAAATAACGTACAGGGAGGTATGATGACATCAAACCGTATTATAGGCAAAAATTAGACGAACTTTAGTTACTTTAACGATGATAATAAAGAATGGAACCAAGTCGCGGAAAAATGCAGTGAACCTTTTTTCTTCAACCTACCTATGTAAAATGCCTATGTACCCATACAATAATGTTAATGTATAATAACTAGAATGTTTACAAAAGACCGTGATGAACTCATAAGCGTAAATAATCAAGCTGAATACTCAAACAGATCTGCATTATGCTGCAGAGATCCGGACGTGGTCCAACAAGGGCGCGGATTAACAGTGCTAAGTCATTCGGAAGAATTGTTTAACGCTATCCAAATAGCGGCGAATGAAACGCGAAAAGACCCACTAAGCAGATAATTTTCGATAGAGTACAGCTTATGAACCGTCAATCAAATGTGTGTTGTATTGAATGAAGATTTCTACGAGGTGAGGTCCACAATACCGCCATTGATGTCGAGGCCTATTCATAGTCTACGTTAGCTACGCACTCGCTCGACCGGCAGTAGAGAACTCGGCAAATATGAACACTTGCTCCTAATCGTGTACCTGAAAGTATGGATAGTTATATCGACCTCTTTGTAGGTTAAGTGTATTACTACTTTAAGATTTATAGCCTTACTAGCTGCACCCAGCATTGCAATACCACGTAGGTAAGTAAAATAAGGCTTGTTTTTTTTTTTAATTTATATAGATACTAGCTGCACCCCGCGGTTTCACCCACGTAGACCAGGATAAAAAGTAGCCTATGTGTTAATCCAGGGTATAAGCTATCTACATACCAAAATTCATCCAAATCAATCCAGCCATTTGAGCGTGAAGAAGTAACAAACATACACTCACAAAGTTTCGCCTTTATAATATTAGTGTGATTTCTTTTTTCTTGTGGGCGTCCTCTGAAGACCTACCTAAGTTTCATCACAATCTGTTCAATGGTTTAGGAGCGCATAGAGGACAGACACAAACATTCATTTTTATTTATATTAGATAGATAAAACTCGTTATTAAAATGCTTAGTTTAAATACTAATTAGTAAATTCTAAATTCAAATTCTCCAGTTTTTTTTTTCTATTAATTACCTAATAATCAGCGTTTAAAAACTAATCTCGTTTTTTTTTTAACCGACGAAAAAAAAGGAGGAGGTTCTCAATTCGACCGTATATATGTTTTTTTTTTTTTTTTTTGTGTATATTCAGCCCTCACTCCGTCATTTATGAACCGATTTTGATTATTCTTTTTTTGTTAGATAGGGTACACCTCAAGAGTGGTCCCATGTCAAGGAAGTCAGGATCTGACAGTGGAATCCTGATAAAATTGAGAGAAAACCTCGAAAATTGTGGGCACGTTTAGCGTTTCTGTATGTATGTTCAGCCCTCACTCCGTCATTTATGAACCGATTTTGATTATTCTTTTTTTGTTAGATAGGGTATACCTCAAGGATGGTCCCATGTCAAGGACATCAGGATCTGATCATGGAATCCTGATAAAATTGAGAGAGAACCTCGAAAATTGGGCACGAATATTGTTTCTGTTTACTTTTCATAACTGAATCAGGTATTTGCATTTAGGAACCATCACATCATGAAACTGAGCTGATGATGGAAACCATACCTTTCCTAAACAATAGAAGTCAGATATAAAAACTGGTTTTAGTGACAAATACCACTTAATATGCTTTGACGAAAAGACGTCTTTACAATATTGGAGGTAACCTCAACTGGTCAATATCCTGGGAACTTCATGGAAGGATTGTTATATCATCAGCTCAGTGGCAAGAGGAATGACGAAGAATTAGAAATTACCCTCAGAGTGTTAAAAGATGATGCGAGCCACAAAAAATCATAAAATAAAAAACTTTTTAACAAAAAAATTAACCGACGAAAAAGAACTAAAAAGCAAAAAATAAATAAACCTTTTAAGTCTTGAGTAATGAGCTTATTTACCTAAATAAAATATCAAATTTTATATAAACTAATTTTGAGTCGGCGCCAATTAATAAAATGATTAATTACCTACTTACACCGTTCTTCATTTGTAAGTACTTATAAAATTTAGATATTTAATAATCAGATTGTTGTTTGGCGCCGACTCAAAATTAGTTTATATAAAATTTGATATTTTATTTAGGTAAATAAGCTCATTACTCAAGACTTAAAAGGTTTATTTATTTTTTGCTTTTTAGTTCTTTTTCGTCGGTTAATTTTTTTGTTAAAAAGTTTTTTTATATAACTGTGGCCTACATAAAAAAGGCCTTATTATTATTATTATTTATTTATTTATCAAGTAACAAGACTCTAGCATAGTGTTAGTCACAATTAACTTATAAACTATTTTAGTGAAAGAATAAAACAATGCAAAACAATATGGAATCATACAAAATCAGGCTTGGCCTTGATCTGTGATTAACATCAATTCGGTAGCAGTAATCAAATAAATACGTATGAAAATGTTAATAAATTGTGTAAAATAAAAATTATGTCAATCAAAACCAAAAAGGAACAGAATGTCAAGAAAAAATAAAACATAAATGTCAATAAATTAAATCAAATTACACGTATCAAATGAACAATAACTCTTATCAAAACTAATGTGGGTACAGAATTTAAATTTAACAAATTAAACATTTTATTTTATCGTCCCAACCACGATGCTTACCCAGAGCGAGTGTACCGGACACTGATATTTATATACTTATAATATCAACGTTTTGAAAACGTATTTCTTGTCGTAACGTAATCTAAAGGTACCTACACCCATCGTTTGAGGAAATCATCGTTCCTAACAGAGACATTAATAACAACAGTTTAAATAGACTTACATATGTTTAGGGTGCCAATGCACCCTCTCTGCAACTGAATAGTATAATTAATGAACACCTTGTATCTCCGCATGCAGGGGTGACCACGGCACAGTACCTACCTACATAATCGTTAAGTAAGCTCTGCCTCAGACCAATGCCCATCAGAGCGAGGCTTTCCTCGCTCCTTAGGTGCAAAACATGATTGCATGCAACAGTCACTAAGATATATTTAATTAATGAACATTCAAATATGTTCTGATTGTATAAAACTTTATTAGGTATATGTATTATTTATTTAGGTAACTACAATTTGGCATTTTTGTGATTACGAAATATGACATCAAGGAGTTATCTTAACCTAATTATAGACTGGCACCTCTCGATGAATCGTACACCGACATAATGGGGGAAAAAAATACCTTTAAAGTCGGTTAAAAATAAACTAAACGGTTGGGCTTCAGAGAACTTCGGACTCTTTACAGAAATAACTCTACTAACAGCTCTTTATAGGTGGATAGACTTTTTTTAAAGTTAAATGATTTTAATTTTGTAAATCCTACTAATATTTTATAAACGAACGTTTGAATGGATGGCTAAATGTTTGTTACTCAATCACGTTACAACGGATGAACGGATCTGGTCGTAATTTTGCACAAAGACAAATTGTAGTCTGGAATAGCAAAAAGGCTATAATTCATTGGGTGAAGTACTAATTCCACGCAGTTTAAGTTAGACGAGTTGAGGATGACTTATATACGTGTCTTTTTCTGTTTTTTTTTAATTTTTATTTTAGATGGGTTAGCTCTTGACTCTAGTCGGGTCAGAGGTGACGGAGACAAATTCGACGACGGAGATGGGGCGAGCTTACCCAGAAGAAGCCTTTTCACTTTAACTTTGAAGAGATTAGGGTTGTATGCATTCGGAAATACAGTGATATGAGATAATGTTTTATCTTTATAGGAGGAATTGTCGATGAAAAACCAACAAGGCTTGTAAAATAAAAATCGGTTGATGTTAAATACTACTTATATTTAACTATAAGAAAAAGTCGGACGACCCCTAATACAGGATAAATATTACAAACTTAAAAGAGCATTAAGTATTACTCACCTAACAAGGAAGTACCTAACTTAAGTGGATTTCTATTTCTAATCAAACATATTAAAAAAAAGTTGCACAGAACACATCCTTCTATTTCTGAAAGGATTTACAAAAGGTCCCTTTTATTTTACTTTTTAAGCATTCCCTCCTAGGATTAAAACTCAGTATAATTAGTGACTTGATCTTAAATCAAATTACTTAAACACCTAACAAAATGACTGTAGCCTTTTTAATTTGTCCATGAACTAGTACGGACGCTTGCGGAATAATTTCTCCACCGCTGTAGACGGTGCTCTACTACTTACCGATATAAATAGGCAATCAATGTATCAGAGGTCAGTTACAACCGGACTTCCTCTCAGGACTTACCTACCAAGGAAGTACAACACTAATCATGAGGGTGCTCCTAGTAGTTGGTGTGCTGTGCCTGGCGGCAATGTGCTCCGGGACCGAGGCCGACCGCGACGACCAAGCGGTGGCCGCCTCCGGGCACCACCACGAGCATGGCGGCGGACACGAGCACCATGCGCATCACCACCACGACCACGGCGGCCACGGACACAAGGGACACAAGGGACACCACCACCACCACAAGGGCGATCACGGTGAACACGGCAAACACCACCATGCAGAACACCACCACGAGCACGGCGGCGGTCACAAGAAGCACTGGGACGAGCACGACCACCACGGTGAGCACCACGAGCACGGACACCACCACAAAGGCGGCAAGCACGGACACAAGGAGCATCACGACAAGGGCGAGCACATCGACGGCTACCACAAGAAACACCACAAGGATCACTTCCACAAGGATCACCACTTCCACGACGGCCACCACCACGAAGGCAAACACCACAAGCACGACCACCACCACGGACACCACGAGAAACACGGTGGACACCACAAGAAGGGCGGTCACCACCACTCCGGTCACCACGAGGGACATCATGGCAAGCACGGCCACCACGACAAGCACCACTACGACGAGGACCACCACGGGCACAAAGGACACCACGGACACGAGGGACACCACCACCATCACCACGATCATGGCAAGAAGGGCGAACACGAGGACCACAAACACTGGGGCTTCCACCACGGCAAGCACTGATACCTTCCTGTATCCTGATTGCTATGAATTATTACTATAAGAATGGATGTTGTTGTTGTTGTTGTTTCTTTTTTTATACAAAGTAAATAATTTTTGGTAAGTTTGCTCTTTTTCTCTACCCTGACTCCTTTAACATTTTTTAACCTAGACAATTTTTAAAATATAGAAAATATACAGGGTGTAACGGAAAGGTGTGGTAATATTTTAAGAACTGCATCTGCCCATCGATATGAACTACTTTCTTAAAATAAATCCGAGAAAATTCAAAAAAAAATTTCACCTTTCATACAATATTGATCAGCTGATGATAACTTTATAAGGAAAAACAATTTTTTTTTGAGAATTTTCAATTTTTTTAGAGAAAGTTGTTTATTTCCATGGGCAGAACCGGCTCTTAAAATATGACCACACCTTTCCGTTACGCGCTGTATAAAACATACAGACGAATAGAAAACCTCCTCTTTTTTGAAGTCGGTTAATAAGTAAGTAGGTACCTACCCGCAGATATGCTAAAAAGTCATAAGGCCTTACACGGTAAGTCTTGCTGTCAGTTTTACCACAAAAAAAAAGTTTGTGACTGACGGATAACTGATCATCTAATGCAGTGTATACAATACTTCGCGGAACTCCGATAAATAAAAGACCGAAATACCTTGACAGTATATAATTTGTATTATTAGATCTTAGCGTTGATCTCAATACACGTCTCAAAACTCAAAATAATCAAACATTCATTTACCCTATAGGTGAGCGGCGGAAGAATCTCGATGTCACCTAACAACGCCATCTAGTTTTCTTAAACGGAACTAAATGGTCAAACAAACTTTCGTTGCACCGAATTGGATTGTGAACATACCGCCCACCAAGGACATTATGATATGTCCTTCATTACACAACACCGCCCACCATGAGGTCAGGGGCTCAAACTAGAATAAAACTAAATTACGTGTGCAACGACAAGTGATTACGTGAAAAAATGACAATATTTTATGAAAAAAAAATACTTAGAATATTTTGTGGACTATCCCTCTCTCCAACCGAAACCTATAAGTATTTGGGTATGTCGGAAGCGTTAGGTATCAATGTTACTGACATGAAGCAATCGTTGAAGGAGCGCTTCTTTGGCAGTCTGAAGAAGGTATTTAATAGCCTTCTATCGGGCGGAAACAAGGTGCGCGCCTTCAACGGTTGGATATTGATGTACTCTTTCGGCGTACTCAAATGGACTCAAACAGAACTTGACGCCCTGGATAGGCGTGTCCGTACACTGCTGACTGCATTTCAAATGCATCACCCACGTTCGTCAGTGATGAGACTGTATAACCCGCGGAAGTGTGGAAGCCGAGGCTTTTTAAATGCTACGTCGATTATATGATTTATCGAAAAATATATCGTCGCTCTATTCGAGAGGAAATTAGAGTTTTATGACTCAATCTTACTTTTTACTAGGTATTTCATTACTTACTAGGTATGTACCTACGCGGAATAGATTTACATACCGAAAATATGTGTAAAACAGTTGAAATAGTAGAATAGCTCAACTAAACACCACTAAGGAGCTCAATGACTTGACGAACAATACCAAAGAAAGGATATTTGGGTAGGCCACAAAAGTACTCAAACTGTGAGACAACGTTAAAAATAACTGTAAAAAAAATATATGCGGTCGAATTGAGAACCTCCTCCTTTTTTTTCGTCGGTTAAAAAGGAGGAGAAAAACAATAATACTAACCCACACAGAACTCAACTCTCGGATTCCATGAACCTGAGATCCCTCTCTCCAACCGAAACCTATAAGTATTTGGCGTTAGGTTTCAATGTTACTGACATGAAGCAATCGTTGAAGGAGCGCTTCTTGGCCACAACCGCGAGGTATGCAGTCTAAGGGTATATTTCCTAGCTGCTGACGTGGGTGTGCATCGAGATGTAGTGGCGGTGCACAAGGGCCTTACTCCACTCTCCTTGGCTAACGAGAACTGGCGCAAACCTCTAGTGTCAAGTATGGCAGAGTAAGGAACTTCACGGACGCTTTTTACGGGCCCTACATGGGCCCTATGTAGACCAACTAGCGTCCGTAGCCTGGCTACGTGTCACTGACCTCTTTGGGGAAACCGAAGGTTTTGTCTGTGCAATTATGGACGAAGTTATTATGACGAAAAACTACCGGCGATTTATTATGAAGGACGGCACGGTTGACATACTCGTATGTCATCGTCCGGGAGAATCAATCCACCACATAATCTCTGGTTGTTCTCGTCTAGCTAACGGTGAGTACTTGCATAGACACAACCTTGTAGCCAGGATTATCCATCAGCAACTTGCTCTGAAATACTCTCTTGTGGAATCGGAAGTGCCGTACTACAGGTATGTGCGCGACCCAGTTCTCGATAATGGTCATATCTCATTGTACTGGGATCGGTCCATCACCACGGACAGGACTATTGTAGCCAAAAAGCCTGATATAGTGGTGGTGGACCGAATCGAGAGGCGTGCAATGATTGTTGACATTACCGTCCCACATGACGAGAACCTCGTGAAAGCCGAGAAAGATAAACAAATCAAGTATATTGACTTGGCTCGCGAGGTTGTCGACATGTGGGATGTGGACTCAGCGATCATTGTACCGATAGTCGTGTCAGCCAATGGCTTAATAGCCACGAGCCTCGACCAACACCTCAGGAGGCTCTCGTTAGACGGCTGGATCAAGGGCTTGATTCAGAAAGCAGTACTTCTGGACACGGCTCGCATTGTCAGGCGGTTCCTCTCTCTGGAGCCCTGACCGCCGGTAGCTTGAACCCTGTTCTCGATACCGGTGGGATATTATTTTTTGTATTTTTAAATGTTTTTTTTTTATCATTTTTTCCTTTAAATATTTAAAAATATAATTTATATGTGTTTACAAATGAATAAACGAGATAACCCACACAGTCTTCACATTTACAATAATTAAGTAATCAAAAAAAAAAAATTATAGGTAATACTTTACAAAGTAAATATTCATTTCAAACAAAATAGTAGTTAGAACATATTTATAATATTTTACAAAGTATTCATGTCAAAAAAAAATGTAATAATAAAATGTCAATCAAAAAAAAATTAAAAATATATATAGGTACCTACTATACAGGTATTCGTGTCAAAAACATCTGTTTCGACAACATTTTACTGTAAATTCGCCATTGGGGTCCTCGCAGTCGGTGATCAGTGTTGAGAACGGTGAAAAGATAGGTTTTAGATGTACAACTAGAGAAGTGAAGTTCATAATCAAATCAATGACTAGAGGTAAATCTGCCGGCCATGATGGGTTGAGCATTGAACATCTGCAGCATGCTGGACCCCACTTACCGAGATTGTTGGCTATGCTGTTTAACCTTTGTCTAAGCCACTCATATCTGCCACAAGAAATGATTAAAACAATTATAATACCTATTGTTAAAAATAAAACAGCTGATCTATCAGATAGGAATAACTATAGACCTATCTCTCTTGCCACAGTTGTATCGAAGGTGTTTGACAGCGTGTTGAACTCACAGCTGACCAAACACATGAAACTTCACGACAATCAGTTCGGCTTCCGGGGCGGACTTTCCACTGAAAGTGCAGTTTTGTGTGTTAAACATGCTGTCAAATACTACACTAGACGTCAAACTGCAGTTCATGCATGCTTTCTTGATCTTTCGAGAGCGTTTGACCTGGTTTCCTATGATATTCTATGGAAAAAGTTGGAAAACACTAGTCTACCAATAGAACTCATCAACATCTGCAAGTACTGGTATGGAAATCAGGTCAATGGCGTGCGATGGTCGGGAACCATGTCGCAATCGTACAGGTTGGAGTGCGGGGTGAGGCAGGGGGGATTGTCCTCGCCAACCCTATTCAATCTGTATATGAACGATCTGATTGTGGCACTCAGTAGCACCCGGGTAGGTTGTCACATAGACGGAATTAATATAAACAACATAAGCTATGCTGATGACATGGTTCTACTGAGTGCATCGGTATGTGGCATTAAGAAGCTGCTTACCATCTGTGAAGCTTATGCCGAGCAACACGGATTAAAATATAATCCACTCAAAAGTGAAGTCATGGTCTTTGAGGCCAGAGGAAACAGTCCAGGTTACGTGTTTCCCAATATTACGCTTAATGGTACAGCTTTGCGTAGAGTGTCTAAATTTAAGTATTTAGGACATGTGCTGACCTCTGACCTCAAGGACAATGATGACATCGAGAGGGAACGGAGGGCGCTGGCAGTGCGAGCGAACATGATAGCTCGCAGGTTTGCACGTTGTTCGACAGAAGTCAAAATTACACTTTTTAGATCATATTGTACATCATTCTGCACGTGCAGCCTGTGGGCCGACTATACTCAAAAGTCTTACAGTGCCCTCCGAGTTCAATTTAATAATGCATTCAGGGTGCTGATGGGGCTGCGGCAATTCTGTAGTGCATCAGGGATGTTTGCGGAACATCGTGTAGACTGCTTTTACGCTATGATGCGTAAAAGATGCGCATCCCTGGTGCGTGGAGTACGTGGCAGCGCCAACAGCATCCTTAGCATGATTGCTAGTCGTCTGGACTGCGATTACATCGGTCATTGCTGCGCCATTTGTCATGGAATGGCGAGGTAGTGATAGATGGGTTTACTGTCTTTTTTTTTGTGTTTGGTTGTGGGTAATTTTAAGTATTATTAACACTAGTCTATAAGAACATTGTTACTAACAAAATGGACATCATCTCTGGTCTGAAATAAAAATTATATTATTATTATTAAAAACGAATATAAAAAATGTCATCAGAGTTTATAAACTATATACTTTTGAAAACAATGGCTCATGTATATCATTGAAGCAGCTCAATCCCACGCCTTTTTGTCCTCAAGGTAGTCATTATAATTGTGTAAAAAGCTTTCTGGCTTAGCTAACGTTTAATAAATGATTTAAATTTATTTATGCTTAGTTCTTGAATTTGGCTAGGCAGTTTATTATAGAAACGTATACATTGTCATCTAAACGAACCACCTATTTTCTTCTTGATCCTGGTTTTAGGTACAATAAATTTGTGTTTGTTCCTAGTATTTATGCTATGGATGGATATCACTGTATCGTTTAAACAGATTATTATTTTTATGTGCATACATGAGATTCTCATAAATATACTGAGAGGAAACAGTCATAATAGTAATCTCTTTAAATTTTTATCTGAGGGAGTGTCTGAAGGGACTTAATTTATAAATTGCACGAATAGCCCTTTTCTGTAAAACAAAAATTGTCTGAATATCGGCGGCATTTCCCCACAACAGAATGCCGTACGACATCACACTATGAAAATAACTAAACTATACTAAACGAGCTGCAAAGCTGTTTTTTGGACAGTTTATCTATATGGGGGCACCACTGAAACTGCGCATTCAAAGTTAAACCTAAGAACACTGTGGAATCCTCGGGTTTCAACTCTTCACCCTTTATTGACACACTAGTGTTCACTTGTGTTACATTGGATAATGTGAACTTTATGCATTTTGTTTTTTTCTCGTTAAGGTGAATGCTCCAGGGTAGCCCGCGAAATTAAAATTTTCTAACGTTTTTTGCAATTTGCAGGTCAGTGTCAGGTTGTATCTTGGTCAAAATTTGGTTAGCAGCCGTAGCAAATATGTATTTATAGAATTATAATCATTAAAATCATCAATACATCTCTCAGTTAGAATTGATGCCAAATGTTATGATTTCATAAAATACTTAAAAAAAAGAATATGAACAACTTTCTTCAAAAATACCTGAGGAAATTCTCAAAAAAAATTTTTACCTCCCATACGAATATTGATCAGCGGATGATAACTTTGTATGGCAAGTCCAATTTTTTTATTGGCAAGTCAAATCTCGTATGTATCTGAATCTAACAAAATTACGAAGTTCATTTGACCTCTAAAATATTGAGCTTATGAAACGCCATCAATGCACCTCACAAAATATTTTTTAACATGCTTAGTTTAAGCGTAGTTAATTTTTTCCCTTAATATCCGGATGGAAATTGGACAATTTTCAAAAAAAAAATTAACTCTAAAACTATACTTGGTAGCTAAATGGGGATATAAAATCTTGCATTTAATTGATTATTTCTATCAGACTTTTTAATAAAATGTAATGTCCGGAAAATGGGCTTCATAAAACACTGTGCGTCTGCCCCTTTCTCCCAGAAAAAAATCCTGGATCCGCCCTTGGTCGGTAAAATTGGAGGGGTTTGAAAAGGAGTTTGAATTGTTTTTGGAATCCTTCAGATCTGGGTTTAAATTCATTTTTGAAGGCGTAAAAAGAATAACAGGACCGGCAAAACGAAAACGTAATGTTGTAGACGCAAAAATTAACTATAAGCGGATTTTTATTGAAATTATAGACAATCAGCTTCCGCCCGCGGCTTCGCCCGCGTGAAAAGTTTAATTATAAAGAGTGGTATTCAGACAGTAGCACGTTAAAAACACTGTAGGAATCAAAACCAAAGTAGGTACGAATATTAATATTAAGCTGAGATCAGTTAGTAGTAGTTAGTGTTGCCCAAAATCGGTCTTGGTCTTGTTCTTGCATTTTGGCAAGACCAAGACCAAGACCAAGACCGCCTTATTGTAGCAAGACCAAGACTAAGACTGAACCCTGCAAGACTTGAGCAAGACAAGACTTAAGCCTGCAAGACTCTTGCGTCTTGCAGTTAAGACAAACTGAGATTTGGGCGTTATTAAATAGGTATTTGGTTTCAATCCCGATTTTGAGAGACGTTCCCCAGTATCAAAACCGTAGGTATCGTCATAACACTAAACTAAGGGCTGCAGTTGTATCTGCAGTTGGCAACGTGCCGCTCGTCTAAAAGAACCCTAAAAGGTATTGTATTGATTAGGTAGGTAAGTACTTATTATATTTCAACTATTTATTAAGTAGGTAGCGTGTTAATACTCACAAATCTGTTCCCATCATCCCATGTGATAAAATGTACCTAGAATAACTTTCTAGCAAAGTTCATACCTTGTAGGTATCTACCTATAATAATATATTATGCTTGTTTATGTCTAATGTGCCGCTCTAACTTGGAGGGTTGTATTGATGATTTTGATGATTATAATTCTGTAACTACATACGTCTTATAGCGCGAATCATAATCTAAAATCTAAACTAACGAGTTCAATAAATAGCAACAGGCTAATAGGTATTTGCAAGACTTGCAAGACTTGCGAGACTCTTGCTGCAAGACCAAGACCAAGACCAGGTGTATTGACGCAATACCAAGACCAAGACTGGCCTAAGTCTCGTCTTGGTCTTGCATTTGGGCAACACTAGTAGTAGTAATATTAGGCTGAGAGCCAGAACTTTTTGAACGTCAAAGTTCTACATAAACACAGACGCAAAACTCCTGCCCTTTTTATTCCAAATCATTTTGATGGATATTGTTAATCCATTAAATAATAAAATGTGTATTCACCAAAACATGAATCATTGCTTCATATGTTCGAAAAATTTGTCTGCTCAACAACTTCAATAATGCAATTAATAATGTTGAACTCAAATTGATCATGTGGAAGCTCCCGTACTCAATTAAATCAAAAGAAAAGCTAAATCATCGTAACTATTTTTTTATAGAGAACCGATAAGCACTTACCTGTTCATTATCAGACCTTCAGAATGTATCATGTGGTAGTACCCGTATTCAATAAGATAAATGTTGAAAGCTAGGTCACCCTAACTGTTTTTTACAATTTCACATGTTTTTTGTAATTTCTGTTTTCACACAAACCGGTTTTCCTCTTTTCACTCCGATAGGTGTTGATTATGAAAAAATTTTTGAACCTGTTAAAATTACTTTACTTTTAGACTGTTTATACCAATTTTCGAGTTAACTGAAGCAAGCAAAAAATTATTCCCTAAAAACTTCAACACCTGTTTTCACCCCCTTAATTTTCGAAAAATTCAAAAATACTTTATTCCCATTTTTTAATCAGGATTATTCGTGCCGAGTTTTAACTTTATCAGATGAAGCGTTAAGATTCTACCAGACAAACTTTAACACCCTCTAAACCCCCATTTGGTAAACTAATTATGTCAAATCTTTTTATTAACTTAAGTCGTTTCTCCTAAGTTTCAAGTTTTAAAACCCTAGCAGTAAGATTTTTAAAACAAACTTCCATCGACTATTTTACCCATTTAAAAAAAGGGGTGGAATTTCCAAAAATCCTTGAATTTTGTATACAACGTTGATGTGACAGAGGGGCATTAAATTAAACTACGTATACTATACGTGTTTAGTATTAATTCGATACGGTATAAAAATAAAAATAATAATAAATGAGGTTTTTTTTTTTTTCAAACAAACTAAATAGCTTACAATTCAGAGTAAAACGCAACCACCCTTTATACCATACTTTATACCCATTATCCTTGTTTGCATTGCCATCTTATAGCGAAAATGTACTTGTGACTTGCGTGAGAACGGCAACAACGCGTCGTATCGTAGGTTATACTCAGATTTATCGTTTTAAGGTGCATGACCTGTGCGTATAGACATAATCAGCTGTTAGGAAAGATACATCGTGTTCAAACGAGGCCAAAACTTAAAAAATCGTTTGTGACTAAACTACTGCTCCGATTTAATTGATTTTTGGTACAGAGCTTGAAAATAGTACCTAGTATAGGCAGTTTAAAGGAAAGCCCCTCTGTCGTATCAACTTTGTATATAATACGTTATAAAAATCTGAAAGAGTTAATATTTTTTGGACTACTATCATGCGAAAATTTTAATAAATAAGTATAATGACAATTTTCCGATGGAATTAGTTGCGCAATTTGTAAATGTTTATAAATCTCACGACTTTAACTTAGACCGCCTTATCAATGAGCTCAAATGTTTTTATAAATCTGTCGAATTCAAAAACTTTAGTATTTACAATAATATAAAACATTTTTACGAAAATAACATAGAGAGTTCCCGCGAGCAGTGCTTCAACCGAAAGATCATTCTCATTGCTAAAACGTATACACACCTATTTAAAAAATACACAAGGACAGCGACGACAGATCTGTCCTTGATTTCAAAAGATAAAAAACCTTCTTACGGAAATGAAACGCCTTCCCAACTTTTCTTTAAACGATTCCTTATTGCAGACATTTTTACAGAAAGATAGACTAATAAAACAAAACCCAAAAACTTTATAGATTCGTTTACTTACACCACCATTTTTCACTATTTATTTATTTTTTTATTTATTTATTAAATTTAATGCACAAGTAAAAATTACTGTACAATGGCGGACTTAATGCCTTAGGCATTTTCTACCAGTCGACCTTAGGGTGGTGCAGAGACGGAACGTGGCATGTGCAACTTAAGGGAAAGAACAAACGGAAAATAAAAATACAATAATAAATATATACTTAAATACATACATACAACAAAATTAAAAATGTAATTGAGAAAAACGAAAACAACGAATCAGCGTTGTGACGATTTTTCGAACCCCTTCACTAGTGTTATTTAATTTCACAAATACAGAACATCAAACAAACGCGCCGAAAAGCCACTTCGAATATCCGTAAATTGATATGTCCATAATATCAGTCAATCTATGGCTATTTGAGGTGGTAATTAGGTACGTACGACCGCGACCGCGTGAGTCAGGGGTAGTTGCGCGCGGCGCTCCAGAGGCTCAAGCCCAAACAGTCGGTGGGTCCGGATGGAATATCACATTTCATTATCAGGGACTGTAACTCAGTCTTTTGGAAACCACTGCTACACATTTTCAATTTGTGCTTACAAGAAAAACACTTACAGATCAATGGAAAATGACGCGAGTTATACCGGTACCAAAGGGAGGTTCAGGGTCGGACGTCGGTGGTTATCAACCGGTGGCCGTACTGTCGGCGTTCGCTAAGGTTATCGAATCAGTTTTACACAAATCCATTTACACGCAAGTGAGCCCACTACTGCATGATGCTCAACATGGCTTTCGAGTCGGTCGGGGTACGGGAAGTAACCTGCTGTCGTTTGTGTCATGTTTGGCGCCAGTAGTGGATGCTAGAGGGCAGGTGGACGTCGCGTACTATGACTTTCGGAAGGCTTTTGATATGGTGGATAATGGCATTGTATTGGCTAAATTTGCTGCGTTAGGTTTTACACCTTCTTTGCTTAAGTTCTTTGCAAGTTACCTAAGTGAGCGCCGGCAGTATACGTTGAGTACGCGGGGTACAAATCTAAGCCATTTTATACGTTTTCTGGGGTAAGCTAGGGCAGTAATTGGGGCCATTGGAATTCATTATTATGGTTAATGATCTCCCTGGGGTCGTGAGCAGTGCAAGGTGTTTGCTATTTGCAGATGATCTTCTAGTATTTATCTCGGTAGCGAGCGCCTCGGAATGTGAGCGGCTTCAGCGCGATCTCGATAAGGTGGTACAGTGAAGCCAGGGAAATAAACTGGTATTCAATGTGACCAAATGTTGTGTGATGACGTACAGTCGCGCGCGCATCCCGATACAAAATCAGTATGAGATGGACGGCACAGTGATGCCGCGGGTCACGCTTATGCGGGATCTTGGGGTTATGGTGGCAGAGTTGACGTTTCACAACCATATTATAGATTTGCGTGGCAAATCCTTTAGGAATTTGGGTTTTATATTAAGACAATGCACGGATTTTAAAAGTATAGCAGTAGTAAAAATACTACACTGGTCAGCAAATAAACCGAGCCACCCGCTACCTAGGAACTCTGATTCGATTTTCTCAAAAAGTATAAAACTTACAACTATCAAAGTTATACCTACAAAAAGTACGTTTCATGGTGATTAAAATGACTACAAATTAATTCAAAAGTACCGTCAACTCACATTGTAATCAAGCAACAAACACAATGCTAACGATTTGCTCTGTTTTCACAAGAGTTTGAAATTAGCGTTCTTTTTCTCTACAATGAGGGTAGTCGGATATTTCTTATCATTTCTTTAGTTTTTGTCCACCGTTTGCTCAGACGCGTGTGTTTTTGCTACTTTTTTTCGATTAATAATGGATACAACACCCCAGGAAGCAGCTCAAGCTGTAGCATTACTTCAAGCAGGCATTGCGCAACGTGGTCGCTCGAAGGCTTCGAATCAGCAGATCTTCGGTGCAACGAGTTTACAGACGATACCTAGAGACTGGAGCATTCGATCGCCGTCCAGGTACGGGCAGACCTAGGTCTACATCAGCAGCAGATGATCGTTATATCCACCTTACTGTTCTGCGAAATCGCCACCTCAACGCAGTTCAAGTCCAACAAAGTCTGCGTGACGAACGCCAAGTGGTCATAAGTTCAGATACCGTCAGAAGGAGACTTGCTGAACGGAACCTGACCCCAAAAAGAGCTGCAACAGGCCCAGCATTAACGGTAGCACACCGTCGAGCACGACTTGAATTTGCTCGAGAGCATAGGGATTGGACATTAGAGCAGTGGAGTAATGTACTCTTCACTAATGAGACCAGGATGAGTCTACATGGAAGTGATCGACATCAGAGAGTATATCGTCGCCCTGGAGAACGTTATTCTCAGTGTTGCATCGAGGAAACTGTTGCGGTTGTCGGTTGTCGGGTACACTAGGCTGGCGGTCAGAAGGGACGTCGCTTTAGTAAAGTACGTGGCGAGGGTGCTGCACGGGCTGGTGCACCACCCAGATGTGCTGGAAGCGCTGCGGCTGAGTGTCCCGGACGGGTATGTGGGGGCGCGCCGCCGCCTCGCTTTGTTAGACGTGCCCAGGCCTCGGACTAATTTGCTTAAGTTTGCCCCATTGTCAAAGGCCGCACGTATTATAAATAATATGACGTCGGCAGATGTGTTCGATAGCCTGCCAAAATTTGTATCAGGAGCACAAAAGTGCATTGAAGGAGGCATGCAAATTAGTGTTTAATGTTATTGTTGAGTTTTTATGCATAAGTTAGTAATATGTAATAAATATATAAATAGTTTAATAAGAGTGTATAACATCGTCTTGGTCTACTGTAAGATGTTGTACTTATTTGTGTGAAATAAAAACGACGAAGTAAAACCAACATGCAGTATTTTTGGTAAGAATAACTTTTAAGATTTTCTGCCTAGCCTGTCTAATAACTCTGTGCACGCCACTGGCTGTAACCAAAATTAATTTATTACTCTATTTTGATCACGTTATTATAAAGAATAAATAGCTACCTAGTTCAACTACAGCTTGCCATACGGATGTTGGCTAGAATTATTTGCGATGGTTATAGTATCTCAGTTGATTAACAACATTGATATAAATTATTACACAGCTGTCAGGCGTTTATTCTTGTTCCAACCGTTGAGCCTGACGTCTGCTTAAGGTGGATGCGACAGGCTAGCCCTCGAAATTCAAATTTTCTTACGTTTTTTGCAATTTGCAGGTCAGTGTCAGGTTGTATCTTGGTCAAAATTTGATTCGCGGCTGTAGCAAGTACGAAATACGTACTTGTTCTTGTTCTGTTGTTCGTTCTTGTTCGTTCTTGTTCTTGTTGTGTTTGGTCGTTGTTGTTGTTGTTGTTGTGTTTGTTCTACAGTTCTGTAAATAACAGAACTGTAATCATTAAAATTATGAATACAACTTTCTCAGTTAGAATTGATGCCAAATGTAAGAATTTCATGAAATCATGACATTTGGCATTAATTCTAACTGAAAGAGTTGTATTGATGATTTTAATGATTACAGTTCTGTAAATACGAACGAAATACTTAGGAGCATTCAGCTTAAATGTAATACTGAGTGTAAGTAAAGCTCTTATTTGATATGTATGATTATGTTGAACTATAAACCTAAGAGTGTCCTTGTTTCAACAACAACAGTGTTTTAGACTTCTTTACTTACATAAACTCATGGAATTCACATCATAGTCGGCAGAAGCACGTCTTGTCTGGTGTCGGTACAATGGAGTACCACGGGGCGGGGCGTGACCTTTTCCCGTTAGGGGAAACCGATCTTTAAAGTACCTTGATATTTCTACCTGACACAATGGAATATTGGGGTATGTACATTTATTATTTTACAAATTCATAATTCTTTATTGTACACAGAACACAGTAATTAACAGTTCATGTACAAATGCGAGCTTAACTCAAAGTTGAGTTTTCTCCCAGCAAACCTTTGAGTGATAAAGAGAGATTACATTCGAGGGTAGGATCGTGTAGGTACAATATAAACCTATATACATAAGGCTATAAAAATATGTATAAATATATACCTACTTTAGACCGTCAACCGGGGTTATTTTGATTAATTTTGAACTTTGAAGGTCCATATCTTTTAAAGAACAATGGCGAAATCTTATCTGACAAAAATTTCAGCGTCTAAAAGTGACTCCTAAACGAAAGAAATTCTATTTATTTTCTACGTTTTTTTCAAAGTATCACAGTAACATGTTAAGGCCGGATAAAAATAATACTTTAAAGGAAAGTTATTTCATTTTTTCGTTGGCTTTTATTAGTTTAGTGTCGCCATTATATATTTATTCTGCCAAGTGACAGTATGTACACCATTACTGTATTTTTGTAATTCGTTTTGCTATCAGTTTTGGTTTATTATTATTAATAAACGGCGAAAATGAATTAACAATACAATTAATTATGGGCAAAAAGACTAGTATCT
This sequence comes from Polia nebulosa, assembly GCA_951329385.1. NCBI lineage: Eukaryota > Metazoa > Arthropoda > Insecta > Lepidoptera > Noctuidae > Polia > Polia nebulosa. Next base: position 16,821,882 of record OX589590.1, read on the forward strand.
CAAACCTGAAAAATATAGCTGGCTGGTTTCTGACATTGGCTGTTGATTGGTTGTTGTCAGTCACACTGTCATAGTAAGGGAGCCCATGATGCTAGTCGGGTCCCACTTTCGCCCTTATCTTTGCCTTCATTTACAGGGGACATGAGTGTTTCAGCTGGAAAGGTGGAAGTCCAGTACTAACCCATCAAGTTCAACTATATCAACCGAAGATTTTTATTACGTCTACAGTTACTGTCCATTTTATTTATTTTTTAAATTTCGTTTTTGAAATTATCCACATACTTGCTTATTCAATTTACTTTCGACATTGGCAGAATAGTCGACATCGGCTCTACTTGCCATCAACAAAAAATAGAATAGAATAGATGCTAAACGGGCATTTTTAAAATAATAATAATTTTTATTAAATCAACCGCGCTCGAGAATGTCAAGACATCGTTTTTTTTTTTGTAACTTTATAACCCCCCACTCTCTTACGTAACGCTCAAATTGTCAGATTTACAAGTGTATACTTTTTAGCTAATTTATTAAACCCACCTTACCTATAATCTGACGCACTTCAGTATTTCTGATGGACTACCTTAGACGCACGGTTCTATATGGTAGAAGTACTCAACAGGATGCAAGGTATCCCGATCCCCCTATCTTCATCTTTCGCTCTCGATTGCTTTTCCATTTTCTATAATATTCACTTGACCTGTACTGCTTATGGACTCTGATAATACCCTGTGTGACCCGTGCATGTATAAGGACTTCGAGATTTTCCCTGTGTGATATTGTGCTTTTCTCTACTGGACACCGATCTTGCCTCTTTGTTTGGATTAGTTATTAGTGAACTCGTTTGCTGGGTACCACTAAGATGGAAGGTCGTCGTGGTAGACCGACACGAATTCTGTGTATCAATTGCAATATATGCATCAATCGCGTCAATACACTGCGCCCATATCATGCCTTGGAACTTGATTCTAGAGTTACCACATTACTCTGTAGTTGGGTATATCCCCGAATCGCAAGTAGCTGTACTTAATTATGGACCTGTATTTATAGTTTACATTTTAGATACCACAACACATATATTTTGTTCAATCTGTAGAAACATGTAGACACAGAACTGGCTGTTTGTATGAATACAAGATATATACAATAATATTGGATCTGTGTTATTAGAAGGCTGTGTTATTGGAAGGGATAGGGATCTATTCCAGATAGCAATATTTTCAATTTGTTTCAGATTACTGAAGATGACTATGTTTGTGAAGCATGCAGAGATCTTGCGATGTTTAGTTTCAATCATGAGTTGCAACAAGAAGTATCAAGCAATGATAACCAACAAGCTGGATCAAGTCACCAAGGACTTACATACTTCCCAACCCTCGAATATAGAGATTTAATACTGTTTGCCCTGGGAACGTACCACATACCTAAGACAAGCGCGCTCATATTATGGCGAGCATGTACATTTCCACGGGGGGGTACAGAATTGAAGTTTCCAGTGAACGCATCGATTCCTCTGATTTATCTTAGAGGCACTGGCATGACAACATTAATAAGAGGCAAAATAAAGTCACGTCACATAACCTGGAAGCAATATTATGTACATAGACAATAATATTCCTGGCAGGACAGAATTCAGTGAGTAGGTAGGTACTGCTGTAATTGTTTAGTTGGCCGGCGCACAGTAGGATGTTACGCTCATGTAATGACGCTAGTCTGGTATTTAGGATGGACCAGACGTCAGGAAAATATTTCCGCACCTGCACAATTTTTGGATGAAATTCTTATAAGAGTCATCCTCTCTAACGAATACAATGTTGATGTAAAAAAAAAATTGTTTCATTGGTTCTTATCAACTTACATATTCCCCGCTTAAACTTAGCAAGTAGGTATTTATAAAATCCTAGAATATTAGAATAATCCTATTGCATCAATACCTGAAATAATGCCGACAGTGACTGGCAGCCAAAAGACCTGTTGTAAATACCTATTATTTACCTAAGATAAAGCCTAGCAAAGGACAAAACCGCTAGGCTTACCTAACATCCTAATCCTAATTTCCTAACTAATATTCTATGCGAAAGTGAGTTTCCTTGTTACGTTTTCACGCCTATCGCCTAGTTTACATTATTTTTACAAAACATTATACTTACTAAAAAAACTAGGTAAAGAAAATACTAATGCGATATAACCTTTTTACTTCCGGCCTCCTCGCATAAAAATTCTTGCACACACTAATTCAGATGATGACACCGAGTTAAACAAGATATATTTCATTTAAAGACTTAAGAATTTAAGGTGAAAGCTTCACCCTAGCCCGCGAAATTCAAATTTTCTTACTTTGCAATTTGCAGGTCAGTGACAGGTTGTATCTTGGTCAAAATTTGATTCGCGGCCGTATAAATTGCAAAAAACGTAAGAAAATTTGAATTTCACGAGCTACCCTGGAGCATCGGTGAAGGTGACGGGCGGGCGTTTTTGGTGGACTGTCTTTATGTAGAACTTTGACGTTCAAAAAGTGCTGGCTATCAGCCTAGTTTGAATAAATGACTTTTGATTTTGATTTTGCATCCACCTTAATCTCAGCTAAAACAATGTAAGGGAAGCTGCCATTGTTCTTTGTGGGTGTAAAATAAAACAAAAAAGTCTAGTAATCGGTTTTTTTATTACTCTCGATTCCTGTAATAATAAATGAAAAAATGTGGCTCGATTTTGAGAAAAAAAAAATCGATTCAACTTCGATTCAAATTCGATTGAAATTCGATTGAAATTCGATTGAAATTCTATTGAAATTCGAATCAAGTTCGATTCAAATTAGATTGAAATTCGATTGAAATTCGTTTCAAGTTCGATTCAAATTCGATTCAATTTCGATTCAAATTCGATTCAAATTCAATTGAAATTCGATTCAAATTCGATTCAAATTCAATTGAAATTCGATTGAAACTCGATTCAAGTTCGATTCAAATTCGATTGAAATTCGATTGAAATTCGATTGAAATTCGATTGAAATTCGATACAAATTCGATTCAAATTCGATTGAAATTCGTTTCAAGTTCAATTCAAATTCAATTTAAATTCGATTCAAATTCAATTGAAATTTGATTGAAATTCGATTCAAGTTCGATTCAATTTCGATTCAATTTCGATTCAAATTCGATTCAAATTCGATTCGAATTCGATTGAAATTCGATTGAAATTCAATTCAAGTTCGATTCAATTTCGATTCAAATTCGATTGAAATTCAATTCAAGTTCGATTCAAATTCAAATGAAATTCGATTGAAATTCGATTGAAATTCGATTGAAATTCGATTGAAATTCGATACAAATTCGATTGAAATTCGATTGAAATTCGTTTCGAGTTCAATTCAAATTCAATTCAAATTCAATTCAAATTCAATTCAAATTCAATTCAAATTCAATTCAAATTCAATTCAAATTCAATTCAAATTCAATTCAAATTCAATTCAAATTCAATTCAAATTCAATTCAAATTCAATTCAAATTCAATTCAAATTCAATTCAAATTCAATTCAAATTCAATTCAAATTCAATTCAAATTCAATTCAAATTCAATTCAAATTCAATTCAAATTCAATTCAAATTCAATTCAAATTCAATTCAAATTCAATTCAAATTCAATTCAAATTCAATTCAAATTCAATTCAAATTCAATTCAAATTCAATTCAAATTCAATTCAAATTCAATTCAAATTCAATTCAAATTCAATTCAAATTCAATTCAAATTCAATTCAAATTCAATTCAAATTCATATTCAATTCAAATTCAATTTAAATTCTAGTTCAATTCAAATTCAATTCAAGTTCAATTATAATTCAATTCAAGTTCAATTCAAATTCAATTCAAGTTCAATTCAAATCATTTATTTCAAATAAATCATTTACAGGCACTTTTGAATTGTCAATAAGTCGGTCAGTCAGAAAGATGAAGCTATTTGTACATTCCAAGGCGTAGATCTATAGAGAGAGGGGGGACGTTCTTCTCCCTATGGCAAGAAACGCCATGGACACTCTTTAAAACCATGTTATGTATAAAAATCCTGGTTACATATGTCTTGTTGCTTCTAATATATGAGAACAATGTACACAAACAAAAACAATAAAAAAGACCCTTCAATCCCCGCGGCCAAATCCGGGTTGTCAAATTGAACCCCGACGACAACCCGGGTTGACAGCCGATTATTTTTTTTTTTCTCTTTAATATTTTTTTTTTTTTTGTCCGACTCACCAGTGAGTCGCGGGGTTTCACAGGTGAGCTAAGCCAGTGGCAGTTGAGAGATGACCAGTCTCAACTGACGGCGCCCGAACACGAACATGACGCATGGGTACCACTCAGCTCAACCATATTGAAGGGAACCGAATGGCCCAACACACGCGCCACCATCAGCGAGACATTTCTGTGAGCATGACAAACTCTCAACTGCCATGCTCGTTCATGTCAAAAAATAAAAAAAACTTGAGAGGTGTCAAGGGACACCCGGATGGAACGAAGTTCCTTTCGATTAATTAGTGAAGTAAGAACAACTTATATACTTCAAGCTCAGCTCAGCTCAGCTGAGCTCAGCTCAGCTCAGCTTTTATTCTCATAATTTAGAAAGCTATTTAGTATTTATGGGTTAGAGACTCCAGATTAGATTCGAAGTTAGATTGTTCCAAGCTCCGCTAGATTTAACACACGAAATTGGTTAGATAATGCTTGATCTGCTTGCAAACTTTGTACCTACCCACCAAAAATACAAGAAGTTTTTATTAGATTGTTTTTCCAACACAATCTTTTTGGATGGACAGCCTCATTAGTGTCGTGACAACTTTTCGTAAGAATTTTTTCCGTCTAGCCCCCTTTCACAACGCGCGATAAGGAACTTCGTTCCAAAAATAAAAACTGTTTGATCGAAATTATACCTACGTAGGATGGGGTTACTTTGATAACCCCCTATTTTATTGAGTAACTACAAAGTAACCCCAACTAAGATGACAATAAAATTTTAAAAATCAAAATCTGTCAGCGGGAAAAATAATATTGACATTTTGGTCATAAGGGGAAACTTTGATCTAGTAAAAGTCATCAAATAATAAACATTACTTTATTAAAATGTTGGTAACAAAATTTTTGCTTACGAGTAAAATCATCCTTCAAAATTATTTATTTTAAAATTATTATCATTAAAACTAAACAAGAACTAAGAAATAATTAGTCTTCATAAAATCAACAAGGTAAAACCTATGAAATAATTATAAAAATAATTTAAAAAAAAAAAACAAAAAAAAAATCAACAAGACAAGAAAAATCAACAAGATAAAAGGACTAGGACTATGACCGGGACCGCAGTGATTCTTTCAAACACTCCCGCGGCCCTGACTCCCTAACACACATCGGCCCTTGCGGACCCCGACAGTTGTTGCAGACATCTCTTTCAGGCATTCAGTTAGGCTGTGTGTTTGTCTCAAATTGCCTATTGGGATCATTGGGACAACATCCCAGCTTCTATAAAATTTATGAGATCCATTCAAATAGGTATATTACAAGGTAAAACCTCGGATATCTATGGTAAAACCTATGAAATAATTATAAAAATAATTAGTCTTCATAAAATCAACAAAATAAAACCAATACATAGGTATAGGGAATAAGGAAAGTCTTAGAAATTCACAAAAATCTATAAAATTCATACAATTTCTGCAATATGAAATCCTTTCACTATTTGACTAAGCGCTTCTTCTATTCGCGCTTGTGAATAATTTTTGTGTTCACGGGACCCAAATTTCTTTTCATATTATATTCGCGTCATCTTCCTGGATAGTAAAATATTAATTCATTTAGCAAAAAACAATAAAAGCTTGTTAAAAAGCATATGAAAAAAAGAGTATACTCTCTGAGGTTAATTTGATCATTTGCTCGATCTCACACCATATATACCTTATCAATGACAGCCCGCGAAATTATATTCTCTTTGGCCCGCATCAAATAAACTCAAGTCATTTCATTCATTTTGAGGTTAGAAAAACAATAATCACTGTATTGGTTAATCGATCATAGGCCACATAAAGGATGATTCACGTTACACCGTGTCGCCACCGAGCCTCGGCCGTGCCCCGGCCGGGGCACGACCGGGGCACGTCCACCGGGCTAGTCATTCATGCTACACCGGGCTGTCACCGTGCCGCCACCGGGCCCGGCTGGGGCACGGCCAAGCATGGATCAGTTCATACAAAAAGTATACTATAGATATTTGACCGGGGTCCGGTCTAGCGTGAATCACTTCATACAAAATGTATGCAACAATCTTTGACCGTGCCCCGGCCTGGTGGCGACACGGTGTAACGTGAATCATCCTTAATGGAGTTTATCTAGTATGTATGTATGTGTATGTATGTCGGGCTGGTTTCCGCAACTCCACGCCCAAGGCGCGTATTTTGCGTAGGTATGTAGGTACTTTTATCTAGTAATTTCATTATACCATCACGTGATCAAGTACCTACCTACACATGAAATTTTGCAGCACAATTATTTAGCTATAAATAGAGAATGAAAATAAGTTTACCTTTTTTAATTGAAATTGTTGGTGAATTGCATCCTTTTTTTTTCTTTTTATTTGTTTGTGTGTTGGTCTGAGACCATACTGCCTAGTCTTACGTAGTGTATTTATACTTTATTTCCATTAGAATGCAGATGTAACACATTCTAATGTTTTTTGCAGTATTTGGCAACAAATGTGTCGAGTCAGCCTTCTCGGCAAACTACGCTGAGGTAGTCAACACTACAATAAAATTCTCAGCTCCATTTTCCCGAGATCGCGCCTGTTTTGGACAATATGTGGAATCCTACATATTGTCCAGTTGCGTATACACTTGAGACACAAAACTACAATTTTACATCACAATATCCACTAGGAATTAATAAACGAATAATTAAAACAACCACTGAACTGCACTCGAGAAAATCCCGCTAAAACCCTGACAGTTCTTCTCTTCTTCAGTGTTAGCAACACTGAAGAAGACACCTAGAAAAAAACAACACCTAGAATAAAAAAACTACCAAATTGCGTTTCGTTTTACGCTATTCACGATTTTTAAGAAATGGAAGTTTCGATCAAAATCATCCCGTGAATCAAAATAACCCCGGTTTACGGTACTATTAAATACCAATATATACCTACCTACACTAATAATATTATGTCATTGAAAAAGGCAGTACTCTTTGATTTTATCAAACAGACATCCAGCACGCGTAGCATGACCACATTGACTACCATAGAAACGGGTTTTGTCGACGGAAGAATAGACAAAATTACAGATTGTAGAAAGATTTCTACCGTCCTAAGCATGGCGATATTAGAACTGAAGAGAAGAAATGTTTCTATTCTTCAGTCGACAAAAGTCTACAATGTAAAGCATGACCACCTATTTTTCTAAACTTTTAACACTTGGGGGTAGAAACATTTCTTCTCAACAAGTGTCAAATAGTATACACACATTGGACCTAGACAAGATCTATATTGATTTTAAAAACTCAATTCTGTGACTCATTCAATATTTCAAAATTGTGGTGAATCTTCCACAAAAGCCATTAATCAAGAGTTGAAGTCACTTATCTATTAAGTAAACTTTTCTAAAAAAATAGTTATTTGTTAGGCAAGGCTGCAAAGTTGTTTTTCGGCGCGAGTGCTTGTATAGCCTGAGCAAACAAAGGATTCTAGGATTGAACCGATGACCGAAGCGAGTGGTTCAAATGTAGAATCCTGAGCGTAGCGTAACTTTGACGGACAGATGGATAGACGGACAGATGGATCGACGGACAGTCACACAGACGGACAGACAGACACGTGAGTGACAGCAATTGGGCTCCGATTAGACGCACAAAATTTTGTGTAAGACGACGGACAGACAGACAGACGAAATTGAAATAATGAATATGTCTTTGTCTTCAAATAAACGCGAGTCTACGGGTCGCCCCGTGCTCGGGCAGAAGAGAACTCAAACTCGACATAGTTGGATAGAAAGAACTTTCTATCCAACTATCTAGTCTATTCTTGGTAGAATAGAGATAGAAATGCTCATGCTATGCCCTGTTGGGGGTAGAAACATTTCTTCTCAACAAGTGTCAAATAGTCTACATCACATTTAACCTAGACAAGATCTCTGCTGATTTTAAAAACTGAATTCAGTGACTCGCTGTCACAGAAACTCGCTGTCGCGGTCGCTCACAATGGGCCTCATCAGAAGGCTTACAGTCACCCAAGGGGCAATGGAGAGGGCAATGATCGGAGTTTTCTTGCATGATAGAATCAGAAATGATGACATCTGCAAGAGAACTAAGGTTACTGACATAGCCCGAAGAATCGGCAAACTGAAGTGGCAGTGGGCAGGGCACAATGCTCGCAGAACAGATGGTCGATGGAGCCGAAAAGTTCTGGAATGGCGACCGCGTACTGGAAGACGCAGCGTTGGAAGGCCTCCCACAAGGTGGACCGATGACCTGGTAAGGGTCGCGGGTAGCCGATGGATGCGAGACGCACAGGACCGATCATTGTGGCGACACTTGGTGGAGGCTTATGTCCAGCAGTGGACGTCTTTCGGCTGAAATTAGGATGATGATGATTAATTCTGTGACTCATTACATATTTCAAAATTGTGCTGAATCTTCCACAAAAATGTAGAAACCTGAGCGAGACGCAGAATAACTGACGGACAGACGGACAGATGGAAAGACGGACAGACGGACTGATGGACAGACGGATTTACGGACGACGGACAGACAGACAGACGGACAGCTGGACCGATGGGCAGACGGACAGACGGACAGACGGACGGACGACGGACATATGGACAGACAGACGGACAGACGGATGACGGACAGTCAGACGACGGACAGACGGACTGACGGACAGCTGGGCAGATGGACAGACGGACAGACGGACAGACGGACGGACGACGGACATATGGACAGACAGACGGACAGACGGATGACGGACAGACGGACTGACGGACAGCTGGGCAGATGGACAGACGGACAGTCGGACGACGGACAAACGGACAGACAGACACGTGAGTGACAGCAATAGGGCTCCGATTAGACGCACAAAATTTTGTGTAAGACGACGGACAGACAGACAGATGGACAGACGATACTGTAAGAATGAATATGTCTTTGTCTTCATAGAAACGCGAGTCTACGGGTCGCCCCGTGCTCGGGCAGAAGACAACTCGAACTCAACATAGTTGGATAGAAAGAACTTTGTCTATTCTTGGTAGAGTAGACATAGAAATGGTCATGCTACGCCTGCAGAGAAGGACTGTCGCGTAAGGAGTGTGGAAGAGAGTTCCAGAGACGGACTGCAGTTACTGAAAATAAGCCATTATAGCGGCTGGAAGTGTGACGCGGAGTACGAAGGAGAAGAGAAATGCCAGTGCAACAGATTTTACCCCTCGGAACAAAACAAACAAACATATACAAAGAAAAATATATAGATTTCTATAGGAAACTTGTTTTATAATTTTAATAATAGGTACTCTCCTAAAACTAAAAAATACCCCTGAGACCTACATCCAATTATTAAAAAAATAAACAGTTAAACTTGTAAACACAAAAATCTGGGTACTGTTCCTAATCATTTGGCACCGATGGTATATTCCCCGAAGAAATAGGCAGATAGGCTAACCTCACCTTTAGTTCTTGTTAGTCAGGTCCTACTATGTTATATTATCAGGGGATATTGCTCCAGGCCTGCGGACTGCGAGCAGTGGGTAGCTCGCCGTCCGATCAGCACCAGGCCCGTGAGTCGACGGCGCGTAGTGTTCCAAGCGCTCAAAGAGATGAGTGTCAGCCACCACTGACGGGGCCCATCATGGTCGGTGCCTGCATGCCTAGATGTAGCGGATAAATTCTGAAAATGAGTTATCGCACCCCTGGACACTCAGGCAGGGAAGGAACAGGGGTGGGTTTTAGTCAGTAAGAGTCTGACACGCCCTCCCGCTCCACCCAGAGCGGGAGGTCATTGGATGATTTCCCACCCCACAAAAAAAGGGATATTGCTATCGTGGCCCTATTCTGAATAAATGCCCGGGTAATGGCTGCGTTGCTACTCACAAATACACAATTGGAAATCTTAAACTTGCTCAACTCGGGGATCGAACCCAGGACGCCACGCTCAGCAATCGCACTTGCGTTCACAAAAACCAATAATATCTAACTCGGATGGTTAGGAAATTATATAAAAAACATCGAACTAAGTAACAAATAAATTTGGTAAAAAAAATACTGAATTGCTATTAGGTTGGTATCTACCTACCTTCTTTAGCACAGTTTGTGTGTACATTGATTGTTTTGTTTGTGAATTAACTGATAAGTAGGTACCTGTACCTATTATTTTTTGCGTAGGCATTTAGACATGTCGCAATGGTAAGGCGTAACGCGTTCCGAGCTGACGGCGTGGCGTCCTTGCCGATGGTTTCACCGACTGCAACCCGCAAATCTAATGATATAAAATGCTGTCACGGGCGGTTTACAGGCAGTTCAGTCCCAGTAGCCAAATACAGAACAAACAGCGAAGTAAAACAATAAAAATGAGGTCGCTAGTCGCCCTTGCCGTGCTAGGATGTGTCATAGTAGCGTGTGCTGGACGAGAAAAGGAGCAGGGAGACCTGGTCGCCGCGGCGAGCGGTCACCATCACGAGGAGGGCGGGGGCAAGGAGCACCACGCACACCATCACCATGAACACGGAGAAAAAGGGCACAAAGGTCACAAGGGACATCACCACCACCACAAAGGAGAACATGGTCACCACGGCAAACACCACAAAGCTGGACACCATCACGAGCACGGAGGCCATCACAAGAAGCACTGGGACGAGCACGACCACCACGGCAAACACCACGAGCATGGACACCACCACAAGGGCGGCAAGCACCACCACAAGAAACATCACGATAAGGGCGAGGAAGTTGAGGGCTACCACAAGAAGTACCACAAGGACGAGTACCACAAGGATCATCACTTCTACGATGACCACCACAAGGAAGGCAAGCACCACAAACACGGCAAACACCACGGACACCACGAGAAGAAAGGGGGAGGTCACAAGAAGGGCGGTCACCATCACTCCGGACACCACGAAGAGCACCATGGCAAACACGGCCACCACGACAAGCATCATTATGACGAAGACCACAAGGGACACAAGGGGCACCACGGACACGAAGAACACCACCACGACCACCACGATCATGGCAAGAAGGGCGGCCACGAAGACCACAAGCACTGGGGATTCCACCACGGCAAGCACTGAAAATGTACTGTTAAGATTATGTTATTGTTTACTGTTACTTTACGCATTACCTCTTTGTAAATAAAATTAAACCAATTTAAAATAATAAACATGTTTCATTCCATCATTTCCAGTCATTCAAAATTAGAGCACCTCATCTTGAATAGTATGTAGGTATCTAACAGTTCCAATAAAGCAAACCAATAAGTGCCACTATAATAATTAGCAGTCGATCTAACGGAACTAATTCAATTTAACCATAACATGATGTCGTCACCGCAACCGCCGCGTCGCTGCCGCCGTCGCGGAGTCAGTCATCCAGAAATCTGCAGCAACAATTGCCAAACACCACTCTGTAATCGACATCAGATGAAAGCGATCTAATCTATAAATTCAAAGTGCGGAAACTGTTTTGACACTGTTATCGTAGCTTTGGTGACGGCTACGTCTTTAGTCGAGCCAAACCAAGTGAGTTGGACTTGCTTACCTATATTATTCATAAATTCTTAACTAGCATTACTAATAGGATGCATACACTTAGAAAGTAGGGGGCCGGCAATGGTTTACCAGCACGACTGTCACAACTAATTCTGATGCACCAGCTACCAACTTTCTATGTGAATATACCCATATAACGACTGTCACAACTAATTCTGATGCACCAGCTACCAACTTTCTATGTGAATATACCCATATAGTTACCACGCTATAAATATGTATGTAGATACTATAGATAGATACCTACCTACTATTGATTGTTGTTTCTTTTTTCCAGTTATGAGGCTCCTGATTTTAATAGAGCTTCTGGCATGCGTGGTGGTATTCGCGCATGCTCGGAATGTTGCCACTGCTAAAGGTGAAAAGGATATTGCACCTAAGGCTGCCCCGGAAATAGCAGCACCCACAGGCGGCGACCTGTCGACAGCCGGAAGTGAGTCCGGCGACCAGGCGATAGCGGGCACCGAGCACAAGAAGGCGAAGGACAGCCACCACGAACAGGGCGGCGGCCATGAACACCACGCCCATCACCATGAGGAGCACGGGGATAAAGGAGAGAAGGGATACAAGTCGCATCACCACCACGATAAGGGTGAGCACGGCAAACACGCGAAACACCACCACGAAGGACATCACGACGAACACGGAGGGCACAAGAAAAAGCACCACGATGAACACGACCACCACGGCGAACACCACGAGGCCGCGCATGGACACAAGGGAGGGAAATTCGGACACAAAAAAGGCCACAAAAAGGGCTCAAAAACCACCGGTTTCCATCACAAGTCCCATAAAGACGAATATCACAAGGAGCACAAGTTCTACGACGACTTCCACAAGGGAGGACACCATCACAAACACGGTGACTTCCACGGCCATCACGATAAAAAGGGTGGTCACCACAAGAAAGGCGGTCACCATGAAAAGGGTCACCACGAGAAACACCACGGCAAGAAAGGACATCACGACAAAGGACATTACGACGAAGACCACAAAGGGCACAAGGGCCACCACGGTCACGAAGAACACTTTGCGCACCACCACGACCACGGCAAGAAAGGAGGTCATGCCGGTGGCAAGGAGCACGGTTACAGTCACGCAAAGAAGGCATAGAGAGGATAAGACGTACCCGCTTAATTATTTGTTAAATTATGTTGTTGTTCCTTTTTATTGTTACGTTTTTCAACAAGTCATTGTACATAAAAGTTTACGTAAGACATTAATAATTTAAATTAAAATCAATTTGAAATTGTCTCATGACTATACCTTATTTTCTAACCCAAATGTTTCAGGTATTTGGCAGGAAGTATCTAGAATCCAAATGATTTGTAAAGTTTACACTAACAGAATAATAGTAAAGATTTATTTTTAACAGCTTAAACTATCATTACAAGGTTTACCCTAATGCGAAAGTTAAGAACTTAAACTAATAACCTAAACTATATACTTAAGTACAATAACCAAATTAGAAAAAATAAACTAACACCATTATTAAATTATTATACCATTAAAATACCTACATAATAACTTGCCTATACATGGTCCCTACATCTTACATAGCAATACCCTTGCGAATTCACTCAAACCACATGTAAACACATCGATCTGGGTTTGAAGGTCGTTGATGGTTCGGATAGCTCTGGTAAGGGGTGCCTTGGCAAGCAGGTCAGTTCTGGCTGCAGGTACCAGTAGCAGAGGCGGACTGCGCCGCCTTCACACGTAGCGGTTCGGCACACACAGACTCGAAGCGCTGCAATATTCCCGGGTTAGTCTCCACTCCACGAAGCACCTTCACCAAGTAGGCGACCAGCGTAAACACCCGTCGGACATGCAGTTGATTATATATATAGCCAACCATGCTCAGGACAAACAGAGTGGGATACATCAGTGGGTAAAACGGATATACCCCTTATAATTTCCTGTACAAATGGCGCATGAACTTGTTCTGAATGTGCTTTAACATTACAGAGTATTTAGCTTCATGTGGAGCCCATTATGACCGCACTATGTTCCACATGACTCCTGACTAGTGCATCATACAGGACCCTAACTGCTGTGATATAAGACTATCCATGATCCTTTGACTATGACTAACAAAAACTATCGTAAAACTATCCTTTGTTAAAAATTAAACATAATAGGATTTTAAAAAACAGACTGTTTATAGTGCCTAACCAAAACAGTCATGTTTTCGGATCGGAAGAACTTAAAGTAGGCTAAGAGGCAAATCATTGCAAGTATTGAGATTGAAAATAAGAAATCAAGTAGCACAAAAACGAATCAACACAACATTATACCTTAGTAGTAATGACAGCAATCAGAGCAAGAAATAACACAATTATTTTATTGTAAATTTATTCAATACAAAGTTGCATAAGATTTACAACAAAGCCATCAGTGGGGCCAGATGGTCGAACTCAATCTTCTCAGTAATGTTCTTAGTTTTTATATTTTCATCTTGGTTAGCAATGAAGATAAGGTTTCCATCATCTCTCCATCCATATTTTTTCACCCAGTGTTTCAAGGTCACATCTAAAAACAGTCACAAACAGAATTTTATTACTATCTATGATTCTATTCATTTCTAATTACTTCACTTTCAACTACCCTCTACTAAATGGATGCACAAAAATGGTGGTTTTATAAAACAACAAATCATGTTTTTTGCCCATACATTTAGTAACATCTTGATTCAGTCATTAGATAAGATAAATTTAGATAAATTACTTGGCATAAAAAAAGTTGTGTACAAGTACAGTGAGGCTCTGACTCCTGTTTTAGCTAGGTGGGAACACCTGTGTTACAGGAGTCAGTGTCTTCTCCCAAACATTAAGTGAATTTATGCAGTCCATTGAATTAGATTACAAATTGGATACAAAATTTACACAATAAATCAAATTGAAATGGAAATATTACAATAGAAAAATTAAAATTAAATATTACAGTTTAAAAATTAAATTAAAATTAATATCAAGGTCGGGCGGGGCAATTTCGACTATGGGGTAATTCTAACTAATGACAATAACTGTTATTCTACTGTTACGAAACAAAGTTAGTTACAGCTGATCAATATTTGTATGGGAGGTAAAAATTTTTTTTTGAGAATTTCCTCTTGTTTTCTTGAATAGAGTTGTTTATATTGATGGGCAGATGCAGTTCTTAAAATATGACCACACCTTTCCGTTACACCCTGTATATCTAATAGGGTATGTGAACAGATTATTCCGACAATACTTCATAGATGGAGCTGCTAAAACCCACAAGCCTTTTTTTGTCAGACGCCATGTGCATGTGTTCATCACAAAAGACGGTCGTCACATTTTTCGTCAAAAGTTGTGTTTAAAACGCCTGTTTTTAACCGACGAAAAAATAACCGACCGACCGTATATATATTTTTTTTTTATATTAAACAATGACTAGTGAAAATATAAACCGTAAGTTCTTTTCCGTTTATTTTTTCTTTGGAATGATAAGTTTTTGATCTGAATTTGCGTTAGTTTAAATAGCCCCACGAAAAGAAGAAGTGGGGTTATTTCGACTAACCTATAGTCATAATTACCCCGCTTCATTTTTTATGGTATTGCGTAACAATAGTGATGTCCCATTGTATCGATACTATATGCGTAACAAAAACTTAATATGCATCGATTTTTTTTAGAAGATTAAGTAACATTAATATAATGAAAAAAAAAATATGGTAGAAACTGTATTTTCTTATTTAATAATCTACTCTAAGCATAAAATTGTGGAATAATTGGCTTCTAATTCAAATTTAGATGTTTTTTTTAAAACGAATCCTTACGAGATTTAGATTTCTTGTACCAAAAGATGGCGCAGTTTAAAGTTCTAGAGTTTATCTATTGGCCTCTTTAAATCACTTCGCGACTTATCTTCACTCTCTTTAATTTGTATAGTGACAAATTTTGAAACAGTAAAACTGTTAGGAAGTATAATGTCTCAGTCTCATGTTTGCTCCAGGACAACGAATGTATTATCTCAAGAAGTGTATTGCAGCCATGTCGCAGGACATGTACACGCGCAAGATAAGTCTCGCGACATTGCGGTTGGAGAGCACTGCTGCTGTACACTCTAGTGTTTGAAGTTGCCTTCGGAATGTTTTTTATCAAAAAGTATCAAGAATACTTTCAACTATAAACAGCAGTAGAAATCTAATAAAAATGGGTATCACTATGCACAGGAAAAGATCAATGCAATATAGGCAGAAAAAATTCCTTGAGGCAATAAAACCATTTACACACCATCTATCACTGTATACCTACATAAAATTTTAATAAATAAATTACTGACCATCAATCCCTCCCAACAAGTTAGCAAGGTTGTTCTTATCAATTGTCTGGAAGGTAATGCCAACAACGTGGCACACAAACTTCCTGATTGAGTCATGGAAACCACTGATACGGTTGCAAAGTTCTGGCATTTGATGTACTCTGTTCCAAAACTGAGCAAAGTCACACTGCTCTAGAATGTCAGCCAGATATTTGATTTGTGAAATTGTCTCATTCTCCACCTAAAAAAGACCAAGATATTTACATAAACAAAGCTTACATAAATTTACAAAACAGTTTTTTTTTAATTGTTGATAGGCACGCATTTGACCACCATCTCACCGATTCTCACCTCATGGCAAGCGATGATGTGGTCGAAGATGGAGCATGCTTGCCTAGAAGTAACCTATTCACTCTAGACTTAAAGACTCCCAGGTTGTAGCTAATTTGTTAATTTAGTTGCTACTATTTATTTATTTACACTTTATGCAACGTAGAAATGCCAGTCATTCTCTACCAGTCAACCAAGGGTGGTGAAGAGAGACAATATGGCAGGTGTATAAAAAAAAACAAAGAAAGTAATACTTATTAAGAAAACAAAATCTTTTTTACAAAAAATAGTATATATTTATATGGTTTTGTTTCTTCGTTTTTTGACACCGAATTCCAAAATTTAAGTTACTTTGCACATTTTTTTTTTTTTGGAAGTCGGTTCTATTTTCTGTAAAAAAGTTTTTACTTTTTCACTTTTTAGTTGTGGTTCTCCATTAAGGTTTTTTTGCAATTTGCAGATCATTGCCACGTTGTATCTTGTTTTAAAGTCTTTCCATTTCATTTATTTCATTTATTTATTCATTAACAATGTACATCGTGTCTGAATGTTTTACAACTATACCTACGCAAATAATTAAAATAATAACAAGTTAATAAACACATAAATTAAATTAACACAATCTCACTACCTACATACATTAATATTGTTTACATGCATAAAAGTTCAAAATTTAAAACAATGTCAAAGAGAAAAGGAAAGTTAGTCCATGTCACTAATACCTACATACCTAATAATTTAATTTAATGTCCAATAATAATAATAATAATTATAAAATTAATTTACAATGTCCAATAACTAGGCATAAATTTAAATAAGAAAATAAATAATCTGTTTTACTCCTTAACATTCCCATCAATAATAAAAATATTTTATCTACAATTCAAGATTAATCTAAACGTGTCACATTAAACTTCACACATGCCTTTATTATCACACAATTATAATAATGGTCTAGCTAAAACACGTCAGTGAAAAACTCATCAACAGAATAATAGCATTTTTCTACCAGAAAAGATTTAACTTGCTGCTTAAACTGGTTTATGTCCTATAAGGACTTTAATTCCATAGGTAGTTTATTATACAACTTGACCGATTGAAAACTTGCCACATGACTAACTACTTTCATAAGTGGCTGTATGTCATACCGCAAGTCCTTACGTCTTGTAGCTTCTCGTTTTTTTAACCGACTTTCGAAAACGGAAGAGGTTCTATGTTCGACTGTATGTTTTTCTTTTTTTTTTTTATGTATGTCCGCGCGTTTCTCCGTCAGTTGTGGACCGATTTTCAAAATTATTTTTTTATCCGAAAGAATATACTCCCGAGGTGGTCCCATATAAATTTTATCGAAATTGCTTTAGCGCTTTTTGAGAAACTGAACAAAAACGAAAAATACGCATATCTTGATGACGTTTTTGTGTTCTCCAAATGTTTAAATTCCACGTTCCATGTTATTGGGGTTTTTAGTTCTGGGGTATAACAACTAAAAAGCGAAAAATAAAAAACTTTTTTACAAAAAAAACAACCGACTTCCAAAAAAAAAATACACTAAAAATTAAAAAAATAACTTTAATTTCCGAAGTCGGTGTCAAATATCGAAGAAATTAAATACAAACACCGACTTCCGAAATTAAAGTTATTTTTTTAATTTTTAGTGTATTTTTTTTTTGGAAGTCGGTTGTTTTTCTTTCTGCTGCTGTTTCGAACTTATTCAGTTTTTTCATAAGGTCAGTGAGTACTACTAGAATATACAAGCAGGGTACAGTCAATATCTGTAGATCTTTAAAATACTCCTTACACGATACCCAGTGTGGAATTCTCACAATAGTTTTCAAGGCTCTCTTTTGAACGACAAAAGCTGTTTTCACATTGTACGCGTAACTACCTCCCCATAGAGAAATACTGTACCTGAGCCTAGACTCCACAAGCGAATAGTACACTACTTTTAATTGATCGATAGTGATCTCCTCTCGAAGACTTCTTAGAGCATAGCAAGCCGAACTAATTGAATTTTTGATTGCTGACAATTCCTTTTTCCAATTTAACCTATCGTCAATGTAAATACCTAAGAATTTTACGTTATCTACCAAGATTATATTTTCATTATTCAGTCATTTCAATTGGATCCTTATTTCTTGACGTAGTTCTAAACAACATAGCATTTGTTTTACTGGTGTTTAAGTTAAGAGTGTTGATGGTAAACCAAGAATAGAAGTGAGCCAGAGCCATGTTTACTTTATCAGTTAGAGTTTTCATATCACTAGCGGATATTATTGCATTAGTATCGTCAGCAAAAAGAACAAGCCCAGCATCGACATGCTTTTGCATGTAATTAATCAAATCATTTATAAACAATATGAAAAAGATTGGCCCTTATATTGAGCCTTGCGGAACTCCCCTCTTTATGAGTTTAAGACCCGACTTGTATGCTTTTTTACATTTCTCTTCAGTCACTTTAATTTCTACGTATTGCTTTCGATTTTCCAGATAAGATTTAAACAGTTTCAGAACAGGTCCTCGAACTCCATAGTGTTCCATTTTTGCTAATAGTAGCCTGTGATCAACTGTGTCAAAAGCAGAACTTAAATCTAGAAATAAGCCAGCAACCTTTAATTTCTTATTAATTTTGTCAACTGCTTCCTCCATTAAGGTAGCTATTGCGTCATTTGTACCCACATGTTTCTGATAACCGAACTGCCTGTGATTCAGAATTTTATTTCGATATACTCGTAAATGCCTAAGGAGCCTAATCTTAAGAATTTTCTCAAAATTTTTTGAAATTATTGGTAATAGCGAGATCGGTCTGTAATTATTGGGATCTAAATGGGAACCTTTTTTATACGTAGGTAAAACTCGGGCTATTTTAAGCTGGTCAGGGAATATGCTCATGTCTATACACATATTTAGTAAATGTGCTAGTGGGTCTGCTAATAAGGCAATATGATCTTTTATTAATTTTATTGGTATTTCGTCATGACCATATGATTTCTTGTTTGTCACTGCATTGACAATTTTTGTTATTTCAAGTGCTGTTACTTGATCGCAGCTCATTTCTACGCTCACTCTGTTGACATTATCTTGCAAGGTTTTTATAGCTTGTTCAAAAGTATCAATATCACTAATTAGTTCAGCTTTGTCAAAAGTATTCGAAAAGATATCCACAATTTGTTGTGGATTTGATATAATTTTATCATTAATTATAAGCAGCATTGTTTTTTCACTGTCTTGTTTTGATACTTTATTCTTATGTCTATTTATAACTCGCCATATAGCTTTTGATGACATATTTGCTTTTTTAATTTCTGCCCTGACTGCAATCCGCTTTGCTTTTTTTAAGACCTATCTATATATTTTAATGTATGTTTTTGTATACGTTCTTATACCCTCTGTATTATTCATATTATTTATGTTTTGTAGAAGGAACAGTTTCATTTTACTGGACACCTTTATTCCCTTTGTTATCCAGGGTAGCATAGGACCCTTTTTATTATTAACCCTTTTTTTCTTCTTTTTAAAACTAGCGTAGTATGTTTGTACAATTTTTTTTTATTTTTTTTTTCTTGTCGAAAGATGACGAAATAAAAGAGCGATAAAAGGTTTACTTTGAAAAGTTGATGCACGAAGAGAATAATGGAATGGTGTGCTCAAAGAGGTACAAGTAAATATGGGTTTGGTGAGAGAAATCAGCATGGATGAAGTAAGAAAGGGAGTTCAATGTATGAAAAATGGAAAGGCCATGGGCCCTGATGACATACCAGTAGAAGTATGGAAGTGTTTAAAAGAAGATGGATGTATGTGGCTGACTTTATTCTTCAATAAGTTGTTGTATGAAGAAGTGATCCCACAAGAGTGGTGCAATAGTTCGCTAGTGCCCATCTTCAAGAATAAAGGGGATGTACAGGACTGCCTGACAATTATCGAGGGATAAAGCTCATGTCACATAGTATGAAAGTATGGTAGAAAGTGATAGAGAAAAGATAGCGAGAGGAGAGTGAGATTACCCCAAACCAGTTTGGGTTTATACCAGGTCGAGGGACAATTGACGCCATATTTGCTCTCCGTCAATTGTGCGAGAGTTAAATTGTGTAAACAATACATAGACAAACGATCGCAGTAATCGCAAGTCATTTGCTGTTAGTTATTGAAGAGTTCCAATGTCTATCTCCGAAATTTTTTATCAGATCCTAATGTATCATATACTATAACCTTCCTTGAAAAATATGCATCTGAATAACGAAAACCCCATCCAAATCGTAGTTTTCGAGAAAATCGCGGACAAACATACATACATAGATACATATACAGGCTGTAAGGAACAAGATACCACAAACTTCGCGAAAAGGTTACACCTAATGTCAGTAACAAAATTATGATAGTCATTAATCTCGGTTTTATACAGTTTAAAGTAAAAACACGCAGATTTTTTTTTTTCAAAAATTAGGAAAAAGCCGACGAAAAATTCCAACGCTAGGGGGTTCAGAATCATGTACTGAATCACTGGTACACGTATGTGCGTTTATCTACCTCACACCCTGTATACAATACAACGTACAGGTACCTTTACAGCAATTTGCACACACACATAACGCACACCACACTACACACACACACACAGACACACATTAGTTCCCCTAACTAGATCTAGATCAGAGATTTTTTTTTCTATAATAGAAAAGTAATATGGCTAGGGGTGCTGGTTACATAACAAGAAAACTAATCTCTATCTACGTTACTACGTTACGTTCGTTTTATTTAACATTTAGACCTGTTTAAAGACCATCATCTTTTTCCATAACTCAAAAGATTTGAGTGATATTAACAATAATTATTACATTCGGACGCACAATAAAAATAAACGTTGATATTGAAATATCGATATTTGTCTACATCTCTAGCTCGCTTGCATGCTGCATGCTTGCTTGCATGATGCATGATGCATGCTACATGCTTGCTGCGTGCATGGTGTATGCTTGTTTGCATATTTGTATGCTGCATGCATGGTGTATGCTTGCTTGCATGCTGCATGCTTGCTTGTTGCATGCATTGTGTATGCATGTTTACATGCTTCTTACAGGGAAATAAAAAATATGCATTTGAATAACGAAAACACCATCCAAATCGAATCAGTAGTTTTCGAGAAAATCGCGGACAAACAAGTTACGTACAGGGTACAGGTTCGAATACAGAACCTCTTTTTTTGAAGTCACTTTAAATCACATAAATGTTCACAATCAACTGTTTTTAATCGACGAAATACAAAGGAGGAGGTTCTCAATTCGACCGTATATATTTTTTTTCTTTTTTTTTTTTTTTTGTATGTTCTATTCAGTGATATGATAATACATGCAGAAAGATAATAATTAAAGAATTAAACAATCTCAAATAATCTGATAATCAATCTTGTAATATGAAATGTATGCCAAAAGATGATTCTAACTGTAAACTTTCTAAGATAATTATGATAGTTCTGCCTTTCAATGACTATCGATATGAAATGTATGCCAAAAGACGATTTTAACTGTGAACTTTCTACGATGATGTGATAATGATAATGTTCTACTTTTTAATAATTATGGATATGAAATTTACACCAAAAGATGATTCTGACTGACTAAATTATGAGTTTTGAATGTATGACAAATGAGCGTTTGCGATTTTCAGCTAAATGAAGATTATGCTATCCGCTGTTATGCAAAATAATATTATGACATAAAAAGTTCTACTATAAAAGGTAGACCTATATATTTAATATCATCATCAGTCTTTTAATGTCCCCACTGCTGGGGCACAGGCCTCCTCTCTGTGAGAGGGTGAGGGCCACACGTGTAATCCACCACGCGGGCCCAATGCGGATTGGTGGATGTCACATGTCTTCGAATTTTTGGTTCTAGAATTTCCTCACGATGTTTTCCTTCACCGTTTTGAGAGCAGTGGTGATGAAATAATTTACACGAAGTAAAACGCCTGCCTGGGTTTGAACTCACGACCTTTGTACTTATTTACCTTTGTATATATTTACATGTATTTAATATAATAAATACCTATAAATATATGAAGTAATAGAAAAGGGTTTTTGAGATGACTGTACTACTTGTGTAGAAAATAATTCCGCAACTTCCGCTTAAATGCATACTGACTGGTGGCTGTCCTGATATCGAGAGGAATTGCATTCCACAGAAGTATTGACTGTATATGAAAGGAAGAATAAACAAAATCAGAAGTATGAGAAGGGCAAAGCAGTAGGAGATTTTTAGAAAAACGCATATTCCCTGGGTGGAAAGGAAGAAAGGAAATTGGTCGAAAATGATTAGGTAGGGAAGGATTATTGAGTTTAGGAAGTGGACGAACATAAGCCATACGCCACAGAGATGGGAATTGTCCGAAATCAAGGGAAAAATTAATAATATGGGCCAATTGACGGAAGAAGAAAGTCAAAGACCAAGGTGATCAATTGATCGTGTAACAACTGATGTCGTCACAGCCCTGCCACAGCCTTGGATTTAATGGACAGAATGATCTTTTTGACTTCATCCAAGGTAGCAGGTATCAGCAGGAGAAGAATAATATATGTTTTCGAGAATATAATGGTGTTTAGCATTGCATATCACCTGATTACACCAATTTCTTGCAGCTTTAGAGGTCTCTATTTTCAATACCACAATTCTTTTTATATTTTCGTAAGGCCCAATCCCTACGCCTCATCGCCATACAAACCCATGTCGTCATCCAAGAGGCGGGCTGACGACTAAGCTTAACCCTCTTGACAGGAGCGTGTCTGTCGTAGAGTGCAAGGACCATCTAATTAAAAACATGCAGTTTCTCATCAACAGATGTTGCTGCAGCAAGGTAATCTCAGTCAAGGCATCCTGGCGCAGTTTCTGCTGAGAAACTGCGCCAGGATGCGCAAAACAATGCTTTAGGGTGAAGATTAGGTCATTTTAGGATATACGAGAGTAAAATGAGGTCATGATGGAAAAAGCCAGGTGCAGGACACTGGCCGTGAGAGGAAACAAGGGAGGGAGTGGACGTTAGGATTAAGTCGAGCCACATGTCGTCAACTGAGATATTGAAGTGAGTAGGTTGCAGTGGAAGGACATGTAGACTAACAAACTCAATTATATGAAAGAGTTTAGGGACAGGTGAGCAAGATCTGTGTTAAAATGTACATACTCTGACTCCACTGATGCCAGCGCCAACTCTAAGTTGGAAAAGTAGTCAACAGCAGGCAGACAGTAGACAACACCAAGCAAGGTCTTGACACATTTGACGTAGACCTCCAAAAATAGATATTCAATCGAAGCACTATAATTTGAAGGAGATGAGGCAATAATTTTGTAAGAGAAATTGCTATGAAGACAGACAGCAACACCACCTCCTCCCTTTCCAATTCTATCATTACGGATAAGAATGAAACCGGGAAGAGGGTAGGTGTTAGAAAGAAGATGAGGTTTGAGCCAACTCTCAGAAACCAGGACTGTGTATACATTGGCATCAAAAAAGTTGTCAAACAGATCACTATAATGACTTGGCACACTCTGAACATTAATATGACAAACTTTAAAGAAATGAGCTTTCTGTTGGCCGAAGCTCCGTCGCACAGTCACCAAAAAAAAAAAAAAGGGTCAAGGAGCCAAAACTTCCAACATCAGCAGATGAGTTGAAGGATTATGAAAATCTTCAAGTGATATTTTTCAGAAAATCACTTACCACAGATTCCAAAAGCAGACATTTGCACAATGTAAAATCAGTATGTGGAAAATTAGTCAAGGCTTTCAAAAGAATCTGACATGTGATGTCAGCATTGAACTTCTCCGGATTGAATTGGTACAGTTTTAGAACTGCCAGATTTGCTTCCAAATCATAAGTATTCTCTCGTGACTGCATTTCAACATACCTCTCCAGAGTTTGAAGATTGGCGGGATTGTATCTGTAAACAACATTACAGTAGAATGTTAGCTACTTTTGTTCATTTGCTTAAAAAAACAATGGATTTTATTCCTAAATCAACAACATACAACAAAAAAATATTATTTTCAATACATAACCTTACACTATAGAGACTAATTTACCTTTCAATGCTTTTTAGTATGGTTGCAACTGTTTGCTTCATAGTCTCAGCCATTGTAAAGACTAATTGAATCTCAGTATAACGAGAAATTAAAAAAAATATTCAATAAGCGTGGCAGTCACCAATATTCAATATTCATGACAGAAACAGAATCACAGAATGAGAATGAATGTGAATGAATGATGAGAAATGAGAATACATAAACTTTTTTTTTAATTATTATTTTATTGTCCCCGAAGGGAAGGCGAAAGTCTTTTGATCATATTGCCTAGTCTTACGTAGTTATTTATATTTTTTTTTCCTTTAGAATGCAGATAAAACACATTCTAATGTTTTTTGCAGTATTTGGCAACAAATGTGTCGAGTCAGCCTTCTCGGTAAACTTCGCTGAGGTAGTCAATACTACAATAAAATTCTCTGCTCCATTTTCCCGAGATCGCGCCTGTTTCAATGATTCCACATATTATCCATTTGCGTTGACACTTGAGACACATAACTACACCAATATTACATCACAATATCCACTAGGAATCAATAAACGTATAATTAAAACAGCCATTGAACTTCACTCGACAAAATCCCGCCAAAAACTCAGAATACATAATATGTATTCTGAGTTTTTGGCGTGATTTTGTTCATGACGTTAGGAGTATATTGTACTCTTTGTACTATTGTTTTTGTGATTGTTTTTTATTTCTCTTGTGTTTTGTGTACATAAATAAATAAATAAACAATTAATTCATTTTTTTTTTCTTCGAGGTTTCTCAGGCAGGCTAAGGTCATAGACCATACCGCCTTGTCTTAAGTTTTATTTCTTGCAGGGTCTAAAGTTTACGTAAGGCCAAAGCCTTGTCTTCAATAGCGTAAAATTCTTGTTATTTATTTTTTCAAGGCCGGAGCCACGTCTTTGTAATATTCCTATTCATTAAAATTTATATTGTGATATCCGAGAAAAATGTTCTTATTAAAAATGTTCTTATTAAATGTCTCTAATGTATTTAATGCGCTCAAATTGTTAAACTAAACATCCCGTGGCTTCAATGAATTGTACAATGCTGTGTAAGTACTGATATTTTCCAGCAAACCTTGAGTGTCGCGCGGGATGCTTGCTGGCGCTCTAAAATAATATTCCAATATATATTTCCAACAATTCGTCAATCATTTTAATTCTTTGCAAAGCGTATGCTGAGCATTCAAAAATTATGTGATCTAGGGTCTGATCACATCAAGAGTCACAATTATTACAAATAGGTGATGATATGATGTTCATTCTGGCAAGATGTGCATTGAATCTTCCATTACCAATTCTAAGGAGATCTAAAGTAGTGTACAATTTTCGGGTACGAGGATTAACAGATTTGACGAACCAGGGCACAGAACCAATGCTGTGATTTATTTTTGCATACCATTTCCCTTTAGTTTTATTTCCCTTTAGTTTTCAGGGTCGCTTGCCAATTTTCGTTCCAAGCATAAGTGTAATGTTCCTTTAGTTTTGTTACTAATTCAGATCTTGGTATGGCAACATTTTTTATTTATTGGTGTAAGTGTAATGTCAACGTTAACGATAACTCTTGCGAGGTAATATAATTATGGACTTTTGTTGGTAGTGGTGAAGGCTATACACGTGATTTTATCAGCGCTACGTTTTTTTTTAGATTTTAGTGAACTTCTTTGTGTTAATCTTGATTGTGATTGTTCCCTGTGTTTGTGTTGTTGGTTTAAGGTTTGTGTCTTTTCTTAACAATAGATTGCCAAAATGAGTTCGAAAAAGCCTCCTGACCCTGACCCCCCCGATGGACTGTTTGATCTTCCCTCTGTACTGACTATAACCCTCCCCCATGTCACCGAAGCTCCCTCTCAAGCCACTAATATGGATACAGAGACTTCTAGTCGTAAAAGAGTCGCTGGTTCGCCCCCTGTTATTTCTAATATACCGCCCAAGATTGCAAAAAATATAATCGGCAGAATAACCTACGCTATAAGAGATAATCCACCATATATTGTTCATGTTTCTCTTAAAGATGAACAGACCTCAGGCACTGCGCTACAACCAATTAAGTTTGGTATGTTTTTGACCAGAAATAACGTCAATAATGTACGTCTCGATGGGATCAAACGTATAGGCAGAAATCGTGTATCGGTTGAGTTCAAGTCACATCAGGATGCAAACAGTTTCCTCAACAACAAAATTTTAACCCAGAACAACTACATTGTCACCATTCCACAATTTAACATAACACGAATGGGTATTGTAAGAGATATACCGGTTGAGTGGTCGGAGGATGATGTTATCAAAAATATCCAGGTTCCGGAGGGCTGTGGCTCTGTCATTAAGGCTAGAAGAATGAGCCGTAAGGCGTCTTCTTCTGGTGTGACTGAGTGGAAGCCTACACAAACTGTTGTACTTACTTTTGATGGCCAAGTACTGCCTAACCGTGTGTTTAGCTTCTACTCAGCTCTTCCAATTGAAAGATACACATACCCTACCATACAATGTTATCATTGTTGTCGTTTTGGACACACCCGCACAGTCTGTAGATCGAAGCCAAGGTGCTTCAAGTGTGGTGAAGATCATCCAAGTGATGGATGTGAAGTCACCCGTGAAATTGGCTTCTGTATTTCATATACTGGTAACCATTTTGCAAATGATAGTGCTTGTCCTGAATTGGGCCAACAGAAGAGCATCAAAGCTCTGATGTCAGAGAAATCAATTTCGTATGCAGAGGCAAGTCGGGTTTCCCACCTGTTTCCAGATCAAATGCCGATGTTTCTAAATCTTCCCTTCGTAACAAGTTCACCGTTAGTAAATCCCAATCCCAATCCTCAAGCCCCATTCCTGAAACTCAAAGATCATACCGTCAAACGGTATTCTTAACACCCAAAACCCGAACCCCCCTCTCACCTGGCTATAATAGACAGGCTCACCTTGATCTCACTCAAAATTACTCCTTTTACCCGTCTAGAAAAGGCTGTGCCCTTCCAACGAAAGTTACAGAGCCTAGGCCTTACAGACAGGAGAACAACTCAAGGAACATCCTAGATTTAATTACTAATTTATTAATGTCTGCACTCTCAAGTCCAACTTAAACAATACCTGACCACGTTGCCTCAAAACTGACGTCCATTTTAAATTATATTAACAATGTTCTCTTTTTTAATCAATAAATATAAACTATCGATTTGTGCCATTACCGAGACATGGCTCTTGCCTGATAGTAATTTCACTTGTGTCGACTTGACTTTCTGTTCATCCAATATATCTAGTCTTCTCATTTGGCGTCGCTTGGATATGACCCATGAAAGTGATCACTATCCCATCATAATTGAATTTCCTTCCAAAAATATTTCCACCAAAGTTACCCCCCCCCCCCTTTTAAAGCACCAACTAAATTCAGCAGACTGGAATTTATACTCGAAAATTTTGGATTTACGAATTTCTTCCCTTCCAAAAGTAAATAGAGATAACGCCCAGGATTGTTTTTCGTCCTTTTCCTCCACCATTTCCTCCACAGCAAGTGATTGCTTCCCATCCAAAAAACCACCTTCTGGCAGACTTCCTTCTCCGCCATGGTGGGATAGGGAATGCACTGACATGATCAAAGCCAGGAATGAGGCTGAACGGACAGCTAACTGCGATATGAACCTGGATAATCTCATCGCCTTCAAGCGGATGTTAGCGAAGTCCAGCAAATTCTTCAAAAGGAAGAAACGTTAAGGTTGGTCGAAATATTGTAGTTCGTTGAGTCCATCCACGCCGGTTTCCGTGGTGTGGCGAAGGTTGAAGCGTTTTCGGAGCAGCTTAGCACCCGCCTCACCTAACAGTCTCACAGAAGAACTGGGATACCAGTTTTTCTCAAAAGTCGCTCCAGCTTATGTTCCAAGCATAGAGGAAAGCAGTGTTGGCGTCGATGATGATGTAGACAACACTGTTGAACCAATGGACATGCCATTTAGCTTGGAAGAACTCAAAACTGTACTATCCCATGTCCGAGACTCCGCTCCGGGAGTGGATGGATTCCCTTACTCCTTTGTTGCCAAAGCCGGTCCAAAAACTCACCAATATTACCTGGACTTGGCTAACTTCTGCTTTACTTCTGGCTATATTCCCACAGAATGGAAGGTTCAAGTGGTTATCCCATTACTAAAACCAGGCAAAGATCCTAATGATCATTGCTCATACAGGCCTATTGCTCTATCGTCCATACTCATAAAACTTTTAGAACATTTAATAAAAAACCGTCTAGAGTGGTTGGTGGAAAACAGGAGGCTGCTCCCAACGTCTCAGTTCGGCTTCAGGAAAGGTTTGGGCACAGCTGATAGTGTGGGTATCCTCACATCAGCGGTCCGGCTGGCCCTCAGCAAGGACGAGTCTGTGGTTGCTGTCTTCCTGGACATTTCAGCTGCCTATGATTCGGTCCTCCTCCCTAATCTCAGCCAAAAGCTGCACGAGCTGAGAATCCCGGCTAGGATTTGTCGTATCATTGGAAGCATTTTCACCAATCGCATCATCCAACTTAGAGTCCCTGGGGTTGACTCTGAACAACGAACGGTCTGAAGTGGGTTACCTCAAGGATCGGTCCTAAGTCCCCCATTATACAATATCTACACAGCTAATCTACCCTCATCTCTTAATTTCGACTGCAAAATTTTCCAGTATGCTGACGATATTGCACTAATGGTCTGCGGCAGTTCCATTCAGGATGCCGCTCAATCAATGAATGTGTCTTTGTCCTCGCTGAATCAATAGCTTCTTGATCACGGGTTGTCTTTAAGTGTACCAAAGAGTACAGCAGTCATTTTTACCCGCAAGTGTTCTGTACCCACAATAGATATCAACATAGATGGACAAACTATTCCAGTCAAAGATAAGGCTAGGTTTCTGGGAGTAACTTTGGACACAAGATTGTCTGGGGTCGACCATATTGACAACATGGTTAAAAAATGCGAACGCTCTGTGTCTGTTCTTAAGGCCTTGGCCGGAGTGTGGTGGGGAGCTCACCCCTACACCCTTAAACTGGTCTATAACGCGTTGACCAGAAGCGCTTTGGACTACTGCAGCTTCCTTATTGAGCCCTGTAGCAAAGAAGCGCTTAGGAAGTTGGACAGCATTCAGGCTAAGTGCCTGAGAATTGTCATTGAAGCCACGAAATCCTCTCCCATAAATGCGCTTCAAGTAGAATGTGTAGAACTGCCTCTACACCTTAGGAGACAATATTTGGCAGACCGTTTCCTATCTAAAGTTTTTTCCCTTTTATCCCATCCCTTACTTCCAATTTTAGAGCAAATCGATCTCTCCTTTAATGACTCTTCTTATTGGAACAAAAAAACAGTTCCTCTATTGATAAATAGGTACAGAGAGCTTAAACGACTCTCCTCGCCAATTTGTTAATATCCAACTCTCCCGGTCTTCGCCGCCGCTTATGAAGCGATTCATGCCGAACCAAAAGCCGTCTTGGGACTTGGTATCTCAAAGAATTCTCAAAGCGCAAGCAGCGACTTTAAGTTAGCTGTCAAGCGTTATTGGGAAGGATGGAATTTCTTCTTCACTGATGCTTCAAAATTATCTGAAACATAATGTACTGGTGTGGAAGTTTATTTTCAGAATTCTAAAATTGCTTTGCTTTTCCAATGCCCACCAGAAACATCAGTCTTTACTGGAGAGTGTATTGGTATTTTAGAAGCCATACACTATATTAAATCCCATCAAATAACAAGATCAGTATTTTTTTCAGATTCCCGGAGTAGTATTCAGGCATTAAATCAAAATCAAATTCATAGTAAAATCATTGTAGATATAAAGAGCTTGTTATTTGATTGTTCCCAAAACGGCATGGACATTGAGATAGCCTGGATCCCCGGTCACTCGGGTATAGTTGGCAATGAGTGAGCTGATTCGTTAGCAAAGTATGCCACATCGAATCCGGTTGATCGAAAGCACTATGTAGGTCATAGCTACGATTTGCGAAATGGAGCCATACCTAAGTTATTTAACTCGTGGACTGAAACATGGAAGACGACATCCAAAACCAAGGGCTTCTACTATGCAGCAGTTCAGCCCGAAATCCAACGTAGGCCTTGGTTTTTTAAATGCCCTAAATTGTCAAAGAGAACTGTTTCGTCATTGTGTAGACTAAGACTCGGACATTGTTGTAGCCCAGTGTTCCTGAACAAGATTCATGTCCGAGATAGTTCCCTGTGCGAGAGTGGTCTTGCGGAGGGTACTTTGGACCATATTTTCTTCGCCTGTTCCTTAAATAACAAATCCTTCGACCACTACCGAAAAATTTCCAAATGCAAAATTCCTCTCTCAACCAACTTCCATTTCCTTCTCTCTCACTTCTCTCCTAAATTAATCCATATTCTAGCTACATTTATAAATCAAAATAATTTAAAATTTTGATTGGTGCATAACGTGTATGTAAATATTCTATATGTAGTTGTTATACTGGTAATCTATTTCTATATTGTGTAAAGGCTCGTAAACTAGTTCATGTCTCTTACTAACCCTTGTGTTTGTCCTTTCAGCAGTTAGACTAACACCTACCACGAAGTACAAAGTTCGACGGCCTGAGTCTCTCTGCTGCCGTCCCAACGTGACACTGGCAGAATAGTCGAAACCGGCTCAATTGCCATAAACAAAAAAAAAAAAAAAAAAAAATTATTAAACACTATATGCACATACAAGTACAGAGGCGAATACTTAATGCCTCAGGCATTTTCTACCAGTCAACCTTAGGGTGATGCAGAGACAAATAGTAGTAGGTGCCTTATATGAAAAAAAAAACGGCATCTTTATTTAAACGCAAAGGTACATAGATACATAAGTAAACTACAAATAAAATATATACTCTACTCTACTCGAATAAACTTAGTAGGTACACAAATATACATAGCCAACAATAAAGGTACAAATACAGCTTGACCGAAAAGAGTAGAAAAAAATGGAGGACGCCACTATCGTTTAAATGGTATCATTTATACTATAACTTATATGATATTGATACTACAAGTATTATTAAATATAAATCAGAATAGGGAACATTTTAAATTCTTTTTCTAGTTGGAAAATAAACAAGCATAAGAGAGTTGAAACCTCTTTAATTATATCATAATAACAATGTGTTTTATAAGAAATAAAAAGTATTAATTATTGAACAAAATTCTAATCATTATCCAAAAATCTACACCTGACATGTCCGATCCAAGCTCTTCATTTTCTTCAGAATCTGAGCTGCTGTCACTGCTGTCCTCTTTAATGGCTCAATTACACCTTCCGATTTCAAGGGACCCAATTTAGGAAACAGGAAGGTGTAATAGCAGTTAGAGCAGTTAGTGTACGATTTAGTGAGATTGGGACGTCCCGATTTGACTTCCTAAATTGTGTACGATTTAGGATAGTGTAATCGCATCACCCCGATTTAGAGCTAAGTGTTGCCAATTTAGAGACTTTGTCGCTACAAATGGGGTAGTAGTATTTTGGTTTGTGTTTAAAATTAAATTAAATTTCTCAAAGTCCCTTTCCCAGAAAAAAAAATCTGAGTCCGCTCTTTTTATTTTTCAGTCTGCTCCTGGTAGAATCAGTTTTTAAGAGACTTTAGAGCGACTTTTGATATTCTGTTTAGGGACTCGAATTTGTAAGATTTGGCAACACTGCCGACTTAGGAGTTCAATTTAGGATAGTGTAATTGCTCGCTTCCTGCTTCCTAGTTAGTTAGTTCCTAAATTGGGTCCCTTGAAATCGGAAGGTGTAATTGAGCCTTAACACGAATTACCAGTCTATCTATATCTTCATAGAGCACGCTAGTATTATATTATCTGTGCCACTACCGAAGAATGTACAAAACTAAATATTAACTACTTACTTTATTTATATATAACTACTACTATGTATTACTGATCTTATATAGAATAGTAAACTTTTTCTGAATAAAATTCCAACAATAACGCGTCCGCCAAGTTGGAAGTTGCCCGCCTTTTTTTTTCTCAATTCAATAGTAAATGCAACAACGGAAAGGAAGGAGGACCCACATAGTGTTGCCAGGGCCCTTGAGTCATAAGTTACGTTTCGACTTTCGTTCCCTGAAAAGATACATTTTTGCTGCCTAGGTTACCTAATTGTTTTTTTTTTTTTGTGTCATAAATGTTTTGACGTTATGTGATAGCTAGGCTCAAGTGTGCGGTTTCAAAAGATTCGTCTCCGCGCAGGTTAACGGAATGTACTAAAATAAATAAAAATTACTCAGTGGGCCAAATCAATATTTGGAAAAATTTTGAGAAAATGTTCCAAAACCAGGACTCGGGAGTGCGAAACACACATTGGGACACAGATAGGGGTTGCAAGTGTCTGATAGAATTAAAACCAACATTTTTTGTTGAGCAGATTTTTGAAGAAAAAAGATTGAACTTTAAAAAGTTTGAAAAAATCAAAGTGAAGTATTCGAAGTAGTCAGTTTTTATTGTCTCACGCACTTTTCTCATAGTACAACAAACAATGACACAACGAAACAAAACAAATCACAATCAGCCATTAATTTTCTTTTTCTTGATATGTAGCTACAAAAACGAAACGAATACGAAACGGTGCGAACTCGCGAAGTAGGAAACGTGTGGGCATACGCTCAATAAAAATCAAGTTCAACCCATACATAATACGTTTCATTTTGTCATGTCGCGTTCCATTCAAAGCAATCTCTGTGTTATACGGAGTGAAATACTTTTTAGAAGCGCCAGTTTTAATACTTTCAATTTCGATGCGTTCGTAAACCGTTTGCAATAAAAATCTAGTATTACAAATCTCGTTGTTCTCAAAAGTTACGAAAATTGCCCTAAATATAAAAATACTTTTAAGCGTGGGGTCAAAAGTTACGAGGAGTGTAAGAAATGTAACCGTCTATCGTTATTTTTTTTGTTCCTTTTGGAACAGGCTAAGGTCAGAGACCATGCTACCTAGTCATTAGAAGTATTTTTTTTTTCATTAAAATGCAGATGTATTCTAACGTTTTTTGCGTTATTTGGCAAGAAATTTGTTGAGTTAGCCTTCCCAGCAAACTTCGCTGAGGTAGTCAATAAAATTCTCAGCTCCATTTTACCGAGATCGCGCCTGTTACAATGGGAATCATTGTAACAGGCGCGATCTATCGATCGACATATTGTCCAATTGAGTAGACAGCCGGACAATTGAGACACAAAACTACACCAATTTTATATCACAATATCCACTAGGAATCAATAAGCGAATAATAAAAACAGCCACTTAACTTCATCCGAAGAAATCCCGCCAAAAACTCCTAACATACAAGACAGACAGACATCGCATTCAGACCACATAGAAAGTGATTCTGCAGCGTGTCGCCGGTCGCGTGCAGCGCTGCCGGTCGAGTTGAACATTTCACTGTTTTGTAATGCACTCGTCAGGGTGTGGTGGATGGGAGTGCATGGACACAAATATTTAAAAAAAAAACTTATTTTTATTTCTGTGCTAAACTAGCATCAAAACAAAAAACGCCTTGCTAACCAAAAAGGAAAATTGTTCATGCGTTCTATTACTTCGAAGCGTTTGTTGACTGGTGCGTAATTGGGGCTTACGATACAGTAATTCGAATGTATTACTTCACTGCTTTCTGCTTTCACTGTTGGACGTGCGCGTGAACGTTTTGTGTACAATCATGGCGGCAATTGATACAGCCGGTCAATTCTGTTCACAGCTCACCGTGAAAACTTAAGTGGAGTGAGCGTGAAGCGAACTGTCATTCCGCCTTGATTGTATGGATTGACAGCCCACTTCACGGTCACTTCACCTAAGTTTTCACGGTGAGATTTTACAGAATAGCTCTACAGAACTATTAATAAGAGAAGTTCAGAAAAAGCGTGTTAATACATTCGTATTACTGTATCGTGAGTCCCAATTAACACGCTTTTTCTAAACTTGCCGCCATTATTGTACACAAAACGTTCACGCGCACGTCCAACAGTGATAGCTCACGCTTAGTGCTCTGGGGCTCACGCTGCTACACTGAGTCTTTAGACAAAATACTTTTCTGCCCCCTTAGCCAAAATATATTTCTGTTAACGTTAACGCTAACGCTTCGTGTAAAATGTATAGCAAGGACATTACCTGCGGAGAGAACTGTCACGTGACTCACGCCCAGTAATGTCGTTGCGTTAGCGTTAACGTTAACAGGAAAGTATTTTGTTTAAGGGGCCCCTGATAACGCACGAAGCGTTAGCGTTAGAGCTATTATAAAAGTTATTTGGCTAAGGGGGCTGGCCCGCGCGCCAACCGGCACACGCGGGTCGCGCGGGCACCGTTCAAGCATTTACACCGGTCGGGCGTGTTGAAAACGCAACCGGCCGCACGCATCACAGTGAAACCCGCCTCACGATTTCACACAAATTGCGCCGGTCGCACACGCGACTGGCGACATGAATGCTGCAGAATGAATGGAGCCTAACAGTTCGCTCACAGTGTCACAGACGCAAAGCCCAAGAGGCCAAGACCGCTTCACGGTCGGTGTTGGTAGCGGTAGCGAGTTCATTTGTTTTTTCCCCATCTCAAAAATGCACAACGCGCCTAAAGATTTTAATAAAATAAAGATTTTAATAAATTCTGGAAGGAATTCTTAAATAAAGATTTTAATAAATTCTGGAAGGCTACGGGTAAGCATGATATTAAGCCTGGCCTCCCTGTAAGTGTGGATGGGAAAAGCGAACATATTAGCGATGTGCACCGGACATCGCTAATATGTTTAGGGACCATTTTAAGGTGCGCTCCCCGCTTGGTCCGTCAGTGTCGTATTTTGGTTCTCATGCCAGATGTGATGGAGAGGAGTCTGATTTACTTGTTACTGCTGGTCAAGTAAGACATGTGATAAAGAAAATGACAGGCGGTAAATCTCCCGGTCATGACGGGCTCAGTGTTGAGCATTTGCGGCATGCGGGGGTTCACCTACCGAGGGTCCTGGCCATGTTTTTCACAATGTGCATTAATCATTCATATTTACCACATAACCTAATGAAAACCATCGTGGTGCCCATTGTTAAGAACAGGACTGGGGATATATCGGATAAGGGGAACTACCGCCCTATATCTCTCGCAACTGTGATCGCTAAGGTGCTGGACGGTGTGCTTGATTCTTGCTTAGATGATTATATCAAACTGCATGACGCTCAGTTCGGGTTTCGGCCCGGGCTATCGACTGAAAGCGCAATAGTAAGTCTCAAGCATACCGTCCGGTACTATACCGATTGTAGGACGCCGGTATATCTTGTTTCCTTGACCTCTCCAGGGCTTTTGATCTCGTGTCTTACGATGTGCTTTGGAGGAAGTTGAGAAGCAGGGGTGTGCCGGTGGCCGTGCTCAATATTTTCAGGTATTGGTATGGGAACCAAACAAATTTTGTAAGGTGGGCAAATACACTTTCTGAAGCGTATAGGTTGGAGAGCGGGGTGAGGCAGGGGGGTTTGACATCTCCCAAACTCTTCAATCTATATATAAATGACCTCATCGTTGAGCTCAGCAGCAAGCGCGTCTGTTGCTCGATAGATGGTGTATGTATAAACAACATAAGCTACGCGGACGATATGGTGCTGCTGAGCCCGACGGTGGGGGGTCTCAGAGAGATGTTAGAGATGTGTGAGGACTATGCGGATGTACATGGTCTTCTTTATAATGTAAAGAAGAGTGAATACATGATCTTCAGGGCCGGCGGTGGATGTCTTGATACTTCACCCTGTGTTACCCTAAATGGCTTGAGCGTAAACCGTGTTACTAAATTTAAATATCTGGGACATTTCCTTACCGACGGCCTTGAGGATGATGTAGACATTGAGAGGGAGCGCAGGGCTCTAGCGGTCAGAGGTAATATGCTGGTCCGCAGATTCTCCCGCTGCTCTGAGGAAGTTAAAACTACGCTTTTTAAGGCATATTGTCAGAGCTTTTACACGGGAAGTCTGTGGGTCAGTCACACTAAAAGATCGCTGGATGTTCTGCGCATCCAATATAACAATATCTTCAGGATGATGTTGGGGCTGCCACGATTCTGTAGTGCATCGGGGATGTTCGCGCTATATCGCACTGACGGTTTTCACACCGTTATTCGCAAAAAGACGGTATCCCTGATCTGAAGATTGCGTGGCAGCCGGAGCAAAATCCTGGAGACTGTAGCGGACAGGATCTCATCCCCACTCTGGAGATCATTTGTGAGGAGAGTAATTTAGTCGTTTAAATATTTAATAATTTGATAATTAATCTATTTTTGACATGGTATTATTGACTATTATTTTATTTTCGATTAATTATTATTTTATCTTAATCTAATTGTAATTGTATTTTAATTGTAATTTTAATTTTATTTTATTTAATTGTAAAAAAAAATATATTTTATTTCTTGTGTCTGATTTTATGATATGGGTTATTTTATGCCTGAAATAAATGATATTTATTTAATTTATTTAATTAAAGAAGTTTTCACTTCAAAAAGAGGCAGATATGTTTCTAGCGCGCGCATTGTGAAGACTCGAAAACGAACGGACGTTTTGTCAAAATCTATGCCTCGACAAAACAATTAAAATAATAATAATAGTTTATTGTTTCATAATATTGTTACATTAGTAAGGTGTGACACTGGATCCCGCACTAGGATACCCTGTGTCGCAGGATCCAGTCTCTCTTGACAGATTATTCGATTTAAATATGAGGGTAACAATTAAAATGCGACTGTTTCAGCATAATTCACTACAACTAAAGACTAAAAGGTAACTAAATAAGAAGTAGTCTCTATAACTGCATGAAATGTAAATAAATAAATAAATGTATGTATTTTATGATGAGTGTCAGTGTGTGTGTGTGATAATGAATACTTTAGTAACCAATTGATAAAAGGTTTTCGGTTTCAGTATAATTAAGCCCAATCAGCCAGTCCAGAACCTGTTTTTTGCACGCAAACCAATTATATTCTCTTTGACGCAAACTTCGTCAAAGAGAGGATTTTTAACTTTTTATTAACTTTTTCATACAGACACGGTCCAATACGTGAGCAAGCTTTATTACTAAATTTAAGTTTGCAGAAAACTCTATTCCACTTAGGCTTTCTACGTGAACGATGGTTCGTTACCTCAGTGGCAGCTGCAGTTTTATGAAATTTGAGTAGAACTGATAAAATGAACAGA
This sequence comes from Polia nebulosa, assembly GCA_951329385.1. Lineage (NCBI taxonomy): Eukaryota > Metazoa > Arthropoda > Insecta > Lepidoptera > Noctuidae > Polia > Polia nebulosa. The sequence goes on from OX589590.1 coordinate 16,859,514, forward strand.
GCTTTTAGACAAAATACATTTCTGTTAACGTTAACGCTAACGCTTCGTGCAAAATGTATGGCAAGGACATTACCTGCGGAGAGAACTGTCACGTGACTCACGCACAGTAATGTCGTTGCCATACGTTTTGCACGAAGCGTTAGCGTTAACGTTAACAGAAATGTATTCTGGCTAAGGGGGCTGTTGGCGCATTGTAAGCACTCTCGTTTCCCGATATAGCATATCAGTGGGGTATCGGATTCCTAATCTGTAAGAGACCTTTAGGATAGCTCTTTGAGCGCGTTCAGCACTAATTAAAAGACTTATACTAGACAGCAGAACCCCAAGATATTATGCAGTAGCTTAGTACAGACTGATATAAAGCCAGGTAAGTCATCTTGAGAGTATCTTTCTTCTATCTCAAGCGCAATCGTTCAAATGAAAGCTATCTCTTTCACTTACCTGTTTATTCTATCTTTTGTACTATTCATCAACGCAACTTGTCAACATGGGTGCAACGCGAACAGATTTTAAACGTAGGTTACTATGTACAATGTGTATGTATTGTACGTAACATAACTTGTGTATAATATTATTGGCGGCAACTAAGAAGTTGTTAATTTTGCGATACTTTCATAACAATGTAATTGGAAGTTGAGTCATTTGTACGTAAAAAACACCTCTAAGAATGTTTGTCCTCGACTCGTAATTTTTTAATTATCTTGAATGCTTTTTTCTCTTCGTCTTTCGATCCTTGGCTTCACTCAAAGCATTTTTCTTTTGTTTTTTCTTTTGAAGTAAAACTTCTTTACGCACGCTTGACTTAGGTACGAGTATTAGTAAGCTGGTGAATGCGTGACGAGAGCGTTACGAAAATAGTGATCGGGCGAGGCAAACGGAAGAGATGGAGGTAAAGAAGTTTTACTTCAGTCGTGTTGTCTAAATCACACTCGTTTTTTAAAAAAATGATAAATGCAACACACAAAGTCGCTCCACGTTCCATAGTTAGAACATTGTTCATAATATAACGTAGGTAAAAATGCCACAAACTTATCTGGCTCGGTGGCCAAAAGAGGAACTAACGAGTACGACGCCATTTTTAAATGTCAATCTGCCTGCCAGTTTTAGCGACATATCCTAGGCGATATAAGATTCCGATTTAGTAGTCCAATTTTGGAACAATCTACCTAGAAAGTAGGAAGCTAGCGATTACGCTATCCTAAATTGGACTCCTAAATCGGAATCCAAAACTGGCAGTGTTGCCAACTCTTACAAATTCAAGCCCCTAGACAGAATATTAAAAGTAGCTAGAAAGTCTCTAAAACTGATTTTACCAGGAGCGGACCAAAAAAGAAAAAGATCGGACTCAGTTTTTTTTTCTGGGAAACGGGCCTTGGAAAATTAAATTTTAGACACAATAAAAATATTAATAGCCCATTTGTAGCGACAAACTCGCTAAATTGGCAACACTAAGCTCTAAATCGTAGTGATGAGATTACACAATCCAAAATCGTATACAATTTAGGAAGTCAAATCAGGTCCTCCCATGCTCACTAAATCGGACACTAACTGCTCTGCTACATGTAACGTGCACTACGAAGACTGAAACCTGGTGCCACAAATCCGAATCATATAAGGAAACAATTAGAAAATAATCAAAATAAAGAAGTGAAACCTCTGAAGGCCGCCATTCGTCAAACGTACCATCCTTCAAGCCCCGCCCGCATACGACAAACCGGATTCAAATGTCAGTTTGACATTTTTTCTCAGTTATGACAGCATATATTTTCTGTCGGAGGGCACCTGAGACGACCAATAATGTCTATGGCCAAGCGTGTAAATGGTGCCACAGCATAAAATACATACATTGCGTTTTGGTAATAATAGAGGTAATAAACGAGTGAATCGCAAAACTGTGAGTTTCAGTGCTCAACGTAGTTTCGATCAATGAAACTCACCAGTGAGTTTCCGGGCTTTACAGGTGGTAGTTCCAGTAGTAGTAGTTCCAGGGTAGCCCGCGAAATTTAAATTTTCTTACGTTTTTTGCAATTTGCAGGTCAGTGTCAGGTTGTATCTTGGTCAAAATTGGATTCGCGGCCGTAGAAAGTATGCTCCCTAGAAAGTTTTAGAAAGTTTCAAAAACATTTAGAAATAATAATAATGTTGTTTGTAAAAATAGCTAAGTTTTTTATGTAGTGGTACTATTCAATACAAATAAATCTGTAAGTAAACATAACCCAGCTCCTTATAGACATGCCCGGATTCGAACACTTTTTGGTCTTTTGACATATATTCTGACCACGTCGACGGTCATTATTAATCGGCCGGTACCCATATTTCATCATTTTAATCATAATAAAAACGATTTTATAATTTAAACAAATAGACGGCAACACGATAATAGCTCGTAACAGTTAATTTTCTTACCACACTGTGGCGCTCGTGTCGATTTGTGCTGCCACCGTGCACGTTCCCTCGGAACGCGGCGTGGACATGACTAGCTTGCTACTATTATAGTTATCTGTGGACATGAGTACATGACACATGTAGGTATGACACTGACACTGACACCACATATTTGATGGTGATTTGATGTTTGACAATTTGGCGATGGAGGCAATAATCTGTTAACTGAATTTTGTGATGCTTTTCGCATTTTAACGAATGTGGAAAGACAGTGATTTAGATAATAACAACATAAAGGCCATTTATTGATTGGATATTAATTAGAGGCAAAAAATATTATTCTCTGACTTTAGTTCGAAACTAGCAGAAAGTGAAAAACTACTTCAAAATGGATCAAATGCTACCGAGTCCATACAACATACCTGGCATAGGTACACCTTTGCATCAGCCAGAAGAAGATCAACAGATTTTGCCAAATGCTATGCAACAGCAGCATCAGCAGCAACAACAACAGCAGCAACATGCCCTCGCCGCAATGGGTTCCTCACCACTCGTTGGCTTTGGTGCATCGCTAATGGGAACTCCTCAAAGATCAGTCCATGCTTACGCGCCAGCCGCCAGCTATGCGACACCACAACAAATGATGCAGCCACAAACACCTGTAATTATTATTGTGTTGATCATTTATGCTCAACTGTCAGTTCTAATCATGTTAGATTCTTAATAATACTTTATACCTTAGTATACCTAATTATTATAAAATTTTTAATTCCCCAGTTCTGATTTTCTTACAAAAATATCAGAATTGATTGTACTTTTTATTTACATTTTAATTACAATGAACTGCAGAGTATATACAAGAAACAAAAGTTTAGCTATTTTACTTCAAACATTTACTATATTTTATTAAAACTTATATTTTTATTTAGCAAAACTTAATGTCACCCATGATCACAAGTACCAGTATGGTGGGCCAGCAGATGCTGAGCCAAGCTAGCCCAGCACCAATGACACCTATGACTCCACACTCAGCTGACCCTGGCATCTTACCACAGTTGCAGTAAGTACTCCTGAACATGTATGTTTTAATCAGAGCAAGTAATATGAAAAACTAAATAAAACATTTTTTTATATTTCAGAAATATAGTATCAACAGTGAACCTAAATTGTAAATTAGACCTAAAAAAAATTGCTCTCCATGCAAGAAATGCTGAATATAACCCAAAGAGATTTGCTGCAGTCATTATGAGAATAAGAGAACCGAGGACTACAGCACTGATATTTTCATCAGGGAAGATGGTATGCACAGGAGCCAAGAGTGAAGAAGACTCTCGCCTTGCTGCTCGGAAATATGCTAGAATTATTCAAAAGCTTGGTTTTTATGTAAGTATAAACTGATAATAACATAATTATAGGTTATTATAATAAATCAAGTACCTACTGATATTATAAATTATTAATAGGTCACAATATATCACACCATCAAATATCCCTTCACATCACTGACAACAGATAAAGGGCCTTAATTATTTTTTGTTTTTATTTTTATTGTTGATAGGCACACGTTTGACCACTATCTCACCTGATGTGGTCGAAGATGGAGCATGCTTGCCTAGAAGTAACCTATTCACTCTTGACTTAAAGATTCCCAGGTTGTAGCTATCAGGAAACACACACTCCGGCAGGGAATTCCACTCCCTAGCTGTACGCACAATGAATGTGTTCCTAAAACGTTTTGTGTGTGTGGATGGGATGTTCACCATGTACCGGTGGCACACCGCCGTATGTCAATTTTGGCAATAATACAAGATGAGTTGATAGAAGATGACTGTGTGCTAAATTTTAATGATTTTTATTATTTTTCAGGCCAAGTTTTTAGACTTTAAAATACAAAACATGGTTGGAAGCTGTGATGTAAAGTTTCCAATTCGACTAGAAGGCTTAGTACTGACACATGGACAGTTCAGTTCATATGAACCCGAGTTATTCCCTGGCCTTATTTATAGAATGGTAAAACCAAGAATAGTATTATTGATCTTTGTTTCTGGAAAAGTTGTTTTAACTGGTGCTAAAGTACGAGAAGAAATATATGAGGCATTTGATAACATTTATCCAATATTAAAAAGTTTCAAGAAGCAGTAAGTATGTTTTTGCTCATGTGAATTATTTAAATTTTGTTGTGTTATTATGTTTTAATTTTATTTTGTAGTTTTATTTGCTTTCTTTCTATGATTTCCTTTCTTTCCTGTCTTAAACAAGCATCTGAGAGTCTAGTCTCCTTGACAAACATTCCCCTGTAAGATGCAACATACTATTTTTATCTGATTGTGGAAAAGGCAAAGGGAAGGGTTATGGTTGTAGCTGTCTATATATGTATGTATTTGCATACGTTCCAAGTCCAACGTAGCACTAAAACTACTGAACTGATTGAGATGAACGAGATGTCATTCGATTCATTATTATTGTCTGGGTGACTTAAGCTACATATTATATGTTTAAAAAAAAATAGTTAGGGTGTCTGAAAATTCAGAAAATCAAATAAGCACAATATCAAAAAATACCATGTGTCAGAAAAAAAAATGTCTTGATAATGTTTTTCTGATGCATATTATTTTTCAGCGTTTCTGAACACTGCTAGCGCCACCATCAACAGCTCTGAATTTGAAACTTTTTTTTTGTTTCTTATTCGCGCTTTTTTTTTACTTTATGTAATTTCTACTCATTAAAGTATTACGAATGTATAATTCAGCTATATTAATTTATATTAAAAAAAAAAAACAATTTCACTACGTCTCTTTTTTTTAAAGTACTTTTATATTCCCTCCACTTTCATGCAGCTGACATTTTTTTTTTATTGAATTTCACTATTAAAATACAGGATGTAGCGAATATGGGTGTTCTTATGATACAGCTTCTGCCTATGGAAATGAAAAATTTTCTTTATGGAGCTTATAATAAATTTCCAAAAAAAAAATTGCGCTTTCAATACAAAATCAAATTCAGCTGATAAAAATTAGTATGCCTCTGCAGAAAGTTGCTCATTTCTTTCTAGAAGCCTATATGTACTCTTTGTATGTATGTATTTTAGTGTTGGAACTTTGGACTCCACACACTTTCGTGAGGCAAATGACGCCTACCGCTTTTAATTAGAGTTTACGCTAGGCGAGCCGAGCATGAATTCGCGTAGCATAGCCAGTCATCCGTCTAAGCAGAGCCTCAAACGAGCGCGCTACTCTATTATGTCCCGTTAATAATTAAAATGCACCTATTACAGGTTTTCAGACGAACCAAAATAAGCCAACCAACAAAAAGAAAACTGGGAGCTTTAGGCGGGGTTTTTTCGAGTGAAGTTCAGTGGCTAGTGATGGGCGATGGATAAATACTTGGCTATTCATCAAAAATAGAAGAAAAAGTACGACAACACCACGAGCAGAATTAAACTGAAAAACACAGGACCACCAATACACATAAAAAGAGGTGTGAGACAAGGGGACCCTATATTTCAACAGTCTTCATAGCGATGCTAGAGTCAATGGTCAGCTCACTGCATGAAGAAAATCAAAAGGCAGGTCTGAAGATAAACATAAGCAAGACAAACATCATGCATGACAAATAACTTTGAAATACCCATTTGCGTAGAAAAGACGCCTTTAGCTTAGCCACATTTATCTAGGAAAAATACCTACACCAAATTATAAAATAACTTTCAATTTCGGAAATCGGTGTTTGTATTTTATTTCTTCGATATATTTTGACACCGACTTTCGAAATTAAAGTTATTTTACAATTTTTAGTGTACCGTATTTTCTTTTGGCAGTTGGTTATTTTATTTCTAAAAAAGTTTTATATTTTCAAGTTTTTTATTAGTTGTTCTTTGTAGGTACCACAGAACTAAAACTAAATATTAAAGTTATGCCCATTAGCATGGAATTAGAACATAATTGGAGGAAACCAAAACGTCATAATTATGTATACTTACTTACCTTTTTTTTTCAAAATTCTGTGAATCAATTTCGATAAATTTTGTAAGGGACTCTTTGGAATAAAAATAATAAGAAGAATTTTGAAAATCGGTCCTCAATTGTCAGAGAAATCGGTATACTTTTATAAAAAAAAAGTCGAACATAGAAGCTCCTCCTTTTTTGAAGTAGGTTAAAAACAGATCTCATTTGACCGACTAAACAGTGAGATGGAAGTTGAGAGAAGAGTGAAAAATATAATTATGGAAAACAGTTTTGGTGTTTAACACGCTCCGCGCCAAGCCATAGATGCCTGTACTACCAAAAGGAGGAGGGTTGTTTTCGCCCATCACACACTCGAAAAAAAAGTATGAGTTTCAGATTATTTTTTAAAAACATTTGTAGTAGGTAGGTACAGGTATCCTCAAACGTTATGGCTTGAGTTAGCTGCGAGTGCAACTCCGCGCAGGTACAGTCAAGTCGAAAATAATTTAAATTTAAATATTTAAAGTAGGCATCATACAAATAAAACCTAAATATTGATACATATTAACTGTTAGTTATGTTTTTATGTGTTTTAATCTATAAACAAATATTGCATTTAAATCAGATATTCGTTTGATGATTTTTTTTTACTTAGATAATTGTAAAAAAAATAATGAGACGTCACTTTGAAGTATGGATACGTGTCCATACTTCAAAGTGACGTCTCATTATTTTTGGTTCGCTCTTTTTATTTGGAGAAACATCAACGAAACTACAAAGACGGAAATAATAACCAGATTTAAACCTAAAAATATGATTAATTTCATACCTGCGTAAAACGTATCGTCCGCGAGGCATTTTTAACAAATAATTAACACAACAAAAACAAAACAGTCAATGACAATAAAAAAACTTAACCAAACAAATAAAACAAAACAAATCAATTATACCAGAAACAAAGTAATAAGAGCTCGACTGTACGAAATCACTAATCTGCGCGCGTGTGTAGTATACAGACGTAGCTCACACCGGTCCGTGCCCGCCTGGGGCGAGTGCGGGTGAGTGACAGGGCGCGCGAGGGTGTGCCCCGCTGCCTCGTCTCTGTCAGTCCCGTATTATACAACATACGACGTTCCCACAAGCCATAAAGTTTGAGGATACCTGTCGTTGAAGATATAAATGTATATTTTGATTCATAGTAATTTATGTTTACGTGATAAATAATATAGTAACTCATAGCAATTATTGCCCAAAAATAAAGCGCCTTTTTTGTACATTTTCGTCGTTTTTTTTTTAAATCTTTAAATTATTATTTCAAGAATCGCTCTAGGAACCATATTCATTTTGATTCACAATGGTACTACTCTAAAAACTTGTGTGTGAGTATTAATTTATTTTGGTTCACTCTGCGCTTAAAACCTATACGAAAAATTAATTTTGCGTGTGAGTTTCAGTAGTGCCAAACTTACCAAGTGAAGATCGATCATAATTACGTGAACAGCTTCATTTGAGCGATTTAAGTACTTCCTAGAATAGTACCTACCCTTCTTAAGTAGATAAACAAAAATATGAAACTCCACAAAATATGTGACTCAAGATGGCTGGACAAATCTTCAAAATAGCTCGCATTTAAGTAGGTCAATAGGGCACTTTATGTGACGGCTAAACACCCTTATTTCAGAATTTGTGACGCTACAGAATCTTAGATAATCGATCGAAAACGTGTCCAGCCATCTTGAAAAACCACTTTTCGCTGGTCTCTCAATCTCGGTAACGGAAGTGATTTTGACGACTTTTTGCATATCAACGGGCGTCACATAAATTTGTGACAGGCATCGAGCTAAAAGTTTTGTGATACATACAGCGGTTTAGTAGAAAAATGCAAAAATCTGAGTCCAGCCATCTTGAATTTACGTAAAAAACTTTTGGCTGGCACTTCCGAATCTCAATAATGGGAGCGTTTTCGAATGTGGTTCCTTTATTAACATTTAGTGACGCAATTTGTGACAGTAATAACGTTTGATTTATGGCGTCACATGTAAGGGTTTTCGAGAAATCAATAAAAACTTAATGTCCAGCCAACCTGAGTTCAAGATGGCTGGACACCTGTATCTCCGCTGCCTGATGATGTACGGCCTTCGAAATATGTTCAAGATTTTGTGACGGGGACGATAATGATAACCTGAATTTGTGACGGAGAAACTTTGAGTAGTTTCAAAGATATAGATCATTTAAATTGCCCCATACAAACACTGCAGTAGGGTTGCCAATATTCTAGGTTTTATGTAGGACTAAGTATATTTTAAGGTGTTTTCTTTAATGGACGAAAGGCCGTGTATAGGTGATACTAATACGACGGTAACTGTAGGTATTTAAATCGATAGAAGACAACAGTGTAGAAGTGAGGAAGGGAGGGGGTCATTTGTTGTTGATTTAATGTTATTGATTATTTACGTGCAGATACCTACTCTTTTTAGTAGGTAGGTAGTGGTGTTTTTCATGGTAAGTACATAGGTAGATATTGGTGTAAACTAAACTTAATTTAGGCTATTGCTATCTGTTTCTCTCTAATAAAACAAGAAAGAGACGGACGTAAATTAGAGCTGTCAAATTTAGTTTGAACTAATATTTCCATACAAATTAAGGGTACCTACACGTAAAAACATGTTGTCTAAAAACACGGCGAAGCGCAAGGCGTACACTAGTTTGACATCTCTAACTTAGTGCATAGCTATAGCCGTCCTTTTCTCGCACTGCCTTTTAGTAAAAGATAGCAATTCTCTAATTTTAGTTTAGATATTGAACAAGAGAATCCGTGCCATTGTGTCCGGATAACTAATGCTCGAAGGTGAAAAAATAAAAAAAATAAATGAAAAAATAATGTTTGCTGTAGGTAAATAAAATCACATTTATTTATTTGTTTTTATACAGCGTTTCAAATGACGAAAATGACGACGATCAAATCCATTTGCGCTTCAGTAACCCCTGCTTTGTACCACAACGTTGTTTTTGCCGCCGCCCTAAGTGTTTGAAGTGCAAATGAAGCCGGTGGTCGTCATTTTAATCACATTATATAGCTGAATAAACTAAAATATTCTTCATTACCTATTTCTAAAAGATAATTATTATACAAAATCAATCACAGCATCAGTCTTCATTTTTTGATTAAGTATTTGGTAAAGTATTCTTTTATTGATTTATATGACAAGATACACTCACATTTGGTTGTAGTACGTACTACCTAGTTAGCTAGGTGAGTTATATAAATAACTTCTTTTCCTAACTTTTTCTTCTTCTTCTTCTTCTTATTCCAGCGTAACATGAACCTACAACGTGTTATTTAAATAACGTAAAACCTCTCGGTTGCTGGCTCTCGAACAATGCAACTTTATTTTAAGAAATTTGCTGAAATATCATTAAATCAAATCACCAATTGGAGTTTTCATACCAAATAATCCGCTGGCCGAGTCAATTTGTATGAAAATTTGTTTTTTGACGTGACAACGTCTAATAAATTGATAAACGCCGGCTGTATGCACGAAAAAGGATGACTCATTGTCCCGTTACGCTCATTGTACGCTTGCGCCGCATCTATCTCTCTTCCACTCGATTGGCCTATTCGTCCGAGGAGTTATTTATGCATAAAAGTATGCAATCATTTCATCAATGTTTTGTTATGACGTTGTCACGTTAAACTAGTCCGTAAACCAACTTTACAGACAACCAATTTTTTTTTTTTAGATTTTATTCCAGGCATTTTTTCTATTTAACTAACATACTGATTACACTTTGAAAAGTACATACAATGCCAACTGTCGAGTTTACTTCTCATTTTCAGTTACCTAAGATAATGAACTAAAGGCGAAATACAAGTGGGCTCTCTTTTGCAGCGCTGGTAGTCAATTATTATTTTGTAATAACACATACTTACGCTTTTTACTGCGGGAAAACCTTTTATTCCTACGGGAAAATCAAATACAAAGTCGGCGTAGCTGCTACTGTCCGATTAGTCGATTAAAAAGAAATCCTTATTTATGTACCGACAAATTATGGTAACCTCACAATATTAATGGATATTTGTATGGGAAAATTTAAATGATCAATATCTTTGAAACTACTCAAAGTTTCTCCGTCACAAATTCAGGTTATCATTATCGTCCCGTCACAAAATCTTGAACACATTTCGAAGGCCGTAGATCATCAGGCAGCGGAGATACAGGTGTCCAGCCATCTTGAACTTAGGTTGGCTGGACATTAAGTTTTTATTGATTTCTCGAAAACCCTTACATGTGCCGCCATAAATCAAACGTTAATACTGTCACAAATTGCATCACTAAATGTTAGTAAAGGAACCATATTCGAAAACGCTCCCGTTATTGAGATTCGGAAGTGCCAGCCAAAAGTTTTTTACGTAATTTCAAGATGGCTGGACTCAGATTTTTGCATTTTTCTACTAAACCGCTGTATGTATCACAAAACTTTTAGCTCGATGCCTGTCACAAATTTATGTGACGCCCGTTGATATGCAAAAAGTCGTCAAAATCACTTCCGTTACCGAGATTGAGAGACCAGCGAAAAGTGGTTTTTCAAGATGGCTGGACACGTTTTCGATCGATTATCTAAGATTCTGTAGCGTCACAAATTCTGAAATAGGGGTGTTTAGCCGTCACATAAAGTGCCCTATTGACCTACTTAAATGCGAGCTAAATTGAAGATTTGTCCAGCCATCTTGAGTCACATCACAAAATCACAGAAAAATGTAACCACGAAAACGCGAGTCATGTACTACGCGCCTCGAGTTTGGTAAACACTTGGTACACAGTACAGATGGGTCGTTGACGGTTTTTTCGTTAACGTTGATTTCGTTCGTCAACTAGTTAAATTCGTTAACGAATTAACGTGCTATTCATGTTAACTTGCAACGTAAACCGTTCGTTCATTGAACGTTTTTATTCAACGCTACGACGTTCTATTGACCCGATATTTTATTGTTTTTTATAAAAAATTTGATTCAATGTATTAATAGAAAACGTTTGATTGATGCTTGTACTTAGATGACGTTCCCTTCATACTTTTTCATTTCGTCCGTATACGTAAACAAACTAGTGTGAACCGGATTCTCTCGGGCGGCTCGTGCCATTCCACCACTATCGTCATACTTTTCATTAAAATAATATGTAAGTATTTCAAAAATACACTCTTGCGTACGAAATTTAGAGTTCAAATTCGACCGACGCTCGCAATCTATGATGTTATTTTCAACGTAATTTTAGATTTAAATCCATTAATGTTGTTGACGAAGTCAACTAGTTGATTCATAAACGGTTAACGTTGATACGTTGACAGGAGATCAACGGTTGATTCAACTAGTTCGTTGATTCAACGCCCATCCCTGGTACACAGACAGTCGCGATTGCGCCGCTGTGACAAACGAACGGTGTGCGTGGTGTGTTAATTTTCGCGTGCGAATTGTGAATATTTTATTAAAATAAGTACAAGTACTTGCTTAATATGGCAAAGAGAAGTTATAGACTAGACTAGACTAGAAGAAGTTATAGATAGCTATCCGAATGCGGATTTTTACAATTAAACCTTTACAAATATTATAAAGAGGTAAAGTTTGTGAGGTTGTAGGGGGCCTAGGGGGTAATCTCTCCTCGCGAACCTCTATGAGGAGCGCGAGGAGGCGAAACGCCGGGGCGAAACTCCGCTGCCGCGACAACTCGCGGCTCGGCGGACAGAGCTCCGGCAGGATCTCATGGCGACATGGAGACAGCGATTGTCACAACCCCGCGCTGGGCACGCCACCATTGCGGCGGTAGTGCCCCTGTTTGAGGCTTGGCTGGAGAGGTCCCACGGCGCCCTCACCTTCCGCCTGACGCAGGTCCTCACCGGACACGGCTGTTTCGGGAGGTTCCTGTTTCGGATCAAGCGGGAGGTGACATCCGGGTGTTTCCATTGCACGGATCGCCCAGAGGACACGGTGGAGCATACGGTGGAGGTTTGCCCCGCTTGGGCAGAGCACCGCCGTGTCCTCGTGGATGCGATAGGGGGCAGCGACCTCTCGCGCCCTGCCCTGGTTCAGGCCATGGTACGGAGCGAGAGGGAATGGGAAGCCGTCTCCTCCTTCTGCGAAGCAGTTATGCTCGCGAAGGCGGAGGCGGGACGCGTGAGAGAGCACCAACAACGGAGTCGCCCTCACGCCCTCAGCAGCAGCCGCCTCAGGAGACGCCGGGGACTTCCGGCGCCGCGAGACGATCTCCGGCCACCGTAGACCCGGGCCTGCGGACGGCGAGTAGTTGGTAACTCGCCGTCCGATCAGCACCAGGCCCGAGAGTCGACGGCGCGTAGTGTTCCACGCGCGCCTCAAAGAGTTGTCAGCAAGAGACGGGGCCCGTCATGGCCGATGCCAGCCCGGGGGTTGAGGATAAATTCGAAACAGAGTTACCTCGCCCCTGGGCACTCAAAGGCAGGAAGGAACAGGGGTGGGTTTTAGTCAGTAAGAGTCTGACACGCCCTCCCGCTCCACCCAGAGCGGGAGAAGTCATAGGATGATTTCCCACCCCACAAAAAAAAAAAAACAAAAAAAAAAGGGGGTAATCTCTGAATATACCCACGTTATTTGTGAGTGTCATAGGCTATAAATTTTGTATATCCACGATGACGAAGTCGCGGGCTAGTTTATTAATAAAGCGCAAATATTTATCAGTCTCTTTATAATTAATAAATATATTAATAAAAAAAAAAACATGTATTTTTATTGAATATTCATTCACAAATATTTTTATCTTTTTTAATAAAAAAATATAATATTTACAACCACAAAACTAGAAAGAAACTCAAGTAGATAGATGAAATTAAAATACTTGAGGCAGGCAGCCCTATCGCGTGCTTACGTACCGCGTGGCATAAGTAAGTAATTATTGCAAGGTCAGGGTCGAGTCATAATACTGGTAGATATTGTTACGAGCTGGGTATGGAATAAATTATTTTACACCGATTAATTAACCAAATATCCTTTTTTTAGGAATTGAATGAAAGAATACGTAGAAGTTAACTACACCAAGCCTTTTTAATACAAATAATTAGGAACGCTAACAAAATTGAGAAATTATTAATGAGGTGAACAGAATGGGGAACAAGTAAAGTGCGCGACGCCGGATGTGGGAATGTGTCCCTGGCTTTTTTTTTTTTTTTTTTTTTTGTGAGGCGTCTTGCAGGTCAGCCTCTGAGGCTGTCGTCTGCTTAACCGGGCTTGCCTGTGTAGGCTTTAATATATTAAAGCCTCCGGCCAGGACTTATTAAACTTACAAAACTAAGTGACCACGCTAAGGGCACTCCCTGCGGAGTACGGGCCTCGGCTTAGGGCGTCACTGAGGGGCAGCAAGGGAAGGCTGGATCTGGTTACCATTAATTGGGGAGTTTACTGGCTCAGCGGCACGTGCTGGCGAGAGACGGGGAGGGCAATGACTTAGATTTCGCGACGGGGCTCGCCGGCGAGGTCGGAAAATCGGCGGTCTGTAGTGTTTTTTGATAGTGCTGGTTTCCCTACGGCTCTCTTGGAGCAGGGTTGTGGCGTCATCAGGGACTTGGAGGGTATGCCGGGGGCGGCGAATCCTAGAAATTTGGGAGGGAACGTATCGAGTAGCCGATGCGATAAGGGGGTTACGATGTTTAGCAGCAGTTTCTAGGAAGCGCTTGGTGGAGCGCTTCATGAACTGCCGCAGGGTGGGGATTTTGAGGTCAACATGCAGCTCCTCGTTCCTCACAAAGTAGGGGGCATCCACCACCTTGCGGAGAAAGCGGTGCTGCAGTGTCGACATCTTGTGGAGGTGACGGGGCTTGGCATGTGCGAACACTGGGCAAGCATAGGTCATGATTGGTCGGATGACCGCGGTGTAGGTACGCAATTTGCACTTGAGTGACAATTTGCTTTTACCATTTAGGAGGAAGTGGAGTCTACCTTGAGCAAAGGCGGCCCGCGAGCGAGCTTGCTTTATGTGCTCGACGAAGGTGAGATGCTGGTCTAGGATTACGCCTAGGTACTTGGCCTGCTTCTCCCAAGGGATCGGCCTGCCGTACATGGTGATCGGACGAGGGGGTCTGACCGTATGTCGCGGTCTAGAGTAGAGGACTGCCTGACTTTTCTCAGGGTTGACCTCAATTCTCCATTTCCGGAACCACTGGCCCAGCTGGGTAGTGTAGGTTTGGAGGTTGAGGCCTATCTGAGCGGGTGAACGACCCGAGTAGAAGATGGCCGTGTCGTCAGCGAATAATGCTAACTGGGCCTTTTTGGGTTTAGGGATATCGCTAGTGAACAGCGTGAAGGCTAGGGGAGATACCACAGAGCCCTGGGGGACACCAGACTTTATAGGATGGGGGGAGGATAGAGCGCCCTCTACGCGATAGCGAAAGGTGCGGTCCGACAGGTATGTGTCCCTGGCCACGCCGCGCGACGTCTTATATGGGCTGCTCCGGGCTGGCCGGTGGGGTGTAGGTTGGAGATGCAGCTAACACGGCCTCTCCTGACGTGCCGGCGTCCTCGCAGGCCTCAGCAACCACCGGAGCCTCTTCAACAGGAGCTGCCTCCGTCTCGTCATTTCTGAGTGTATCCTCATCATGAGAACCTGCACAATAAAACCGAAAGTGAGCAACTAAATCAGAAATGACACCAGAGAGATGGTGCTTTTTTTTTTTTTTTGTTATTGTTTTATGAATGAGTCTACTCGATCCAATGCTAATCAGACATGAATTGCTTTTAATAACAGTTTAGGTGAGGTTACAAATATTAAGATACACCTTGATAACGACGAGCTGTACGCCACCACACCAACGCCAAAAAAACTCAAAACCTCTAAAAGGCCATCAATGAGCACACTTGCCATAATACCAACCAAAACCTTATGCTGCAGCAATGGGCTTACATGGTAAAAATAGCAAAGCTTGTCCTCGGGCTTTACACAGCTTTACGTGATTTGCCAGTCACGCCCCGTTCCACAAGAACACGGGTACTTTCTGGGTCACGACTGTTACCAACTGGGTAGGAGCAAAGCTAAAGGCGTAGGTTATAGCAGTCCTCGGGCTTTACACAGCTTTACGTGTTACCACGACTGTTACCAACTGGGTAGGAACAGCTAAAGGCGCAGGTTATAGCAGTCCTCGGGCTTTACACAGCTTTACGTGTTACAACGACTGTTACCAACTGGGTAGGAACAGCTAAAGGCGTAGATTATAGCAGTCCTCGGGCTTTACACAGCTTTACGTGTTACAACGACTGTTACCAACTGGGTAGGAACAGCTAAAGGCGTAGATTATAGCAGTCCTCGGGCTTTACACAGCTTTACGTGTTACCACGACTGTTACCAACTGGGTAGGATCAGCTAAAGGCGTAGATTAAAACACAGCTTACAATAAAAACTCGTTATTACGGTGTTCTCTTTTTTCATGTCTCAAAAGCATAACTCAAACATCATACTTAAGCTAAGTACTTAATAACGCAATCTTGGGTCAAAAATTCTTATCAATAGCTCGGTTCTCATAAGCTCTTAACAAAAATTTAACAAGTTACACTTGTGAGGTTTTTTAGTTAAATGTGAAATATTAACAGCATACTTCAGACTCAAGTTCACTTTGACGCTTATCGCATATCATAAGTGCCGCGCGCCATCGTATCACGTTATAAGCTGTGTCACTCATAACACTCATAACAAATTGTAAGTCTGGTCAACTTAACTTAGTCAACAAAAAGGCAAAAACGTACTTATGACAAAAGTGGATGGGAAAATCAACACATGAATAGTTTTTATTTTATACTAAAACTTAAATTCAAAGAATGCAGCAC
This sequence comes from Polia nebulosa, assembly GCA_951329385.1. Classification (NCBI taxonomy): domain Eukaryota; kingdom Metazoa; phylum Arthropoda; class Insecta; order Lepidoptera; family Noctuidae; genus Polia; species Polia nebulosa. Next base: position 16,875,684 of record OX589590.1, read on the forward strand.
AGCACTCGGGTGTCCATTCGCCATGCCATGGCAGCATATATTCGGCGGCAGCATGCGTGGTTTTGCCATATGAGCCAGCCACTGTCTAGTTTGCCAATTAATTGTCTTTAACTCGTAGGAATGATAACTTGATTTAGTACCTACAGTTACTTTGCTGAAGTACGCAACCGCACGTTTACATCCGTCGCAATATGTTGTAAAAGGACTGTCATAGCCTCGTGAACTTGCATCGGTACGGACTTCGGTTTCTAACTCGTGATTTAATATAGCCAGTATGGGTTCGCTCGTTAGGTGTTTGATAACGTCCTGCCTTGTTGTATCCTGCTCGATACCCCAAACAAACTTAACGTCTTTACGCGTTAGGGCTGCGATAGGTACTGTAAAAGTAGCATACTGCGGAATGTATCGTCTAAAATACCCGGCAATTAATTGACGCACTTGTTTAAGTAATTGTCTTTGGCGTCGGCAATTTAGTTAAGGCTTCTATTTTATGAGAGCTCGGCCCAACCTGACCATAGCTAGGTTCGCCCGAGTAACTCCACCTATGTTTTTCGCAGATCAATTAAAATACCGGATTTTGTTAACGTTTTTAATACCGAATCGAGCAAAGTTAATCCCTCTTCAACAGTATAACTTAACAATAAAACGTCACAAGCGCTTTTTCTGACTCAATGAAGGATTTGAAGGTTTCAGAAATAATACGTTGATACACTACGGGTACCTTCGCAAGTCCAAAGGGCATCTTGAGATACTCAAAGTGACCGTAAAGTGACGTACTCGTACCTATCTGATCTTAACTAAAATGACCACCTGTTCCGCGCAACATCTGAGCATTAGCGTTTAGGTGGCAAGAAAAATGTCTGAGAAGTTCATTAGATATGAGGGATACAGATGAGTCGCTGTCAATTAAGATGTCTTTAGGTACACCATACAATACTGCGGGTGTCACGTCATTGCTTGTTGTATCGCCCTTAATTTCACGACAAAAATTGACATTGAATTACGCGACTCCGATCGCTGTTTAGCAAAACACTTTTCTTTCGTATGCCCCATTTTTATATACAAAAGTTACACTTATTATTTTTCTAGTTCGGAGAATTTGAATTGGCATTAGTACTCTGACTAGTGCTTAAGTATGACTTTAAAACTCGAACTACTATTTTTAGAACGTTTGGGACACGCGTTGCTCTTATGACCGTGAGAGCCGCACGAAAAACACTTAACAGATTTTTTATCAAGCACTGTAGCACTACGGCTCCTAGTATTACCGTTATCGCGACAGCAAGTAAATCGATTAGAATGGGCGTCAACATTGTTTTTGTTCATATTTGCATTGATTTTACTTGGCATAACATAAATTGATAAAAAAATCCACAATGGTTTCAGAAGTTAATTTTGCATTCATAGCTGTAGCACGAATCTGCGGATCCTTAATACCGCGTACAATAATTGCACAGAAGAAGTCATTACTTAGCAGCATTTTAATGATACGCAATCGCAACAAGGATTTGCGCGCGTATTCCGCGTATGTGGAATATTGATTTTATTGATTTTAGTTGTAATTTAAAGGTAGACCAAGTATGATCCGTTTCGGTTCAATCGCGTAACCAAGAGTGAGATTCACCACAATTCAGGATTCAGGCACAAACCGATACGGGCCAGACATCCTTTGTCGTTCCATCTATTTTGCAATTTAGCGCGGTCAACTTCTTCTCACCATGCAATGACGTCATGAACATTAGGGTCGAAATCAGAGACGTAATAATGGTTTGATCTCACCGGGTTTAAGCTCCTTAGCGCATCGATAAGACGCTCCGCGGCGTCCCCTGCAGCCGACATTGAAGGCGAAGGCGACAGCGACAAAGCCGGCGGCGCCAGTGGCGTCGGGACAGGTCGCGTCACAGCGGGAGGGCTGGCCGTGCCGGTGATGGCAGGCTGCTGCTCTATGCTCGATCGTGGTTCTGAAATTGAACATCGCTCCGAGGCGGAGACCCTATTAAGTATTGCGTCTAAGATATTACTAAGATGAGTTAGGTCGGGCGGCGATGGCGTGCACTCACGTTTACGCTTTTTTTCTAGGGCCGGTATTATTTGACAATGTTTTTTTTTTTTTTTAGGTGGGAAAACGAGAGCCGTAACACACTTCTGATTTTAGGAATTGAATGAAAGAATACGTAGAAGTTAACTACACCAAGCCTTTTTAATACAAATAATTAGGAACGCTAACAAAATTGAGAAATTATTAATGAGGTGAACAGAAAGGGGAACAAGTAAAGTGCGCGACGCCGGATGTGGGAATGTGTCCCTGGCCACGCCGCGCGACGTCTTATATGGGCTGCTCCGGGCTGGCCGGTGGGGTGTAGGTTGGAGATGCAGCTAACACTTTATTAAACTCAACAACTTATTTACATAAACACTAATTCGCTAATAATCACTATTCTCTTCGTAATCGCTTGTATTCGCTTCCGTTCGCATCCGTAGTCGAAAACAGACTGACCCACTCGCCGCCCGTCCGGCCTATTTATACAGTCATAGAATTTTCTAGAACATTGTCGAACTATCCTATAGTGGAATATTCTAGAAACATCTATGAAACGGATTGTCTGATATGCACATATACATAATTCAACTTGTTACGCAAGTCATTCGCATAATCGGTTACACTGCGTGGGTCATTGGTCAAGTTCGCGAAGGCTGGAGTCACAGTACTTTTATGAACTGCACTACGGTAGGACAGAAAAAATGGCTGTATGTGCTGATCCCAATCCCTTTGCCTGCTTTCCACAACTTTTGCAAGATATCTCTCCAACGTTTGGTTGAAGCGTTCTACCATTCCATTAGATTCTGGATGATAAGAAGTAGTTCTGGTCTTGTGAGTACCCATCATTCGACAAGTCTCCTGGAATACTTGGGATTCAAAATTCCTCCCTTGGTCGCTGTGAATTTCCAAGGGTACTCCAAAACGACAGAAGACTTCCTGAACCAATTTATCTGCGATTGTTGTAGCTTCTTGGTTAGGAATGGCGAAGACTTCTTGGTCACTTTGTGAAGTAATCCATGACAACCATGAAGTACTTGTTTTCGTTTTCACTTTCCGGAAATGCTCCTGCAACGTCTAGTGCTATCCGTTCCCAGGGGGCTCCCACGTTGTATACTTTTAAAGCACCTCTGCTGCGTGTCTGGGGTCCTTTCACAGCCGCACAACTGGTACATTTGCGACACCAGTCCTCAACATCCTCTCGACAGTGAATTCAGTAAAATCGCTCTCGTATCTTCAGTAGAGTTCTTTTTACCCCCATATGTCCTCCTGAACATCCATCATGGCAGAGCCGTAAAACATCCGGTACTTTGGCTTTGGGGACAAAAATTTGTAGATGACTGTTGTCTCCTCGAGCGTTTTCCCATTTACGGCACAAGACTTCATCCTGGATAACCAAGCTGTTCCATTGTGCCCAAGAACTCTTCGTGATGGAACTCAACGCCGTAACATCACTTCACTTGGGTTTAGAAGCACCAGCTTTAATCCACTCGAAGATTGGTTTGAGGTCCGTGTCATTTTAGGATGTAGGATTTCCTTCTATTCATTGCTAACATCCATTCTTAGCATCGTGACTCCGCTCATTCCCGAGTTGGACCTATCGTCCGCATCGCGCGCGCACACGATCACACAGTCGTCCTTCTTGCGAGGCCATGACGCTGGCAACACCATCCGCGCCAGCACTCACTTTACTGTTCACTTGCTCCTGTTTTACGCACTTGTCGGGTGCCGCACCGACCTTGACGACATCACTTGAACTCACACTTTCAGGGGCCTCCGCCACGGTCGTGCGCCATATCGCGCCACGGGCGGACTGGTATGCTATCTGAACCAACTTTTCAACTTCGAAGGCCCACTGCTGTAGGTTCTCGGCACTACGTTTGTAACAATAAAAAAAAAATAGTTAAAGAATTTGTGTACTTGATGGTTCGGGGTTTGTGGCGCCATCTGGCCGAGAACTTATGTAGTGCTGCGAATGTCGAATCAATAAGTACCACGTAGAGACACCAGATGGCGGTTGACCAACTTATTTGAAATCTTGAATATGGAAATTGTGTTATAAAATATATTCAAATAAACAATAGTTCCTACTATATTGATACTATATATATTAAATGTAATTCAGAAATAAACAATGCCTAATTAAATTTATATGTTAAACTGTGAAATGGAATGTTTGACATTTGAGTGGTAATGGAACGCCGTCCTTGAAATATGGACGACGGTCACTTTTTTTGGCTTTGATACGTAGATGTGTCATAACCTCTGTGAGTTGGAAAGAACTAAGAAAATATTTAAATGATGTCTCGAAAGGTAGCTGGAACCAGAGTTAAGTTCAAATGCATAAAGCATTCGGATGTAGGACGCTGTGAGTATCTTTTTTGGGTTTTTTTCTGTGCTGATGCTAAGTCTTAAGCGCGTGGCATTCAGGAGTCTGATCAAATCTTTCTATTTGTTGGCAGGGTTCCTACGTTAGATTTATTTTAAGGAAAAAAAAACTATAAAAATGGTCGAATCATAGTCACGTCATATTTAGGAAGAATGATGCAGTTTTGACAATAGCGATCTGTTCCGTACGCAAGCATACACGTGTCGAGAGATGCCCAAGATTAGATGACCACGGCGTAGATGCCGTTTGAGGACCTCTGAACTGGACCTATAATCTTCGAACGATATGGTAAAAGTGTTTCGACATAAATTGTAAGTTGAACATACAATTTTCTGAGAACGGAGTGCTATATAGTGTGTTGCAGTGTTATAAATAAACGTGATATATGTGAAGACCAAATCTAAGGACTCTTATTTACTGCATACATACCTCATGCACAGAACCCGAAGATAGGTAAAAGGGTCTCAGGCCAAAAGTATCTCTGATGCTAGCCGGTGGAAGAAATATTTTCTTTACAATGTACGCCCAACGTGATGCATGAGGTTTGTTTGTAGTAATATGGTTAAGATAGATTAATAATCTTTAGTTAATTCTTTTAGGTCAAGTATTTTGACACAATTGTGGTTAAAGGCACATGGTTAGTTAATTTGAAGTTGCCAATATTAAGTTCTAATACTTATTAGTTAACCTTAAATAGTGTTTAATTTAATTGTTAAAGCTATTTACTATTAAACATATTACTTTTATAGTGTTTAAATTGAGGTTAGAAGCACATGGTTTAAATGTTAAGCCGCTTATTGAACCTCAACACTTAGTGTATGTATTCTTAAATTTAATTAATACAACTTGTGGGTAACTTTGTTACACTTAATGTTATATAATATTAACTTGTTTATTAACTTATATAATATTAACTTGTTAATTTAACTTAAGAATAGAAACTTAAGATAGATTTCTTTTGTTCAAGATGGATAAACCAATATGGTTAGATTAACTTCTTAAGGAGGAACTTATTCATGAATTAAATTACTTTAATGTTTCTGCAGATCCAAAGGCATCCAGGGACGAGGTTCGCAAGCGGTATCGTCGTCTATGTGGTCTCTATCGGAGGGGTAGCATCAAGCAGGAGGACTATCCTGCGGTGGCCGATGAGGTACGCTTGTGTTCGGAACCGATCGCTGAGTTGTGCCGCTTACATAAAGAATCATCTGCGGATGATAGTAAAGTAGTTAAACGAGTCTTAGCTAGATCTCAGTATTACCTAATGAGAATTTCTCGGATGACTATAATACTTCACCGGAGTTATTCAAACTTTAAAATTTAAACTCACTTTACTTAATTACTTTATTAGTTTAAAAAACCTCTCAATTCTCTTAGTAACTAGTGACACCAACTTTTATAATTGTGGGATATTTACTCAAATTTATTTATTGATGATCCCACAGGCGCCCAACTTAATTAAATAAAACTCAATTTAACTTTTACTTATTTAATCCTTTTAATTGGATTCACTTATGGAATTTTATGTTTAATTCACATATTGAATTGGTTATAGGACATCTTATGGTTTGTTCACTGAAAGATACATGATAAATGTATCTGGTATATTGAATATCCAAATTTGTTTAGATGGATAGTTGAACCCCAATTCGTTTATTTTGTTAACAATTGGCTAGGATATTCGTAAGTCTGTCCATTAAAAGATACACGATAAGTGTGTCTGGTATATTGAATACCCAAATTTGTTTAGGTGGGCAAATGGTCCTCAATTCACTCTTAGATAACTAAATTTAACTTTTATTTATTATATTTATAATTAACTTTTGGAATTGATTATAGGACATCTTAAGATTTGTTCACTAAAAGATACATGATAAATGTGTCTGGTATATTGAATATCCGAATTTGTTTAGATGGATAGTTGAACCCCAATTCGTTTATTTTGTTAACGGTTGGCTAGGATATTCGTAAGTCTGTCCATTAAAAGATACACGGTAAGTGTGTCTGGTATTGCATACCCAAATTCGTTTAGATGGGCAAATAGTCCTCAATTCACTTTTAGTTTTTGGCTTGGGGTTCATGCTGGAATTGCTCCCAAGCCAATACTTATGTAATTTGATTAAACAGTTTCTGATAATCCTGTTTAATTAAATTAACCTTAATGCTTTTGAATTTCAACTATATAGAATATGACTTTTGTAAATTACTTAACTACAAAGTTAAACTCAATACATTGATAAATCACAATCACTTAGATTTGTGATGTGATATTACTTTCTTTAGGAACTTGTTGTTATGGTATTACTGTTACTTACTAGGATTGGAGATTGAGGGTAATAAAATAAAACTTAATACTTACTCATTGAATCTCAATTACTTGAATAAGAGATTAATGTTGTCAAAACTAAATATTTATTTTTTTATTAGTTTTGAAATAGTTTCTTGTGAATACTTGATACTTCTAGTATCTAGTAGTTATTTAGATTTAAAATTTATAGATACTTTGGAATAACAATACTCTGCGTTGAGGAGTATTGATTATTTAATTAAACTAAACTTGAAACTTTATTTAAATGTGTGCATACCTACATACAGACTTTTGTTAAGGTGTATTGGGGGTTATGCATACCTTCTCATCCTGTTTCTTGATTTTTATTTGATACTTAATACTTAATTGAAAACTTAAATTAAATTAGTACTTATATAGTAATAATTTAGGCATTGTGTCTGAGGGGAATCTAAATTCGGATTTGTTTGGGGTTGCCCCAGTTTCTGTCGAGGGTTTTGGTGAGATTCTGAATGCGCATGGCAATATAGTTTTGATTAAAAAAAAATCCTTCTAATGAAAGTTTTTTTTTTGACCGGGGAGAGGTGTATTGTAACAATTAAAAAAAAAAATAGTTAAAGAATTTGTGTACTTGATGGTTCGGGGTTTGTGGCGCCATCTGGCCGAGAACTTATGTAGTGCTGCGAATGTCGAATCAATAAGTACCACGTAGAGACACCAGATGGCGGTTGACCAACTTATTTGAAATCTTGAATATGGAAATTGTGTTATAAAATATATTCAAATAAACACAATAGTTCCTACTATATTGATACTATATATATTAAATGTAATTCAGAAATAAACAATGCCTAATTAAATTTATATGTTAAACTGTGAAATGGAATGTTTGACATTTGAGTGGTAATGGAACGCCGTCCTTGAAATATGGACGACGGTCACTTTTTTTGGCTTTGATACGTAGATGTGTCATAACCTCTGTGAGTTGGAAAGAACTAAGAAAATATTTAAATGATGTCTCGAAAGGTAGCTGGAACCAGAGTTAGGTTCAAATGCATAAAGCATTCGGATGTAGGACGCTGTGAGTATCTTTTTTGGGTTTTTTCTGTGCTGATGCTAAGTCTTAAGCGCGTGGCATTCAGGAGTCTGATCAAATCTTTCTATTTGTTGCCAGGGTTCCTACGTTAGATTTATTTTAAGGAAAAAAAACTATAAAAATGGTCGAATCATAGTCACGTCATATTTAGGAAGAATGATGCAGTTTTGACAATAGCGATCTGTTCCGTACGCAAGCATACACGTGTCGAGAGATGCCCAAGATTAGATGACCACGGCGTAGATGCCGTTTGAGGACCTCTGAACTGGACCTATAATCTTCGAACGATATGGTAAAAGTGTTTCGACATAAATTGTAAGTTGAACATACAATTTTCTGAGAACGGAGTGCTATATAGTGTGTTGCAGTGTTATAAATAAACGTGATATATGTGAAGACCAAATCTAAGGACTCTTATTTACTGCATACATACCTCATGCACAAAACCCGAAGATAGGTAAAAGGGTCTCAGGCCAAAAGTATCTCTGACGCTAGCCGGTGGAAGAAATATTTTCTTTACACGTTGAACGCGATCCCTTAATTTAGCGCGAAATACGTGCTCCATTGCGCGTCGCCGTATCTGAAATAACGCTTCCAGCAGCTGCTTGTAGGTCACATCCTCGCTAAGAGCCTCAAGTGTAGTTAGGGCCTAGCCTCGGAGGCCTAAGGTAAGCGCGGTCATAGCTTGCGCTTTGGTCCACCCATTCGCCTTCATAAAGGCCTCAAATTGAATTCTGTAGGCCTACCATGAAGATGTTCCGTCGAATGGCGACACCATAAATCCACGTGCCGAAGGTGCAGCAACCACTGAAGGCACAACCCCGTCTCCAGCCCTAAGTTCATATAAAACCTTCTTCACCCCAGCAATCTGAACTTCAGCTTCTGAGATACGATTTTCATGCTGGAAAATCTGCTCCTTCATCGTCGAGTGAAGGTCTCTTATGAGAAGCATCTGCTCTTTTCGAAGCATTTGTTCATTTGTTTGTTGTGTTAGACTCTTACTCTAAAGCCCACCCCTGTTCCTTCCCTGCCTGAGTGCCCATGGGTGCGGTAACTCATTTTCAGAATTTATCCGCTACCCCTAGGCATGCAGGCACCGGCCACGATGGGCCCCGTCAGTGGTGGTTGACAATCATCTCTTTGAGGCGCGCGTGGAACACTACGTGCCGTCGACTCACGGGCCTGGTGCTGATCGGACGGCGAGCTACCCACTGCTCGCCGACAGCAGGCCCGGGTCTGCGGTGGCCGGAGATCGTCTCGCGACGTCCTACGCCCAGGGCGTCTCCTGCGGCGGCTGCTGCTGAGGGCGTGAGGCCGAGTCTGTTGTTGTTGCCTCTCCCTCACCCGTTCCGCCTCCTCCTTCGCGAGCATTATTGCTTCGCAGAAGGAGGAAACTGCTTCCCATTCTCTCTCACTCCGTACCATGGCCTGGACCATGGCTGGCCGGGTGCGAGAGGTCGCTGCCGCCGATCGCCTTCACGAAGACACGGCGGGGCTCCGCCCAAGCAGGGCAGATCTCCACCGTGTGCTCCACCATGTCCTCTGGGCGATCTTCACAGTAGGGACACCTGGGCGTTCCCCGCCGCCTTATCTTACACAGGAACCTCCCAAAACTTCCGTGTGCGGTGAGGACCTGCGTCAGGCTGAAGGTGAGGACGCTGTGGTGCCTCTCCAGAACGTTAATTTATCCTAATCAATGACTTCAGCGGCCACAACCCAGTCCTGGTTGCTCGTGGCTCGCTCATCATAAGGCTCCCAGCTTTCCTTGGTTGCAATCTGGCAGCCTGGTAAGTGGGTTGTCATAAGTAATTCGCTTGTTTCTGTGTCGTTAGTTGTGTTTTTTTTTTTTTGGGGGGTGGGAAATCATCTTATGACTTCTTCCGCTCTAGGGTGGAGCGGAAGGGCGTGTCAGACTCTTACTGACTAAAACCCACCCCTGTTCCTCCCTGCCCTACGTGCCCGGGGGCGAGGTAACTCTTTCGAATTTATCCTCAACCCCCGGGCAGGCATTGGCCGCGGCAGGCCCCGTCCTTTGCTGACAACTCTTTGAGGCGAGCGTGGAACACTACGCGCCGTCGACTCTCGGGCCTGGTGCTGATCGGACGGCGAGTTACCCACTACTCGCCGTCCGCAGGCCCGGGTCTACGGTGGCCGGAGATCGTCTCGCAGCCCCTGGCGTCTCCTGCGGCGGCTGCTGCTGAGGGCGCTAGGGCGACTCTGCCGTTGTTGAGTCTCCCTAACGTGTGCCGCCTCTCTCTTCGCTAGCATTACTGCTTCGCAGAAGGAGGAGACGGCTCCCCACTCCCTCTCGCTCCGTACCATGGCCTGAACCAGGGCACGCTGCCGCCTATCGCATCCACGAGGATACGGCGGTGTTCTGCCCAAGCGGGGCAAACCTCCACCGTATGCTCCACCGTGTCCCCTGGGCGATCCTCGCAGTGGAAACACGCAGGGGTCACCTCCGCCTTGATCCGACACAGGTACCTCCCGAAACAGCCATGTCCGGTGAGGACCTGCGTCAGGCGGAAGGTGAGGGCGCCATGGCGCCTCTCCAGCCACTCCTCAAAGAGGGGCACTACCGCCTCGATGGTGGCGTGCCCAGCGCTGGGTTGCGACAGTCGCTCTCTCCATGTAACCATGAGATCCTGCCGGAGCTCTGTCCGCCGAGCCGCGAGTTGTCGCGGCAGCGGAGTTTCGCGCCGGCGTTTGGCCTCCTCGCGCCACTCGTAGAGGTGCGCGAGGATTTTTGCCTCCAGATCCCACGGTGTCAGTCCGGCAAGGAGGCTCGCAGCCTCACGGGAGACCGTGCGGTATCCCCGGATGATGCGGATCGCCATGACCCTCTGGGACGCGTTCATCTGGCGCGTTGATCGCTGCCTCAATGAACGCGCCCACACCGGTGCCCCGTAGAGGGCCATGGACCGCACGATCCCCGCGTAGAGCCTCCGGTAGGAGGCGTTTGGCCCCTTCAGATTGGGTAGGAGCCGCTTTAAGGCGGCCCCGGCCCTGTCCAATCTGGGAGCCAAACGTCGAAAATGCTCGACGAAGTTCCACCGGCTGTCGGGGACGAGTCCCAGGTACTTCATCGTACCCTCGATGCCTATGCGAACCCCTCCTACCGTGATCTGGGAACCCGCCGGTGGCTCGTTCCGATAACCATGAAAGCACATGGCCTCGGACTTGTGCAATGCCACCTCGAGTCCTAGTTGCCGGATCCTCTCTATGACTGTCGCAACCCCGCGTGTCATACGGTCGGCCGCCGCCTCGTGTGACCACCACTGCGCCAAGACTAGCGTGTCGTCAGCGTAGCACACTACGCTGACGCCAATGGGGAGGTCGCAGCGCAGCACCCAGTCGTATCCGATATTCCACAAAGGCGGCCCCAGGACCGATCCCTGTGGAACACCGCACGACATTTCTCGCCGGTTCCATTCTCCCTGATGACCGGGGTAGATGACGGCTCTGTCCGTCAAATACGCCTCGACTACGCGACGGAGATAGGGCGGCACCCGGTGATACCGGAATGCCTCCACTATGCATCTCCAGGGCAGGGTGTTGAAGGCATTGGCGATGTCCAGAGACACCGCCAAGACGACCCTACCCCGGGCCACTGCTTCCCAGGTCGTGAGGGCTCGTACGCGCATGATGGCGTCCACCGTGGAGCGCCCCCTGCGGAAGCCGTACTGGCTATCCGCCAGATCCGGCCCCACCCGCACCATCTGCCCGACGAGGCGGTCTGCAATTACTCTTTCAAAGAGCTTGCCCACCTCGTCGAGCAGCACAATGGGCCGGTAAGCGGACGGAGAGTCCGCAGGGCGCCCAACCTTCTTGATCAGGACCAGCTTCCCCGTCTTCCACCGACGTGGAAACTGGCCCCTCTCCAAACATGCGCTTAAAAGCCCTCTGAGTCGAGGCCCGAGAGCCTCTTGCAAGGCCAGGACCCAGGCTTTCCCATGAAAGCCATCGGGTCCTGGGGCGGTGCTTTTGGCGTTCAGCCTACGCACCGCCGCTCTCAGCTCTACCTCGGTCACCTCGGGAGCGTCGTCGTCGTCTTCTTGATCCGCGTCAGGTACCGCAGGAGGCGGAGCCATAGGCGGAGGGGTATGTTCCCCTCGCGAGGGGAACAGAGCGCTCACCACACCACGCAATACACCCTTGGCGTAAAGCCGTAAGCGCCGCCGACCACCAGTACACCTGGCGCCGAGCACAAGGCCGGACCCGGGGCATTGCCACGTCACAAATCTCGGACATGGCCTCCTGGAACCACTCTGCCTCGTCGTTTATGTCGGCAGGCCTGTCCGGTGATGTCACCCAGGCCTGCACGATCGAGGCTTCCAGGAGTAGCTCCCGGTCCAGCTGCTTCAGCGACCAACGCGGACCACTCGGGGTCTGTCGGACCGGCACGCTCGAGGTTTGGGCGGAGACGTCAAACCGGATATACCGATGATCGGACTACGTCTCCACCTCCTCCATGACGTGCCAGTCAACTACGCGCGGTGACAGGGCGGGGCTGGCGAATGAGATATCCACCACCGATTCGCCCTGCCACCGCACGCACGTGGGGACAGAACCCCGGTTCAGGACGACCAGGTCTGTCTCCAGAGCCCAGTCCTCCACCATCCTGCCTCGCGCGTCCGTGTACCGGGAACCCCAAGCCAAGCTCTTGGCATTGAAGTCCCCGAGGACGAGCACGGGGAGGGAACGGTACCCGACGACGACGTCTCTCAACTCCACGAGGGAGTTTTGGAACTCGGCGAGTGATCGGTTCGGGGAGAAGTACACCCCTACTACTACTATCTCCCCGAACCGTGCTGCTACGCAACCCCGACCTCTCTTGACATCCTCAAGGGTCGGGGTACCGGCGGCGGCCGACGAAATGATGGTCACCGAGCCGTCCAGGTCCTCCACCCAGTCATCCCTGGGCGGGACATAGTACGGCTCAGCGACCACGGCGACGTTAATCGACCACTGCGCCATGCTCTGGAACAACAGGTCCTGAGCAGTGGCGCAGTGGTTGAGATTCGTCTGGAGGAGGCGTAATGGGGCCGTTATTGGCATTCCATTACAGCCTCCTCCTGAGCCCCCTGTGAGGGTCCCGCCGCCGCGGTGGTTGCGGCGGCGATGACAGCTATGGGGGCGGCAGCGGCGGAAGCGATGGCGGCGGCTGCTGCGGCGGTGACGGCGGTGGCGGAGGGCTTGGCCCTACCCCTGGCCTTGGCGGGTGGAGCGCAGTGATTGCTCCCAGCACGGTGATTGCCCGCCTTGCCTGCTGCCGCACATACGATGCAGTGCGGCGCGGCGTTACACGAGCCGGCCTTGTGACCGGGCTGACCACAACGGAAGCAGTGGTCACTGCGGTCCACCTCCGAGGTGCACTTAGCCGCCACATGGTCGCCCACATGGCAGCGGAAACACCTCAGAGGCCTGGGTTCCGGCAGCTTAACCTGCGCTGAAACCCAGCCCACCAAAAGTCTCCGGCCCCCCGCGGTGATGGCTCGGGCCGCTGACACGGGGCAGCTCACCGTAATGGTTTGCAGCCCCGCAGTGTCAGGATGGATGGTGCCCGCCCTCACCTGCTCAGCAGGGCACCCTCCAGTCCTGGCAACAGCGGCCACCACCTCACCCTCCGTCACGTAGTCGTCCAGGCCCATAATGCGGATGTCAGCGCATTTCGTGGGCCTGGACACCCGGGCCTCGTCCACCAGCAACGCCCTGATCCTTTCGGCCAGGGCGTCAGCGGCTGGGCCGCTGGAGGCACCGGGGACCTCCAGCATCCGGGCTCCGGTCTTGGTGACCTTCACCCGGACGCTGTCGGCACACCCCACCTCCTCGAGGCTCACCGCCGCCTTCGTTTTGGCGAGCACGGCGCGGTAGGTCACGCCCCTCTTTACCGCCTCCGGCTGTAGTGTAATCACTACAGCTGCGGACTTCGGGGCGCGGAGCCTAGCCTCGGCGGCTCGCTCTTTTTGCCGCTTCCGCCGCTCCCTCCGTTTAGCCGCCCTAGCTGCCTTGCCCGCCTTCTTCTTCTCCCCGACCACTTGCCATTCGGCAGCCCCGGTCGCAGGAGTTTCAGGAGGCGGGATAGTCTGGGGCGGCCGCCTTGCCTGGGATCACAGCCTGTGCCGCGCCACCCGGCTTTGGCTGCGCCTTCGGCGCCTTCGACGCCTTTGACGGGGCCGGCCCCGCGGGCTTCAGCACAGCCCCGCGGTCGGCCCGTCCCGCCGAACCCTGCTTGGGCGCAGCAACCGCGGCGGCGGCAAACGAGCGCGTTTGCCGCTGGCCCAAGGCCGGCTGGCTCGTCGCTAGCGGAGGGCGCAGCACAATGCACTCCAGCACGGAGAACCGCCTGTAGAAGGCAGCCAGCTCCTGCCGCACCAGGTCGAGAACTTGGTTCTCCGCGGCGGGCAGGGGCTGACTTGGCCCGTGCTGGAGCTCCTCCTGCGCGTCCCTCCGGTGACCTCCTCGGAGCTCGGCCAGGTCTGCCCGGAGCTTCTGGTTCTCCTTAACCAGGAGCTCCGTAGTGGCGGTCAGGCGGGCGACCTCCGCCCGCAGTTTGGACGTCTCGTCCAATGCAGACGGAGGCCCGCCGAAACTCGCCTCTGCCGCCGCCACTATGGAGGCCGTGGCTTCGAATGTGGCCCTGCTTCTGGATGTGGGCAGCCTCTTTTGCACCACACCCTTGATGGCGGCCTCCACGACCCCCGCAAGCCTGGCCGCTCGCTCCGAGTTGGAGCTAACGGCGTCAGGCTCTCCACCCGAAGACCCGGAGGCCGAGGCACAAGACCCCACCGCAGTGGGGTGGCGCGCCTCCAGGGCGAGCCTCGCGGCTCTCCTGCCTCCGTCGTGTCGTGTTGGGCCTCCGCGTCGCTCCCCCTCCCCTCCGACCGGTGGGGATCTTGGGAGGCGGGGCCATCACCTCTACATCAGAGGACGACTCCCCGCCATCCCCCGATTTGGAGCGCTTTTGGTTCCGGAAGAACCGCGAGCATTCACCCACGGCTCCCCCGGAAGCACTCACTACCTCACGCTTCGGACTCCCAGAGCCCAGAGCTGTGGAGAGTGTGAGTGCTGCGCCCGACTACGACGCCGCACCACTCCACCTCCTTGCCGACTTGGATTTGGCTTTCATCGCCCGACCGCGGCTTGTCGGACGTCTTGTAGCAGAAGTTGATCATCTCCTCGAATGGTGGAGATGATCTGGAGCCTCCTCGGCTCTTGATGCCGTCGCCGGCATACGGAAGACCTAAGTCGCCCCCCCCCAGTATACGAACGAGGGCGTGACGCTCCGTGGAGCGCAGCGGTTCCCCCACCTTCAAGGTGGTTGCCACCCTGGGTAATTAAATTTCCTTCTGTCTTGTCCATTTTATGTTCCTTTTGAGGGTGTGGTCCCTGACTCCCCTACTCAACCTCCCTATCTTCTTCTAGCATTTCGCATATTACACATTCACTCTCTCTCATTCACTCACTCACTCACACACTCTGCCCTTATGGGCCCTCCCCAGGTTCGGCGCCGCTCTTACGGTCGCATCTGATGAACAGATGCGTACCAGAGAGCAGCGACGAAGATTCCCCCAGGTTCCACGCCGTTAGGAGGCTCGAACAGCTTGCTCAAGCCTCCCAACGGCGCGGCCCTCTTGTGAGGCGCTAGCATCCGGTCATCCCTCCGGTACGCATCCCATAGCCAAGCCTCCAAGCTTAGGATTGGGTGGAGGTCACATCCACTGGCAGTCGACGATGATCGACTGACAATGGACGCGACCCCCGGTGTGTTCCTCTTAGTCAGGCCTCTCTCCTGGAGCCCTCCGGCACAAGTAAGTCACTCATGCCGGAAGTCCCCAGGATCATGGAGACCCATAAGCCCCACCACGACGGCAACGTGGAAACACTCGGTGGGGGTCGTTAGTTGTGTAGGTGTTGTCTGGTTTTTTGAGACATCCTATCGAATGATCTGTTCCTGTGGCAAGACAGGTTTTAACCCTCATTGCCTGATTACTATTTTCAATGTTTGTACAGAAACGCCTCCAGCCGTTCCTTCCTCTTAGGCGTATCAGGTTTTTTTAGGTTTTGTTCTGTTCTGGAGAGCCTTGTTGCTGTCAGGTCTCTTGAACAGAATTCGTTAATTAAAAGGTTAGGTACATGTTTGGGGACGAAAATACAGGTTCGTGGGTTGTTAGTCGAGGTGCCCAGCAGCAACTTACCTCCGGTGTTGTTAAGACCATAAATTCTGCCACCCCTGATCCACGGCTCTTGGATAAGGGCTATATTCTTAGATTGGATGTCCAGCACTCTGCGCAAGGTGGCCGTCGCAGTTTGACTGTGCTGGAGGTTGGTCTGCAGGATCTTAGTTGTCCCGCAGGGGAGAAGAGCAGAGGCTGCTGTCGTCATCCCCACTCTCCTCCCCCGCCGGAAAGCAATCCTCGTCCGAGGTGAGCCGCGGGGAGGGTGGATCCGTCGATGGTCCTGGTGTTGGTTTTGGCGTTGGTTCTGTTTCCGAATCAGCCTCCACTACGCCCGTGGCGAAAATCCGCTCCGCAGCCTCCTCGACAATTTCCATTTCTGCTACCAGGGGTGGCAGGGAGCGTGAGAGCGGCGGACCGAACTCTGGCCCGGGCGCAGCGGGGGCCGATGAGGTTGAAGGCGCGTCGACCACCTCAGTGTCGGCTACCCCCTCCAGGAAGCGGATGTAGATGCTTCCCATGAGGTAGTAAACCCGCCTATCCTGTTCATTAATGAGTTGCCATCGACTCCGGCATACGGAAGAACAGGCAAGTGCCCCGTGGCTCCTGTCTAACCCTCTCGTGTGTCAGAGTCCATGTATCGATTCTCAAGTTGGGGTTCTGGCCATCCAGCAGAGTGAGCAGTTCTTGTGTTACTCTGTTGCAGTCGGGGACGAAGAGCATACACAGTGCTTTTTTCGGGATTTCTCCCTGAGGCCGAACTGTTAGTTTGGTCCCTGGTATTGGGGACGGCGTGGTTTCTATGATCCCTTTGAGCCAGGCCAGCGTGAATGCGTCTTCGCACCACGTTTTCAGAACTCCTTCGGAGTAGTGGGCCTTGCCCCTGAAGTTTATTTTGTTCGGTCTAGGTTTGGTTGGGTCACGGGCTGCTAAAAACAGTTCCCAGAGGATCTCTTCAATTAATTGACGGATACCTTTCGCCTGCTCTTGCGTCATGTCCTCGAAAGGTTCCGTCATGACGGCGACGCACAATTCATTATTCTTGTACGCCGCAGCAGCTTTGGCGTAGCTCACCGAAGGTCCGCCTTTTTTTTTTTTGTTGCCGGGGTGGAAAATCCTCATGGATGTCCTTCACCGGGGGCAGGCGAAGGGGTCTGTCAGACTCTTACTAACTAAAAACCACCCCGGTGTTCCGTCCAACACTTGGACCGGGGATCGTGAGAGCTAGTACGACTTCCATGATCCCCGGCTAGTGCCGACCCGCATATGCGGGCCACCTCTGGCTCGCGGGGAGAGTGAGGTGCCCTCTCCCCGCGACGTCTAATAGGGGCGCGCGTGGAACACTACGCGCCGCCGCCTCGGGTCCTGCTGGATGGGGGGCGGCGGACGACCCCGAGTCTGCCGGCCCTCTGGACCTATTTAGGGGGGCTGGAACAGACTGTTGTCAACATTATCTGACCCACCCTAAAATCAAACGACTTTGGACCCTCTGCCTGTGACATTAAGGTTTATTTAATTTATATGAGCTTATCAGACAAGTGCTCGAGCACTCGATGAACAAAAATACAATAATAACACAGACACGCGATCTTTAATACGTAACGTTAGGTAAACCCACCCAACAAAGTCGGAGCCACCGGCATTATATATGTTTTTGTTAAGAGCCATTTCACACTTTGACGCAAATTTCTAAGATTTAGGCCGCCTAATTTACCATCTTAAGTAATACTCTGAAATTATTAAATACATTTAAAAAATAGACCAGTTTTTGATCTTGCATTGTAATGTTTAAAAAACAAAAATAAAAAATTAAAAAACAACTTAGTAGCTTTGTGGTGATCATTCTTCCACAACTAGTTTACTAATAATTCATCGCAGTGTCAATTACAGATTCCAATATCTATCATTAATATTCACAATTTTGGCTGAAAAAAAATACGTAAGCATCAGACATATATTTTAATTGACGCATAATGTACTAGATTCTCGATTATTGATGACATTAGTTAGAAAAAAAATAAAGACTCAACTCAATTTTTATGTTTTATATCCCAATTTTGTCGCGATTTTTTGCATTAAATAAAGCGTAATTTCAACAAAAAATAAATGTCAAAATAAAATATTGTGCAGGACGCTCAAACGTATGTGTATAGGAAGCGTCATCGCTTTAGTCCATACTAAACCTGTAGTTAATTTAGTTTATTTTGTCATGTTTTCATTATGTCTTATTATGTTGTAATTGTATAAAGTAAAGTCAAAAAAGTCGTATTAAAGTTAAAATGTGCTGAGGTAACTTTTCTCTACAGCGCAAGTAGTGAATGTCACAGCGTTAAAGCGGACCAATTGTAATAAAGCCCGTAGTCGGGAATTCTGGCTAGACAGCGATTGGTTGTTCAAATTTATGCTTCTCATGGATTGGCTACAGACAGTGGAAAGTTTTCGAAGTCCACCATGTAAAATTATGTACATGTTGAAATACATATGTAAAGTTCCTTTGTTTTTATTGTAGTTTATAAATTAATGTGAATGTAAAATTAGAATCCAAAAGTAAAGTATAACGTAGATTCAGTTTGTCCATAGAATACATACTTTGTAGTATGTATATATATTAGTTTTGTTGTTATTAATTCCGGTAAATATGTAAAAGTAAATATGCAGGTGTTCATTACCTAATAGATTAGTGGAACCCTTCTGATTGGTTATCGTCAGAATGTTGTAATGCCTGTGATTGGTCGACTGTTAATGTCCAAGTTAATTTCTAAAATAATCAAATTGTATTGGCTGTCCGGGTTTGCATTTGCTGCACTACGTGCCCCATAGATTTTGGGTAATAAATATAGGCATCCCTGGCAGTCAAAATCAGTCACTCAGCGGCAGTTGACTCAGTGAGCTCGAAAGTCCTCTGGCTTCGCTCTATTGTCTTGTACCATACCTTGTACAGACTATTGTCTTGTTCCACACCTTGAACAGACTGAATCTCGTCGTGTTCCACACCTTGAACAGACTGAGTATTGTCGTGTACCACACCTTGTACCGACTGTGTATTGTTTTTGTACCATATTCTTGTATGAACTGTATTGTGAACAAGAAAATAAATAGTCTTCAAGATTTAAGAAGAGTTTAATTGAACCAAGTGACTCCTCCAACCCAGCAAACATTACATTTGGGGTTCCATCCCGAATAAATATGTTCTTTAAAGAATCAGATGCCAAAGTTTAATTTGTAATTCCTTAATTTAATTAGACATAACAATAATATTAATATGAGTCTGAATTATAATAAATTACGATGCACCAGTGGGCACCGATTAGTACGGCGAAATTATATTCTCTTTGAGTACGGCGCGAGCGCCCGTCGAGGTAGGACCTATGCCATTTTTTCCCGCGCCCCGATTATCGAGCGCTCGTACTGTGAACGTAATACTGTACTACGACCACAACGTTTTGATTCCCAGTGTATTAATAAGGTGTATTACATAAGGTGAGTTTTGTTATTATCAAGTAAAGTATTATTTTAGTAGTTTGTAGAATAATAACGTAATTTCGTTTTATTAGTTTTAGCAATGGGGTGCAAGACAAAGACATGTGTATGTCGCAGTCATCTGGTTGAATTCGCCATTCAATTAAATGGCTAGGCCGATAGTAAATTCAACTAGAATCACTCAACGTTTAACAACCTGCCGTGTTGAAAGTCAGCCCTTTGAAGATGACTGACCAAGACTCAGCCAAGTGATTCAAAACTTCAAGTTAAATGAAAAATGATGAAAGATGGGGGTTAGAGGGGTATTAAAACATAAAATCATAAATATCTCGAAAACGGTAAGTCTAATCGCAAAAATAACCAAAATTTGGGCTCCCTTTAAAAAACGCAGTTGTTAAATCCATAACATCTAAATTCATAAAAAAAACCGCTACGAGTGCTACGACAGTCGGTTTTTTTTTGTGGGGTGGGCAATCATCCAATGACTAGAGCGGGAGGGCGTGTCAGACTCTTACTGATTAAAACCCATCCCTGTTCCTGCCCTGCCCTGTGTGCCCAGGGGCAAGGTAACTCTGTTTCGAATTTATCCTCAACCTCTGGGCAGTACGACGGTCGGTGACGATGACGTGCGAGTTCAATAGTTTCCGTAGAAAAATCCATAAGATTTAAATTAATAAAAAAAAACATTCCGCTACGAGTGCTTCGATGGTTTCACTGTGGTAGCGGTACGGGTTTCACTTCAAAAACTATTATTTATTAGTGATTCATTTTTTTTTTAAAGCGTAGTCGGAGCCTCGCTTCGTGGGGCTCAATGGTTTGTAAAAGAAATAACCACGGATGGCGGGGTCTGAGTTCGCTCGCTCACTAGACCCCACCATCCGCTTCGAACCTAACCTTACCTATTCGAGTCGGGAGCTCGCTACCATTGTGTCAAAAAAAGGAAACGGAATAAATGCCGCTTGCTTGCTGAATGCATGGTGTATGCTTGTTTGCATGATAAAACCACATGTTCACAATCAACTGTTTTTTTGAGTGATGTATACGTACATGCGGCGCCGGAGCCGTGAAAAAAGCCATTTATTGCTTTTTCATCTTTACTATTTATGTACTGTATCAGTTGGATTTGGTAAAATAATAAACAAATGTAACTCAAAATCAAATTATATTTAATTTTTTTTAAATGTTACATACACGAAGGTACATTCATAATTTGTAGACCAATTTTAAGCTAATTTCATGATTCTATCAGCTCTATAACTCGTATTACATACGAGTATTACTCGTGTCTACGTAACGCCTGAGAAGTTCATAGCAAAAGCTTTGTTTACAAAGTTTTAAAAATATTATTAGGATAAATGAACATTATTTAATTTGAATTTAGGACGTATAGCTTTTATTGAAAACGGTTTTAAGTCTTTTGTATATTATTAATTGTAATATTTATGACAAACGGATTTAGGACATATTGTATTTAGGGATTTCAATTTTATTGCATGTTATCATTCGGACAAATGATGATTAGGACAAAAAAAGTTATGGCACTTTAGATTATGGATAAAAAAGTTAGGTGACACAATAGAGAACCAGATTGAATAACAGAGGAGAGGTTATCCCCCCTGCCGCACGCCACTCTCCATGCCATATGCGTCAGATAGCGCACCAGCTCATCTCACATGCTTCTTCTGACATAAGTACCAAAGGCGCAACACGGAGCCATACAAAGAAAAAAACTTAACCTCTCAATGCCGAGACGCGTCACGTTTCAGCATCTGTCAGTCCCCGTTGACAGGTGGCCATCGTGTAACTACAGACTTTGTCAGGTTCTGGGTGTATGAACCTTGTCACAGGTCTAAAGACCTTGGCTAATAGTGATAATAGCGGTTTAAAACGCGTGAATCGGGTTTTTGGCAATTTTTTTGGCAAGGCAAACTAGCGGCACACATGAGAGCTGCTCGGGTCGCGCGGGCACGCGTCAAGCCCCTCATTAGCAGACACAATTAAAAACCTATTGTTGCGTTGAATATTTAACGTAAAGGCATCTTGCTTTTCTAGGGTCTATAATTTCGGGCACGCATTTTTGGTAAAATTGAGGCAATTTCGGAAACATTTTTTCCTCCCAAAAAACCATAATTGATTCATCACGACTTGAGACTGACTGTCCAATTTAAAACATTCCTTTAAACTTTTTTTTATTATACGCGTTTTTATAAAACCTTAATTCCATTGAACAAATGAAGTCACTTTTGTCATAAAGGTGCATTACGAATATAACGGCTCAAGATTGTTTAGTCCGACTCGACACTCGTGCTACACTGTTTGCATTTTGTATGTGTAGATAGCTACGCACACAAACATAATGCTGCCGTCTTTTACCTAAACTCGAGCGCTTAAATTTTGTGAAACGGCTCTTAAGAGTCTATGTTACCTCAAATGGCTTAGCATGATCCTCCGTTATGTCGATAATACTGCAGCATTAATTTTGAAATAAATATATGGCAAGGTTGAGGATCAATGTTAAGTATTATAAACCTCAAAAACACGATTCCATAAAATTTTCTCGATAGAAAAAAAATCCAAAGTTACCTCTAAACCGAAAACAATAAACCGCTAGCATTCAAAAAATGCTTAAAATTAGATCATGAAACTTTGCATACTAACTGAACTTACTATAAAGCAGGTCCTACAAAGTTTTTTATTTTTAAAAAACCATTATTTTCACAGTAAAAATAAAATACCTAAACTATCACCTAAACTATGCCGTCTTGAAGCTTGTTCCCTGGCGCCCGACGCCCCCGTTCAGTCTCGCTTCGGCTTTCGAACGGGAGGGCTGTGTCGCTTGCGCTCAGAGCACACATTACGCAACAAGACTACGTAAAATACAAATCTTGTAGTACTTATACTTATAGTGTTGGTGCAATGGGAAATAACCGTAATAAAAATAAGAAGCGAAAGGGTTGGCGGAAAGAAACTGGAAAACATGATAAACGTAATGAAGTAAGTATATAGCTACCTATCTACTTACAGTATTAGTGATTACAAACATGTCACGTTTGGTGCAGTGGCAGGTGATTGGCTGCTACGTTAGGAGTTGCAGGTGTTTCTGCATGTGAAGATTTGTGTTTGTAAACGCACCTTTCACGATTCAGGCGAAATCCAGGTGTCCACTTTTTTTTAAATAAAAAATGTGAAAAATGGGTGTCCAATTTTGTAAAAAAATAAAAAGTTCCCTAAATAGGTTTGTTGTTGTTTTGACAATATATAACAAATAGGTATCTATGTAGTACCTAATTGTTTTTTTTTATAATGTTGCCGACTCCAGGATTTCAACTGAATCGGAGACGGTGCGATTACAAACACAAATCTTCACATTCACAAACGCGCAGATCCGACACAACTATCTGTAGGCCATAAAACACTGATCTGTTATTATTATTACTACACATGGCTATATATTTTTGACGGCATGGTTGGCGCAGTGGTTGAGCGTTCGGCTGCTGCGCTGCGTGTCGCGGGTTCGATCCCCGCACGGAACAAATATTTGTATGACCTGCAGATAGTTGTTCCGGGTCTGGGTGTCTTGTGTATGTGAATTTACTTGTTTGTGAACGCACCCACGATACAGGAATATTCCTAGTGTGGGGCAACGTTTTTTTAAAAGACAATTTTTTTTTTATCAAGCTATAAATTTCCAGTATAAGCTGATCTCACATTGTATAGGAATTCCGTACAATGAGAAGTCAGCTTGTACTGGAAAAGTATCCCTCCACCATCAAATACCAATTCACCAAATTTGTATTTCAATAAAAAATGTAGGGTGGGTAATTGTTATTTGTTATTCATAGGGCAAGTCTGCTTCTATGGACGATTTAGTCTTCTTTTGTATATTTTTAGGGTTCCATAGCCAAATCATAAATAAAAATATGTGAGGTCTAGGTAGGTATTTATTTGTCCCGTGTGATTGTTACAGGACCGGACGGACGGAGGTATGACCTCCGAAAACTGTAGAAATAAATTCGGACGAAACAAATCTTCATGTGTTACAAAATATATAATTGTAAGTACCTATCTATCATACGTGTGTGATAATCACGAAATTTTTAGGGTTCCGTATTATTTATTCATGTTGACAAAATTATGCTGCCGGGGTCGCGAGTATTTGAAAGAGAGTTACCGCGGCTCTTGGCACAGGCAACTGAAGGAACAGGGGTGGGTTTTAGTTAGTAAAAGTCTGAGATGCCCTCCCGCTCCGCCCAGAGCGGGAGGTCATTTTTTTTAAATTATTTTATTATAATCGTTTATTAGGAATAGAACAACAAATACAGGCAGATAAAAAAACAATGTACAGCGATGGTAGCTGTAAAAGTTTAAAACTTTGGCGCAGCCACCAACGCCCATCACGCCAGTCATTGGATGATAACATAACATACCCCAAAAAAAAGTGTTTTATAATGAATGTTGTGTTTTCTTGCAGATCACTAGTACCACCTGAGAACATGAGCTGTTCACTGAATATACACAATCATTGAAATCAAGCGTCCCATTGCAGCATTCAAAACATCTTTGGACGAAGCTAAGATATAGATAAGATAGAAGTAAATTTTTGGAGAAAAACTCAAAACGGACTTGTCGTAAATAAAAAACATTATATACAAGTGCAAGGACAATTACATATCATCGGTACAAAAAAATAATGTATTTTCGGAATAAGGTCTGGATGCGACAAAAACATCAAAGTCGAAATTATAGAAAGATGACCAATATTTCTGAAATGGAACTAAAATTAGAACATTTTTATAAAACATTCATGTTACCTGAGCTATGCAATCCCAGACATGTTCTAACTATGTAAATTAGAGATTTAAGCGATTAAAAATAAATGTTATTTAATTTTGACTATTTTTAATTACTTTGAAAAAAACTTATGGTATTTATCATACCTACCTACGTACCTAGATACATACATACCTACTTACATACCTACCTGCATACTTACCTACTTATCCTACCTATACCTACCTACCTTATATTTATACAAACCTTGTCCTGAGAATCACGAACACAACAAAAAAAGAATGATGCAATTTGGTGAAGTCCTTCGAAAGATATACGCATACCTACATTTCGGCGATTCATTCTTATATGTATAGATGCATAATAACTAAGAAAGTGGTAATACAAGGCGAAAGCTACCTATTATAAGATTTTAAAATGGCACAGCGTAAACTTACTACCAAGCCAATGTACCTACAGAACCCTCAGTGCAATGGTGACTCGCACTTGACTAGTTTTTTGTAGCTCTACTGCTACTAAACCGACTCTAAACCACTGCATAAATTCTACAATTTATGTAGTGGTTTAGAATCGATTTTTCTAACATATAGGTATTTATACCTAGGTACTTGCATATACCTACAACCTACATAATTACCTACATGCGCAAACGGCTGTCACATAACATACATACACGGCTAAAACTATAAAACGCAAACTTACTACAAAACTAATTGGCGGAACCCACAGCGCAAAGTTGGCTCGCATTTGACTAGTATTTTATAGAAGTAGGTAGGTAAAATAAAATAGTGTGCACGGCTAGACAATATATTATAATGTACTCTGTGACTAGACATCACCTATACCGTCCAGTATAAGCTGATCTCGCATTTTATAGGCTTTCCGCACACTGAGAGGTCAGCTTATACTGGAAACTGATCGTTTATAGATACATTGAAATTGTATTTTCGATATAATATATAATTTTATATTCATAAAATGACAAGTTAAAATTAAATTAGATTGATAATTTTATTTCTTAGTACTCGTCCGATAATAGTGTAGTTTACTCTAACGAAATCGCTTCGACCTCAAGGCCGCGCGTGTCGCGTCTCTGCGAGCAAAAGTGTGCGAGCGAGATAAAGAGTGCAGTGGCACGCGGGGAAGTGGGGGCGAAATTAGAATTTGAGCTGAGGTGGTATAGGCTCTTAAGCTATTTAAATCATTATCTCGTTAACATTAAAGTTGAAAAGATTTTAAGTCACACTACATAAAATTACATCAATCTTTAATTATGCGTATTCCCAACAAGTTCTTGTGGCTTAGCGGTTTGATGCTGGATTGACGACGAACAGCAAGTGGGTTCGAAAACACAGTCCACAGCCACTAAGACGCCCATTTTGCGGCGCCCAAAATTCTCAGGCGTCCGTCCTCCGCTCACTCGCTCGCGGCCGCACAAGCCCATTTCCCCTTGCCAACTTAAAGCTTAATATCTCGTAAACTGCTGCAGCTACATGCATACAAAAAATACGTGCGTCTAGCTAATACTATAGAGAATCGAATTATGTTATACATAAGTCGCATTAACTAGTAATAAGTACTCAAACAAAATGTTAAACTTGAGATTACGATTGAAAAACAGTAAAATTTTTGTTCTTACTAAGTTTTTACCTATAATTTTGTGGTTTGTGTCTTTTAAACCTATTTATAATGAAACTAGACTATATAACCTTTCTTTTGATACCCATAACTCATTACTTGGACAGTTCTAAGTAGCAAAATAAATTAAGACAATGTACCCCTTTCCTCATTTATTTCCTGCCGCCTGCGCTAGCGAAATCAAAGCAAAATACGACAAGATGGCCGCCCGTAGGGCTTATCTGCAAGGCTGAACATGATTTTATTTGAACGCCAGTGACCACCACGGTGGTCGACTTATTTATTAAGTCGACCACCGTGACTATTAATGTCAATATTGAACACCACAATTTAAAAGATATTTACCGCCTCAAATCAAAAGATGCCTCAAATCCGGTAGTTGTGGATCTCACCACCATATTGATGAAAGATAAAGTCCTTGGAGCGGTCAAAAGCTTTAACAAATCAAAGGCTAAAGGAGAAAAATTGAATACTACCCATCTAAACCCAAAGTACCTGTTAAAACCGCTTTACGTAGCTGAGACTTTAACACATAGAACACAAAAGTTGTACTACATGGCAAGACAATTTAAAAATAGTCATGGCTACAATTTCTGCTGGACGGCTAACGGAATTGTTTACCTTAAAAAAACCGAAGCTTCTACTCGTGTACGCATAAATAATGATTCCGACTTGGATAAATTAAGAATTGAAGCATGACTAGTGTCTGTATTCGCAAAATTTTGTAAAATATGGATTGTATTATTGATATTTTTTGCTCTTCGAGTTTTTGTTGTATTTGTTTTGCATGTTATTATCTTAAACAAAAAACTAAATTGTAATTGGTTCACAAATAGTACACTCTACACAACTCCTAAACATCACACTTTCAAGTACACAAGACCTCACCACCCAAAAATGTCTCATTTGGAATATAATGATACTTACTATAATGCTTTTAATGAGATGCTTTCAAAGCGGACTAATATTTATTGCAGAAATATAATTATCTCATTTAAAATTCAATGATTTAATTGATTTATCGAAAAACATTGACAACATATCAGTATCACATTCGCAAACAGCAGACATTGATGAATGCCATAAATTATTGTTTCCGCCGTCGGATCACCTTCTTCTACTCACTCAGAATATACGCAGTGTTGGTTGCAATATGCCAGGGCTGGAAGTCTTACTTGCGAGGTTGAAAGTCAAATGTGATATTATCATATTGTCAGAATGTTGGCTTCCTCACACCTCTGTAATTCCAAACCTTGCAGGTTACTGTCAGGTGGGAACTAAAATAAACCCAAAGCAGAATGACGGTGTCATAATCTACTACGATGAAAATCTTAGCCTTATCATAGATGAACCAGACATGCAGGAATGCAATTGTTTGGTAGCCAAAATTGATAAACGTATAGCTATTATCTCCTTATATCGTTCCCCATCATATAAAAGTATCGATGCATTTCTATCATCACTAGATAAACTTCTACAAACGCTAACAGATTTTGAACATATAATTATAATGGGGGACATTAATATAGATATAACTTCCGATAAAATTAATATAAACGGTGAACGCTATCTAACACTTGTAGCTACCCATGGCTTGTTACCTGCCCACACTTTAGTTACTCGTAGTAAAAGTAACACTTGTTTGGATCATGCGCTTATAAAATCGACTTGCCCTGTTTCTACGATAGTACCGCATACATCATTAACAGACCACTATCCAGTCATAATGAAAATGAGTTTAAAAAAAAAATTCGCCAAAGTTTGCAGTCACATCAATTACAAAAATCAATCACATAGGCTTAGAGCAAGACCTTAAAAAAATAGATTTTAGCCAAATTAATAATATAACCGATCCAAATTTATCCATGAACTTTCTTACACAAAGTTTTCAAACAGCTATTATTAACAACACAAAGCAAATTTCTCTCTCTAGACGCCACCAAATTATAAAACCATGGATTACACAGGGATTGCTGCGATGTATTAGAAACAGGGATAAGTTACATAAAAAAGCAAAACGATCACCAACCAATGACATAGCAAGGATAACATATATACGTTACAGAAACTTCTGTAATGTGATACTAAAAAAAGTAAAAAGGTCATATGATAAAAATCAACTCATAGCGGCAAAACATGACAACAAAAAAATGTGGAAAACAATTAAAGATATAACACACACATCTAAAATAAATAGTCACCCTAAAGAACTGTTGCAGCTCACAAGGTCTCCAGAAATGTCGCTAAACAAAGTAAACAAATACTTTGCAAATGTAGGAAGCTCACTTGCTAATAAAATATACCAAAGAAAAGTAAACACACCTAACCACAACATAAGGAATAAAAGCACCAAATATGAAACTACCAACTCGTTTGTACTCCTTGATACCTCTGAAGACGAGGTAGAACGTTTAATCCTTAATATGAAAATAGATTGTGCCAGTGGTTGGGATAACATTAGCTCTAAGTTTCTAAAAATCTACAAAAATATAATAATACCACCGCTTACAAAAATTTTTAACGATTGCTTGCAAACTGGAGTGTTTCCTGACTGTTTAAAAAAAGCAGAAATATGTCCCATTCATAAGAGTGGTGACAGAAATCGTGTCGAAAATTACCGGCCAATTAGCATCCTACCGTCATTATCGAAAGTATTGGAACGAATAATATACGCTAGATTAATGGGCTATCTAGAAAAAAATTATTTACTTTCTAAAAACCAACACGGATTTCGGCAAGGAAAATCTACGGATCAAGCAGTAAATAAACTTGTGAATTACCTTTCGGATGAATTAGATAGTAAGAAAAAATGTCTTGCTATCTTCTTAGACTTGGCAAAGGCGTTTGACACGATTTCTGTTGCCATCTTACTTGAAAAACTAGAAGGGCTCGGAATAAGAGGAAATCAGCTAAAACTTATCAAAAGTTATCTCTCTGGGCGAACTCAATCAGTGCGTGTGGGTGGCTTCACGAGTGATGACCTTACGGTCACTCATGGAGTACCACAGGGCAGCATACTGGGACCTACTTTATTCCTCGTTTATATAAACGAACTCACAAGTCTAAACTTAACCCAGGGCGAAATAATATCTTTCGCAGATGATACTGCTCTCTTATTTTCTGCCGATACATGGGACGAAGTCCTAGATGCTGCTCAGTTGGGCTTTAATACCGTAGGAAAGTGGCTTCAGAACCACATTCTTACGCTGAACGTGGATAAAACCAAATATGTTTGTTTTGGCATCACAAATTTGCATTGTTCTGATACTTCTAAAAGTATTATATCGCATGATTGTCAATCAAAACTAAACTGCACCTGCCCATCACTCGAGCGTGTCCATTCAATTAAATATCTTGGAGTCACTATAGATAGTAAGCTTAGTTTTAAAGACCACATAAAGTTACTGTGTGGTCGTTTGAGAAAATTGATTTATATTTTCAAACACCTGAGACACGTTTCCGATACTGTATTGCTGAGACAAATATACCTTGCATTGTGTCAATCGCTTATAACGTACTGCATATCATCCTGGGGAGGAGCGCTGAAGACAATACTGAGGCCTGTTGAGATCGCCCAGCGAGCGATTTTGAAGGTTATGCTCTTTAAACCTATTTACTTTCCCACTTCGACTTTGTACCAAATTTGTCGGGTTTTAACAGTGAGACAACTATTTCTCTTAAATATTACACTCCTACAGCATAGTAAGCAAACTTATGATCCGCTAATCTTGCAAAAACGTAGGAAGGACTTAGTTTGCCAAAGAGACACACGCTTTCAAACAAAGTTTAGCAAACGCTTCATTCCCTTCCTTGGACCGGTCATATACAACAAATTAAATAAAAATATTAACATCTACCCTCTACCAAAAGTTCAATGTAAGAAAAAAGTTAGTGACTACCTACAACAACTTACCTATGATGAGACTGAAGTATTGATGCACATATCACGGTGACTTTTTTTTTTTTTTTTTTTTTTTTTTTTTATGTTTGATAGGCTCGCGTTTGACCACTATCTCACCTGATGTTAAGCGATGATGCGGTCGAAGATGGAGCACGCTTGCCTAGAAGTAACCTATTCACTCTTGACTTAAAGACTCCCAGGTTGTATCTTACAGGAAACACAGACTCCGGTAGAGAATTCCACTCTCTAGCTGTACGTGCAATGAATGTTTTCTCAAAACGCTTTGTGCGTATGGATGGGATGTCCACCATGAACCGGTGGCACTTCGCCGTACGTCTTGTGGTCCTTAGATGAAACGGGCTTGGCGGAATCAAATCATGCAATTCCGTCGCACACTCCCCAAAATGTAATCGATAGAAAACCGACAGGCTAGCAACTCGGCGTCTATGTTCAAGACTTTGGAGTTTTGACTCAACGAGTCTATCATTGCCGATGATCCTCTTGGCTCGTTTCTCAATTGACTCAAGGGCATCAAGCTGGTATCTTGCAGATCCGTCCCAAAGATGAGAGCAGTACTCCATACACGATCGGACCTGCGCTTGATAGAGTTGGAGCAGCTGTTCCGGCGTGAAGTATCGTCTCACCTTTGCGAGGACCCCCAACTTGAATGAGTTGATGTTGTGTTATTATTTGAATTTCAATTTATTCCAAATGTTTCACACTAACATATATACAGGTAAACTCACAAATACCTAGCTCTCAGTACACTTCACTCAGGTACTGACACCCTCATACATACGTACACACACACACACACATACACGCATACACTCATAGACACTTGCTCATTTACAGATTTCTCATTTAGCATTGTATAATAATGTAGCATAAATTAAAATAGTTCTACACGTATTATAATCATATAAAAATAGTACCACCACTCCTTTGTGGTTGTTAGCATTATTTTAAATATTCGGGGGAATGGCACTGTTAACCGAAATACAGGTATTACCTAGTTCGGTTACAGAAGCTAAATCCATTTATTTGTATAAAACTACTGCTAAACTGTTTTTGTAATATAGAACTAAGTTTTTTTGGAAATAAATTTTATTATTATTAAAAAAAAAAAAAAAGTTATAGGAACATTTTAATTGAATACTAATAGAGAATTAAATAGAAATGAGACAATGAATCATGTACATAGTTATTTAATGTTTATTTACACATTACAAGGAAGATGGATAACGAGGTTTACACAAATATGTGTGTTGTGTCACTGTGTGTGTCTGTGTGTGTGTTTTGGTGTGATTTCATGTCCTTTTCGTTTTTTTAATAGTTTGGGCGACTGCGGCATAAAGGAATATAGTGTATGTTTGTTTGTGTGTGTGTGTGTGTGTGTGTGTGTGTGAGTGTGTGTGTGAGTGTGTGTGTGTTGAGGTATGTGTGTTTTGGTATGATGTCATGTCCTTTTTGTTTTTTAATGGTTTAGCCGACTGCGGCATAATGGATGTAGTGTGTGTGTGTGTGTGTGTGTGTGTGTGTGTTGAGGTGTGTGTTTTGGTATGATGTCATGTCCTTTTTGTTTTTTAATGGTTTAGCCGACTGCGGCATAATGGATGTAGTGTGTGTGTGTGTGTGGGTTAGTGTGTGTGTGTGTGTGTGTGAGTGTGTGTGAGTGTGTGTGTGTTGAGGTATGTGTGTTTTGGTATGATGTCATGTCCTTTTTGTTTTTTAATGGTTTAGCCGACTGCGGCATAATGGATGTAGTGTGTGTGTGTGTGTGTGTTGAGGTGTGTGTGTTTTGGTATGATGTCATGTCCTTTTTGTTTTTTAATGGTTTAGCCGACTGCGGCATAATGGATGTAGTGTGTGTGTGTGTGTGTGTCTGTTGAGGTGTGTGTGTTTTGGTATAATGTCATGTCCTTTTTGTTTTTAATGGTTTAGCTGACTGCTGCATAAAGGATGTAGTGTGTGTGTGTGTGTGTGTGTCTCTGTGTATGTGTCTGTGTCTCTGTGTATGTGTCTGTGTGTTTTGGTGTGATATCATGTCCTTCTTGTTTTTTTAATGGTTTAGCCGACTACGGCATAAACGAGTGTAGTGTGTATGTATGTTTGTATGTATGTATGTGTGTGTGTGTGTGTGTGTGTTGAGGTGTGTGTGTCAAGTTCGTGGTGTGGCAAGCAAAGAGAAAGTTTATTAATTTCTTCGTAGAAATCGTGGCCCTCAGACTCCCAATTCTATGTCAGTACAAAACCTTAATGTTATTTATATTAATTAACGCCATGGCAACTATGTTGGCTTGTAATGACGACCTGTGGTAAAACATGGAATCTGCAAAATTTACGTTGTATTTTGACCATCCGAGTGTGTAAAAATACTAGGAATGAACTAATTTCCATATTACGAACACTATTTTAATAGATTAGATAGTAAATCACACCAAACTATCACGAAAATGTAGACGACGGACATGGCGGCCGGACCCAGCTTTTTATTTCGATATTATCGTTTTCAAATCACTTTGAACCCAGAACATATTTAGTTTTTCGTAAAGCTCGACTCATGAGGATTATTTTGATATATAAAACTAATACACAAGGCTTATAATAAAATAGTACTTTTATCTCAAAGCTGGAGCTCTGTCCGCCGCCGCGCCGAAAATAAGTGACAGTAAAAGAACTTTTTTTTAAAAATAATTTTTAGGGTTGTGACCATGGAGCCTATTACTGACACATGAAAAATTTAGTCGAGTACCATAAATAATACAGAAAAACCGTTAAAAGTTGCCAACCACAGAAAAAATAAATATTTAAGCGAACAAACCGCGCGAGCCAACGTGTTGGCCGTGGCGTGCTAGATAACAATTTTTTGCACCAGCTAGGTTGCTGGGACGTCACAGTGGGACATCAGTTTCTTTTTTAATTTGTTTTCATTTCTACAATATTAAAGAACGACCATAATGAAAATATGATTTTCGCCTAATAACTTATCTTGTAAACGGGTGGGTAATTTAAAAAACTAGGAATATTTAAATTTTAATTGGGAAGAAAATGTTGTGATCTTCACTGATGAAAAATCATTTAAATCGGACAAAGATGGATAAAATCTTATGGCGGAGGAAAGGAGAACGTTACAACGAGAAGTGCTTGCTACCTTGTAGAACCAGCGGTAGAATAACCCTGGGCTACTGGGGCTGGATGTCGTCCATGGGACCTGGTGAATTGGTGGAAGATGGTGGTAGGTTTAATAACAGTTTGTATTTGGAGATTCTGCGTGACGTCATGCTGCCGACTGTGCGAATTGCCTATCCAACGTCACATATTTATTTCATGCACGATAACTGCTCCATCCATCGTGCAGGCATTGTGCGGGAATGGTTAGCTGCTCAAGAAGGTGTGACAGTAGAAAATCTATGGGGTCAAATGGTTTTAAATTCGGACACAACGGAAGTGCGAAACAAACACAACTTGGCTGAGGTCGTGATCGTGACATCGACTTGGGAGCACATGAGAGGCAAAGATTTGTGTTGGAACATGGTGCGCGGTATGCGTAGCCGCTTACAATAAGTTATAGCAGGGGACGGTGCGCCACTCCACTACTAGTTCATCTAGTAGGTATATTTAAACACACCATGTAAGTAAATGCTCAATGGATTGATTGTTCAACAATTAAAATGTTGCAGATTATGTGGTGATGTTATTGTTATTAGCAGATTTTTTCTGTTTAAATAACATGTTTATTCACTACATATAGGCAGCTATAAATTTGTAAAGCATTTCACAGATGAATTCATTTTCTCGATTACAAACTTTTAAGCATAAGCACGCCTTTTTTAATGTTTTTATGGCATACTAATATAAAAAGTAAATTAATTTGGAAATATATGAGCATTTACTTACTTTATCTTACTTAAGTGTTTTAATGAAATAATAAACATTTTAAACTTGCAATTTTTTAGTTTTATTTCTATACAAACTGCCCGTTTAAAAAGACAATACCCTACGTCGTCTATTAAAGAAATGTAAAAAGTGTAATAAAATATCTAAATTTAGGTTAAACTTGGTTTCGAACGTAGACAACGATGAACATCGCACTACCTTAGTGACCACAAGACCAACACAACTCTTATAAGCCGCATTGAAATTTGATCTTAGTTGTAATGCTAGACGCAATATTCAAACAAAATTGAACAATATAGTATACTATCATAAAGTTTATTCTTGCACAGCACGAGCAGCCATCTTCTCCTCGTGCAAATTATTTTGTATTTTAAATAATCACTCCATAGTAGCATTTGAATACCAGCTTTATAATGAATACGAATATTTATTTTTGAACTACCCACTTATTACAAGTTATGTGAAAATATTACCATTTTAAAAGTTTATGTATAGTCTGTAGTTCTTTACAATAATACAAGAAATAGTTTTGGAATATAAATTCTATATTGAAAGCAAAGCAATATCTTTGTCGCAGGATTTGATCTCGAACCCCGTTTCTCTCAGTCTTAAACACAGACCACGAGACCAGAATTACTTGAACTCAATCATTAAAATAAGCTATTACACTTATCATATTATAACAAATAGTTATAAAATATAACCTAATGCTAACGTTTTAAAGATCAAATTTGCATGTCTATATTATTATTGTATTTGTTCATCAAATCCTCGAGCAGTTGTCTGATAAGCTCATATAAGTTAAATAACCCTTAATGTTACATGCAGAGGGTCCAAAGTCGTTTGATTTTAGGGTGGGTCAGATAATGCTGACAACAGTCTGTACGACTTCCATGATCCCCGGCTAGTGCCGGCCCGCATATGCGGGCCACCTCTGGCTCGCGAGGAGAGTGAGGTGCCCTCTCCCCGCGACGTCTAATAGGGGCGCGCGTGGAACACTACGCGCCGCCGCCTCGGGTCTTGCTGGATGGGGGGCGGCGGACGACCCCGAGTCCGCCGGCCCTCTGGACCTATTTAGAGGGCTGGAACAGGGCGTTGTCCGCCCTCCTCCGACGCCTGGTACGCCTGCTGCGTATCGGGAGAGTGGCCACGGCCTCTCTCTCCCTCTCCGCAGCCTCCTTCTGCGAAAGTACGGCTTCACAGAAGGAGATCACCGCATCCCACGACTCGGTGCTCCCGACTATCGAACGAGCGACGGCCGGCAGCGATAGGTCGGGGCGCACTTCGGATACGAGGGCACGGCGCTGCTCCTCCCATGCGGCACACTCTGCCGAAGGTCCTCCTGCCACAAGGGGTCGAGCAGACTTGCTCTTTTTGCCTTCCCTCGTTGGTGTGACGGTGTCTTCGGGACGCGTACGCTTCTGCGCCCTTGCAGGTTCGTTGTTTATTAGTTCAGGTTTTTTCCGCCTCCGAGGCCTGGCGCTGCGCTTGCGCTTTGTCATGGCGTCCACCACTGCTGGTGTCGCGGTAGTTTCCGCCACTGGCCCAGCACTCACATTCTGTCCCGTGGTGTCTGCCACGACGTTTCGCTGTTCAGCTTGGGCCAGCGCAGTTAGGCGCTTCTTGGAGGACGTTGGTTTGCGGGTTACGGTGGTCCATGTGTCTTTATTTGGGGATTGGATAGCATCCCTAAGCGATAACATATCAATCCCAGATGTGTCTGTTTGTGTGGTAAGTGTGGTCGCTTGTGGGGCCCTGGACAGTCTAGTCAGGCTCCCCACTGAGGCCGCAGTCGCTGACGCAGCCGTGGTTGTCGCATCCACGACCGCAGTCGCTCTTGAGTCGCCATAATCAAGAACTGCCCTGGGCCGTACAAACGACGATGTGTTGAGGTGTGTCTCCGCTTCGGGTAGTCCTGTCGGGTTCATCTCAGGGATCGCAGACGCTAACGCAGCCGGAATTGGCGCATCCACGCTGGCTTTGAGTCGTCCCGTACAAGCGCTACCCTAGGCTTAGCGCACAAGGTTGTGTGTTGGTGCGCATCTTTGGTCGCTGATAAGGTTGGCATTGCCTTGGACGCAGCCTGTGTTGGCTCATACTTGGCGGTTGCCTTCCTCATAGCATCCTTAGACGCAGCTAGTCGTTTTGGTTTTTTAGGTTGTTTGGTTGTTCTATGCGTGTCTTGAGACACAGCCATGGTGATTGTGTTTGTTGATGTTGGCGCATCTGAGGACGCAGCCTGAGTGTTTGTTGGTTTAGTTGTCTCTTTATCCATGGTTTGGCTTTTTTCGGTTTCACCGTCGGAGCTCTCCACCCGCCATGGAGCCCTCAAGTCAGGGACGCCACTCGTTCCGCGAGTGACGCCAGAGCTACTCCTCCGGAATAGGGCCAGTTTGAAGGGAAGTTGACGAACCCGCACAAAACGGAGGATCACGTGACTGTCCACGGCACGAGATTATGCCGCAACTCACCCCGCAACCCCACGCCGCGCCGGCTGCCCACTACTGGCAGTCATCACTATCCACCATCTGCTCTTGTTTGATGATGGACACCCAGGGGCATGACCTCGCTACCCCTGCGTTAATTCGCCTGGAGGTTTCAGTTACGTCTAATTCTTAGGGATTTAGACCAAAAACGGGATGGCAACCACGAGAAGGTAAACTCATCAGACTTGTCTTGAGGATCTACACGACTGTACGCTCTCCCTCAAGACCACGCCATCTTATCCCCTCTGAAGGAGGAGATAAGATAGGTTTGTATCTATACTACCAAGCAAGCAAGCGTGTCGTTGTACAACCGCAATAGCATACATACAAACCCATCCCTTGGCGTTATCTTGCTTCTATCATCTGAGGAGAGCGTAGAAGCAAAAGCTTTTATCACTTTGCTATGTGGTTCACTCTCTAGTGTCTTCATGATTTGTTATCTGCTTTGAAGATCTTGTTTATAACTCATACTAGAATCACTGGTTACTTCTGAAAGTGGTGAAATACTGCATACCACTCTTTTGAACTCATATGGTATGTCGTCGATGAACTTTTTGTTTAAGAAAACGCCATGCTTGTTCTTGAACCATTTTTAGTTCCTTCGATATTCCTTATATAATACGAGTATGTCATGGCTTTACCGAGAAATGGTTTAATAAGTTCGCCTTTGAGTCTATCTTTTTCGCTAGACGAGAGGTCTTTGAGGTGTTGACCCATTTCTCTGAAAACTACGATGGTCAATTCCGCGGATGTTAGGTCGTCAGGTGACCCGTTCTTCTTACATTTTTTGCTTTCTGCGTAAAAGCATAAAAACTAAAAGAAAAGACCTTCCAAGCATGTCATTAGATTTTATGCCTAAATGAGATAAGCTATTGTAATACCTATAGCAAAAAAAAAATTGTTCAAAACAAAATAAAATGAATAAAGGTCAAATACACTGACAACCCTAACACTATTTTTTGAAATTTATTTCTCCCTTCTATATCCGTTAACGCAAAATTCAAATTTTCTTACGTTTTTTGCAATTTGCAGTTCAATGTCCTGACACTGAACTGCAAATTGCAAAAAACACAACCTGTTGTATCTTGGTCAAAATTTTGATTCGCGGCCGTAGCAAGTATGTATTTATAGAATTATAATCATTAAAATCGTCAATGCATCTCTCTCAGTCAGAATTGATGCCAAATGTCATGATTTCAATAAATACTTACGGCGATGGGACACCGAGCAACAGGAGGCGTTCAAACGCATCAAACATGTCCTCGTGTTCGCACCCATTCTCTGTCAGGCGGATGAATCGAAACCCACTAAGGGTTTCGACTTTGTACTGACAGCAGCGCTTATTGCCTTGGGGCTGTTCTTATGCAGTAGGGGAGGAACACAACGAGAGACCCATCGAATACGCAAGTCGACCCCTCAGTAGCGCCGAAAGGAACTACTCTATGACCGAGCGGGAAGCTCTCGTAGTCGTGTCAGCAAGAGACGGGGTCCGTCATGGCCGATGCCTGCCCGGGGGTTGAGGATAAATTCGAAACAGAGTTACCTCGCCCCTGGGCACTCAAAGGCAGGTAGGAACAGGGGTGGGTTTTAGTCAGTAAGAGTCTGACACGCCCTCCCGCTCCACCCAGAGCGGGAGAATTCATAGGATGAATTCCCACCCCAAAAAAAAAAAAAAAAAGGGATTGTGGATAAATTCGAAAGTGAGTTACTGCGCCCCTGGGCATTCAGGGCAGGGAAGGAACAGGGGTGGGTTTTAGTCAGTAAGAGTCTGACACACCCTCCCGTTCCACCCAGAGCAGGAGATGTCATTGGATGATTTCCCACCCCAAAAGAAAAGGTGTATACTTATCGTGGAAGATGTCTACTCGCGCTACGAGTAGGTGGAATTGTTTCCATTCGAGAATGCCACCAGGGTTGAATGCGCCTAGACTCTCGCGAATAAGGTGTTTCTCAGATATGGAGTACCACGCCGCCTTATTAGTGACAACGGCGTGCAATTCGTGAGCGAGGTTATGCAGCAAGTCTGCCACGTTCTGGGAATTAGGCAGTCGCTCACGCCCTTTTATCATCCTGAGGCCAATCCCATAGAATGGATGACCCGGGACCTCAAGCCACAATTGGCTTAGGCCACGACTATGCCACATGGCACGTGCATCTTGCAGCAATAAGGTTTGCCATGATTTCCGCGATTACCTGGAGTACAGGATATTCGCCGGCATACCTCACCTTCGGGAGAGAGCTACGAGCTTCTTCCGACTTTACGATAGACATGAGGGCTATTATGATAGCCTCATGTCGAAGTTGGAAGTCTGGGTACGAAGTTGTCATGTTCTATGGAACATGACAACTTCGTACCCAGTATTATGCCTTATCTAAAGGAGATGGCTGCAAGCCTGGATGAGGCAAGGGACACTCACGAGAAGGTGCAGGCCGTTCTGAAGGATAATGCTGACCAAAAGAGGACGCCATCACCAGAGTACAAAGTAGGTGAGTTAGTCATAATGAAAACGCAGAGACCTAATGACGCAGGCCGCGGACAGTCCGCAAAATTTATCCCACGTCGCAACGGCCCATACAAAATCGGGAAGGTCATCAGCCCAACCACTTATGGTCTGGAGAACGTACAGACCGGTAGGAACGTAGGGCAATATCATGTTTCGCTTCTCACATCTTTCCCTGGTCAGCCACCCATTCGAGAGAAACGAAGTCGTGGAAGAGCCGCGTAGGTATTTAGACTAGCCCAACTGCGAGGACACTTAGTTAGGCTAGAGGGGGAGGCTACAGCATGGGTTTTCTATGCCATAGTAAGTACGACGGTTGTTGCTACAGAGTGCCATAACGCGAGCGCGCCCCCTCCCCTGCCACCCGCGCACCTCGCCTCGGGGGCAAAGGGAGAGAGAGCCTCAACACGCCGACGGGAACAGAGAAATACAACGCTTTTCCGCGACTCCCGCCAATTTTCTTATTGTGAAGCTCATGTTTGTACTTCCACCGTTATAAACTTTCAACCCCTTTTTCACCCACCTTTGTCTTTTTGGGTTAAATTTTTAAAAAGCCTTTCTTGGTGGATACCTACTCTTTGTTTATGGCAACACAAAGTTATATTATTTTTAGTCTGTATCCTAAGTCAAAGTCAATTCTATGAAGTCAATGCATTGACATATAAATTATATGGACTGGACATGTTTGACTATAGAAAAAACAGTTATACAAATATGTGGCATATCGACGCCAAAATCATAAAAATACTGCTATCTCTTTTTAACTTTCTTAATTTTGGATAAGTGAAAAAGGCTAGTAGTATTTTTGACAGTTACTATAATGTCAACCCTTCATTCCTATCGTCATTGAAATACCTATTTGCGGCCAGTTCGCCATTTTATTCTCTCGGTGTTTGGTACCAAAGTTGGGTACGTGAACTGTCAAATGGTCGTAAACAATGGATATGAGTGATTCCGCCATTTCGTCCATAACGGAGTAATTTTGTGGAATGTATTTTTGATTCATGGTTTCACAAAATGAATCAATTAAATTATTCGTATACCTTCTAGATGTGGGTTATCGTTAAAGGCGTTCATGAAAAAGATTTCCTTTTCAAGAAAATCGATGGAGTGTAATGAGGATGCGGAAGGTAATGAAATATGACGAGAGTGTAATGATTTAGTATGGAAGGTAATGAAAAGTTTATGGGTGAAACAAAGTAACTCTTAAAGAAATTTAAAAAAATATCGACGTTCACGAATCGTCAACGATACCTTCAACAAAATATTTCTTCTCTTTTTAGGAAGACTTTTGTATTTGCTAGACACTCCGTGATTGAGCGATTCATTGAACAGTACCTTTTTCTTAACTTCCTCTATTTTATCAGCTTTTATGTCATTAATTACGTGATCCACTTTTTTTTCGATGGTATCTTCTATAGACTTTCTTACTTTCTGTAACATTCGCTCTTTATGTATTTGATATCTTAGCATATCCTTCTCTTTCTTAAGTTTATCTTCTTCTTGCAAATTTGAAATCACTTTCGTTGATCTATAAGCCAAACGCCGAAAGTGTTCGACAGCATCTGGCACGAAAGCCTTATTGCTATGCTTCCTTCCTTCGGTCTACCCACTGGTCTGTGCGATTGGATTTCAGACTTCCTGAGGGATTGGTCCATCCAAGTGGTAATTGAGTTGCTCGTCCAATCAGCTGAATATCAATGCCAGAGTCGCTTAGTGGTCGGTGGTCTCGACAATACTGTTTTTGCTGCATATAAATGATCTCCTTAAGCCCAGTACCTTTGGATATGCAGACGACAGCACTGCTGCTGATGGCTGACGGTTTCTCCGAGAGGCTATGGTTGAACGCTTTAACTTGTCCTTGAAGGCAGTCTCTGAATGGAGT
Organism: Polia nebulosa; assembly: GCA_951329385.1. Lineage (NCBI taxonomy): Eukaryota > Metazoa > Arthropoda > Insecta > Lepidoptera > Noctuidae > Polia > Polia nebulosa. The sequence goes on from OX589590.1 coordinate 16,916,253, forward strand.
GATACCAATTTGGTCAAGTTCAATGCTAAAACCCAGGCGTGGTCTTTTCTCTGCTAAAAGGAACTCCACCCGGCTCCATATTTCCCAGGTGTAACCGTGCCCATAACCTTTCAACCAATTCTTGATCTTCTTGGTAACCTTACCATCCACTATCAATTTTGGGCCATATATCAAAGGCTCAAATGGCTGCTTAAAAGTTGGGAATCCTAACAAAAGTGAGACGGTACTGCACGCCGGAACAGCTGCTCAAACTTTATCAAACGCAAGTTCGATCGTGTATGGAGTACTGCTCTCATTTTTGGGACGAATCTGTCAGATACCAGCTTGAGGATGAGGATCATTGGCAATGATAAGCTCGTCGAGTCCAAGCTTCAAAGTACATTGCATTGCATTTCGGCATTGACGCCGAGTTGCTAGCCTATCGATTACATTTTGGAGAGTGTGCGTCAGAATTGCATTAGTTTAATTTCGCCAAGCCCGTTCCATCATCGGACCCCAAGACGTACGGCAATGTGCCACTGTTACATGATGGACGCCCCACCCATATGCACAAAATGTTTTGGGAACACATTCATTGTGCGATTCCCTGTCAGAGTCTGTGTCTCCTGATAGCTAAAACCTGGGATTGTTTAAGTCGAGAGTGAATAGATTGTTTCTAGGCAAGCGTGCTCTATCTTCTACCACATTATCGTTTACCATCAGGTGAGGTAGTGGTCAAACGCGAGCCTATTAATAATTAAAAAATATATTTATCGTAACTGCCTCAAAGCACTTGTAGAACATTTTGTCTGTCTGATGGCTATTTATTATCTTTGGTGTAGATTCTGGTGGTTCTTCTATTTCCATCAAAGGGTGACATACTTCAGAATCTACCTGTGATGTTTAGGATTTCTGCAGGTTCACTAGTGGGTGGCAAATTCTCCAGTAAAATACTTTGCACTTTTCTTTGTTCTTGTAACTTATTCAAATATTGTCTTGACTTTTTTCGCCATCTTCTCCAATGTTCCCTTTTTTGTCTGTTGGTCATTTCTGTTACACTAAGAACTTTTTTATTTCTGTATTTTTCAGGATCTGATTTGATTGATTCTGAGATTTCTGCATATTTTTCTTTCTTACACAGTCTGTCTTTCGCTAACTTTTCTTGTGTGGATGTTTTTTTGCTTTCGCTTAGCCATAGTCATATCCTCTTAGTATCTAATAAAAAAAAAACTTTGAAAACGCTAAAATAGTTGGATAGGTATGTCGTTCTGTTTAGCAAGAAGGTTTGTAAGCAAATATTACAAAATAAAATTTGACGAAATAGTAAATCGATTTGTTAATCCTCAAGTCAATTTTTTTTACCACTCGAACTTAAATGTAATCATTCATTCATCAGTCATTTAAGTTCTAACATAAGGGCCTAGACAAAGTAGGTAACATTCGATTTGCGATGACGCTAGTAGAAAAACAAAAAATGTATGGGGTTGACGTACGCTATTGAAATGTTACGTAATCATGTTAATGTCACTTTGAGTCCCGGAATAGAAAACACAAGTGGAAGTGCCCACCTGTGGTGCCCATGCAGCTATCCGGCGCGTATCATAATTAGGCGGAAATAATAACAACCTTCGTCAATTGTAATAAGTCTTAATTTTGTATGAACAACAAATAATCTTTGCCTCAAATCTGGATTTATTATTTAATTTCGCATAATATTTCATTACCTTCCATAACGCTTCATTCCCTTCCGTATAGAAAATTAGAGGAAACGGAATGTAATGAAATGGAAGGTAATGAAATTTTAACAGATTTTCTTAATTTATTTAGAATAAAATAGGAAACTAGCTGTACTAAAATATAATGTGACATAACCTTACTATACACTATAATTTTATATCAAAACCATATTTTTTTATCTTACACTTACTTATTAAATCAATGGAATGTAATGAGTACTTACCTGTGACAAACGTGGTTTATAAAACTATTTTCGTAAATATTTGCCGTTAGGGGTGCACGGGTGTGCCGGTGATGAACTTTGTTGGTAGGTAGACTGGGGTGTGGGCGACGTAAGCAGTAGGATTTAATGCACCGGTATGGTTGTACTTCAAAATAATTTCGATTGCAAATTTTTATGGAATGGAATGAAGTTTTTCGTTTGACAATTTTTTAACGCTGATTCTTTCTATGATAGGCACTGTTTAAAAAAAACTTTTTCATAAACTATTAATCGACATTAAATAACTTAGAAAATAGGCACAAATAACTTGTACTTTTATTTAAGAAAGCGCAATAATGTATCTAGAAACATTCTGGGTAACCATGTGGATAGGGAGTGGAATGAAATCTAGGCATGTTTTTGTTCTAAGATTTTTTTTTATTATGGTTACTAAACCTATTATAAACTATGCGCCTTTGAGCTCTAACCAAATGTTAACTTTTACAATTATCAAATTTTGATTAATTTAAATATATATGATGACTTTTCTTCTGGAAAGACGATTTGGACGAACCGGCGGAATCACTCATATATTTTGTGAATTTTGGAGTAATTTTGCTGTGTTATTGCGTTTGAACTCGGTTGTTTAGTGGAAGTCGTCAATAGCAAGATGCCCAATTGCAATATAATCGGATTTGGCATCAAAAGAAGCGGAAATAACCCGAAGATAACTTTGCACCAGTACGTATACTTAATTTTAGGTGAAATATCTTTAGATTTAGTTATTAAACAAAAGATTCTGTATTCCTTGAAGAGTGTATGTAAAAAGCATTCATAATTTCCCGTTTGCCTTTCTTTTTAACAGTTGTATTTCGTGAAATCATTTTCTTGTTTTTGTAGGGATAGAGACGATAGAGTAGTGCATGCATGACATTTTTGTTTATCGATAATGCTATATATTATGGTTCTTTATTGGTTTTACGTTTTACTTTTAAGGCTGCCTGCTAATAAACGAAAAAAGAAAACTTTGCTGGAAACAATCAGTGTTGTAACTAAGATGTCAACAAAAACAATTCATAACCTGTTCCCTTCACTTTGAAGAGAATCATGTTTCAACCGGACACTGAATAAAGTGACACTGCGTGACGATGCTTTACGTTCACGAACCATAATGGTAAGTAACATTGTTTGTTATAAAATTATTGCGTAGTGGGTGATAAATGATGGTGATGACTTCAAGTGCAACACTTGCCTAACGGGCACAAAGAGTGTGTTTGAGTGTAGTCCTAAGATTAAATGCCAAAATTAGACAAACTTGTTTATTTAGTTGCACTGAGTACATACTTACATACTCCTTTTAAAGGAGTTTTTTTAATGTTACATGTAGTCTGCTTTTTGTGTCAATGGACTTTTAAATTATATTAGAATGGACTTTTAAGTATATTAGCAGTGTCATTCTGTAAAAAATTCCCTGTGAAAACTTGGGTGAGGTGAACATTAAGTGAGCTTATGTACGATTATTTAGCTCATTATCCACTCGAGTGCTACTGAACTAGTGAGCTATTGAGCGAGTGAGTGAGAAGTGCACTCAACGACCGAACGAGAACTCTTTTCAACCTACAAATTGCAAATTAAATGAGGCCATTAAAAATAATAAGTAACAATCCTAATAATAAAATTGAGAAACATCAAACATATTAATAATTTTATTGCTTGTTTACAGCCTGCAATTCCATCAAATATATCTGGCATTTTAATTGAAAATGATCAAAATCAAGATGAACTCTCAACATCTGGATATGGTGCTCTGAATATGGTATTTAGTCACCAGCACGTCCGCTGCGGCAGGTTTAGCCGCTAACGTCTCCGCTGCACCAGATTTAGCCGCTAGCACCTCTGCTGCGCCAGATTTATCGGTATGACTAGCTTCAGTTTCTCTTGTCATCATTATTTGCGAATTTGATCTCAATGATAATATGTCATCGACTGAATTAAGACTATGTGGGAGATATCTCTCGCTTGACTTCAATATCTATTAAAGCTTATTTTTATTTTATTTGATTTCAGGTACACATTTAAAATTATTAAGAAATTAAAGGACAAATGTCAAAAACAGTCCAAGAAGAAAAGTCCAAAAAGAGACTTAATGAGAAAGTTAGAAAACAAACGAAAAAAAAATCTCTTCAGTAATAATTTCTTTCCCTCAAAAAAATCCAATCTATCAAAGATTTAAAAGGAAAAGAAACTTATTAAATTCAAAACCCCAAGCTTTGTTTATTAATTAAAAGTGTAAAAGAGGTATACATGAATTTGAGATACAAATATTGTGGGAAGAACTACTACTACTCTACTGAAAGAATATCACACAGAAATTACCTGAACAAAATTGTATTGTTCAGAAATGAATGAGATTGATTTGTTTCATATAAAGACTTTATTATAATTATTGTTGACTTTTAATTAAAACCCAAAAATCATCTACATGTTAGATAACATATGTATTGGAGATATCCGTGCCAGGAGCCCACTGCGGATTCAGCGTCATTTGTTTTCTTTGAACTTGTTGCCTCCGTCTCGAAGGTCTACTTAACGCAAGGTTCTAGAATAACACTAATACTGTTACTTTTACATTTCATTTTAATTGACACAAAATATCCGATGTACCTACTTACTGCATTTCGTTTCTGGTAATAGCTAAAAGCATAAATTCCAAGACCCTAAAAAAAACTGACTTTAAATAAAAAAAAATATTATTTTAAAAAACCTGGCTGAAAAACAAGTTGGTGGGAGTTATTTTAGTTCAATTATTGATTTCATGCAACCAACTACATCAGACTGCTTCAAAAGTGACTTGTTTGGAACTTTTCATTTGATTTTAGTCGGGTTTTTGAAAATGTTTTTTACTTTTATTTTATACACTTCAGTAAGATAAATTTTTGGAATAGCCTCCTCGAACCCTTTATTTTGATATCCCACTTAATATAGTTAGTCGACTTTCATTTTTTTCTTTTTTACATTTTATGGCGTCTGGTGGTCGCCATATTTTATTTTGATTACTGTCATGTCATTAGTAGCACTCACAAGAATAAATCAATTGACGTAAGAATTATTAAAATTGGCCCACGCTTTCGGTCTCTAAAACACCTCAAAGGAACAAATATACATACATTTAATCATAAATACATACATAGGCTGATAAACACATTACCCTCCCTTGTCGGGTAAAAAGTAAACTACGAATTGCGGGGTTCTGGAAAATCATGGCGCTTCTGACCTTCTGGTCGCAAGAAAACTAAACCTTAGTAGCATTCTAGCGCTGCCTGTCTATACTGTTTTGTTTAGAAGACTAATTATTGTTTCAGCGCGAACATTAGTTACTCTAGTCAAAATGTAGCATTTCCTTTGCTTTTATGATAGCCTCTCTATTACGTAGTAACATATTACCTCAATGCCACTGGTAAAAATACCCGTTCATATTGTACCGTAACAATATGAAAACATTCTCACAATCTTTTATCGATGTTTTTAATAAAGAGATATCGATATGGGCTACCCTATTATCCGCCATTTTATCCTCTCAGTGAAGTGTAGGTATGGCACGTTTTTCTTGTAGGTATGCCTAGTCCATATAATTTATATGTCAATGAGTCAATGCACTGAATGTATTGCAGTATACACCATTGGTATGCACAGACTACATCGTCTCAAGCGACTCAGGCTTTTTTTTTTTTTAATTCTGAAAATGGGTTACCGCACCCCTGGGCACTCAGGCAGGGAAGGAACAGGGGTGGGTTTTAGTCAGTAAGAGTCTGACACGCCCTCCCGCTCCATCCAGAGCGGGAGAAGTCATTGAATGATTTCTCCCCCCCCCCCCCCCGGCCCAAGCGACTCAGGTTCAATTACACCTTCCGATTTCAAGGGACCCAATTTAGGAACAATCTAACTAGGAAGTAGGAAGCTAGCGATTACACTATCCTAAATTGGACTCCTAAATCAGAATCCTAAATCGGCAGTGTTGTTTGTCTTACTCACAAGCTTACAGTGCCCTCCGGGTCCAGTACAACAACGCGTTCAGGGTAGTGTTGGGGCTGCCCCGCTTCTGCAGCGCCTCGGGCATGTTTGCGGAAGCGCGCACCGACTGTTTCCACGCCACCATGCGTAAGCGGTGCGCAGGGTGCGGGCTATAGCTCCAACACTGTCCTGGTTATGATAGCCAAGCGTTTTAATTGTCCCTTCATTGTGCACTGTTGTGGCAGGCATGTCTCAAAAGTCTAATTTCTTATGTTATGATTTCAGTTCTATGTTCAGTTCTATAGACATTATTTCAGTTCTGTGTTTTGGCATTTCATTACCTAATTATTTAATTGTAATTGACATTTGATTCTGACACATCTTTGTTGTTCCGTTCTGTGTTAAATCAATGTGTTTGTGATATACACCGTTCTACACTTTCATAAACACTTTTTCCGGCTCCACTGTACTTTAGCGTCGGTTCGTGCGGGGCTTCACAATTTTACTGCTTGCACATCTATTTAAGTAAAACACTTTCGTAAAATATTACACTGCGGAGACGTCTAATTTTTGAGAAAAAAATGCCGAAAGTTTCAGAAAATTCCAATAAAATTACAATAAAATTGACATTTTGCCACAGATAATGTACGAATTTCATTCCTAGGTCGTTTCGTTTTACGTTTAGACAAATCGACAATGGATTTTAATGGTTTTTAGTGTAAATATTGTGAGTTTTTACCTTTTATTCATTTTTAAATATCTGCTACCATCATGAACTCAATTATGAAGCAAATATAATAAAATTAAATTTTAAAAAGTTGTACTATTTTTTATTTACTATAGAGATCGTGAGTAACGAAACGTAATCGAATGTAATTATAATTACCGCGAAAAAAACGTTTGACAGTTGTTACTCTTACTTGTCGTATGTTTTCACAGTCGAGAGCGTCTATCGTACTCCTGTTTCTAACTAAGATTGATTGAGACCACTGGGTCCCCGATGAAGTGCTAAGTGTCGTGCAAGTGTTGGACTCTATTGAGCTAGTGGCAATGACAATTTAGGGTGCAAGAGCGAGCGAAGCGAGCTCGGGACTTGGGGCACCCCGACTCGGACAGGTTAGGTTAGAAGAAGATGGCGGGGTCAAGAGAGCGAGCGAAGCGAGCGAACAGACCCCGCCATCCCCTTCGTGGTTATTTTTTTATAAACCACTCAGAAGTAGGAGCCCCGCGAAGCGGGGCTCCGTCGACACGGGACTCCATCGACATGCATACATACATCGGGACTTAGGGCACCCCGACTCGGACAGGTTAGGTTAGAAGGTTCATAATAATAAAATAAAAAATGCGATTAACCTGACCTGACCTTGACCTTGGGGTATTAATCTTGACGTTGAACATGTCATTGACCGTATTATTGCTTAGAAATAGACTTTAGACCCGTCACGTGATCTTGTTTACCCTTCATTTTTCACCGATTTAAAAAAAAAATTGGCAATTTTTTTCTCGGCCCCTATGGTTTTCCGCACTTTGGGGTTTTCAAATTTACACTAAAAAGGGTATCCTCTACCCAAAAAAAAATACCTACTATAAAAACGCGACCGACGCTAAAGTACAGTGGTTCCATTATATAATGTCATTGCGTAACGCCTGCCAACGCCTGCATAGTGCCGCCATGAGCCATTTTTTTTATTACATAACCTATTCTAACATTGTCATTGTCAAAGATAGTTTACTGACAGCTGAGAGGCACAGATTAAAATCAAAGCCGGCGGCGCGTGCGTCATGTTGCAGGTAGCGGAATGTTGCCACTTAAATATTAATATTTTTTTTACGCTGTATAATATTTAGAAGTTTTACTCATTGTTTTCTGCACCGGTCGACGTCATGACGTTGGCGCCGGCTGTCGCTGAAAACCAGCGCTGGGGCTCTGTCTTGCATAGGGTATAGCACTTAAGCTGAGCGATGGCCGTTTTGCGTGGATGTGACGCATTTTTTCCGCCAGTTTTTCTTTTTCTTTTTGTGTTTCTCTGTTTTTTGCGTCATGTTTACCGTAAATAAACGTATTTTCTTTCTTTCTTTCTTTTCTTTCACTTTTTTTTTTTTTGGAACGAAGTTCCTTATCGCGCGTTGTGAAAGGGGGCTAGACGGAAAAAATTCTTACGAAAAGTTGTCACGCCACTAATGAGGCTGTCCATCCAAAAAGATTGTGTTGGAAAAACAATCTAATAAAAACTTCTTGTATTTTTGGTGGGTAGGTACAAAGTTTGCAAGCAGAACAAGCATTATCTAACCAATTTCGTGTGTTAAATCTAGCGGAGCTTGGAACAATCTAACTCCAGATTAAGAGTTGAGTTGAGTTGAGCTGAGCTGAGCTGAGCTGAGCTGAGCAGAGCTGAGCTGAGCTGAGCTGAGCTGAGCTGAGCTGCGATGAGATGAGATGATAAAGTATAACTTCTTACGTGCGTGCGTGTGTGCGTAGTTAATAATAAAAAAAATATTATAAATTAAAAATAATAAAATTATGTTACAATTCCTTCACTAGAAAGGAACTTCGTTCCATCCGGGTGTCCCTTGACACCTCTCAAGTTTTGTTTTTTTTAAATTGGCTTTCACTTTTGAGTTGTTAATTAATTAATCTGAATGTAATAAATTTAGGTAATTTAATGACAAATTGTTACTTTATGTTCTTGTTCTTTTTTTGTATTGATTAATTAAGGGTCTACCTGAAATAAATGGTTTTTTTTCTTACAAATTCAAGCCCCCCCGACAGAATATCAAAAGTCGCTAGAAAGTCTCTCAAACTGATTCTACCAAGAGCGGACCAAAAAAAAAGAGCGGACTCAGTTTTTTTTTTTCTGGAGAAGGTACCTTGGGAAATTTTATTTTATTTTAAACACATATAAATACTAATAGCCCATTTGTAGCGACAAAGTCGCTAAATTGACAAGACTTAGCTCGAAATCGTAGTGATGCGATTACACTATCGTACAAAATTTAGGAAGTCAAATCGGGACTTTCAATTTTACTAAATCGGACACTGTTAACACACCTTCCTGTTTCCTAAATTGGGTCCCTTGAAATCGGAAGGTGTTATTGAGCGACAGACTGACAGTGATAGAGTGACAGACTGGCACTGGCACAGACTATATATACGCCGCGTTCCGAGTCACGCCAACATCGCTGATATCGAGTCAACAGTCGTTCCGACGTAGATTAGGAACGCCTTTTAGCGCTGTGGTCGCTAATAACGATGTTGGCGTGTCTCGGAACGCGGCAATAGCTGGCATTGCTTAGCACGCACTAGCTTGCTATTATATTAGTGCTCTGTGCTTGCTAATACTATAGTTATCTGTGGAGTTTTTGGCGGGATTTTCTCGTCTGTGGAGTTTTTGGCGGGATTTTCTCGAGTGAAGAACAGTAGCTGTTTTAATTATTCGCTTATTGATTCCTAGTGGATATTGTGATGTAAAATAGGTGTAGTTTTGTGTCTCATGTGTCTACGCAACTGGACAATATGTGGAATCATTGAAACAGGCACGATCTCGGTAAAATGGAGCTGAGAATTTTATTGTAGTAAAGACTATCTCAGCGAAGTTTGCCGAGATGGCTGACTCGACAAATCTGTTGCCAAATACTGCAAAAAACATTAGAATGTGTTACATCTGCATTCTAATGGGAAAATAAAGTAAAATACACTACTAATGACTAGGCAGTACGGTCTCGGACCTTAGCCTGTTACAAAAGGACCAAAGAAAAAGAAAAAAAAAACATATTTTTTTTCCTTTTTTTTCCACACGCAGTGTTCCCATATTGCTTGCCCATACGTTCCACGCTCACAAACAAACACAATCATTCGGTTATACAGCTGAATTAATATGGAGACAAACTGGTCCCATGTACGCAACTTACGCGCTTAATTAATTGAAATTGAGTTTTCCTTTTGCGAGTTTCTTTCAAAATATATTCAAATGAAGGAAAACAGAACCCACCTCCACCAATTCCTTAGTATAATTAATGGCAACGAGTTGAGGAATCAAGGAACAAGGATGTCGTTAAGTTTAAGCATTTGAGCCGACCAACGGCATGCAAGAAACAAAATTATTTTCACTTTTATAAAAAGTGAAATAATTTTGTTTATGTAACAGTACTCACACCCTTATATGTGTACTTTTTTCTCATTCAACCGTAACAAATTAATATTTCTCCAGCCGTCCTTTTTGTCCAAAAATCGTCCCATTTCAGGTAGCGAATCGTCCGAAAGTCGACGCAGGTACTGGCAACACTGACTACTATAGTCTAATTGATAGTGGTACATTATGTCAAATTGTCAATGGTACATTCAGAGCGTATTATTATTATCAGTGTGACCATATGTGGCAGGATCCTGCCTTTTTGGCAGGTTAAGCCCTTTATTTTACTCTCTGGCACTTTTGTTTGATGTTTTAGAAATCCGGCAGTATTTGGCAGTATTAGCAATATAAGCTGACAGATTTGGCAGTATAGCCGCTACAGCCCACAAAAAGAGTAGGATGCAGTATCGAGAAAGGAAAAAAAGTAAGTAGGAATTTTAAAATGCCTATGGCAACAATGGCAACGCAAAGACCTTTGATTCGGGGATTTCTGTAGCAGAGTGCTTACTTTGCGGTAAAGCGTTTCAAGGGAAACGTAAAGGCTTGTAGAAAGAATAAAAGAAAATATAACTATAGAAGAATGTATATTAAAACGACAATCGAAGAGTGACTACCTAACGTCATACAGAAAAAGAAACATGTAAAATGTTATGTCACTTCAGCTGAAGAACTCCAAAGAGGCTTTAACACTTTCCCTCAGCTGATAGTCGACCGTTTGGTTTATCCATCAGACCCATTTTCTGAGCTAGTTCCTGCAATCTGGGTCTGGGCATGGCCTTAGTTAGGAGGTCTGCTAGCTGGGTAGCAGAGCTAGTCCTCTCGACCTCGATGTCGTTTTGAAGCACAAGCTCCCATCACGAAGAAGTGCCTCACACGAATGTGTTTGGTCCTACGGTGAAATTCTGGATTATGTGCCAATTTCACCGCGGCTTCGTTGTCCACGAACAAAACTGGAATTTCTTTCTGGCCATTCAAGTCTTTGAACAGTCTCTTTAGCCAAATTATTTCTCTCGCAGCTTCGCTTGCTGCCACAAGCTCAGCTTCTGTAGTGCTAATGGCAACTGAAGCTTGTCGTTGGCTCATCCAGGAGATTGCTCCTCTTGAAAATAAACACAATACTCCAGTCGTAGATCGACCTGTTTTCAAGCATCCAGCATGATCAGCATCACTGTAAGCCTTTATTTGGTTAGGAGAATTTGCATCATGAACATACATCCTTTCAAATATCTCATTATGTGCTTAACCATATGCCAGTTGCTAGAAGTTGGCTTTTCTAAGTTCCTCGAAGCCAATCCTACAGCATAAGCCAGATCAGGGCGAGTGCCCACCATCAAGTAAGCGAGCGAGCCTACTGCTTCTCTATAGGGAAATGATTGTGACTCTTTGTCAGCTTTCCCTTTCTCAATAATTCCTTCTTTCTGCAAAGGAGTTGATACTGGATTACAGGCTTTTCTTTAGACGACATACTCTAGATGTTCCATCTTCAAAGCCTTCTGGCTGCATCATATAAATCTCTTACGTTAAATTTCCATTGAGGAAAGCTGTTGCAACATCAAACTGAATAAGATGAAGTCTCTCTCTTGCTGCAACGCTGAGCAAAGATCTTATAGTAGCTAACCTCGCTACTGGGCTAAATGTTTCGTTATAGTCAAAACCCTTCTTCTGCTTAAACCCTTTTACAACAAGACGTGCTTTAAACTTTTCTATTGTGCCGTCAGGGTTGGTTTTCACTTTATAAATCCATTTACATGGCAGAGCTTTTCGATTGCTCGGTAGATTCTGCAAGTCCCAAACTTGTAATCTTTGCAAAGAATCGATTTCACTCTTCATCGCTTCTAGCCATCTATCTTTACTTGTTCTACTCGATATTGCTTCCTTATACGTCGAGGGTTCTTTTTCAGTATCGACTAGGAATAAACTATAGTCATCCAATTTACGTGGAGATCGTAGAGTGCTTCTGTCCCTGAGATTATATCTTGGAACGTCCGAAACGTCTCCCTTTGAATTCTCTTCTATCTCAACATAGGTAGGAACGGCATCTTCGAAATGTTCTTCATTTTCACTATCTGAAAATGCGGTTTCGTCTTCGATAAACTCTATTTCTCTTTCTCCCTCTAATTGGACTGACTGTCTTTGATCTCCTGATTCATTTGCCTCTATTGATGTCTCAATAGGCCTTCTTAAATGTCTATCTTCTTCTATTCCTTCCTCTAATAGAACAGTTCTCTGTTCACATTGGGCTTCCTGATTCAAGGGATTGTCGATTTGCGAATGCTGTAAAATAGTTTCTTCAGGAACTGTATCGTATGACACGGTCCACTCTTTTCCAATTGGTTTTGGGTCAGATTTAGCAACTATTCCTGAAGCCTTAGCTTCAATCCCAGAAATAGGTGTCTCTTCGAAGATTACATCTCTAGATCGGATCAGATTGTCAACTTTATGCTGCGTTTCATACCAGATACGATAACCATCATCATTGTCGTATCCTATGAGAATGCCTTTAGTTGCTTTCTTATCCAATTTTTTCCTTTTATTTTTCGGAACATGGGCATAACAAGTACTTCCAATGATTCTAAGATGCTTTATATTAGGCTTCTTCCCAAACCATAACTCATAAGGTGACTTGTCCTTCTCTCTAGTAGCACCTGTTCGGTTTAAAATATAAGCAGCTGTCATTATAAGTTCCGCCCATAATGCTTTTGGCAGTTCTCTCTGAGCATTCATCAATGTTCTTGCGGTTTCTACTAATGTCCTGTTTTGGCGCTCGCTACAGCCATTCTGCTCTGGCGTGTACGGCATAACAAGACGTTGCTTAGTTCCTTTTTTATTCAATATATCTCTGACTTCCTTGTTATCAAACTCGGTTCCGTTATCACTCAACAGTATTTTGATAATATGTCCTGTGACCGTCGCTTCTTGTAACATTATGCTCAATTTGTCTTTGACTTCACTTTTATTTCTCATGCAATAAACCATGCAGTATCCGGAAAAGTCATCTTTAAACAGTACATAATAACGGTATTTTGAAAAACTCATTGGGAAAGGACCGCAAACATCTGAATGAATTATTTCTCCTGGCTGTGAAGATCTCTCTCGTATGCCAAACTTCAGTCTATGCATCTTTCCGTAGATACAAGCTTCACACGATTCTTTGTTTATAGGAAGTGTCAATCCTAACTCTCTTTGAATGACTTCTTTAACGTGCCTTTTGTTTTGATGCGCTAATCTCTCGTGGTAGAGCTGCATCAAATCAGTTGTTGTAGTAGCAAGTACAGGTACCGGTGGCAGGACGTTGCGAACTTTCAACTTAAAAAGCCCTCCACAGTGGTTCGTTTGCCAACAACTGCTACTTCCCCATTCAAAATTACTTCGCAAGTTTCCGGGGTCGAGACGAACTTGCTATTCTTCTGTTTATCATGCATAGCTAGCACTGAGTACAGATTTCGCTGGATCTCTGGTACATACCATACATCCGTAAGTGCTATGTTCACAATCTTTCCTTTGACATCTGCTTCCAAATATATTGTTCCTTTGCCTCTTGCTTGAACAATGCTACCATTTGCTGTAGTAACTCCTTGGAACTCGTCAAACTTTTGAAATATTTGGAACATGTCACTCCTGTTGGTCACGTGACTAGTCGCGCCATTGTCCACGTACCACGACTCTTTATCTTGCTGTACGAATGCCATGACATCCACACTCATAATAGCCATATTCGCACTTTGACTTGAAGACGGCTTGTTACTACTGTCTTTAGGCGGGCGACCATCTTTCATCCACTTCTGGCAGGATCTTACTCGATGTCCCATCTCATGACAGTAATTGCATCTCATATGCTTATCCTTATTCTTCTTTTCTTTACGAATCGTGCTATTCTGTGTCGTCACTAATACCTCTTCACTCGATTCACCATTTTTCTTTTCAAGTGACTTTTCATGAGCGCAAAGGTTACTTGTCAAACCTTCTACTGTCCTCTGTTCTTTGGCTAATAACAACCAACTTGATTTAAATTCGAAATATTTCTGATCTAGTGTATCCAAAATTTTACAAATAAGGAATATATCTGGTAGTTTCATATTGGGATCATCTTTACCAATCTCTCTATTCAACTGACACCAGAGAGTCTTCAATTTGCAAATATGTGAAGCCATATCATCAGAAGCATTTAACTTAAATCCGAAGAAATCTAGGCAGAGATTATAAGCTCGATTCTCATTATCTCCGTCAAATAACCGATGTAGTTCTAGCCATACTTCTCTCGGACATGTGAATGACATTACCTTTCTAACGGTATCTTCGTTCAAATTTGTTGAAAGCAGGATCATAGCATTGTTCTCTGCCTGTATAAAACGCGCTAGTTTCGTTCTAAATGCAGTAACTTCTGCGTCTCCTACACCTGCTGGCAACACGGGTTTCGTACATCTTCCTTCTACTATATCCAATGCATTTGGTATACTTCTAAGCAGGATGGATATTTTATATTTCCAGGTATCCCAGTTACACTTGCCTTGAAGTGGTGCAATTTGTACCTTTGTACTTAAATTTTCCACTTTTTCGCACATTTCCATTTTTCCGCTAGCACATAACCTGTAGCAGAGTGCTTACTTTGCGGTAAAGCGTTTCAAAGGAAACGTAAAGGCTTGTAGAAAGAATAAAAGAAAATATAACTATAGAAGAATGTATATTAAAACGACAATCGAAGAGTGACTACCTAACGTCATACAGAAAAAGAAACATGTAAAATGTTATGTCACTTCAGCTGAAGAACTCCAAAGAGGCTTTAACAATTTCCCATAACATCTCTAGTTGGATTGACTCGCACTTGGCCGGTTTTTTTAACTCTAGTTCAAATTGTCTTACTAGTACTTAACACTTTTGTAAGTCAACAGATTGTAATATTAGATGAGTTATTCTATGAGTCGTCTCAAAATCCTTATCTCTAACTTTATATATTATTATTATTTAAGTAGGTATATTATATTAAATATCTAGGTATGTTTATTAACTATGTCGATATACTTTTGTAATTATTTTCGTCTTAGTATTTTTTTTTCAGGTTATTCACCTGCCATGTTATCTCTCCACCACCCTTGGTTGACTGGTAGAGAATGCCTAAGGCATTAAGTCCGCCTTTGTACATTTGTGTTGCATGAAGTTCTAATAAACAAATAAATATTACTCTATGAAACTTTTTATAGGGAAGTAACTCGGTATTCTCTGAATGTACTGTGAAAGAAATTGATTCGTTTAATGCACCTAAAATACATGTTCAGCTAATTACATCCAGAATTACAGACGCTTTCATAGTATAAAGTCCATATTAAGTATGTTGTGCGTCAGGTATTAGAAATTCATTATACTCAACACTATCATAGTATAGCACTCTTGTTTTAACAACTGCTATACTTCTTCTTCTTCAAGGAAGAATACGATGCAAATACGAATGTATAATTTAATTCAGTTCACTTTTAGACTTTATGATCAATTATTTTAAATAAAACTCCAAATAATAATGTGTCTATTTATTTTAAATTTTTAAATAATATTGGCATTTTGTGCTTTCGATTTTGGCAGGATTTGTCAGTTTTCTTGCCTAAGTGGGGCAGGATCTCTAATTTAAAGTTGGTCACACTGATTATTATACTCTGATTCAGAGCAAAATTCAGAGTCTCTGACTTAAAAATCATATAATATATAGGTATGTCAAATTTCAATGAATTGTTACTACTTCGAAATTATATTCTCTTTGACTACTTCTACTACTTGGCAAGTTGGCAGGGTATATAATAATATAATGTTCTGTGAAATTGGTTCCTAATAGCTTGCCACTAATAAGTCCCGTATTATTATTATACTCTTTGTATTATAGTCATCTGTGGTTCATAGTTTGGTTCATAATCGAAGAGTGTAAATTATAATTTTGTTTATTTTTGGTGGAGGGAGTTACCTACTAAATTAAAATACAAATTGATGATCAGTTTCGGCACTGATATAGTGTAAAAGTATCGGTTGGTTTGTTGCAGTTATTTATAAATATATGAAACAATTTACGAGATACTACAGTTTATTACAAAGTTCTTCTACATAATTATCTGTTATCACAAGTCGTGAGCAATTTCCGATCAAAAGGGCATTGATCTGAGAAAATAAATACATTTTGGTTAATACACCACTACAAAAATGAGAACTGACATAGAGAAAGAGGCCGGGACTTGGCTTCTCAAAAGATATGGACAGTTTTTTAAAGCTCAATATCAAGACCTTGCATCTACAATAAAAGGTGAATTCTGGGAAGAAAACAGGACTTATTTGCCAGTACAAGTTGTAATGACACCAGCAGAACTTGTTTTAATAACAGAATTGGTAACATCTGATAACACTTTGATGACCAAAGTGTTGAGTGTGCTCTCTTCATTATGTATTGAAGTTGTGGCTCTTAAAAAGGAAGCATTTGAAAGGTATGAATAGGAAAATTATTTAACAAAACTCATTCTAAGGGTATGATTCCAAATTAATAGGGTTTGCAAAATCCGGATTTCTGTATTCTTCTCGTCTGATAAAAATCTGGATTAACCGGATTTTTCGAACTTTCCAGTGTTTTAAGTTAAATATGTAAAACTGAAATAAAGTAGCATAAATTATTAAAAATCTGCATTAATTTGCTCAATTCACAGCACAACACAATAAAATTAACCAAAATTATCAACAAAACTTTGGGCATCAGTAATTTTTCCCGAACTATAAATTTATATAATCATAACACAGCTTAGACTGATAATAATAATTATGGTATTCTCCTTTTTTTATAAAAATGCAGTCTCAAGAAAAAAGTTTAACAGAACATACATGCCACCAGTAGAAAAAGCTCTTTCAGGCTCAACATTGGTTGGCGATATGGAAAGCAACCTGTTCAGAGCTTTTTTTGAGGATTTCTCCACAACCTCCACCGGTTCCAAATAACGCCATTTCAACGTGAATCATTGAAGGCAAATCAGTTGCGTTAATCACACTCGTTGACTGGTGATGATGATCACTACCCACACTACTGACAGATGCTTGCACTGACTGGACAGGTCCACTTAAATATGTGTGGTTCTTTCTTCAAAAGACCATTACAGACACTAATCTGCATGGTCCTCAGCATATTGTGAATGTGGGAACTATGTAGCTTGTTATATTCACGTAGATTTCATCATTGTCTGGCAGTTTGTGTACTTTTGCGGCCTACCCAAATGTTGTTACTTTGGTATTGTTCGTCAGTTCATTGAGCTCCTTAAAGTTCTGAGTTGAGCTACAAGATAACTGATAAATGATTGCACTATCTGGACAGGTCCATTCAAACCTGCGCGGTGCTTTCTTCAAAAGCTCATCTCAGACATCATACATGGTTCTCATATGATTGACCAGTACATATTGTATGGATTAAAACACTTTAAAAAAACTTTTATACAAAAACCTTTTTTACAAAAAAAAACAACCGACTTCCAAAAAAAAAATTCAATGAAAATTTAAAAATAACTTTAATTTCGGAAGTCGTGTTTGTATTATTTCTTCGATATTTGACACCGACTTCCGATAAATTAAAGTTATTTTTAAATTTTTATTGTATTTTTTTTTTGGAAGACGGTTGTTTTTTTTTGTAAAAAAGTTTTTTGTATAAAAGTTTTTTTTGTAAAAAAGTTTTTTGCATAAAAGTTTTTTCCAAAAAAAAAAATACAATAAAAATTTAAAAATAACTTTAATTTCGGAAGTCGGCGTTTGTATTTTATTTCTTCGATATTTGACACCGACTTCCGAAATTAACGTTATTTTTAAATTTTTAGTGTATTTTTTTTTTGGAAGTCGGTTGTTTTTTTTGTAAAAAAGTTTTTTATTTTTCGCTTTTTAGTTGTTAAGACCCCAGAACTAAAACCCCCAATAACATGGAACGTGGCATTTAAACATTTGGAGAACACAAAAACGTCATCAAGATATGCGTATTTTTCGTTTTTGTTCAGTTTCTCAAAAAGCACTAAAGCAATTTCGATAAAATTTATATGGGACCACCTCGGGAGTATATTCTTTCGGATAAAAAAGAATTTTGAAAATCGGTCCACAACTGACGGAGAAATGCGCGGACATACATAAAACAAAAAACATACATACAGTCGAACATAGAACCTCCTCCTTTTTCGAAAGTCGGTTAAAAAGAGACTTTGACCTCTGTTTTAGTTTCGGTGTTTCTTCTCAGGATAGTCAGCTAGGAAACACCGGCCTCATCTAGATTAAACTGACAAAAAACATTGATGTGTAAAAGTGTTCCTTGTAACCTATTTACTAAATAAACTTCATTTATCACTGCAAGAGAAAGTTGACGATTGAGCTTTTCTTTGAAACTGAGCGGCGATGGATCGGAACCAGATTCACACAGTGTTTCAAAAGAGTTCATATTCGTCGATGTGGTTGTACAATCGTCAACATTCATGGATGCAGCTTGATAGAACTCATTTTTAATTTAAATTAGGTTTAATTTAGGTTTTTAAACGTACCTTCGTCTTCCTCAGTCCCATTAAAAAATCTTTTCAATGAATTTGCCAGTTGCTTGGCAGATATCGTGTCTTGGCTGTCTAATGAATGATGATCTAAAGACGCGCGCGTCCCGGCGTGGCGCCGCGCTGCGTGGTTTATACCAAACAGCGCGGGCGACACATAAACTGAATCAATCATGGATTTTGCGCCAAATTCGTGCAAATAATGCTACATCTAATTCTACCAAGTCAACTATTGTTAGGATTTGCGCATTAGAGTAGGTAATATCGATCTATTGATTACTTACAATGAAAATTTGTGGATAAATATAAATACTATCCGTTAAAATCAGTTTGTGACTGAAATCCGGAAAAACCGAATTTGAGTCTTCAAATCCGGATTTAAAAAAGTCAAAAAAATCCGGCTGTTTCAGTTATTTTCGAATTTCGAAGAATCCGCATTGCAATCCCTAATTTCAAACTCGGCAGCAAGTAAGCAACCATGTAGGTATTCTCTATAGGTTTATACAGCGTGTAACGGAAAGGTGTGGTCATATTTAAGGATGATGTTCTATAATTAATATGAAGTACAAAAACAATCAAAAACCAAAATAGACTATACTAATTTTTTTATGTTATTTTGTTTCATCAATCATATCGATAATTTCACTATCAAAACAAATGTGTAACTTTTACGTACCTCCTCTAAACTGCTGCGCTCCTGGTATGCGCCATGCGACTAGCGGCAGCGCTCGCGCGTAGTAACATCGGACATGGTAAATTGTGTTACAGCTGACGAAGGACGAATAAGTATTTTCACATCACGCAAATCGCAATTCATAAAGTAAAAAATTAACACCAGTTTTACACTACGAGTTACCTGTAAATAATTGTAACATCACCAAAAAGTTCACATAAAATGCTCGTCTGTCCATAACACGTGCCCCAAAATTCGGGGAAGCGGAGACCTCATCCCGGTAGCGGTACCTTTCACAAAAACTGACACACAATTGAAAATCCGCGGCAATCAACTCCTGCGTGGGCCTGAAATGGTACGTGGTGAACTGCTGACCATCTTCGTCGAGCACGCGCCACTAGCATGTGTGGAACACCTAAACACCACCTGCGCTCCGCTTGCTTTTCGTGGGGTTCTCTGCTACATGCTCCAAGGTAGCTTTTTCGACTCTAGCATCACGCGCACTCGGGCGGTCTCCGTAAAACGAGCTGGTGTGTTGCAGACGCGGCGTCATTTTACGGAAACATTCCAAAATAGGAAGTACCCGACATTGTTCCACGGGTCTGCCATCAACAACTCCCTATTGCTGAAAGTCATTCTCACACACGAACGCGAAAGTAAGTGGTTGCACAAATTAATCGACCGAATTTGGCAAGGGCTAGATGGAAACTGAATTGTCATTACCTAATTTATTTTGAATTTTTGTACAAAACGGTAATTTTTCTTTGATGTTCGCCGACACTACGGTTGTGTGAGAGGCGCGCGCGCCGCGGTCTGTGTCGGTGCAAGCGTTGTAACACACACATAAACCGCGTGAAAGACGCCGCCTAGTTTGTACCTACTATCCTGTGGCCCCTGGTAATGCAAATGTTGTAAAGGTTCGTATACACTTAACGAAGGATAGTAGTAAGTACTGGATATGTACTCGTGGATGTTAAATTAATTTTAATAACATTCAACACATACTTGTTTCATCATCATGAGCCTTTTAATGTCCCACTGCTGGGGCACAGGCCTCGTATTTTAGTTCTAGGATATGCCGGTTTCCTCACCATGTTTTCCTTCACCGTTTTGAGAGTTTTCATACTTGATTCATTAATCATACTTGATTAATTTTTATTACAGCACATTTTATGTAATCTGTGCATTAAACTCACAAATAAGCATTTAACATTAAAAATAAACGGTACTTTAAAACTTAATAAACAATTTTTTTAAATGGAACTGAAAATGTTTCGGTTTCTTAAACACGTGATGAAAACATTCGTTCGAGCAATGAAAAATATCGTTTAGTGAAAATACCTACTCAGAATGATTTGACCCATTTTCGAACCTACAACAATATGTTTTCGACCGTGTGTACACGTCTTAAGTTTACTCCTGATAGTTGCTATCTCTCTCTTCTTTTTTTTGTTGCGGTTTTAGGGTACCGTTGTGATAGAAGTCAAAATTATTATCAATTCTTCTTACTGACTCTGTTGCCTTAGTATTTAAAGTTAAATTATCCAACATTTAAGATACAATTAATTGATATTGAGTGAATGAATGGAGTTCAAAATCACTGTTTGTTTCTTTTATTTTACGAAGTTTAAGTTTAGTTTATTGTCAGTAAAATATCGGAGATTATTTAAATTAGTTTGTAGTTATACAGAACCATCCTATTCAAACTGCACGCACACATGAATCTAATACCGATGTGTACTATTGTGACACAATTTAAGGTTCCTTCCTTTACGATTTGTATGACCTTTTTAAATTTCTCTTCCAACACCTGACATCCTAGTATTTTTTGTCAATTTCCTTTGAAATTATCTTGATAAAGTGTTTTCCGACAATCTGCATTGGGTCCGCTTGGTAGATTACTTACGGCCCACACCCTCATATCATTAAAAAAAATCCTGATTCTATGCTATTAAAGTGTTTTATTTTTAGTACGGAACCATTCAAATAATGTAACAGGGAAACAGAAGTTTGAAATTGGGCGTTCACGAAAAGGAAAGATAGGTCTAGTGAGCGAGACAGAAAGAGTGTTTAGAGTTCAGCGTCCTAATCAGCTGTTTAATTTAAGGGTTGTTCGTATTACCGACTAGACGAGATGTCGATGTTATTATCGATAGAAAAGAAAATTCAATATTTCCGTAATAATAAACCAATCTTTAATTCTGACCATAGGTATCGAGTAATTATAAGATTCTTTTAATGATCCTCAAATATGACCACACCATTCCGTTACACGCTGTATAGTGTCCGACCGAAAGTTCGGTTTCGGTTTCGGCCGAGTTTCGGCCAAAAATCAAGTTTCGGCGGCAGTTTCGGTTTCGGCCAAAATTGGCCGAAACTTTTGCCGAAACCGAAACTGATTTCGGAAGTTGTCGTACACTCTTGCCTAACTTCGTTTCTTTTCTTCGATTATCTTTGTTGAGACTGGAACTAAGAGTGTAATAGTAATTATTATTTTTATATAAGAGGTACCTAAAAGAGATTGATGATTCTTCTAAGTACAAATACAAACCAAAGTATTAATTAATAAGATTTTAAAATACTAATAATTAGTATTTAATGAAACAGTAACAATTAGTTATTTGATTATTGATAACTGATAAACATTTTGGTATGAGAACTTAATTTGAATAAATAATAAAAATATTATTAATATTTTTGGAACGAAGTTCCTTATCGCGCGTTGTGAAAGGGGGCTAGACGGAAAAAATTCTTACGAAAAAAGTTGTCACGACACTTTTTGCTATAGTAAAAAAAAAAAATTTTTATTACAATTACTTTTGTTATAGTTGTTGTTATTGCTAAAGAGTTGAGTTGAGCTGAGCTGAGCTGAGCTGAGCTTAGCTTAGCTGAGCTGAGCTGAGCTTAGCTGATCTGAGCTGAGCTGCGATGAGATGAGATGAGATTATGAAGTATAACTTCTTACGTGCGTGCGTGTGTGCGTAGTTAATAATAAAAAAAATATTATAAATTAAAAAAAATAAAATTATATTACAATTCCTTCACTAATTAATCGAAAGGAACTTCGTTCCATCCAGGTGTCCCTTGACACCTCTCAAGTTTTTTTTTATATTATAAAAATAAATGATTACAACAAAATTAATATACTTACTGTGTTGCCATTTCATGTCGTAATTAATGCAGAATAATGGGTAAAATGCACCAAATTTCAATATTTTAAGGAATTTTATACATGACCACGTGAGTTTCGGTTTCGGTTTCGGCCGAAACTGAAGCCACTTTTGGTTTCGGTTTCGGCCGGCAAACCAGTTTCGGTCGGACTCTAGGTTTATATAAGATTACATTCCGAGCTCGGCAGCAATGCAGAGCCAACAGTGGTGCCTGCCGCTGCGACAGACAAGTAGTGACGCATCCACTGCAGAGATACCTATGTGAAGATGAATTTCTCTGATTCAGAAGAGGAAAAATTAATTAACTTGGTGACTTTATATTATTATCCAACCCTTTACGATAGCATTCAAACTAATTATCGTAATAATTTAAAATAACAATTTCATTTAATACCACGAACAGCGCAGCATTGCTGCCTTGCTCGAAATCAGCGCGGCGGGCAGCACTGCTGCACAGCACTCCTGCGACAGCATTGCTGGGTGCTGCCGAGATCGGAATCATACCCTAGGAAGATAAAAAAGAGGAAACAAAAGAATAATGTTAAAGCAAGCTTATCATTTTCTGTTTCAGGCATTTCAGTTTTTTATCAGTGTATGAAGAATATAATAACAATGATATTAGTACACAAATGGAGTCAATTTGTGCACTGAGTGCATTCACCAGTCGTTGTGATGATGTTCTGCGGAACCTCTGCAGTCAAGTGTTTGCTATATTCACCAAAGGGGCCATTAATATTAGTTAGTTAATGTCATCCAACTTCTGATTTTAAAGTAAGCATAAAAAATGCCAATTTGTAATTAATTTGTACATTTCTTGTTTCAGATGGGATACAACTACATTACATTATTAACCACATTGGAGAAATATTTGCTGTCCTTGTTTTGTTAGAAATTTTAATATCTAACACTTCTTTGGTCACTAATTGGAATAAATACTGCAAAACTATGAAATCTTTTAGTCATGTACCAGAAAATTTGGATTTAATGGAGGACAAATTCAAGGCTTTGATGGGTGCAATAAATACTGTCACAAATAAAATTATGAATGAAGACATTGTACAAAAGAGTCTTCAAAACCTGACAGCTTTGAGAAGCAGTTTAGTTGATAAGAACTGCTCACTGGTAGCAATAGAATTCACTCAATACCTGAAGCAGGCAATATCAAACCTGGACAAGCTGGTACAAGAGCAGCCCAATGTTAGCAATATGTATAAATGTATCAAAGTCAATGGCCTTTATGTACTTTCTGCACATTTGTTTGGAAACAGCGACAGGAAAATTTTCAGAGCTCTAATTGATTTGAATACAAAGGTAATTATAAAAACAAAAAAAAAATTGCCTATAACGATGCTTGCATCCCTTTTTCTTTGGTTGAGAGAACTGCAATGACTAGCTGCTTGAAAACTAACTTACCAATACTTAAAAAAAAAATTCAAGGCACAATGTTTTCGTGGGTTGGAAATTGAATTTTATTTTACCTATTTTTACTACATTTCTCCAACAAACTTGAATAATTAGGTCACATATGAACCCTTCCTTTATTATACTATAATGCACACGTAATACCTATAAACACATAAACAAATGGACAGTTAATGACAATGGCGAGTTTAACCCTCCTTCTATCTTATAGTAATTTAAAAGCAATAAACACATATACTATATAGGGTGACTGGTAATTAGTGACCGATACTTAAACACGTGATTGTACTCATGATTACAAACAACTTTCCCAAAGAAACTTTTTTTATACGTATTCACTTTTTTCACAATAACAACAGTTTGAAATTCGCGCGCGCGTGAGGGTAGTGGCCGCCGCGATCACCTGTTAGCACTGAGCCAAAGGGAGCGGTGCGCAAATGTAAATGAATGATGAGCAAATGTACTGTGCCCTTTCCCGAGGTCAGACTATCAGCTGATAGATCGTGCCTACTTTTAATATTACGGCGCGCGCGTTCCTGGATATTTTGTAGTTATGCGGACTTACATTGCATCTTAAGTATTAGTCAAAAACGCTGTCTTTGAAAATATTTTTTTAATTTATCAACAACCGATACATGTAGGTACTTACACTGCTTAGGTACACCGAAAACGGCACGTGGTGCCCGGCCGAGCGGGCTTGCGAGCCGTGCTCTGTACGACACGAGACCGCGTATTAAAAAAAAAAGGTTATTTGGGAAAGTTGTTTATAATCATGAGTACAATCACGTGTTTAAGCATCGGTCAGTAATTACCAGTCACCCTATATACAGGGTGTAACGGAAAACTGTGGTCATATTTTAAGAGCCGGTTCTGCCCATGGTAATGAACAACTTTCTCTAAGAAAACTAGAAAACTCCCAAAAAAAAATTAGTTTTTTCCATACAAAGTCATCAGCTGATCAATATCTGTATGGGAGGTAAAATTTTTTTTTTAGAATTTCCTCGGTTATTCCTGAAAAAATTTATTCATATCGATGAGCAGATGCAGTTCTTAAAATATGACCACACCTTTCCGTTACACCCTGTATATTGGTTTAAGTATTAAACATGAGTGATTAGTTCCATTTACCAACTCAGATTTTAATGCTTTTACCTAATGTAAAGTCAAATTAATTTGGAAATTGTTACAGGCACACAGTATAAACATTATTGGGACAACACTCTGGTTTCCTGAACAATTTCTTCAAAGACATGTTGCATCACAGTGTGCCAAACATGACAAAATATCACAAACAATGGTAAAGGCAAGACAAGCCTACATCAGTACAAAGAAAACTAGCTTAGCTAAGGACATTGCAAATCTTCACATGATATGTACACACTGGGTGCTTCAAATTGAAGAAATATTTTCTTCTAATCGGTACAAACTGAGTGCCACTGAAATGAGTTTGCATGCTAAAACTCTTTTGGAAGGTCTTGACATCGCATCCAGAACAAACCATTCAGTGCTCACTTTAATAAATTTACACCTCACCCTGGGTATACCACTACCCAAGAGTATGTTGATATCATTGTTTGAGATTATGTACATGTTAAAAACCTTAAAGAATGCAGTTTCCCGCAATCGTAATCAAATAATTATTTCAATTAACATGATTCTGCAGCATCTCGTGTTTCAGTCAACTTCCTCTATACTTGAAGTAAAAAAGTCCTTAATGACTGATAAAAATTACGCAAATAAGCGACTTGATGAACTGACATGCTTAGTGATTGCAGAAAGGGCACTGAAAGGAGCTGCAACCGTCGAAAGAAATATAGCTGCTAATATTGCCTTGAGTTTTGTTCCAGACACAACTTACTTGGAAGACAGCTACATTAGACTTGGGAAACTACTTGAGAAAATCCAAACTTTATCAAATTCTATACACTCTATGGATAATTTATGCAATTGCTCATGGTTATTGTGGCACCAAAATATTATCCCCTTTTATTTTGAACAAAATTTCAGCATGCAGTTGAATACTTTGAAATTGAAATATTTTCTCATGGTCTTGGAAGACTGCATTGTATTATTGCATAAAACTGATAAATATTATGAAATGAAAAAATACCAACAGTTTCTGAACAATATGAAATCTATGATAGAGAATAAAATAATATTAAGTGCAAGTCAAAATATAGAGACAAATTTGAGGCTTCACATTCATTCACACTTGCAGTTGGATGTTGTAAATCCATTTACATTTGATATGACCAAGAAGTTATTACTTATTGCGGATAACTTTAGGATGCAATTCCTTTACATGTCCATTGTGCCTTCAGTAGAACACTACTTGTCTACTATGTACTACAATCTGACAACAGTTGTTCTATCTGATTGGAAAACATATGGTGAAATGCGACAAATGGCGAAATTCAAATTTAATCTGAAGACGGTACAAGATAATCTACCAACACAGACCTTAGAGCAAGGCTTGGATGTATTAGAAATAATGCGCAACATTCATATCTTTGTTTCTAAATACTTGTACAACTTGAACAACCAAATATTTATTGAAAAAAGCAGTAATAACAAACACTTAAATTCTATAAACATCAGGCACATCGCTAACTCTATCAGAACTCATGGAACTGGCATTATGAATACGACTGTGAATTTTACTTACCAATTCTTGAAGAAAAAGTTCTTCATTTTTTCCCAATTTATGTATGATGAACACATCAAATCAAGATTGATTAAAGATCTAAGAAACTTCAAGGAAACTGCTGATGCTAATGGAAATGTATACTTATACAAAAATGCTGAGAAATTCAACAAAGGTATAAGAGTGCTTGGATTAAATGAAGAGGGACTGAGCTATTTAGATTTGTTTCGTGACCTCATAAGTCAAATTGGAAATGCCATGGGATACGTTAGAATGATTCGGTCTGGAGGTCGACATTGCTGCTCTGATGCCACCATGTTTTTGCCAAATCTCGATAACGTCGAATCTTTTAGACAATTAAGTGAGGAGAGTGGTCTCGGACCAAGAACGATCGAATCATCAGAAAATTTAGATCATAACGTAAATGACTTGATATCTAATTTTATTCAAGGAACTGAATATTTTAAATTACTCGTCGATGTATTCGCACCTGTATTTCGCAATCCTAAAAATGTTCATCTTAAAAATTTCTACATCATAATTCCACCATTGACTTTGAATTTTGTAGAACACATGATATTATCCAAAGACAAAATGTCAAAGAAAAATAAAATTGGTGCAGCATTTACTGATGATGGTTTTGCAATGGGCGTTGCTTATATTATGAAATTGCTGGACCAGGTTGGTATTAACACGGTTTTAATTCTTTTATTTTAGAGGCCATTCAGGTTTCGGCGATTTTCACTACGCTGCTGTTACTGAAAAAAGCAGATACAGATTTTGATTGATTCAGTGATCAGACTAATATTACAAAGGCGAAAGTTGAGTATGTGTTTGTATGTTTGTTACTTCTTCACGCAAAAACGACTGAACGGATTTTGAAGAAACTACAGTAATAAAAGCCTAGACTTGCATCAGATTACCTTATGATAAAATTTATAATGGATGGGAAGTACTTATTAATTCCATGCGGGCGAAACCGCTGGCGGAAGCTAGTCCTGAAATAAAACGGTTGATCGATCAACATTTAAAAAAATATGGTCACTTTAACTCATTTTTGCGTACAATTCGCACTAAGATAATTAAAAAAAAATGCCAAGGTTTTTTAATATCAAAAACTTTCTAGGACAGTTTCCTTTAATCACATACGGATGCTGAATTATATAAACCTACTGTTCAAGTAAAAAAAACTTTATGGAGAAGATTGAAACAATAATTATGATTTTTGCAAGTGTAAAAACGTTAACCTAGATCGTACCATACGATCCGTTATAGTGGGTAGAGACTTGAAGACAGATTGGTTAGCGTGTCCTATTCAATGGCGAACAAAGATCGTGGTTAGTTTTTAGTTATTCAGACGTATGGTGAGTTCAGGGGTAGGTATATACAGGTCTATGTTGCAGTCACGAAGGTAGCAGAGCAGTGTTTCCATATTGTATTACCTAAGTATTTTAGTTGTCTATAAAATTCCATCTATCATTTTCAGGACTCGAACTTTGAAGGTCTTCATTGGTTTGATTCTGTTTGGAAGCATATCAGTGATGAAAGGAAACTACTGCAGGAACAACAACACAGGGGCTCTGTACAGCTGCAGCAGGCGTTAGCGCTAACCGAGAAGAAAATCAAAACTTTAGAAGAAGAGTTTAAGTTGTTGTATTACAGTCTTACGAGTGCGAGAATATTTTTCAGATAAAAACACACATTACGACTTCTCCAAGTATGTTAGGTCTATACTTTGCATACCTACTTTAAATCAAGAAACGTAGAATCAAATTATCCTATGGCTCAAGTGCTTAACGGATAAGACAATCAATGTTAATAATAATTGCATATAATTATCAAAAATATCAAACCTTTTCGTTAAGTGGCTCATATTGTACTGCTCTAAAGTTTACAATGCTGAATATTTAACACTTGTAAGTGCGGCATAGATAAAGATCGCGAAAATAATTATACTAGTCAGAGATGTGCGCTTCTATTTATCTCAGCAAAGCCTTCATGTCTTTTGAGGACTAAATATTTTGTGAATATACTGGAAGACTTACTTCTTGTATACAACTATCTTTTAGATCTTTCAGGGAGTAAAAATACTCATGAATATAAACAACTTATTTCATGGAAAAACATATATTAACTCGACAAAATGTAGGAAAAGGAATCATTTTTTAAATCCTTGCGAATCGAAGTAAGACATATAGGGCAATTAGTAAAAAATAGGTAAAACTTAAATCAAAGGGCCATGAATTTCTTAAACGTGAATTAAAACTGTTATGGTTAAATAACTTGGGCCATCATCCAGCCGCGTGCATAAAGTGGCATATCCTAAATCTCAGAAGGAATTAGCTCTGGGTTAATAATTTTTATTTAAGTATTTAGTTAAGAATGTCTTAAATATTTTAAGAAATTCCCAAATCTGTGGAATAAGACATTACTTACAGATTTATGATAAATAAATGATAAATGATTTTTATTCAGTAAATAGGTTACAAGGAACACTTACACGTCAATGTTTTTTGTCAGTTTAAGCTAGATGAGGCCGGTGTTTCCTAGCTGACAACACTGAGAAGAAACACCGAAAAAAACTCAGAGGTCAAAGTCTCTTTTAAAGTGTTCAAATCCATACAATGTGTACTGGTTAAATCATATGAGAACCATGTACGTTTATGTCTGGGATGAGGTTTTTGAAGAAAGCAACACACAAATTCGAGTGGACCTGTCCAGACAGTGCAAGCATTTGTCAGTCATCGCGAAGCTTAACTCAGAACTTTGAGGGGCTCAACGAACCGACGAACAATACCAAAGTAAGGACATTTGAGTAGGCCGCAAAAATACTCAAACTGCCAGACAATCATAAAATCTACATGAATATAACGACATACATAGTTCTCGCATTCACATTATTCTATATGAGGACCATGTAGCTTAGTGTCTGTAGTGGTATTTCGAAGAAAGAACTAAACATATTTGAGTGGACCTGTCCAGTCAGTGCAAGCATTTGTCAATAGTCGAATAGCTCAACTTAAAAACCACTAAGGAGCTCAATGACTTGACGAACAATACCAAAGAAAAGACATTAATTTGGGTAGGCCGCAAAAGTACTCAAACTGTCAGACAACGTTAAAAATTACTGTAAAAAGGAGGAGAAAATAATAATAATAACCCACATAGTCCTCACATTTACAATAATTAAGTAATAAAAAAAATGAAATATAATACTTTACAAAGTAAATATTCGTGTCAAACAAAATAGTAAGTAATAATAATATGTCAATCTAAAAATAAATATAATACTTAACAAAGTATTCAAGTCAAAAAATAAATAAAAGAATAAAATGTCAATCAAAAAAAAATTTCAAAATATAATATAATACTATACAAGTATTCATGTCAAAAACGAATATTGAAAAAAATGTACACTGGACAGCAGCAGAAAGTGCGTTTCATGGTGATTAAAATGAAAGGAAACTCATTGGGTTTAATCAATATTTCAGTGTTTATTAAGGATTTTACAAAGATGAGTCGTTTTCCAGTCGTGACAATCGTTAGTAATGATAAAGTGAAAAAAAAAATTAAAGCCAAAAACAAAGTTAGAATCAAAAAAAAAGTTTTTGATCAATATTCCGTATCCCTCCCCTTGCTCGGATAACTGCCAGCATCCTTGTATTCATCGACCTTACGAGCCTGACGATAAAATCTTGAGGAATTGTATTCCACTCCTCTTCAATTGCGATTCGCAGCTCTGGAAGCCTTGTTGGAGCAGGTACCCGGGCTCGAACCCGACGTTTCAGCTCATCCCATAAGTGTTCTATCGGATTCAAGTCCGGGCTTCGAGCTGGCCAGTCCATCGTACGAATGCTGACGTCGCGTAGATACTGGGTCACCACATGAGCAACATGAGGCCGTGCATTATCATGCATCAATTGCATATCCTGTCCGATATATCCTGCGTAAGGTACCACATGGTCTGCGAGGATTTCAGTAATGTAGCGATGAGAAGTCAGTCCACGTGTACGGCCCGTCGGTTCGATGAAAACTAACGCTGTATGTGCTGTTAACGAGATGCTGCCCCAGACCATTACAGATCCTCCTCCATAAGCAACAGTTTCCTCGATGCAACACTGAGAATAACGTTCTCTAGGGCGACGATATACTCTCTGACGTCGATCACTTCCATGTAGACTCACCCTGGTCTCATCAGTGAAGAGTACATTACTCCACTGCTCTAATGTCCAATCCCTATGCTCTCGAGCAAATTCAAGTCGTGCTCGACGGTGTGCTACCGTTAATGCTGGGCCTGTTGCAGCTCTTTTTGGGGTCAGGTTCCGTTCAGCAAGTCTCCTTCTGACGGTATCTGAACTTATGACCACTTGGCGTTCGTCACGCAGACTTTGTTGGACTTGAACTGCGTTGAGGTGGCGATTTCGCAGAACAGTAAGGTGGATATAACGATCATCTGCTGCTGATGTAGACCTAGGTCTGCCCGTACCTGGACGGCGAGCGAATGCTCCAGTCTCTAGGTATCGTCTGTAAACTCGTTGCACCGAAGATCTGCTGTTTCGAAGTCTTCGAGCGACTTCACGTTGCGCAATGCCTGCTTGAAGTAATGCTACAGCTTGAGCTGCTTCCTGAGGTGTTGTATCCATTATTAATCGAAAAAAGTAGCAAAAACACACGCGTCTGAGCAAACGATGGACAAAAACTAAAGAAATGATAAGAAATATCCGTACCCTCATTGTAGAGAAAAAGAACGCTAATTTCAAACTCTGGTGAAAACAGAGCAAATCGTTAGCATTGTGTTTGTTGCTTGATTACAATGTGAGTTGACGGTACTTTAGAATTAATTTGTAGTCATTTTAATCACCATGAAACGCACTTTTTGTAGGTATAACTTTGATAGTTGTAAGTTTTATACTTTTTGAGAAAATCGAATCAGAGTTCCTAGGTAGCGGGTGGCTCGGTTTATTTGCTGACCAGTGTATATAAAAAAAATTCATCAGTGTTTATATATAAGTAGTACATATGAAAACAATGGCTCATGTATATCATTGAAGCAGCTCAATCCCACGCCTTTTTGTCCTCAAGAAAGTCATTAATTGTGTAAAAAGCTTTCTGGCATAGCTTACGTTTAATAAATGATTTAAATTTATTTAGGCTTAGTTCTTGAATTTGGCTAGGAAGTTTATTATAGAAACGTATACATTGGCATCTAAACGAACCACCTATTTTTTTCTTGAGCCTGGTTTTAGGTACAATAAATTTGTGTTTGTTCCTAGTATTTATGCTATGGATATCACTGTATCTTTTAAACAGATTAAAAATATTTTTATGTGCATACATGAGATTCTCATAAATATATTGAGAGGGAACAGTCATAATATTAATCTCTTTAAATTTGTCTCTGAGGGAGTGTCTGGGACTTAATTTATAAATTGCACGAATAGCCCTTTTCTGTAAAACAAAAATTGTCTGAATATCGGCGGCATTTCCCCACAACAGAATGCCGTACGACATCACACTATGAAAATAACTAAAGTATACTAAACGAGCTGTCTCTAAATCAGTTAAACCACGAATTTTCCTTACGGCGTATGCTGCAGAGCTTAGTTTTTTGGACAGTTTATCTATATGGGGGCTCCACTGAAGCTGCGCATCCAAAGTTAAACCTAAGAACACTGTGGAATCCTCGGGTTTCAACTCTTCACCCTTTATTGACACACTAGTGTCCACTTGTATTACTCGTACATTGTGTAATGTGAACTTTATGCATTTTGTTTTTTTCTCGTTAAGGAGAAGATTATTCGTCGTGGCGGCTTATCCCTCAATCATTAATGTTTACTGAGGA
Organism: Polia nebulosa; assembly: GCA_951329385.1. Taxonomy (NCBI): domain Eukaryota; kingdom Metazoa; phylum Arthropoda; class Insecta; order Lepidoptera; family Noctuidae; genus Polia; species Polia nebulosa. The sequence goes on from OX589590.1 coordinate 16,948,594, forward strand.
ATCTGTGAAACATGAATTTATCTGAAGAAATACATAAATACGACTTTAATATATTTTACATAAATACCTCTGTGAATTAGTTAAAAAGAAATAATGACACAAAAGTTAATTGTCTAAAAGTAAATGAAAGTCGAATTTTACTAAAACGTCTGAACTGAGAGCCCAATATTTTCGGTTTTATTGACTAGGCTCAACCTCATAGATTAACGCAAATGAAATACTTAAGCTTTTTTAAATATTTTTTTACTAAAATGTACTTAACATATCGTCCGTCCCAGAGGACACGGTGGAGCATACGGTGGAGGTTTGCCCCGCTTGGGCAGAGCACCGCCGTGTCCTCGTGGATGCGATAGGCGGCAGCGACCTCTCGCGCCGTGCCCTGGTTCAGGCCATGGTACGGAGCGAGAGGGAATGGGAAGCCGTCTCCTCCTTTTGCGAAGCAGTAATGCTCGCGAAGAGGGAGCTGGCATACGTTAGGGAGACTCAACAACAGCAGAGTCGCCCTAGCGCCCTCAGCAGCAGCCGCCGCAGGAGACGCCAGGGGCTTCGGGCGCCGCGAGACGATCTCCGGCCACCGTAGACCCGGGCCTGCGGACGGCGAGTAGTGGGTAACTCGCCGCCCGATCAGCACCAGGCCCGAGAGTCGACGGCGCGTAGTGTTCCACGCGCGCCTCAAAGAGTTGTCAGCAATAGGGACGGGGCCCATCATGGCCGATGCCTGCCCAGGGGTTGAGGATAAATTTGAAAGAGTTACCTCGCCCCTGGGCACTCAAGGCAGGGAGGAACAGGGGTTTAGTCAGTAAAAGTCTTGACATGCCCTTCCGCTCCACCCTAGAGCGGAAGAAGTCATAGGATGATTTCCCACACCCAAAAAAAAAAAAAAAAACATCGTCCGTTCTTCTAAATGCCATAGAGAGAAAATGTTGTAGGGTAGATATGATTTTGTTACTTTTTTGGACGTAAAGTCGTACGTATATATATTTGCGAGGGACGTCGCAATCCGCAAATCAATCAAATTAATTTCGATTTTAGACCACGAGTTTATTAAATACCAATTTCCTCACGTGTGTACAATACAACGTTTTTTAACACAATTGCGAGAAAACAGTACAATTAGGTAGTGAAACAAACTTGTTTTTAGTTATCAGTCGGAAATTTGCAATAATCTTTGACGTTTCTAATATGAAAATGGCACGAATTTGCATATAGCGCCACGTGAGCGTGGTGAAAATTAGAACTACCTACATCTTTCGTCTCATTTTCTCTTTATTATTAAAGTAAGACAAACATATTGAGAAAAAGCGCTTCCAAGGAAGTTTCGGTCATTCAGCTAATTTATACTCGTAATGTGAAACTCCTTTGTAGAATTCATATAATATATTTTTTTTGGTAATTAAAACAAAACCGTAAAGGATACGCACGGCGCTATACAACGGAGTATGCGGTAAAATAGGTACCTCGGTGAGAGTACCTATTTTACCGCACATTCCGTTGTATGCTGCCTAATTTTTATCTTTCGAACAATGTATACAGGCTTCGTAAATGCATTTTTTGACCCAGTGTGTTCAAAATAATATTTACTGCACTCATAAATTAGTGCAACACACAAAACTTAATCGCTTCCGACAGTTCAAGCAACAAATATTTATTTAGTCGCTTAAAAAATAGCTTGTATGAGGGTCTGATCAGTCCAAAAAGTTACAAAATTATATTTACAAAATTTTCTCCTATGAAAAATTGAAAATCAATTTTCTCTCAGTGTGTGGCATTTAGAATAACGGAAGATATGTTACTTTTTATTAAAAAATAGTAAAAAAAACTTAATTTGCGTTAATCTATGAGGTTGATCGTAGTCAATAAACCCGAAAATATTGGGCTCTCATTTCAGACGTCTTAGTAAAATTCGACTTTAATTTACTTTTAAACAATTAACTTTTGTGGCATTATTGCTTTTTAACTAATTCACAGAGGCATATAAGTAAAATATATTAAAGTCGTATTTATTTATTTCTTCAGATAGATTCATGTTTCGCAGATTGCTCAGTAAAGCCTTTGTACTTTAGTTGCATGAAGTGTAAATAAATAAATAAAGAAATTAATGAATTGAGGGACCTAGATATACCGCCATAAATCTGTAATGTCATATTCTACAGATCTGGGCATTTTTTAAAATGTTTAAGAAATTCTTAAATAAAAACGATTAATCTAGCGCTAGTACTTTTTTTTAAATTCAGGCTATGCCACTTTATGCACGCGTCTGGATTGAAAAAGCGACCGCGTAGTACATTATGCGATCTTCTAAAATTTTTAGTATAATATACCTTACAAGTTCGGTACAGACGCGTACACTGTTAAAAGTACATAACAATATTATAATATCTGTTACAAAATAAAAAAAATATTTCTAAACATTATTATTATTATTACCTTTTGGCTACTTATTAGATAGATGTGATTATGTGCACAATCGACGATCATGGTCGATGCGCACGACGCAGGCGGGCGAGCGCGGAGGGGTGGGCGAAGAGGTACTTCATTGTTTACATTGCGCAGTAAACTTGACCCTTAGTCAGATAATTCGTCTTGTAGAGTGCGCGTGCTCTTCCGCTTTCTATTTTTGAAAATATTAACTGAGTGCTTAAGAGTTAATCAGTAGTGCCGATTCTCTTGTTCAATAACTAAACTAAAATGAGAGAACCGCTATCTTTTACTAAAGGCAGTAGGAGAAAAGGACGGCTATAACTATGAACTAAGTTAGAGATGTCAAACTAGTTCCTTGCGCTTTACCGTGTTTTTAGTCGACATGTTTTAACGTGTACCCTAAATTTGTATGGATATATTAATTGAACTAAATTTGACAGCTCTAATTTACGTCCGTCTCTTTCTTCTTTTATTAGAGAGCAAAAGTTAGCAATAGCCTAAATTAAGTTTAGTTTGTGCACAGCAGAATCGGCACCAGTGTATACCTAATTTAATCTAAAAAAATCCGTTGATATCATTAATTTAAAAAATATTATCAGTGATTGTTTTTAAGTAATATTTTAAGTTCTATTTAAATTATTATTTTACCTGTAAATAAAAAATAATTAAAAACATGTAGTTTTGTTTTAACACTTGTGTACACATCTGTACTAAACTTGTAACAATATCCTACATATTTAAGAAGTTAGCATAATGTACTACGCGGTCGCTTTTTTGTGACCTCTTAAACATAGTCGGGTTACCACGGTCTTGCTATATCTAATGACTTTTATTTTATTATCTCATTAATTACTGCATGTACTACTCTGAAATTACAGGTATAAAACTGAACTAAGCAACTAATTATTGATATATAAATCAGTTGGTATATCCACATACAGGTTAATCGGTGGCCAAATAACTCCGCGCGCATTGTGACCGTGAACGTGGAGAACTGGATTTCATCATAATTTGTTAATTCCTAACAGGATGCAAATGAAACTTCACATACATTTGAAAACAGCTACAAGCTACAAAATAACGTTTAAAGTAAGTCTCTAGAGCTCATAGTTAAAGTGTTAGGACATATTGAAGTGTTTTTATATTTAATTAAATAATCTTTGAACGTTACATTATTTTTGTTTTTTTATTGCACAACGAATTAAAACTAATTCTTAAGAAGTCATGTACAAAAGATGATAAGAATCCGCCTATCCGTTTCAGAGATCCAGCAAAACCACAAACATTACTCCAGCAGGATCTCGAATAACTTCGCAGCCGAAGAACGTACAAATACAAAATAAGTTGCAAGATTTACCTCGTCCAGACAACTAATTATATAGGTAATACTTGTTTCGATATTTCCATTAAAAAAGAAAATGTCTGGCTGCGGTAACGTTACCCCCCCCCCCTCCCCCTCCCCCCCAGCAGGAAATGTTTTCGTGAAATAACTAAAAAACTGTAAGTGCAACAAATTTGAAAATGTGTGCAACAATTACAGAAGCTAGGCAACTAATTATCTACATCATTTAAATGACAAATTTCGACATTATCTGGCTGGGGTAACGTTCACAAAAAAAAACGATTTGTAGTAGGTACCTACGCTAAGACTCCCAAGTTTCGTTTGTTCCTCGAAATAGGGAAGGGGTAGAACTATACGATAATGCAGTGCTGCAAGCCCCCCTAATTGGCCTTATCAGTGGCATGATAAGCTATGCCTCGTACTTTGGTATTTAATATGATCGATCTCCTCAAAAAACCAAAGCTCATCTAAAGGTTCATCAATTTCTGTATAGGAAAAACCACTGCTGCATTTTCCAAACAGTGGAGAAAGTGGTTGCTGCAGCGATTGAAGTTCGCCCTCCGCGCAGCTGGATTCGGCGTTTCAATTCAGTTTTGTCAACAATCACTCGTTTCCCTTCGATTTGTACTGATTGAATACGCGTGCCACGGTCACGTACGAATTTTACGTGTCATCGATTGTTTAAACAATTGGTTTTGAATAGTTAATTCGTATACAGAGTGTAACGGAAAGGTGTGGTCATATTTTAGGAACTGCATCTGCCCATCGATATGAACAGCTTTCTTCAAGAAAATCCGAAGAAATTATAAAAAAAAAATTTTACCTCCCATACAATATTGATCAGCTGATGATAAGTTTGTATGAACGGTACAATTTTTTTTTTTGGGAATTTTAAATTTTTTCTTAGAGGAAGTTGTTCATTTCCATGGGCAGAACCGGTTCTTAAAATATGACCACGCCTTTCCGTTACATCCTGTAGAAAGACAATGGTGCCGATTCTCTTGATCAATAACTAAACTAAAATTAGAGAATCGCTATCTTTTATTAAAAAACGTGCGAGAAAAGACGGCTATAGATATGAACTAAGTAAGAAATGTCAAACTAGTTTACACCTTGCACTTCACCGTGTTTTTAATCGACATGTTTTTACGTGTACCCTTAATTTGTATGGCAATATTAGTTCAACTAAATTTGACAACTCTGATTTACGTCCGTCTCTTTCTTGTTTTATTAGAGAGAAAAAGAGAGGAATAGCCTAAATTAAGTTTAGTTTGTGCACAACAGAATCCGCACCATTATACCACATAACGTGGACTGGAATGATATTAAAATTTGGATGAGGGCAATGAAGAAAGAAGATCAGTTATACGAATAATTTGATCATTCTTTAGCAATATATTTTTTATTTCAAAAGTACGACAGCATGACGTGTAAAAAAACCGGTTGTGCGAGTTTAACTCGAACACGAAAGGTTCTATACGATTTTTAACCGACGAAAAAAAAGGAGGAGGTTCTAAATTCGACAGTATATAATTATATCCTACTAATATTATAAATGCGAAAGTTTGTATGTTTGGCTGAAGGTAACGCAGGAACGGCTGAAAAAGTAGTGCCGATGCTGGAATCATGAGAGGCATAGATTCTATAACTACCAGGGGACCATAGTCATGAATCAGTATTTTTGGGGCTTAAATCCAAAGCGGTATAGATTCACAACCTACCAGGAGATCAGAATCCTACTAATATTATAAACTAGCTTCCGCCCGCGAAAAAGTGTAATTATAATAAGTCTGAGTGGTATTTCCAGAGAGTAGCACGTTAAATAAATCCTGTAGAAATCAAAATCAAAAGTTATTTAAATTAGGCTGCAAGCCAGATTTTTTTGAACGTCAAGTCCTACATAAAGACTAGGGGCCACACACTCGCTCAGTGTGTCGGGGTACCTATCTTGTTACTCTTACCGTGTTAAATATAATAGTTTACCATATCGAAACTGTTTCATTTATTATGTCCCGAACATATCCTAAATTGGTGCTTAGCTTCTTGCCCGTGGCTTCGTCCGCGTAGACATTTACCGTGTTAAATATAATAGTTTACCATATCCAAACTGATTCATTTATTGGGTCCCGTACATTATCCTAAATTTGGTGCTCAGCTTCTTGCCCGTGGCTCCGTCCGCGTAGACATTTACCGTGTTAAATATAATAGTTTACCACATCCAAACTGTTTCATTTATTGGGTCCCGAACATATCCTGAATTGGTGCTTAGCTTCTTGCTCGTGGCTCCGTCCGCTTAGACATTTATATTAAACTAGCTTCCGCCCGCGGCTTCGCCCGCGTGAAAAGTAGCAAGTTAAAAAAACACTGTAGGAATCAAATCCAAAGTCCGTTATTCAAATTAGGCTGCAAGCCAGGCCCTGTAGACAAAGTAACATCGCTTCGTAGCGAAACGATATCTAAATTCGTCATCGTCTCTGAGATATCGATAAACATTTCCTATAGTTAGCGTTCCTTCGTTATCTTTTTTGGCGATCACGATCGAGGCGAAGGCGAACTCTGAAAGCGCTGCTTGTCTACGCATTTGTATGGGATAAACACGATAGCAATTCGTTTCTTTATGGTTTCGTTACGAATTATAACATTGTCTACCAACTTGCGATAACGATGTCGACAGTCGACTGACCACGTGACTTAGCGCGGTTTATGCATTGACATATAAATTATATGGACTAGGCATACCTACAAGAAAAACGTGCCATACCTACACTTCACTGAGAGGATAAAATGGCGGATAATAGGGTAGCCCATATCGATATCTCTACATCGATAAAAGATTGTGAGAATGTTTTCATATTGTTACGGTACAATATGAACGGGTATTTTTACCAGTGGCATTGAGGTAATATGTTACTACGTAATAGAGAGGCTATCATAAAAGCAAAGGAAATGCTACATTTTGACTAGAGTAACTAATGTTCGCGCTGAAACAATAATTAGTCTTCTAAATAAAACAGTATAGACAGGCAGCGCTAGAACGCTTCTAAGGTTTAGTTTTCTTGCGACCAGAAGGTCAGAAGCGCCATGATTTTCCAGAACCCCGCAATACGTAGTTTCCTTTTTACCCGACTGCGTGACGCAAGGGAGGGTAATGTGTTTATCAGCCTATGTATGTATTTATGATTAAATGTATGTATATTTGTTCCTTTGAGGTGTTTTAGAGACCGAAAGCGTGGGCCGATTTTAATAATTCTTACGTCAATTGATTTATTCTTGTGAGTGCTACTAATGACATGACAGTAATCAAAATAAAATATGGCGACCACCAGACGCCTATTGTAAAAAAGAAAAAAATGAAAGTCGATTAACTATATTAAGTGGGGTATCAAAATAAAGGGTTCGAGGAGGCTATTCCAAAAATCTAACTTCCTGAAGTGTATAAAATAAAAATAAAAAACATTTTCAAAAACCCGACTTAAAAAATCAAATGAAAAGTTCCAAACAAGTCACTTTTCAAGCAGTCTGATGTAGTTGGTTGCATGAAATCAATAATTGAACTAAAATAACTCCCACCAACTTGTTTTTCAGCCAGGTTTTTTTTAAATAATATTTTTTTTTATTTGAAGTCAGTTTTTTTTAGTGTCTTGGAATTTACGCTTTTAGCTATTACAAGAAACGAAATGCAGTAAGTAGGTACATCGGATATTTTGTGTCAATTAAAATGAAATGTAAAAGTAACAGTATTAGTGTTATTCTAGAACCTTGCGTTAAGTAGACCTTCGAGACGGAGGCAACAAGTTCAAAGAAAACAAATGACGCTGAATCCGCAGTGGGCTCCTGGCACGGATATCTCCAATACATATGTTTTCTAACATGTAGATGATTTTTGGGTTTTAATTAAAAGTCAACAATAATTATAATAAAGTCTTTATTTGAAACAAATCAATCTCATTCATTTCTGAACAATACAATTGAAATTAATACGATTACGAATACGATTGAAAATTGTTCAGGTAATTTCTGTGTGATATTCTTTCAGTAGAGTAGTAGTAGTTCTTCCCACAATATTTGTATCTCAAATTCATGTATACCTCTATTACACTTTTAATTAATAAACAAAGCTTGGGGTTTTGAATTTAATAAGTTTTTTTTTCCTTCGTTTTGAGAAATTATTACCTACTGAAGAGATTTTTTTTTCGTTTGTTTTCTAACTTTCTCATTAAGTCCCTTTTTGGACTTTTCTTCTTGGACTGTTTTTGACATTTGTGCTTTAATTTCTTAATAATTTTAAATGTGTACCTGAAATCAAATAAAATAAAAGTAAGCTTTAATAGATATTGAAGTCAAGCGAGAGATATCTCCCACATAGTCTTAATTCAGTCGATGACATATTATCATTGAGATCAAATTCGCAAATAATGATGACAAGAAAAACTGAAGCTAGTCATACCGATAAATCTGGCGCAGCAGAGGTGCTAGCGGCTAAATCTGGTGCAGCGGAGACATTAGCGGCTAAACCTGCCGCAGCGGACGTGCTGGTGACTAAATACCATATTATTCAGAGCACCATATCCAGATGTTGAGAGTTCATCTTGATTTTGATCACTTTCAATTATAATGCCAGACATATTTGATGGAATTGCAGGCTGTAAACAAGCAATAAAATTATTAATATTTTTGATGTTTCTCAGTTTTATTATTAGGATTGTTACTTATTATTTTTAATGGCCTCTTTAATTTGCAATTTGTAGGTTGAAAAGAGTTCTCGTTCGGTCGTTGAGTGCACTACTCACTCACTCGCTCAATAGCTCACTAGTTCAGTAGCTCTCGAGTGGATAATGAGCTAAATAATCGTACATAAGCTCACTTAATGTTCACCTCACCCAAGTTTTCACATGGAAATTTTTACAGAATGACACTGCTAATATACTTAAAAGTCCATTCTAATATAATTTAAAAGTCCATTGACACAAAAAGCAGATTACTGGTGACATTAAAAAACTCCTTTAAAAGGAGTATGTGTGTGTGGGCTACGGCAATATGTTTTGCCCGGGGGTGGAGGATAAATTCGAAAGAGTTACCTCGCCCCCGGGCGCGTAGGGCAGGGAGGAACAGGGGTGGGTTTTAGTCAGTAAGAGTCTGACACGCCCTTCCGCTCCACCCCAGAGCGGAAAGAGTCATAAGATGATTTCCCACCCCCCAAAAAAAAAAAAAAAACAAAAAAAAACAAACAATGTTACTTACCATTATGGTTCGTGAACGTAAAGCATCGTCACGCAGTGTCACTTTATTCAGTGTCCGGTTGAAACATGATTCTCTTGAAAGTGAAGGGAACAGGTTATGAATTGTTTTTGTTGACATCTTAGTTACAACACTGATTGTTTCCAGCAAAGTTTTCTTTTTTCGTTTATTAGCAGGCAGCCTTAAAAGTAAAACGTAAAACCAATAAAGAACCATAATTATATAGCATTATCGATAAACAAAAATGTCATGCATGCACTACTCTATCGTCTCTATCCCTACAAAAACAAGAAAATGATTTCACGAAATACAACTGTTAAAAAGAAAGGCAAACGGGAAATTATGAATGCTTTTTACATACACTCTTCAACGAATACAGAATCTTTTGTTTAATAACTAAATCTAAAGATATTTCACCTAAAATTAAGTATACGTACTGGTGCAAAGTTATCTTCGGGTGATTTCCGCTTCTTTTGATGCTAAATCCGATTATATTGCAATTGGGCATCTTGCTATTGACGTTTGACGTCGAAGTTATGTTGTTTAGGTTAAATTAACTTTTTCATGATTTTGGCACCCTGGTACTTTCCCTGCGGCTTCATCCGCGTGCAGGTCTGAAATTTGTCTTCTTCATGATTCTGTTTTCCTGGTAGTTTAAGAATCTATACCGTTCAGGATTCCAGCCCCGAAAATACTTGGACGTAGTTACACAAAAAGGATCCAATCCACGTGAAGGTAGTTTTGAGTTATAGGCCAATGAAGTTGTAACACAGTTTAGTCGAACATTTGATATGTTTAGATCTTATGTGTTGTGATGATTATTTAGCAAATTTTTCGTATTTAATTTCGTATTAAGTTTTGTAGTAAAAGTAATACAATTTTATAGAGATAATGTGGAAAAAGTCGATCTGAATCCTTTTTGCTAAATAATAAATAAGTGTAAGGGTGCTGCTCAACATACATTCATCAATAACGATCCACATAATGTTTTAGTAACTTATTCAATAAAAATTAATGTATAATAATAGTTTTTTTATTAAATATTAATAATTATTAACAAACTTAATGCTAACAGAGTATTTTTGGCTTTGAAACTTGCTAGTTTTGTATGAAAACTATCAATAAGAAGAGATCAAAATCTGTTGTCACTATACCACTTTTGCTGTAAGAAAGTGCAGACTTTGAGTATGTATACTTAAAGGAAAACCATTCCCATATCAGCCGTAGGACGTCCACTGCTGAACATAGGCCTACCCTATTTTTTTTTTTTTTTTTTTTGGGTGGTGGGAAATCATCCTATGACTTCTTCCGCTCTAGGGTGGAGCGGAAGGGTGTGTCAGACTCTTACTGACTAAAACCCACCCCTGTTCCTCCCTGCCTCGAGTGCCCGGGGGCGAGGTAACTCTTTCGAATTTATCCTCCACCCCCGGGCAGGCACCGGCCGTGGCAGGCCCCTTCCTTTGGCTGACAACTCTTTGAGGCGCGCGTGGAACACTACGCGCCGTCGACTCTCGGGCCTGGTGCTGATCGGACGGCGAGTTACCCACTACTCGCCGTCCGCAGGCCCGGGTCTACGGTGGCCGGAGATCGTCTCGCGGCCCCTGGCGTCTCCTGCGGCGGTCGCGGCTGGGGGCGCTAGGGCGACTCGGCTGTCGCTGAGCCTCCCTAACGTGTGCCGCCTCCCTCTTCGCGAGCATTACTGCTTCGCAGAAGGAGGAGACGGCCTCCCATTCCCTCTCGCTCCGTACCATGGCCTGAACCAGGGCACGGCGCGAGAGGTCGCTGTCGCCTATCGCATCCACGAGGACACGGCGGTGTTCTGCCCAAGCGGGGCAAACCTCCACCGTATGCTCCACCGTGTCCTCTCGGCGATCCTCGCAGTGGAAACACTCAGGGGTCTCCTCCGCCTTGATCCGACACAGGTACCTCCCGAAACAGCCGTGTCCGGTGAGCACCTGCGTCAGGCGGAAGGTGAGGGCGCCGTGACGCCTCTCCAGCCACTCCTCAAAGAGGGGCACTACCGCCTCGATGGTGGCGTGCCCAGCGCTGGGTTGCAACAGTCGCTCTCTCCATGTCACCATGAGATCCTGCCGGAGCTCGGTCCGCCGAGCCGCGAGTTGTCGCGGCAGCGGAGTTTCGCCCCGGCGTTTGGCCTCCTCGCGCCACTCGTACAGGTGCGCGAGGATTTTTGCCTCCAGATCCCACGGTGACAGTCCGGCAAGGAGGCTCGCCGCCTCACGGGAGATCGTGCGGTATCCGCGGATGATACGGATCGCCATGACCCTCTGGGACGCGTTCATCAGGCGAGCTGATCGCTGCCTCAACGAACGCGCCCACACCGGTGCCCCGTAGAGGGCCATGGACCGCACGATCCCCGCGTAGAGCCTCCGGCAGGAGGCGTTTGGCCCCCTCAGATTGGGTAGGAGCCGCTTCAAGGCGGCCCCGGCCCTGTCCAATCTGGGAGCCAAACGTCGAAAATGTTCGACGAAGTTCCACCGGCTGTCGAGGACGAGTCCCAGGTACTTCATCGTACCCTCGACGCCGATGCGAACCCCTCCTACCGTGATCTGGGAACCCGCAGGTGGCGCGTTCCGACGACCATGAAAACACATGGCCTCGGACTTGTGCAATGCCACCTCGAGTCCCAGTTGCCGGATCCTCTCTATGACTGTCGCAACCCCGCGTGTCATAAGTTCGGCCGCCGCCTCGTGCGACCTCCCCTGCGCTAAGACCAGCGTGTCGTCAGCGTAGCACACTACGCTGACGCCAGCGGGGAGGTCGGCGCGCAGCACCCAGTCGTATCCGATGTTCCACAAGGGCGGCCCCAGGACCGATCCCTGTGGAACACCGCACGACATCTCTCGCCGGTTCCATACTCCCTGATGACCGGGGTAGATGACGGCTCTGTCCGTCAGATACGCCTCGACTACGCGACGGAGGTAGGGCGGCACCCGGTGATACCGGAGTGCCTCCACTATACAACTCCAGGACAGGGTGTTGAAGGCATTGGCGATGTCCAGAGACACCGCCAAGACGACCCTACCCCGGGCCACTGCATCCCCCGTCGTGAGGGCTCTTACGCGCATGACTGCGTCCACCGTGGAGCGCCCCCTGCGGAAGCCGTACTGGCTCTCCGCCAGGTCCGGCCCCACCCGAGGCCTCCCCTATAGATTTCCAATATGACCGGTTGAAAGCGGCCTGCCCACTGCCACTTCAACTTGCTAATTCGCTGAGCTATGTCGGCAACTTTGGTTCGTCTACGAATCTCCTTATTTATGATTCGATCACGCAGAGAGACTCCGAGCACAGTCCTTTCCGTAGCTCGTTGGGCTATCTTGAGCTTACTAATGAGGCCCATAGTAAGAGACCAAGTTTCAGTGCCATAAGTCATCCTTGGTAACACGCATTGGTTAAAAACTTTCGACTTATGGCACTGAAACTTGGTCTCTTACTATGGGCCTCATTAGTAAGCTCAAGATAGCCCAACGAGCTATGGAAAGGACTGTGCTCGGAGTCTCTCTGCGTGATCGAATCATAAATAAGGAGATTCGTAGACGAACCAAAGTTGCCGACATAGCCCAGCGAATTAGCAAGTTGAAGTGGCAGTGGGCAGGCCACACAGCATGCAGAACTGGGGCCGTAAAGTTCTCGAATGCAGACCACGCAGTGATAAGCGCAACGTAGGATTTCCACCCACAAGATAGACAGACGATCCGATGAAGACCACAGGATCGCGCTGGATAAGCCGCTTCCAACCGGTCCTATTGGAAATCTATAAGGAGGCCAATATATATAACTATGACGAGTGTCTATGGCTAACTATATGGGAATGTAGATAAAATATTTCTACTCACCACTCACTGCACCTGTTGGGAAAGTCAATCGAGTTACCTCAGTGCCTCAAGTCATCCTTGGTAACACGCATTGGTTAAAAACTTTCGACTTGAGGCACTGAGGTAACTGGATTGACTTTCCCAACAGGTGAAGTGAGTGGTGAGTAGAAATAATTTTATCTAGATTCCAATATAGTTAAAATTATTTCTATCAAAACCCGTACCTTCTTAGAGTTAAAATGGTGTAGGAATGTTAACATTAAACTTGGCTATCTGCATCAATTTCAAAGTCAAGCATTATGCTATTGAATCCGTCAACGTCTTCTAAAATTTGAGCATTGCCCAAAAGCAATAATCGCTCATAAAATTCCAAACAATCCTTTGGAATTAAATCAAACATGGACTTTAAGTCGTCCAATTTGGCTTAGGCGATTTCTTTGCCATTAGGCCAAAGCAAAGCAAAATCCTTTTTTGAAATTTCTTGTAGAGTTCCTTTGACTCTTATCCCAATATTTACCTCTTGGAGATCTTCGGAGTCTGCTTTTTTCATAAAAAAAGAATACTTGATTTCCTTTTTTAATAAAATTTCTTTTTAAAAAAACTTTTTTTTTTGTTACATCTACTTTGCGATTAACAATTTTTTTTTCTATCGCTTTAATGCTGATAAAATCTTCTTTTTTTATCCTATAGACTTGGAGTGGTTTTTTTTTTTACTATTTTTCATAACGTTAATGTATTCATCCGCCGTATAAATCCTTTCATGCTGTTTAAGCTGTGTCTCAATTTTTGAGAAATCTGTGTCGTTAGGAAGGAACGTATGCCCTGATTCTAAATATTTGAGTGTGATTGATTTTAACGTATCGTGAGAGTTAAGTACTGCCTTAAGCATGATTACCATTTTGATGTTCCGGTTCTGATCTCTGCAACAGTCGCTCCAGAAGACCAGGTGCTCCACTTTTGGACTCAAATTATTGTTTATAAAATGAATTAAGCATGACCCCACCTCTTGGGAACCCCTTCCAGCGTCACCCTCAACCCAAACATAACAGTAACCTATATCGCTGGACCCAGCATGAATGCCACAGTTGTAAAGCCACAACTGGCGTTTATTATTTGTTTACATTGAAATAATAATAGTTAAAAAGGCGCCAATTCTTTTGGTACATTGTTGAATGTAACGAAATACTTATAAAAAGGATCTAAGCCGTTTGGATCCTTTTTGATATTTAGGTATACTGGTTAATGAGACATTTATTTTTAGCAAAAAGGATTCAAGTAATCTGGACCCTTTCTGATATTTGAGTGTGTATATAAACTGTATTTCTCAAAAAAAAACCAAACAGTTTGGGGCGTTTTTGTGATTTTCCTAAAACACTTATTCCATAGAGTTACCATTTCTCAAGAATGATTCAAGCGCTTTGGATTCGTTTTGATGAAAAATATCTGATGCAGCCCATAGATGTGGCTTGGTATCTGGTAGTTGTGGATACGTTTAAAATTGTGTGTTTTCACATGGGTGTTTTTTGACATTAAAGATATCACCCCAAGGATGCGTTTGGTATATATAACTCAATTTCGGGGAAAGTGTGGATTGGATCCTTTTTGCGTAACTACGTCCACTTATTCAAGATGCTACCTCTTATCATCCCACCCTCTCCCTGGTAGTGCGTGAATCTATACCGCTCGGAAATTTCACTTCTTCATGATTATGTTTTCCTGGTAATTTGTGAATATGTACCTCTCATAATACCAGACTCAGAATATATTTTGTGATTCTGATCTCCTGGTAGGTTGTGAATCTATACCGCTTTGGATTTAAGCCCTAAAAATACTGGTTCATGACTATGGTCTCCTGGTAGTTTTGGAATCTATACCTCTCATGATTCCAGCTCCGGAACTACTTTTTCGTGAATCCTGATCTTCTGGTACTTTGTGAGTCTTTATCGCTCACAATTTCAGTCCTTGAAACACTTCTCATGTTTCTAGTCTCCTGGTAATTTGTAAATCTCTATCTCTCTTAATACCTGCCTCGGAATTTATTTTGTGATTCTGATCTCCTGGTAGCTTGTGAATCTATACCGCTCAGGATTCAAGCCCCGGAAACACTTTTTCTTGATTCTGGTCTCCTGGTGGTTTGCGAAGCTATACCGCTTAGGATGATAGCCCTGAAAATATCTCTTCATGATTCTGGTCCCCTGGTACTTTGCGAGTCTTTACCGTTCATGATTCCAGCCCTGGAAATACTTCTCATGTTTCTGGTCTCCTGGTACTTTGTGAGCGTAAACCGCTCGTTCAGCCTGACTTTTGATTTCTACTTCCACCTCAGCCTTCGCTAAGTCTTGTCATTTACCGGGATAAAAAGTAGCCTATGTGTTAATCCAGGCTATGACCTACCTGTGTGCAAAATTTTATTGAAATCCCTTCTGACATAAACAACATAACTTCGACGTCAAACGTAGATACAAACGCAGGCAGCCCATAGAAAAGAGATGAGAGAGAGATATGTTCGGCGTAACGCAAAAAATCACTGTCCAACTTTGGTAAGCCCTGCGAATGTATGAAATTCTAATTTATCATGATCCTAGCCCGTACTAACATTTAATATTTCACAAATGTTTGGACCCAATCCGGATGTCTACGCAGACGGAGTCACGGGCAAGATACTAAAAAGTGGTGAAGGGCAGGAGTTTTGGGACTGTCTTAATGTAGAACTTAGACATTCAAAAAGTTCTGGCATGCAGCCTAATTTGAATAACTGACTTTGGATTTGATTCCTAGTGTTTTTTAACCGACTTCGAAAAAGGAGGAGGTTATCAATTCGGATGTTTGTATTTTTTTTTTTTTTTTTTTTTTTTTTTTTTTTTTTTTTTTTATGTATGTTCGGGCATAACTCCGTCATATATTGACGGATTTGCAAAATTCTTTTTTTGTTCGAAAGGGATTTATTCCGAAATGGTCCCATTTAAATTTCAAAACGATCTGATGATGGGTTTCGGAGACAGACAACGGAACTCTTCAAAAATTGACAGCAAATCAACCGCGATTGCTGCTATCGTATGTCTATGAATTGTTAACACAGTTTAATGGGGAACCAACACTAAAAAGTGAAAAATAAAAAACTTTTTTACAAAAAAATAGAACCGACTTCCAAAAAAAGTGCAAAATAATTTTAATTTCGGAAGTCGGTGTCAAAAAACAAAGACACAAAACAGGAACACCGACTTCCGAAATTAAAATTATTTTGCACTTTTTTTGGAAGTCGGTTCTATTTTTTTGTAAAAAAGTTTTTTTTAACTTGATACTTTTCACGCGGGCGAAGCCGCGGGCGGAAGCTAGTATATATATATTTTTTTTGTGTATGTTCAGCCCTCACTCCGTCATTTATGAACCGATTTTGATTATTCTTTTTTTGTTAGATAGGGTATACCTCAAGGGTGGTCCCATGTCAAGGAAGTCAGGATCTGACAGTGGAATCCTCATAAAATTGAGAGAAAACCTCGAAAATTGTGGGCACGTTTAGCGTTTCTGTATGTATGTTCGGGCCTCACTCCGTTATTTATGATGCGCCCTCATTGAATAAAAAATCGTAGCAAAGCGTAGAAAATAAAGATTAAAAAAATCAAATCCTAGGTTGCGTTTGTTACAAAGAGGATAAGGTATTTTTACGTTGTTGAAACAGGACTCAGTGTTTTGTATCCAAAGTGGAAAAGTCTCGATGGGCTTTCAGTGTTACCATGGTATAAAGTATATTGTGTATCTTTAATATATAATTTTACTAATTTATTGTTTCTGTGAAATCAATAAAACATATTCCATTCTAAAACAATATTTTATTTATATGGAATCATTTGTACTAGCTATAATTTGGTGCATTTGCAAAAGTGCTCCATATTCAAGATGATTTTCCAGATATTTGGCATATTTCATAATAGAACTTCCTGCTCCCTCTCCTTGTAGATAAGAGACAATTCTTTTCATAGCTTGATATGCCTCCATGCCTGAGGTGGACTGACATACTTTTTGATTTAACACTTCAGTAGCCTGCATACTTTGATCCAGTTGTCCACAAAAAATACATGGCAGCTTTTTGTCACAAAAAATATATTTATCTAATGAACTCAGGCAATGTTCTGAATTTAGTGGAACATTATACATCTTGCACCACCGAGATAAACTATGATCACTGTCACTGTCGTCTTTAACATTAAAGAATAGACTGCCATCTCTGGGTGGGAAGCATAGGCTCCAGACATACTTCTGTGGTATATTGTACCATGCCATGCCTATCATATGAATGTAATCCATAAATGATGAGTTGTCTTTACCATAGGTTAAAGATCTACTTATTTGTAATCTTCGATAATGGTATTTGAAACATTCAACTACCTTTTCTATAACATTTGTCACATAGTTTAGGCCAGTAGTACTGACTATTTTTATATTTTCAAAATGTAGATTTCTTGTCAAGTTTTCTGGGATATCTAATACCAATGTAACATTGTTACCTTTAGATACTAATTCATTTTCCCATTTTGTTAAGTAACTCAGAACTACACAATAATTTATTTGTGAATTTATACAATAGTAGTAGTTAACTGGCAAGCTTCTAACATGTGATTCTGGTTCCATTAACTCTTTACCAACAACTGCCACTTCCCTTTTGTCAGTTCCTAAAGTATTTACTATAAACAGTAATGAGACATAACTGTCTGCATGTTGTCCACTTAGGTAGCTGTTGTAGTCAAGATTGTGTGATAATGCACAAACACCACCCAGATAAATATCAGTGGATTCTGAACTACTGAGAAACCTTTTCCAATCCTCTTTAGCTTTTTCACTGCCCACATTATCTGATGTGTATTTATATATATTATGTCTTGTGCGAAAGCTTAACAGCCAATCATCAATGCAAGTAAATTCTTCACTCAACCCCTCAAGTATGTCCAGTGCTTTATTGCGAAGATTATCTTCTGTGATAACATTTCCAGTTTTAAATTGTTGTTCAAACCAATTCAAAAGGTTTTGTTCTAGATTAAGACTACAAATTTCCTTAAGAAGGTTATATTTCTGGGTATATTTTTTTATAATAGAATCTTTCTGTTTGTAAATAGATGAAATAGTCTGGAGGTGAACGCCATATTCTCTGGCTATGTCGGATTTACATTGACCATTATCTAGAGCTTGAATTACTTGTAATTTTGATGTAGCGTCAATTTTGCTGTAAGATTTCTTGGGGAAATTTGTTAGATATTCCGATTGATCTTCAACCACATTTTTGTGACCAGAGCTCCAAATTGACATGCTTTATATATAGAGACACTTTCACTACCTTCCACTACAAAATTATTGATTTTGACCTAACAATATCTCAATGTAAAAACTTGTTTATTCCTAACGCGTAAGTTTTCGTTACTTTTATCAATTCTCTTTGACTTTTATGAAATGTCAGTCATCTTATTATCAACTGTCAAAGTGCCAATTTTTTTTTTATTTACCCCGAAGGAAAGGCTAAAGTCCTTTGACCATATTGCCTAGTCTTGCGTAGTGTATTTTTACTTTTTTTTTCATTAGAATGCAGATGTAACACATTCTAATGTTTTTTGCAGTATTTGGCAACATGTATCGTATCGAGTCAGCCTTCTCGGCAAACTTCGCCGAGGTAGTCAATACTACAATAAAATTCTCAGCTCCATTTTCCCGAGATCGCGCCTGTTTCAATGATTCCATATATTGTCCATTTGCGTAGACACTTGAGACACAAAACTACACCAATTTTACATCACAATATCGACTAGGAATCAATAAATGAATAATTAAAACAGCCATTGAACTTCACTCGACAAAATCCCGCCAAAAACTCTCAAAGTGTCAAGTCAGTCATGTTTTTTATTTTATTATCCCCAAAGGGAAGGCGAGTCTTTTGACCATATTGCCTAGTCTTACGTAGTTATTTATACTTTTTATTCATTAGAATGCAGATGTAACACATTCTAATGTTTTTTGCAGTATTTGACAACAAAATAAATGTGTCGAGTCAGCCTTCTCGACAAACTTCGCTGAGGTCGTCAATACTACAATAAAATTCTCAGCTCCATTTTCCCGAGATCGCGCCTGTTTCAATGATTCCACATATTGTCCATTTGCGTCGACACTTGAGACACAAAACTACACCAATTTTACATCACAATATCCACTAGGAATCAATTAACGAATAATTAAAACAGCCACTGAACTTCACTCGACAAAATCCCGCCAAAAACTCGTCAAGTCAGTCAGTGTCGGATGTCATCGCTGTCCCTGTCATGCACTGACTTATAAATCATATGGACTGGGCATACCTACAAGAAAAACGTGCCATACCTACACTTCACTGAGAGGATAAAATGGCGGATAATAGGGTAGCCCATATCGATATCTCTTTATTAAAAACATCGTTAAAAGATTGTGAGAATGTTTTCATATTGTTACGGTACAATATCAACGGCTATTTTTACCAGTGGCATTGAGGTAATATGTCACTACGTAATAGAGAGGCTATCATAAAAGCAAAGTAAATGCTACATTTTGACAAGAGTAACTAATGTTCGCGCTGAAACAATAATTAGTCGTCTTAACAAAACAGTATAGACACGCAGCGCTAGAACGCTTCTAAGGTGTAGTTTTCTCGCGACCAGAAGATCAGAAGCGCCGTGATTTTACGTTTTATTTTAGAACCCAGCAATACGTAGTTTCCTTTCTACCCGACTGCGCGACGCAAGGAAGGGTAATGTGTTTATCCGCCTATGTATGTATTTATGATTAAATGTATGTATATTTGTTCCTTTGAGGTGTTTTAGAGACCGAAAGCGTGGGCCGAATTTGATAATTCTTACGTAAATTGATTTATTTTAATCTTGCGAGTGCTACTAATGACATGACAGTAATCAAAATAAAATATGGCGAGAAAGTTGTTTGTTATCATGAGTCAATCACGTGTTTAAGTTTCGGTCACTAATTTTACCAGTCACCCTGTATAAGGATTAAAATTTAAGGTTTAGTTTCAATCTTCTTTTCGTAAAGAAAACGAATACTTAAGCTATAACCTCAAAACCCATGATTTACTTACAAAAAAAAATGTGAATTAATAAACTTATTGCAAACAAACTGCCAGCTGGAGCAGTGGTGGCCCAGTGGTAACAGCCGCGACTTACAAGTTGTAGGTCGTGAGTTCAAACCCAGGCAGGCGCTTTACTTTGTGTAAGTTATTTCATCACCACTGCTCTCAAAACGGTGAAGGAAAACATCGTGAGGAAACCGGAATGTCCTAGAACCAAAATTTCGAAGACATGTGACATTTACCAATCCGCATTGGGCCCGCGTGGTGGAATACGGCCCACACCCTCTCACAGAGAGGAGGCCTGTGCCCCAGCAGTGGGTACATTAAAAGGCTGATGATGAAACAAACTGCCTATAATTAACTAACCAAGTCACTTATTTTGTAAGTAGTTGTTTTACATTTTGAATAGAGTCGAATAATTTTACTTATTGCTCTAAATTACTTCGATACATGATCGACGCTTAATGTTTATGGTGAAATAAATCCATTTAAAATTGTAAACATTATTTTCATACATCAACAACAAGACATATTGCTTTTAGGTTTCTTGACTTATATTTTAAATCTTATTCGACAGAAGTAGGTAGTTATAATAAATTGTAATACACTTCTGGACACATCTATTGGCCCACCTTAGAGTTTAGGTTTCGATGGCCCCTACCGAAATATGATTGCTAGATTGAACAAAAACTGTTGATGCAGTTTTAAACCTGATACATTTTACTATCTTTTTCGATCGTATTGTTTTAAATTTGAATTCAGAATACCATACGACATGGAGCTACGCCTAACAAGTCGGATATGCGCCTTGTTAAAGGCAATTGATTTTTGAATAAAAAACATGTTTTATCAAATAAAGGTTTAATTTAATAACGCGTGTTGCCTCCATGGGCATCTACCACAGCTCTCATACGATTAGGCATGGAGTTTATCAACCGCTCTATGAAATTTTGAGGGATCATCTCCCATTCCTCTTCTATGGCAGTTTTCAACTCCTGCATCGTCTGGGCAACTGGCTGACGAGCCCTAACTCGTCTTTTTAGCTCGTCCCACATGTGCTCAATGGGGTTCATGTCTGGGCTTCTGGCTGGCCAGTCCATAACTGTGATGTTCACATCCCGAAGATATTCCCTGACGATGCCGGCCGCATGAGCTTTTGAATTATTATGCATAAAAAGGAAATTTGGGCCCACATAGTCCGCGTATGGTATCACGTGAGGTTCTAAGCACTCACGAATGTACCTTTCAGCATTTAATGTTGGCAGCCGTGGTCCTGTAACAACCTCAAGTTGAGTTTTGCCGCTCGCGGATATACCGCCCCAGACAGTCCATGAGCCACCGCCATAAGCAACCCTCTCTTCAAAGCAGCATTGTGCGAAACGCTCTCCTTTACGTCGGTAGACCTTCTTCCTTCCATCATTGCCATGTAACACAATTTTAGACTCATCAGAAAAGAGTACACGGCTCCAATCTTGCTGTGTCCAATTTAAATGACTGCGTGCGAAATGAAGGCGCGCTGTTCGGTGGGCTCGCGTTAGTTTGGGCCCATTAGCTGGCTTGTGTGGTACCATATCGCGTTCTTTTAACCTTCTCCGAACAGTTCGAGCGCTCACAGATACTCCGTGGAAGTCGCGAAGTTGGTTTTGTATCTCAATGGAGGTAAGGTGACGATTTCTCAAGCTGGTCGTCACGATGAATCGATCCTGCCTTTCAGTTGTGACCCGAGATCGTGGCCTTCCTTGGCGACGAACAAAGCCGCCAGTCTCTAGGTACCTCCGATAAACATTTCGGACCGCAGATCGACTTAAATTAAGTTGAGCACTCACGTTTCTTTGGCTGTGTCCGGCCTGAATAAGTGCCACAACTTGGGCGGCGACTTCAGGTGAAGTATCCATAGATTATTGATAGAACCTCACCTTAATGTTAAGAATAAGTAATGTTTGTTGCAAAACCAAAGATATCAATCACTTTTTCAAGAATTAAATCCAAGTAAACCAATAAAACCAAGTTTTCTTAGTATTCGATTGTTTGATATCAACAAACAGGCTCCAAATTGTCTTTTGTTTCTTTAAATTCTGTGTTCGAAATTCAAAAAAAGACTATTGAATGAAATTGTGAATGTGCCAGGTTCAAAACTGCATAAAAACTTTTTGCTCGACCTAATATAAAATTTTAGCTAGGACCAAACGAAACTGAAAATACAAGGTGGGCCAATAGATGTGTCCTGTGGGCCTAGTGTGAGTTTTTTAACGCGCTCGAACGCGTTTGCGTAAACGTTCGCTTATGTCAAATCGTATAGAAAAAAAGAGGTTACCCGTTATTGTCACCAGGCGGCGCTTATACAGTTTTAGTACAAATTGAAGTATACGCAAACGCGTTCGAGTGCGTTAAAGAACTCACACTAGGCCCTCAGAAGTGTAGTATGTTACCTGTAAGTAAAATAAACTACTTCAAATAATTGTTGTTATTTATTTTTTTCTTATAAACCTTTTAGTGCAATTCACAATACTCATAAAAAGACAGCAAATATTGCGAACAAAAATAAAAATACAATAAAATATCGAGCTGTGCTTTATGAGATTTGAACTTACGCCAACTGCTTCACAGTCTTACGTGTTGTCTGCACTGGGATTTAACTAGCCAACTTGACGCACATGATGTGTGTGACGAGGGCATAGCAAAAGCGACGAAAATATGTTTTTTTTTTTTTCGTGTTACGAGACCGATGCGTACGGAGACGATAAGACATTGTGTGAAGTTTGTGGTGTGTGCACCGCATCGATTACACATACAGACGTAAGGACTGTACCGTGTGTTCACAGCAAAATGACTCCAAACATGCTAATGCACTTTTGAACGTTTACTGTACTTACAATACAGAAAAATTGTTATTCGAGTTTCCTTCCTGCCCGACATTAACAAAGGTGTCACATTCCGTGGGTAACGATATGTTATTTTTTTTCTTAAGTGGTGGTTAATATATCATAAACTCAAGTTATTTATAATGATAAATAATTGCTTTTTAAAAATATTGAAAAGCAAATGCTTACGTGGCTCTCACTTGTTGCTTTGTGCTATCTGCTTATTTGGTTTTACATAATTCACATTTCACTCGACGCACTCGCGTAAACTCGGTATAAGCGCTAAGCAATCGTAAGCAGTAAGCAGCGGGGCGCGCCTGTCGTTGCATCACTTGCATCATAGCGCTTGCTGTCGTTCACGTGCGTAAATGTTTTAAGCGCTGCGCGCGAATTTGCGATCACGTAATAATGTAACGTGTTAAATAAATCAGTGTTATTTTGCTTAATGTTTTTTGTGTTAATAAACAGTGATAGGACACGCATTATTGAATCTATAATTGTGTAAGGACGATTGATTGAGATTGAGTGAGATTTATTGTGTTGTTGTTTTGTGTTTTTTTTTAATTTTAACGGACGAAAATGTTTAGAAAGAACAATGATTTTTTTAACTGATTTCAAACAAAATCATGGTAAATGACAATAATTATGTAAATAGTCGATTTTTGTACATACAATCAATGAACTTTTAAATACGCCGTTGCTCTAAATAATTACAATTTATTTCGTAATAACACAAAATAACACTCAATTATTGACAGTCTTAAGCCTGCAAAGTATGAAGGAAAGTTAATTGTTTATTCATAAACGCGATGTAATCATACTCATAAAAAGTATTACTCTCAGTTAACAGTTACCGCGCTAGCTTTTTTCGCGCCCACCCGTTTGGCCGTAACAACAAGTACCTACGCGATACGAATAAAAAAAGCATGTTAAATTAAAGCATTTAACAAAGCCTGCTTAAAACTTTTAGCACAAAGCGTTTAGCAAGTGATTGCCAAAAAGCAACTTTGAACACCACTACTATGTACACAGTTTGTATAAAAATTATAGATATTGAACTGTTTGTTAATAATCCGATATCCATAAATTTATGTGCACGAGTGTACAATCATCTACTAAAATAAAATAAATAAATAAATTAAAGCTAATTTCTCTTAAAATACAAGACTTAGGAATCTGAATTTTCGGTCACTATAACTTCGTTATGGGTACTAATTTTTGTATAAATTTGGATAAAAAAAGTTTTTAATAGAGAAACCTTGAAATAAAAATTTAACACCATGACCACCGCCACCTCGCCAATGGCATATCCCGTAAGTAACGTAAGTAACTGGAGCACAAATTTTGAATTTCGGGTACTAAATTTCTATGTAGGTTTGAGGAAAGCGACAAGCTCCTCCAACTTTTAATCAACATTGAAAGTCGTGGTCCTGTTGAACGAGCGCGCGTAAGTAATCATCGTTGATTTCTCGGTAAATATAAATGTTTCTGTTCTGTTTTTTACGATATGAATCACATAAAAAACTTTTTACAAAAAAAATACAACCGACTTAAATTAAAGTTATTTTGCATTTTTTTGTAATATTTATGGAAATCGGTTGTATTTTTTTTGTAAAAAGTTTTTTATTTTTCACTTTTTAGTGGTTTTACCCCATTCTAAAACTAAATTAATAGTAAAGTTATGCCCGAATTGATAGCCCCAAAAATAGGGAATTTGAACGTAGTTGGTGAAATTAGGGTGTATCAGGGTGAACTGTACAAATCTGTATACCCCTTCAGAGCGCATCAGCGTGATGTAATATTGTGAAGTGGTGAAAACAATATACAGACATGCGATTGCAGAAATTCTGGAAGGTCTGCTATCATTTATTGAAGAGTTCCATTGTGTACCTCCGACGGTCTTCATCAGATCTTCACCAAATTAAAATGGGACCAAATGTGAAGCAAAATCGGTTCACGTAGTAAGAAGTTATGAGGTAACACACAAAAAAAAAAAAAATACAGTCGAATTGAGAACCTCCTCCTTTTTTTGAAGTCGGTTAAAAAGGGTACTAATTATTTGTATACTTAGAATAGCCGTAGCATGCCCCCTTTTTCGGCGCTGATGGTGGTCCTGCTGAACGGAGCGTGACTACTGCCGGACCACCTTCAAAGTCGATTTTCTCAAAAACTGCTAAGGTACCAATTCTGTTGTTCGAGTACTATTTAGTACCCATTGAGTACTAATTATTTACCAAATATGGAAGCGATAGCGTTGGTGGGCCTGCGGTAGTCACGGACATGAAATTACCGAAACGATCACACCAAAACCAAAATCTTAGCTATATTTTCTAACAAGTTATATGACTTTCAACAACGTACTTTACTCATTTTCTATTTTTATTACGTGCTGGCATGAATCTGCCAATCCTCCTCGATAGTAGCTCGGAATGAGTCGTTCTCGCTGGTTATAATACCCCGTGGTTAAGATAATAACTACTGGGAATGATGTGTTCTACTGGCAGGGACTTAATTAAAAACATCTTCTTAAAGGTTACAGAATCATAAGTGTTACATATTGAATTGGTAGCAGAATTAAAAATGTAACACTTTTATATAAGAAGAAAGAAAGAAAACGAGTTTATTTGGCACACACAGATACACACAATGTGGGTACAAATAGAAATAAAAACAACTTTTAATTTTAAAACAATGACATTGTGTATATGTGTTTTTAATGTGTTAACCCTAAACAAAATCAAGTTGCTTTGGCGGATAATAAGAGGGCGGGTCAATAAGTCCGTGACTTTTTGAATTTCTGACCTCTTTACTGAAAAAGCAACACTACTCCTGTCAACAGGCATCTGTCAGTTGACTCCTGTCAAAATTTGAACTTGCTGCGGTTTTTTGGCGGGATTTTGTCGAGTGAAGTTCAGTGGCTGTTTTAATTATTCGTTTATTGATTCCTAGTGGATATTGTGATGTAAAATTGGTGTAGTTTTGTGTCTCAAGTGTCAACACAAATGGACAATGTGTGGAATCATTGAAACAGGCGCAATCTCGGTAAAATGGAGCTGAGAATTTTATTGTAGTATTAACTACCTCAGCGAAGTTTGCCGAGAAGACTGACTCGACACATTTGTTGTCAAATACTGCCAAAAACATTAGAATATGTTACATCTGCATTCTAATGGGAAAAGAAGTTAAAATACACTACTAATGACTAGGCAGTATGGTCTCAGATCTTAGCCTGTTCCAAAAGGAACAAAAACAAATGAACTTGCTGCGTCAGTTAGTTTGTGTTTGACAGCTATCTTTATCAGACTACCCAGTAATTTGAGGAAAAAATGGAAAAAGTGAATTTCGTGTGCTTATTAAGCATTATTTTTTGCGAAAAAAAAACCATTATCGAGACCAAGGCTAAGCTTGATAAATACTATGGGGACTCTGCACCATCGATTTCAATGGTAAAAAGTGGTTTACTGAATTTCGTTGTGGCCGTACAAGCACTGAAGATGCCGAACGTCCTGGACGCCCAGTTGAGGTCTCTTCACCCGAAACAATCGAAAAAATTCACGATATGGTGTTGGCCGACCGAAGATTGAAAGTGCAAGAGATTGTGGAAGCCGTAGGGATCTCGCATGGCTCAGTGTTTCAATTTTGAATGATCACTTGGGCATGAGAAAGCTTTCCGCAAGATGGGTGCTGCGTTTGCTCACAGTCGACCACAAACGCAATCGTGTAACAACTTCACAGGAAGGTTTGGCGTTGTTTAATCGCAATATGGAGGAGTTTTTGCGCCGTTTTGTAACCGTGGACGAAACATGGATCCATCACAACACACCAGAGACCAAACAACAGTCAAAACAGTGGGTTTCTAAGGGTGAATCGGCGCCAAAGAAGGCCAAGGTGGGTTTGTCAGCCAATAAAGTTATGGCGACTGTTTTTTGGGATGCACGCGGGATAATCCACATTGACTACCTTCAAAAGGGAAGAACAATCAATGGGGAATATTATGCCAACTTATTGGACTGATTCAATGACGATTTGAAAAAAAAAACCGACCTCATTTGGCCAAGAAAAAAGTTCTTTTCCACCAAGATAATGCAAGGGTGCACACATGTGCAGTTGCCATGGCAAAAATCTATGAATTGGGCTATGAATTGCTCCCTCATCCGCCCTATTCTCCAGATTTGGCTCCGAGTGACTACTTCTTGTTCCCAAACCTGAAGAAATGGCTTGGTGGAGATTTCACTCCAATGATGAAGTCATCTCGCAAACAAAGGCCTATTTTGAGGACCTCGACAAATCATATTTTTTGGAAGGGATAAAAAAATTGGAGAAGCGTTGGACAATGTGTAGGTATAGAGCTCAAGGGAGACTACGTTGAAAAATAAAATGATTTATTTATCAAAAAATCTGTGTTTTATTCCAAAAGTCACGGACTTATTGACCCGCTCTCGTAGTAGTAGCTTCATTCAACCTTATATAAGCGAAATTATTGTAAGCTGGCATGGACTTGTCTAATTGTAACCACAAAACTCACTCCCTTCATTTTACCGTATTCCCGTTCGTCCCACCGACTTCGTCCCACTGGTGGGACGAACGGGAATTTACAAAAATAATATTTTTGCCCCCGATCGTCCCACTCGGGATTTTAGTGGCACGAATAGGAATGTTCATTAGCCATTCGTCGCACTAAATAATATAGTGCATAAAATATTAATCGTTGTTTTGCAGTTAACTATTCAAATTAGTTACTTGACACTGATTTTTAACTATAGTTTTTAGCTATATGGAGTTTTATATTTCATTTAATGTTTAAGCGTAAATACGAGTGTGTTTGTGTTTTGACACCTTTTTTTTAGGGTGGGAAGTCTTCCAATGACTTTACCCGCTCTGAGTGGAGCGGGAAGGCGTGTCAGACTTTTACTGACTAAAACCCACCCTTGTTCCTTCAGTTGCCTCTGTGCCAAGGACCGCGGTAACTCTATTTCGAATTCATCCGCGACTCCAGGGCCTGCAGTCTCGACATTGATAGCGATCGCTACGTCCTAACGATCTGTCACTACTTCGGAAAAATAATTGATTTTCTTAAAATATGTATATAGACGGCATAATTTTTAACTTGCAAGAACTATTTTTCAAAACTGATCTGCTGGTCTCTGTACATATTTCAAGAAAATCAATTATTTTTCCGACGTAGCGACCAATCGTTAGGAAGTAGCGATCGCTATCAATGTCGAGACTGCAGTGCTAGGCAGGCATCGGCCCTAACAGGTCCCGTCAGGTACAGCTGACATCTCTGAGGCGCGCGTGGAACACTACGCGCCATCGACTCTCGGGCCTGGTCCTTATCGAACAGCGAGCTACCCACTACTCGCCGCCCGCAAGCCCATGTCTGCGGTGGCCGGAGATCGGCTTGCAACCCCCGACGCCCAGGGCGTCTCCTGCAGCGGCTGCTGGGCGCGTGAGGGCCTCTGTTGACTCTTCCTCAAGCGTTACGCCTCCTCCTTCGCGAGCATTACTGCTTCGCAGAAAGAGGTGACTGCTTCCCATTCCCTCTCGCTCCGTTCCATGACCTGGACCAGGGCCGGGCGCGAGAGGTCGCTGCCAACGACGCTCACGTTTACGCTCCGTCCATGAGGATACGGCGATGCTCCGCCCAAGCGGGGCAGAACTCCACTGTATGCTCCACCGTGTCCTCTGAGCGATCCACACAGCGGTGACACCCGGGCGCTTCCTCCCGCCTTAGCGTCGCCACACACCTACCGTTTCTTTTCTTCCGTCACAGGAACCTCCCGAAACAGCCGTGTCCGGTGAGGACCTGCGTCAGGCGGAAGGTAAAGACGCCGTGGCGCCTCTCCAGCCACCCCTCAAAGAAATGCCTTACCGCCGCAATTGTGGCGAGCCCAGCGCTGGGTTGTAACAGTCGCTCTCTCCACGTCGCCATGAGGTCCTGCCGGAGGTTTGTCCGCCGGGCCTCGAGGTGTCGCAGCAGCGGAGTTATGTCCCGGCGTTTCGACTCCTTACGCCAGTCCCAGATGTGCGTGAGGAGTGTGTTTTGATACCTAAGTACGTAAAGTTGATTCTGTGATTTTAACTATGATTTTTTGTTATTTAATTAATAAATGACTGATTTTTATTTTTACCATCAATAACCAACCAGTACGAAATTATTTAGTGGGACCATGGGACTCAAAAAAGAAATATTCCCGTTCGCGCCACCAATCAAATCAGTGGGACGATCGGGAAAAAAATAACGAATTCCCGTTCGTCTAAGTCGGTGGGACGAAGGGAATATGCAGTGTTTGTACTCGACTACTCGTAAGCGCCCGCGCCCCGCGCGCCCGCACTCCACCCCACCGTTCTAAGAGCGACGCTTACGTTGGTAGTAATAAACCAGTGGTCACGATACACGGTCGTTTCATTGCTAGCCAAGTACCTACGCTAACTTCTACGTATATACATACATATTAACTGGCGACGAACTACCTGCGCGTGTAATAAAATGTCTCAACTCATCGGGAGTGTTAACGAATTCGATTATAAAAGTCAGGATTGGCAAATATTCTACAAGAAATTGACTAACTTCCTAAAATTAAACAACATTAATAGGGAGAACTGGAATTCAGTATTAATCGCGCATCTATCCGATGAGTCGTACCGGCTAGTGGGAAACCTCGTGCATCCAAAGGAGGTAGAAACGGTACCGTGGACCGAGTTAGTTCAAGTACTAAATGGACATTTTCAGCCGAAAAGATCGACTTTTGCCGATAGGGCAAAATTTTATGATGCGATCAGAATGGACGGTGAAAAAGTCGAAGATTGGGCGGCACGATTGAGAGGACTCGCCGTGCACTGTGGTTTCGGTACGGAGTTGGATACGTTGCTACGCGACCGTTTTATCCTAGGTCTAAAGGTAGGCCCGGAAAGAGATCGATTGTTCGAACAGGACTTGAAGACCTTGACGCTATCTAGGGCTATAGAAATAGCTCAGGAAGCAGCATGTGCTCGGGCAGCGAGAGCTTGTGTCGGCGAAGGCGGTGAGCAACTTATCAAGCAGGAGATGGTGTATCGAGTTGGTGAGCGTCGCGGCGGGCAGGGCGAGGCCCGCCCGGGTCCGGCGCAGGCGGCGGCCCCCGCGGCCGCGCGATGCACAGTGTGTGGGCTTAAGGGTCATTGCGTTGAAAAGTGCCGTTTCAAAGATTATAAGTGCATGATTTGTGGTGAAAAAGGTCATCTTAAAAAAGTGTGCAGTGTTAAAAAGGTCGGGAAAGTTTCGTTGCATAATTTGGATGCGGGCGACGGCGACGGACACGAGTGCAAGGAATGTAATTTGTATAATCTGAGGTACGTCCACTATGATCCAATTAAAGTGAATATCTCTATTGATAACAAGTTATATTCTATGGAACTAGATTGTGGAGCTGGACGTAGTGTAATCTCAGAAAGTTTTTATAAAGAAAATTTTCAAACATACAGGTTATTGAAATCAGATGTAATTTTTTGCCTTTATACTAAACATAAAGTAACGCCCATTGGTTATATTGATTGTGAAGTGTGTTACAATGGTATTAGGAAACAAATATCTTTTTATGTAATTACTCAAGGTGGTCCACCATTGTTGGGTCGCGATTTCATGGCACAGTACAACATGAGTTTAGTTTCTATGACGAGTAACAACAACTTAACAGTTAAAGCGACATGTCAAGAGGTGCAGCAAATTTTGAATGAATTTCCAGATATTTGGCGCGATGAATTGGGTCGTTTTAATAAATTTGAAGTCCATCTACATTTAAAAGAAAACGCAGTGCCAAAATTTTTTAAACCGCGTCAGATACCGTTTGCTCTTAAAGACAAAGTCGTGGAAGTACAGTTCTCAGACTTTGCCACGCCCATTGTACCAGTTCTGAAAGAGAATGGTAAAGTTAAAATAGCTGGAGATTTTTCTTGCACCTTAAATAAGGTTTTAAAAATCGATAAATACTCATTGCCTCATATCGATGAAGTTTTTGCTAAGCTAGGGGGCGGCGAACATTATTCCAAGCTAGATTTAAGCAACGCTTATAATCAATTATGTTTATCTGAATCGTCACAAGACCTGACAACCATTAATACACCGAAAGGTCTTTTCAAATATACGCGCCTAGTGTACGGTCTCGCTAATGCCCCAGCTATTTTTCAACGTACCATAGAATCTCTAGTTGCCGGTATTGAAGGCGTGTCGTGTTGGTACGATGACATTTGTCTCACGGCCCCCAACAGAACTCTTCATTTAGAAAGACTTCGTATTTTATTAAGTAGAATACAAGACGCCGGTTTAAGGCTACAAAAAGAAAAATGCTCATTTTTCCAAGACAGCGTCACATATTTAGGTTTTAACATAAATAAAAATGGCCTTAAAACGTGCCCGAGTAAGGTAGAAGCGATTTCAAGAGCTCCCGTCCCTACAAACGTTCTAGAATAAACGATTTCTGGGCGTAATCAATTACTATAGGAATTTCATTCCAAATGCGTCTTCAATGTTAAGCCCGCTAAATGAACTGTTAAAAGACAATGTTGAATGGCACTGGGACAAGAAACAGCAGTCTGCGTTCGATTCCGTGCGTCGCGAACTAGCTTCGGACCGCGTGTTGGCTCATTTCGATCCGCGAGCGCGGCTAGTGTTGGCCGTGGACGCAGGTCCCACGGGTCTCGGCGCGGTACTTGCACATTTGTTCAACGACGGTACGGAGAGGCCGATCGCGTTTAGTTCGCGTTCCTTGTCACCAGCAGAAAAGAATTACAGTCAAATTATGAAAGAAGCGTGCGCCTTGGTGTTCGGCATTAAGCGTTTCCACCAGTACTTGTATGGTTGTCAAGAACCTTTCGTATTGAGAACAGATCACAGACCGCTTCTCTCAATCTTTGGTAAAAAGGACGGCATTGCCGTGACCACCGCCCTTCGACTGCAAAGGTATGCAATTATGCTATCCGCTTACAACTACGAAGTACAGTATATTAGTAATAAAAATAATATTGTGGCAGATTATTTTTCCCGCGCGCCGTTATCTTTAGAATCGAGCGGATCAGCTGATCGAAAGGAGCGCGATGACCTCCCAATCGCTCTGTTGTTCATGAATGCTATTCAAGAGCCGGTCTCGTTCGAACGAATACAACGCGCTACGGCCGATGATAAAATTATTAAAACCGTAATGAATTATATGCAGCAGGGTTGGCCGCGCAAGATTAGTTGCAGGCAAATACTACCATTTTTTATGTGTAAAACGGATTTGCAGATTATCGGGGGTTGCGTATTCCGTGGCCATAGAATCGTAATTCCTTTAATATTTCGCGAGCGTATGTTGGAAGAATTACATAGTGCGCATTTCGGTATTGTTAAAACGAAGAGTGCGGCGCGAAGTCGAATGTGGTGGCCGGGCATCGACGGCGACATTGAGCGGATGGTGGGGGGCTGCGGCGTGTGCGCGGCCCAGCGCAGCGCGCCGCCCCGCGCGCCCCCCTCACCCTGGCCGCGCCCGCTCGCTCCCTGGCACCGTATTCATATAGACTACATGTCTATAGAGCAAACGGTATACCTAATTGTTATTGATGCATTTAGTAAATGGCTAGAATGCATTCATATGAATTGCGGCACCTCCACTAGTGCGTTAATATTAAAATTAAAAGAATTATTTTCTGTTTTCGGTATCCCGAACGAAATTGTGTCTGACAATGATATTAAGATATGTTCCTCAGAATTCCAACAGTTTTGTAAAAATAACGGGATAAATTACTTAAATTCACCAATTTATCACCCGGCTAGTAACGGCCAAGCCGAAAATTCAGTCCGCACTTGCAAGAAAATGTTGAAATGTATCATCAAACAAAATTATAGTAAAAATAGCTTTAGCCCTCGCTTAGTTCAAGATAAATTATTTAAATATTTGTTCGAATACCGGAATACTATTCATTGTACTACCGGCGCAACGCCGTCAAGCTTAATGTTCGGACGTAATGTTAGAACCAGATTAGACATACGAGGGTCATTCAATAAATACTTAGCCTACAAAAAGTAAACGAAAATTTTGGAAAAGTGGCAATTTATTTTTCAACATAGTCTCTAAGTGTATCGAACTAAAAAGTTCGATACACTTAGCCCAGCGATGCTCCAACTTTTTTAACCCGTCCGAAAAATAGTTTTTGTCAAACTCTGCAAAATAGGCCTCCGTGGCGGCGATAACCTCCTCATTCGATCCATATCTATTCCCGGCGAGTGATTTTTTCAGATTAGGAAACAGAAAGAAGTCACAAGGGGCCAAATCTGGAGAATACGGTGGATGGGGCAGCAATTCGTAGCGTAATTCGACCAATTTGGCCATGGCAACGGCAGACGTGTGAACCAGTGCGTTGTCGTGGTGAAACAGCACTTTTTTCTTCGCCAGATGGGGTCGCTTTTTCTTTAATTCGGCGTCGAATCAGCCCAATAAATCGGCATAGTAAAGCCCTGTAATTGTTTTACCCTTCTCGAGGTAATCGATGTAGATCACACCTTGTGAATCCCAGAAAACGGTGGCCATAACTTTTCCGGCCGATTTTACAGTTTTCGCCTTCTTTGGAGCACGTTCCCCGGTCTGGATCCATTGTTTTGATTGCTCCTTGGTCTCTGGTGTGTACCAGTGGATCCAGGTTTCATCGACGGTCACAAAACGACGCAAAAACTCAGCTGGATTCCGCTTAAACAGCGCCAAACACGTCTCCGATGTGGTCTCACGGTTGCGCTTGTTTTCTGGTGTGAGTAAACGCGGCACCCATCGCGCCGACAGCTTTCTCATGCCAAGTTCCTCGTGAAGAATATGATGCACTGTTCCTTCTGAAATGCCTACAGTCTCAGCTAGCTCCCGAACCTTCAATCGGCGATCTGCCAATACGAGATCATGGATTTTTTTAATGTTTTCCTCCGTAGCAGCTGTTTTCGGTGCACCTGGACGTGGTTCATCAAAAACCGACGTACGGCCACGTGCAAACTCGTTGAACCAATTCTTGACGGTGGCCATCGATGGAGAAGAGTCACCGTACACAGCATCCAAGCGCTCTTTGATTTCGATGCGCGTTTTCCCTTCCAAAAATAGGAATCGAATCACCGAACGATATTGCTCTTTTTCCATTTTTGTAAAACCGATCGACACGTTCGCTTCCATAAGTTGTCAAATTAAAACAAATGAAGGGATTGGAATGAAAATTTGAAAAAAGAATTAAAAAAGAATGTGCTACACTGTGGTAAAACTCTTTTGAAACTACAGCGCCCTCTGGCGATGAGGCTAGGTACTTATTGAATGCACCTCGTAGTTCTACCTACCAGTCACGTTAGTAGTAGTTTAGAAACAGAAAATAAGGAACTCTGTAAATCTAGGAAATTCAAGTTAGGTGAAGTAGTGTGGGCTAGATGGTTCACTGCTAAAAAGGCAAGTTGGATGAAAGGAATTATAACGAATATTATTGGTAACAGAATGTTTCATATTAAATTTAAAAATTGTAGTTCTTCATGTATAAGACATTTAGACCAGATTATTAAGTGCACAGACACTACTAGCTCTGATGAAACTGTGAGTGATGTTGGTTTTGCTGGAGGTGCATCCTCGGCGGTCCCGAATCAGCTCGCGACAACAGCACAATCAGCATCGCAGCCGGA
Organism: Polia nebulosa; assembly: GCA_951329385.1. Taxonomy (NCBI): domain Eukaryota; kingdom Metazoa; phylum Arthropoda; class Insecta; order Lepidoptera; family Noctuidae; genus Polia; species Polia nebulosa. The sequence continues at coordinate 16,983,038 of OX589590.1, forward strand.
CTCCGAGTCATTACCGTCCTCACCCGCGCACTCGGCTGCAAGGCCGGCGCCGACGCCGTCGCCCACCGATTCGTCGCTAACACCGCTACCGTTATCAGATAATTTCCGGGGGAAGGGAGAGGATGATGATGAATGGGAGGAGGCTAGTAAGGAGATAACTGCTGTACCGGCCGGACAGCCGACCGAGTGTAACAGTCCATATGCTGTTACAAATGACACTAACGATCGGCGATATGGTCGATCAGTGCGCCCAAGAAAAGTCATAAATTATAAGAAATATTTTTAGTAATAGGTACCTAGTATGTATCTTAACTAATAAGTTATTTGTTTGTATAACAGGGTTTCAAATTAAGGTGGGAGGAGTGCAGTGTTTGTACTCGTAAGCGCCCGCGCCCCGCGCGCCCGCACTCCACCCCACCGTTCTAAGAGCGACGCTTACGTTGGTAGTAATAAACCAGTGGTCACGATACACGGTCGTTTCATTGCTAGCCAAGTACCTACGCTAACTTCTACGTATATACATACATATTAGAATACCCCCATTTTACGATCGTTGCCGGTCGTCGTTTCCCAGAGCAGTTCGCTCTGTTGTAGAAAAGAGAATAAAGAATATACACTTACAGTTTAAGATCATATTTAGAGATTTATTAGAAAAGTAAAAACACTGAACAAAGTACTTTTGCATCACTTGTTAAATAAATGGTGCTTTAGCATAGCACTTTCAAAAAGTATAAATAATACGCAAAAGAAGGTCCTAGGCGTAATTGAAAACTACGAAATGTATGATTTTTTTTTTGCGATTTGTGGCATTTCTTGCTTTAGCTTGAGTTAACCCTTACTTAAAGCTCCTATGAACGCTTTCCAGTAGCTACAATGATTAAAGTACCTGCCTTTTGTGCCCCATCTGAAATATGCATACGGCATTTACCGACAGCTTGAGGTTCAATCATCGAGGAATCATGTGCCATCATCATCATCATCCTCAGCCCGACTTCGCCCGCTACTGTGCTTGCTTGAACTTGGGGTGGGCGGGTGAATCATTCAATGACTTCTCCCACTCTTTCGTGTCAGATTTTCACTGACTAAGACCACCCCTGTTCCTTCACTGGCAGCTAAATTAAGACTGGCAACTTTGATTGCAGCTATTATGCCTTAAATATTGGCATAGGTAGAATTATTCTATCACATATGAGGAACCTGGAGTTATGCACATGCCTGAAGGTAGCCTGCATAGAACCTTGTTTCACTTCCTTCTCCTCTCCCTCCTTCACTTTAAAAAATGAAAAAAAAAAAGAACAAAATAAGAAAAGCTGTACAGCGGCAGCACTTCCTCTCTCACAAAGTGCACTTCTCTAACATACGAGATCTGCACTCAAATCTCGCCGCAGTCCACAACCACCTGGAGACTAAGAAACCAGCGCTCTTGTTCCTTTCGGAGACGCAGATCGGATTTCCGTCTGACGTGGCGTACCTTTCTTACCCAGGGTTTAGGGTTTAGGGCCACGTGCGGGTGTATGTATGTACTCCCGCGACGACATCTACTATCGGCGTCTCCGTAACCTTGAGGACTCCCGATTGTCAACGCTCTGGGCTCTGGTGGACACAGGCCTGGATAAGATTATCTACGCCTGTGTCTACCGGTCGCACAGCGGTGATCACGAGACATCCGGGCTTACACAGCACCTGAGGCGGATGCGGCTCAGCAGCGGTACCTTTCCGCCCAATTAGTGTTACTGGAGGACTTTTATGCTCACCATCAGGAGTGGCTCTTCCCATACCAGTGCACAGACCACGCTGGACGAGACGCGAAAGCTAGCACTAGCCTTAAATCTCACCCACCAGCTGGTCCAAGGGGCAACGAGGGTGCCGTTGATTCGCACACAGCCAATTGCTTGGACCTTCTGCTGACAACAGATCCAGACCGCTACCCGGTGTCGACCTCTTCACCTTTAGGTAGTTCTGACCACTGGTCTGGTGAACTTTGTGTCCGTCTACTCCCCGCCCGATCCTAGCCCTAGAGGCACACGGCGGGTTTGGCGATACAGGTCAGCAGATTGGGATGGCATGCGATCTTTCTTTGCATGTTATCCTTGGCAGCCTACTTGCTATGCTTCGTCGTGCGTAGACGCCGTGACGTATGTGTTGCGGCAGGGGATGGAATACTACATTCCGTTCTCTGACGTAATAATGTCTGACGACGCTCGTCCATGTTTTGGTCCCGAGTGCAATCGCGCTGATGCGCTCAAACACGCGGCGTACCTGGCATAGCTGTTGCCTTATGCCAGGTACGCTCGTCCGCGCGAAGCAAGTGACGTTAGTCAAAAGAACAGAGCCTTTAATAGGGCTGCCAAGTCCTGCAAGAAGGTGTTCGGTCGTGTATGGAGTACTGCTCTCATCTTTGCGACGGATCTGCCAGATACCAGCTTGATGCACTTGAGGCAATTGAGAGGCGCGTCAAGAGGATCATCGGCAATGATTAGCTCGTCGAGTCAAAGCTCAAGTCTTGAGCATCGACGCCGAGTTGCTAGCCTCTCGTTTTTCTATCGGTTGCATTTTGGGGAGTGTGCGTCGGCATTGCATAGTCTAATTCCGCCAAGCCGATTCCATCATCGCACTACTTTTTTTTTTTTGGAGGGCGTTGGAAATCATACAATGACTTCTCCCGCTCTAGGGTGGAGCGGAAGGGCGTGACAGACTCTTACTGACTAAAACCCACCCCTGTTCCTCCCTGCCCTGAATGCCCAGGGGCGAGGTAACTCTTTCGAATTAATCCTCAACCCCTAGTCAGATCATCGGACTACTAGACGTACGGCGATGCGCCACTGGTACATGGTGGACATCCCACCCACACACACAAAACCTTTTGGGAACACATTCATTGTGCGTACAGCTAAAGAGTGGAATTCCCTGCCGGTGAGAGGCAGACATCGGCCCTGGCGGGCCCCGTCACTTATTGCTGACATCTCTTTGAGGCGCGCGTAGAACACTACGCACCGATTACTCTCGGGCCTGGTCCATTATGACGACGAGCTACCCATTAATCGGCGTCCGCAAGCCCGTGCCTACGGTGGCCGGAGATCGGCTTGTGAACCCTGACACCCAGGGCGTCTCCTGCGGCGGCTGCTACGAGCGTGAGGGCGCCTCCGTCGAGTCCTCTTCACACGTTCCTCCTCCTCCTTCGCGAGCATTACTGCTTCGCAGAAAAAGGTGAGAGCTTCCCACTCACTCCCTCTCGCTCCGTACCCCATGGCCTGGACCAGGGCCGGACGCGAGAAGTCACTGTCGCCGATCGCCTCCACGAGGACACGGCGGTGCTCCGCCCAAGCGGGGCAGACCTCCACGTGTCCTCTGGGCGATCCACACAGTGTGACACCCGGACGTTGCCTCACACCTTATACGGCACAGGAACCTCCCGAAACAGCCGTCAGGTGAGGACCTGCGTCAGGCGAAAGGTGAGGACGCCTTGGCGTCTCTCCAGCCACTACTCAAAGAGGGGCCTTACCGCCGCAAATCTGGCGTGCACCCTGAGGCTACATGGACGAAGCGCGCAAACTACCGCTTTCTACATCAAGCCTCTCACTCAACTCTGTGATCTCTTTAGAATAATGATTCTCCCAGCCTTAAGTACCCTAACAGGACCATAACAACTATTTTCACAATTTATCACAGAATTTACATAAATTTCGATAGCCATACGCTGAACCAATGTTTTTTTTTTAATCTTTTCAGTTTTCACGAGATTTTCGATGTCTTAAAACCCAATATTTTACAAGTGACGCAAAAATTGTTGACCGGTTTTGCTAGGGAAATCGCTTAAACACATTATTTTTTTTAATTATGGCGATACAATATAATTCAGGGTTAAATTAAATTAGCTAGTGAAACTTCGCAAACCTAGCTAGTTTAATTTGATCCTGTTTAAAAATCTAATCATCTATTTATCATAAAAATAACATTAATTTTTATTGTATGAAATACTGAATCGCGGTGTTTTAAATTTCGATTAACTGTTTTCCAAATTTTTCTGCTGACCATACTACTCTGCATTTAAAAACAATCTTATATTGCATAGTATATTTTTATTTTGTTACACATGTATTCAGTAAACTTACTAGTTAAACTTCCATGTACTGAATTAAAATCTATACAATTAATCAGTGAATATATCTATTAGACAATTACCTAGCTGAGTAGTACACATAGACACATCGCCGTCGGTAACGATTGAGGCTTCATAATATGAACCTAAAAATATGAGCTACTGTTTGATTTAAATTTCATATTATGAAATTCAAACCAAACAGTAGCTTTGATGCCTAGGCTTATAAGTATGTAAAACACGAAATGCACTGTTACTGAAAGATTGGAATGCATCATTTTAAGACTTGTCGGCAAAACGGAATGCACTCCGCAGCTTGGATGTATTCTGTAACTAAATTCTAAAAGATATTGCTAAGAGGAGATGACATAGTTTCGTCAGACACTTACTGCTTAGTATGTAATGAACAATATAATAATTAAAAATATTATTTTTCGTTCAGTCACACAATGCGATCCCATAAAGTCTACTTTGTGAAATATTGAATAAAAACCTTTTAAAAGCTCACAAAACCCTCACGACACAGCCGGCAGTACCGTGAGTATGATATCTTTCTGAGCTATTGATCAGTAGTCTTGAACTTAATCATTTTTCTAATTTTAATCAAATATGCTGAGAATTTGCGCAGCTCCGGAACATGTCGTCGGTAGCTAGGTGCCGCGAGACTGCGAAAACACAAAATGACTAGACGGTTCTAGACGTTTTGCTATAGTATATCACGTGATGCTTTTTAGGCACATTTGTTCCAAAAGAAACCGCGACAAGAATTGCGACCACAAGATAATATTGGCTATTTGGGTATTCTGGGACTGAACGAGAATCTTAACTACATCTATGTCTTTTGTCATAGTCTATGAAATATTCAATACATAAAGATGAAACCACTCACTATTTTTTTGTTTATTTATTTGAGTAAACAAATAATCTGTCAAAGTCATCACTCAACACAAATATCCTTTCCATATCGTTTTCAATTTTGATAATATATGATACAGTTGCAAGATTTTGAACAAATATTACATAGCAAAGGTTCCGAAAGCACTCAGAACCATTAAAAAGTACAGGACATGACTGCTTAGTGCGTACGCTGCGACGTACATACGGTCATGATAAAGTTCACACGGTATAAAGTAATAATGTTCTCCTTTTAATTATTTCTGAATAGGCATGAATTCAATAGCATAATATCACGTAAGAGCATAACAAGTTTACGATGGTGAATGATTGTCGTGCTGGCCATGCGCGTCATCCTCAGCGACGAGTTCCCCGGTCGGCGCAGCGTCTGTGCACGCAGAGAGCGCAGGCGCAGCGTCCGTGCGCACAGTGTGCGCAGACGCAGCATCCGTGCGCGCAGAGTTCACAGGCGCAGCGTCGGTGCGCACAGAGTGCGCAGGCACAGCATCCGTGCGCGCAGAGTGCGCAGGCGCAGCATCAGTGCGAACAGTGTGCGCAGGCGCAGCGGCCGTGCGCGCAGAGTGCGCAGGCGCAGCATCCGTGCGCGCAGAGTGCGCTGGCGCAGCATCTATGCGCGCATAGTGCGCAGCGTCGGTGTGCGCGGTGGCGGACGTGACGGTGGCCGGCTTGGGGTAGTCGTTGAAGATGTGGATGTGCGTGACGCGACGTCAGTCCGCCTCGTGCTCGTGCAGCTGCGCCAGCAGAGCCGCGCGCCGCGACTCCAGCTCCGCGTCGCTCCACGCCGTCGAGCCACTGGACCTGCACACACGTGTTCCATTCTCACGTTTCATAACCACAACTCCCTATCGAACTATGCATCACAGTATAAGGTAAAAGATAGTAGTAAATGGTTAGTGTTGCGATTGATGATCGTCACGTTTTCCCATAAACATTTAGTTGCACTGCTTCTTCTTTTCATGTCGATATTATTTGTCTGATCAGTACCAAAGGGTAACAAACTGGACAGATCTGTCGTTTACCTTATTTAAGACACCCATGACAAGGCGTAGGTTGGATTTAACTTTGAAGACATGCTTTTAGTAACTGACAAATCTCAAAAGAAAAAGAACTGATGTATTATGAAGCATGTAAGTTTGCTATGCACATTTTGGTAACACATGGTTTGGTTAGCAGATTACCATGTGCTTAGGAAACTTACCTGCTTACATGCGTGCGGTACATACCGTTCTTTCTTGTCTTTCTTGTCCTTCTTCTTCTTGGGCTTGTGCGGGTGCTCGTGCGACTCCTCCTCGGGACTGCTGGGGGCGCTGCGCTTAGACTTCTTGCTCTTGTGGCGCATCGTCTCGTCGTCCGATATGCCGCCCTCTTCTGGCGTCGGCGATTTCTAAACAAAATCCAGTATTCTCATAAGTTGTTGTAATCATAACATCCAATTAGGTCGACGAATGAATACGTAGCAAGTGTAGCAATAACTTCTCCCGCTCTGGGTGGAACGGGCGGGCGTGTCAGACTCTTACTGAATAAAACCCACCCGTTTTCCTTCAGTCGCCTGTGCCAGGGGCCGCGGTGACTCTTTCAAACACACCCGCGTCCATGGATGCAAACAGATTAAGGGTGTGCTTTCACCAGAGAGACAAATGAATGGAGCGCTGTGTTAACGGCCGCTGAGCAGTCATCATCATCATCAGCCTTTTAATGTCGCACAGGGTTCCTCTGTGTGAGAGGTTGTGGGCCGTAATCCACCACGCGGGCCCAATGCGGGTTGGTGGATGTTACATGACTTCGAGTTTTTGGTTCTAGGACATGCCGGTTTCCTCACGATGTTTTCCTTCACCGTTTTGAGAGCAGTGGTGATAAAATAATTTACATAAAGTAAAGCGCCTGCCAAGGTTTGAACTCACGACCTACAACTTGTAACTCGCGGCCGTTACCATTGGGCCACCACTGCTCTACACTACGCTGAGCAGTACTTACAGGCAATGGCGAGTGTTTGCGGTGCTTCTTCTTCGACTTCTTGTGTTTCCTGCCTTCGTCCGAGGTCCACGTGCCGTGGCTGAGCGCGGGCGACGGCGAGCGCGCCGTCTGCACCGGCGACGCCGAGCGCGACCGCGACTGAAGTACAAATACGTTACGTACACATATAAACCCGCATCTAAAGAAGGTGACTTGCCGTCTGCGAAGATGGCAACTTGCACATTATTTCATGGTAGTATCGGTCTTGACTTCTCTATTCTTATTTAATCATTATTTTTAACTGACTTGAAAAATGAGGTCCTGTATTCGACCCGTATGTATGTATGTATGTTTGTTTGTCCGCCATTTTCTCGAAAACGAAAACTGCTGATGCGTTTTGGATGGGGTTTTCGTTATTTAAATGCATATTTTTCAAGTAAGATTTTAGTATATAACACATTAGGATCTGATGAAGATCTTCGGAGATGGACAGTGGAACTCTTCAATAACTAACACCAGATGACTCGCGATTACTGCGATCGTTTTTGTATGTATTGTTAACACAATTTTATGGGGAACCACAACAAAAAAGTGAAAAAAAAAACTTTTCCAAAAAATAGAAAAGACTTCCAAAAAAACTTTTTAACAAAAAATTCAACCGACGAAAAAGAACTAAAAAGCAAAAAATAAATTAACCTTTTAAGTCTTGAGTATTGAGCTTATTTACCTACATAAAATATCAAATTTTATATAAACAAATTTTGAGTCGGCGCCAAACAACAATCTGATTATTAAATATCTAAATTTTATATGTACGTAGAAATGAAGAAGGCTAGACGTAGGTAATTAATCGTTTTATTATTTGGCGCCGACTCAAAATTAGTTTATATAAAATTTGATATTTTATGTAGGTTATTATTTTATAATCATATTGTTGTGTATGTCGTTAATTTGTGGCAAATAAATACTTTTTCTTTCTTCTATTGTTAAGGAAAGGTATGGTTTCCATCATCAGCTCAGTTTCATGATGTGATGATTCCTAAATGCAAATACCTGATAAAGTTTTGAAAAGTAAACAGAAACAATATTCGTGCCCAATTTTCGAGGTTTTCTCTCAATTTTATCAGGATTTCATCATCAGATCCTAATGTCCTTGACATGGGACCATCCTTGAGGTATACCCTATCTATGCAAAAAAGAATCGTCAAAATCGGTTTATAAACAACGGAGTGAGAGCCGAACATACGTACAGAAACGCTAAACGTGCCCACCAATTTCGAGGTTTTCTCTCAATCTTATCAGGATTCCATGATCAGATCCTAATGTCCTTGATATGGGACCACCCTTAAGGTATACCCTATCTATGGAAAAAAGAATCATCGAAATCGGTTCATAAACAACGGAGTGAAGGCCGAACATACGTACAGAAACGCTAAACGTGCCAACAATTTTCGAGGTTTTCTCTCAATTTTATCAGGATTCCATTATCAGATCCTGATGTCCTTGACATGGGACCACCCTTGAGGTATACCCTATCTAATAAAAAAATAATCATTAAGATCGGTTCATAAATGACGGTGTGAGGGCTGAACATACACAAAAAAAAAAAAAAAAAAAAAAACATATATACGGTCGAATTGAGAACCTCCTCCTTTTTTTCGTCGGTTAATAAAAAAAAAGTTTTTGATCAATATTCCGTATTCCCTCCCCTTGCTCGGATAACTGCCAGCATCCTTGTATTCATCGACCTTACGGGCCTGACGATAAAATCTTGAGGAATTGTATTCCACTCCTCTTCAATTGCGATTCGCAGCTCTGGAAGCCTTGTTGGAGCAGGTACCCGGGCTCGAACCCGACGTTTCAGCTCATCCCATAAGTGTTCTATCGGATTCAAGTCCGGGCTTCGATCTGGCCAGTCCATCGTACGAATGCTGACGTCGCGTAGATACTGGGTCACCACATGAGCAACATGAAGCCGTGCATTATCATGCATCAATTGCATATCCTGTCCGATATATCCTGCGTAAGGTACCACATGGTCTGCGAGGATTTCAGTAATGTAGCGATGAGAAGTCAGTCCACGTGTACGGCCCGTCGGTTCGATGAAAACTAACGCTGTATGTGCTGTTAACGAGATGCCGCCCCAGACCATTACAGATCCTCCTCCATAAGCAACAGTTTCCTCGATGCAACACTGAGAATAACGTTCTCCAGGGCGACGATATACTCTCTGACGTCGATCACTTCCATGTAGACTCACCCTGGTCTCATCAGTGAAGAGTACATTACTCCACTGCTCTAATGTCCAATCCCTATGCTCTCGAGCAAATTCAAGTCGTGCTCGACGGTGTGCTACCGTTAATGCTGGGCCTGTTGCAGCTCTTTTTCGGGTCAGGTTCCGTTCAGCAAGTCTCCTTCTGACGGTATCTGAACTTATGACCACTTGGCGTTCGTCACGCAGACTTTGTTGGACTTGAACTGCGTTGAGATGGCGATTTCGCAGAACAGTAAGGTGGATATAACGATCATCTGCTGCTGATGTAGCCCTAGGTCTGCCCGTACCTGGACGGCGATCGAATGCTCCAGTCTCTAGGTATCGTCTGTAAACTCGTTGCACCGAAGATCTGCTGATTCGAAGCCTTCGAGCGACTTCACGTTGCGCAATGCCTGCTTGAAGTAATGCTACAGCTTGAGCTGCTTCCTGAGGTGTTGTATCCATTATTAATCGAAAAAAGTAGCAAAAACCCACGCGTCTGAGCAAACGATGACCCTCATTGTAGAGAAAAAGAACGCTAATTTCAAACTCTGGTGAAAACAGAGCAAATCGTTAGCATTGTGTTTGTTGCTTGATTACAATGTGAGTTGACGGTACTTTCGAATTAATTTGTAGTCATTTTAATCACCATGAAACGCACTTTTTGTAGGTATAACTTTGATAGTTGTAAGTTTTATACTTTTTGAGAAAATCGAATCAGAGTTCCTAGGTAGCGAGTGGCTCGGTTTATTTGCTGACCAGTGTAGTTTACGCCTTGCGCTTCGCCGTGTTTTTAGACGACATGGTTTTACGTGTACCCTTAATTTGTATGGAAATATTAGTTCAAACTAAATTTGACAGCTCTAATTTACGTCCGTCTCTTTCTTATTTATTTATTTACACTTCATGCAACTAAAGTACAAAGGCGGACTTAATGCCTTAGGCATTCTCTACCAGTCAACCAAGGGTGGTGGAGAGATAATATGGCAGGTGCATAAAAAAAAAAACAAACAAAGCAACACCAAGTAGAAATATTAAAATATGACCACACCTTTCCGTTACACCCTGTATATGCTAGCTAAAAAGGTCAATCTTAACACATTAGTCGTAGCTTATCATAGTAATGTTGCTTCTAGACTACTATGATCACTATATATGCAATCATATATGACTACTATGATAATATGTAATCATATTCTGGGGAAATACTACTAACTGGGATAAAGTTTTTAAATGTCAAAAAAGGTGCTTTCTAGCTATGTGTGGTCTCAATAGAACTGACAGCTGTAAGGAATATTTTAAAAGATTAAAAATACTTACCGTTCCATCTTTATATATTTTTGAAATGGCTGTTTATTAGACACCATCCATCACTATTTACATTGGAACTTAAATGCGCAATAGAAGTCATTTGTATAATAACCTTACTAGGCAATATGGAACTACCCTCTTAAAGAAAAATGTGTTTGCTATGGCCACAAAGATCTACAATAAGATTCCTAATGACATACAAGAATGTAGCAATATTCATGTCTATAAAAATAAATTGTTCCAATTTCTTATAGAAAATTTTTATTACTATGTAGCTGACTTTTATCGACTATAATTGTTTAAATGTTCCATGTCCGCTTGACGATAATTGTTGATTGTCTTGTCTGTCATGACTAATAGTACGAATAGAATTTATATTTAATATTCAATGTATTATTATTTTAAATCATTAGAATTTTATCATTATAAAATATTTTCATTAATACTATTTAATCATTTGTATGCCTAAGTGGCTGATCATGGAATGAACATTATTAATGTTACGTCGACCGTATTACACTGTAACGTTCGAGAATGTGGTCGAAGTTTCCACTACATTTGAGAACATTCCATTGTGGTACTGTGTAGAAGTTCATAGATGTTTCTAGAATATTCCACTATAGGATAGTTCGACAATGCTCTGGAAACTTCTATGACTGTATAAGTACGACGGCACGGTTGGCGCAGTGGTTGAGCGTTCGGCTGCTGCGCTGCGTGTCGTCGCGGGTTCGATCCCCGCACGGAACAAATATTTGTATGCCCTACAGGTAGTTGTTTAGATCGGTCGGGCGGCGAATGAGTCAGTCTGTTTTCGACTAGGGATGCGAACGGAAGCGAATACAAGCGATTACGAAGAGAATAGTGATTATTAGCGAATCAGTGTTTATATAAAAAAGTTGTCGAGTTAATAAAGGATATTTGGTTAATTGATAGGTGTAAAATAACTTATCCTATACCCAGCTCGTAACATTAAGTATATAATTATGTAATGAACACCAGTATGTAACCCATGTACCACAAATAAACGATTTGATTTAATTTGAGAGAGGGGGGATGCATGATGGCATTGGCAATCATTAGGGCTGGTCATACACACACGCCGGTTGTGTTATTTTGTCAGAACTAAGTGACTCACCAATGAGGCAGAGTGCGATCGCTTCTTTTTCTTTGAGCGCTTTGTTTTTCGGGATTTTGGATGATGGTAATGCATGCAGCTCTCTTCTTGTTCGTGTTGGAAATCCTGCAAAGAAACAGTATTGAATTGGCGTAATGTACTCGATGTTAATAGAAATAATAATTATGGACTTCTCTGTTTTGTGCAAGGAGGAAAAATGATTGTCGCTTGTTATAATAAAATTGTTTATATCTCGCTTTTTCTAGATAATTTCTACTTCGCATGTCAATAAAAATACTGGTTCCAGTTCACACAAGTTCACCTTAAGCTATTTCAATGAAAAAACTTCGAAACGGAGCCCCCAACGTGATGTGAAAGAGATCGAATAATCGATATTTCATGATGATTTTGACTGATGACACATCGAGCGTTAGAAAGAGACAGTCGTATAGGTATGAGCAACAAAGACGACAAAAATTTATGAGCTACCTTAAATATTCTAACTCTGTCCTCCTCGTAGGGCACGGCCGTGAACTCCGGCGCGTTCAGATCAAGCTTCTCTTTGACTTCGTTCCACGACAGCGTGTGGTCGATGTTCGCTTCACTCAGGGCCCATTTAAATGCACCCTCTACTTTCTTCTGAGCTTTGGACTCTTCTTTTATCTTCTCTTTGTTTCTAGCTTCAGCCTGAATTAAAGTAAATATTTTAGAAAAGAAACGTACAGCAAACAAAAAATATAGGAAACTTAGTAATCACCTTTTCAAGTAATGAATTATACGTGAGCTTTACATTGCCCGCATCCAAAGAAGCTGACTTGCTGTCTTCGCAGACGACGGTCGCGAACTCTTCGAAGGTTGTATCGGGCTTCACTTCAAAGCTCTTCTCTTTCAATATCTCTTTTATAACCTTCTTTTCATCATGGAACCGCGCTTTAAGGTTTTCTACGTAAAATTTGAATAAATCCAGTGGAGTAGATCCATTTTGACCTGAAAAGTTTAACATAATATTAAACAACTAATAACCAACCGGATGGCGCAATTACACTAAACTTGGTCGTTGGCTCGAATTCGATTGCCTAGCAATCGAGGTCCTGTGTAATTCGGGTAAACGACGAAATGTTATTAGAACAGGGTCGCGCGTCTTCGGACAATCTGGTCAGCTTCATCGTTTCGCTTTCCCGAATTCTGATACCCGACGCGAGTTTTCCTTTCACTTCTATCAGTGCTTTTTATTAAACGACTCGTAGTCGTTAGCCCATATTCCAGTACAAAATCAAGTAATTTATTCAAACTAGGCTGAGAGCCAGCACTTTTTGAACGTCAAAGTCCCCAAAAACGACTGTCTTTATGTAGAACCACTTCCTAGTGTTTTAGCTGTGAAGAAGAAGTGGCGCAACAAACTCCCCAGCAACACATCTGACTGTTAAGGGGACACATTGATAAAAAGGCTGTTTGTCTTTTAGTGTATGGTTGAGCTGGATTCAGCATTCTAAAGTATTATATACTGGCAACACCGATTGTCATATTATTCGTTCATCGCGTTGGTGGTCTCCTTTCCTGCTCCATCCTTGTCATAATTACTGGCCGATCTAATGGGTGTGAGTGAGAAGACTATAAAGGGTGCTGTGATATTTTCTAATGACAGTCGTGATGTGACGTAAAGTCAATGGCTGTGCGAACCTACTACTAGCCGCGCGTGCGCTGGAAAAATAATCAGAACTTTGATAATTCGCTAATCTTCGGTGGTGATAAAGTGATAGTTGTGAAGCTGTGCTTTGCTCTGAGCTCGGGGGAGAATATCGGCCGGTAAGTCCTTCATTTTACACTCTTATCCAAACTTAACCGCCTAGCCTATCAATTTGCCACCTTATTTGTTAATTTGTAGCAAACCAGCGCAATTGGCGCCTCTAGTGTATCTTGCCAAGTACTTCAAATAGGAATATAACATTTCGTTATATGTTTTTTGACTTCAAGATCTTTAATTTTATTGAAGGTACTCGTATACACGATACACAGAAATTTTCTCGTTAGAAAAAAATGCAAAGTTCGATCCATATTTTTATACTTTTTAGCTACTAAAGGAAATTTCCTTTAAAACATAGAAAATAAACTTAACAAACGTTTGATTGAACAGATTTCGATTTAATAATACTTTTATATTATAAAATAAAAATAAATTTATTTTGGCGCTTACGTTATTTATTCTGAGCGACACTCTTATTATCACCATCTCTTCTTTTGCCTATTAAAAATATTTGCATCACGCTCATCTGTCAGTAAGTCAGATGGCCGGTGGGCCTCATTGACGCAGGACCTATGCCACTTTTTTTCAGATCGGAGTTGTAAGATTTTATTAATTTAAATTATTGTTTCACAGTAAACGTTCGTAATTCAGCAGCAAAAAAATATTATTTATTATAATTAGTATTTTACAAGTCTTTACACTGTGTCAGTGGGTATTCTTGTGACCTTGGTCAATATAAAACGTATTGTTTTTTATTCGTAACTACACATTCAAATTATGTACTAAATGGTATGAAATAAAAGACCAAAACTGAATAAAGTGCAATATTTGGAGTATTTACCTCAGGGCGTCAATGTTCTCATTTTACGGGAAATGAATAGCAACGGCTGATAATTATAAAATCGATTTGAAGTCCTTCGAACTTCACTTCAATATGTTGGATAGTACCACACACTTTTTTTTGTCCTCGCAAGGCATTTTTAGGTAAGGATTTCATTTTCTACACTCCAGTGTTTTAAACCTTTTTTTTTCATATTTTATCTCAAAAATAGGCTAAAACGAATAATTTTATTTCATGTTTTAAATACCGAGATTAAACATCGATATGTCAAGTATTAATCTGTCAGTGAATGCAGTAAGCCTAAGGAAAGAATGACGTCGCCTTTGAATTGTGAAAAATAAAATAGTTTACTAGACATGTAGACATGTTATAGAATATAGCTTCTGCTCGCGACTTCGTTCACTGCGGATTTCAGAAAAAGGTATATTAGATAATTATGAAAAATGTGTAATCCTACTAATATTACTAAAGTAAATAAATTTTACGTTGTAAAAGTTGCCTCTGTAATTTTTAGACTCTTGGTAGTTTGTGAATCTTTGCCTCATTTAGCTTAAACTGACAAAAAATATTGACGTTAAATTGATTTTTATAACCAATTTACAAAATAAGTATCATTTACAATTTACTGATAATGATTCCAGCCACAAAATACTACTTAATGATTCTAGTAGATATTGATAATATAATTTGATGTCTATTATCTAAACATTTAGATTGTCTCACAGCCCTCTGCAAGTTAGCTTCGGCTCCTCGCACCCCTTCTAAACGTCCGGGCCCTAGCAAGATGGTGCTAAATTTTGTTTGAAAAAATCTTAAAACAAATGGCGCTCAAGCTGCAATATAAAATCATAACGGAAAACCCCACTTGCGCACGGAGCACTTGCGCTGGTACTTTTGTCTTAGCAGCAAATATGACCGTCATCACCCTCAACCGTGTCCGTATACCTTCTATGTTTCTAACAATAAGTTAAATGTGCGCCACCTCTTCTTCTTTTATACCTCTCTCTTAGTCGTCATATCAGTAGTCGCCTGCCCTCTCGTAAAATTCATCATCCTTCACACAATCCATCTATCGTTTCTTTAGTCTTCCTTTACTGTTATAGCCATCCACACGCTCAAAACATACAAATAGTTATTTTGGTAAATAATTCAAAAGGGAATGACTCATTTTCTACAACTGCCTTTTAAAGAGGGGGGACAGGAGCTAAATTTCGAAAGTACCTACTTAATTCGCGCGGACAAAGTCGCGAGCGACATCATCGCTTACCATCAGGTGAGATAGTGGTCAAACGCGTGCCTATCAAGAAACAAAAAAAGTCGCGAGCGAAGTGCTAATAATTTTATGTAATGTTATTGCAGTATGCCACTGACTAATTTTAGTAGAAATACAGGATTAATTTGCGGTTTCCAAGCAGCATTGTCTTGCGTCGGAGAGAAATTCGTATGTTCGAACATATCTTTTTAATATTTTTGCACAATTACAAAACTGGGTGCCTGTAAAAAATGCAGTGGGAAAAAAACTAATAAACTGTTTATTTCAATTGTACTTTAATACAATAATAAGCGTTAGTAAAATATTAATGTTTTATTTACTCCATACCTTTTCGAGTGCTAAAAATTCTCTAGTGCTATCTCTATCGCACATTTTGGCAATGTTCATAAGTAATCTACTTAACCAGTAGTATTCACAGTAATTTGAGGATATACAAAATACGATATAATTTACTGACAACTGTCAAGGATAATAATTAGACGAATAATTATTTGTCTACTTTGAATATTTATTTTATTCTATATTTAAAGAGGTTGTTTATAAGAGTACCGATGTAATATTCTGACGCTAGAAATAAATGAAGTTTGCATGCGGGCAACTCTGAATTAATTGGCGGTTTGAATTAGTTTTATGTGGTGGCGCTATATTCGATATTTTGAACTTTTCGCGAGGAGGCTTGCGGAGAGATTGTAAGTGCGGGGGTTTCGGTGCATGTCGAACTATAAATTATTTTTGAGGTGCCGCCCTAGGTTAGAAGAACTTGAATCTATATAATTATATGCAACAATATTTCTCTTTCTGTTTTACATATGTGTTACAAACATTTGTATGTAACACTTAGGTAAAACAGAAAAATAAAGATATATCGACAAAAATATAATCATATAGGTAATTAAATTATCCGCCAC
Source organism: Polia nebulosa (assembly GCA_951329385.1). Lineage (NCBI taxonomy): Eukaryota > Metazoa > Arthropoda > Insecta > Lepidoptera > Noctuidae > Polia > Polia nebulosa. The sequence continues at coordinate 16,999,450 of OX589590.1, forward strand.
TTGTTAGCTAGCTAGCACACTCCATTATGCCATCAAAAACGAAAAAAAAAAAACTTAAGCATATACACTAAACCAAATTAAATAAGCCTCCATACATAACTGGTGTGCCTGCTTACATGTGCAACGGTAGAATCTATCAAAGGGCTGTGATTCGAGTCCACAAGTGATAATCTAGGGCCATCACAGTAAAATAAAGGATGATTCACGTTACACCGTGCGGCCACCGAGCCTCGGCCGTGCCCCGGCCGGGGCACGTCCACCGGGCTAGTCATTCATGCTACACCGGGCTGTCACCGTGCCGCCACCGGGCCCCGGCCGGGGCACGGCCGAGGCACGGCCTGGGCACGTCTGGGGCACGGCCAAGCATGGATCAGTTCATACAAAAAGTATACTATAGATATTTGACCGTGCAATTGTTTGACCGGCAATTGTTTCCCGGCCGGGGCACGGCCGGGGCACGTCCACCGGGCTAGTCATTCATGCTACACCGGGCTGTCACCGTGCCGCCATCGGGCCCCGGCCGGGGCACGGCCGAGGCACGGCCTGGGCACGTCCGGGGCACGGCCAAGCATGGATCAGTTCATACAAAAAGTATACTATAGATATTTGACCGTGCAATTGTTTGACCGGCAATTGCCCCGGCCGGGGCACGTCCGAGCCCGGTGCACACGTTCATGTTACACCGTGCCGCCACCGGGCCGAGCCCTGGCCGTGCCCCGTCCGTGCCTCGGCCGTGCCCCGGCCGTGGCACGGCCGCGGCCCGGTCTAGCATGAATCACTTCATACAAAATGTATGCAACAATCATTGACCGTGCCCCGGCCGTGCCACGGCCGTGCCACGGCCGGGGCACGGCCCGGTGGCGACACGGTGTAACGTGAATCATCCTTTAGTAAACAATTATTATATGACCCTATTAGATTTAATGAATTATGTGATATCATTTCATTATATATTTTGATTTTCCAAGAATATTGTTCATTGTATTTTAAACATTGGTTACATTTATAAACCTCTGAACAAATGTAGACGTACCTACCTAAGTAAATCTTATTGTGTGTACTAATATAAAACGCTTAACTTCTAAAAAGCTGAATTAATGATACTCCTATAAATTATTACGCATTTTTTAATGATCGTTGTGATGTATCTTGGATTTTATATTGCTACTTTAATGTAATAAGTTGTTTGAAACGATTGGGACAATACTATCAGATAGTGTTGATATACTTCGAATATCAACTAAGAATTAAAGATCCATGTTAATAAATTGCTTAATACAATCTTATTATGTTTTAAAACTGTTGGACTACACAATAATTGATTATTATCACATCTGCTATTAGTTTATTCATGACAATCTGTGATTGGTAGAAAACGGCGGGATATTATATGTGACGTTTAAGAAAAGTGTTTACTCACATCTTACTATAAAAGATGTGTTACTAGTTACTCTTATTCATTATTAAGTTGCTGAAAGTGTAGTATATGGAGAAGAAGCTCTGTTCTAATAACTGTTAATCTACTTGATGTGAAAGACTGATTACAAAGGCTCACGTAAGTTATTTGATGTTATATCTTGATTGTTGCTAATGATTGTGTTGATTCTGTGTATGTGCTATGTTAAGGCTGTTGTTCCTAATTATATTAAATGGTATTAAGGAATACCTATTCATGTTCTTTGCCTTGTGACTGTTATTGTTTATAAATGGCAAGATATTTCACGATGTAAATTGGCACAAGTATATATAAATAGATCATAGAATTGGATTTATTGTGATAAACGATTATTTATGATGTATGGGTATAATACCATAAGAGCTACCATGGAGTTTCTTGGCTCGTTCTTCTCCACGAAGACTTAGTTTTGCGAACGAGCCATTAGATTTTCGATTCATGACAAGCCTGTTGGAAATAAATACCTTGTCTTGTCTTTTTGTGCTTTACTTAATAAACCCTTTCCCTACACACCACATTAATAGGAACTTACATACCTATAGGTACAGTAAATAACTAGTCAAAGCTTTATATGTAGGTAGATATAAATATCTACTCTTAGTTACCTCCATCCTGCTGACCAACTCATATAATCTGTCATAAGCTAATTATGGAGAAAGAACATAAAGTATAACATTGTCTTGCGTTCAATACAGCAACCAACTATTCTTATTATAGTCGATCTTCGAACAGAGGCTAGATTTAACTTTAGTTTTAAATGCATTAAAAGGCAGGTCAAGACAAAAAAGGGGTAGCTTATTGTAAAAGCGTATACCGAGACCCACAAACGAGCCATGAACCTTACGAAGACGGTGGGAAGGAGCATGTAGTTTATGCTTGTTTCTGGTGTTAAAATTGTAGATATCACTGGTCTTGGTGTATAAATGTATATTTTGTCTAATGTACCTATAATATGTTTGCAAAAATGAATTGAGTCCGATAATTTTTCACAAATTCTGAGAGTCGTTCTACAAAATTGTTTTTTTTTTGCGGTTACAATAATTCGCAAAGATCTGAAAATTTGCACGAATGTGTAGGAAACCATTATAAATGAGATGTGAAAATCGATCCCACATCTGCAAAAAAAAAAATCAAGTCAGTTTTCAAAAATGGGGGTTTTTGCCTTTGACAGAAATTGAAGAGCATTTAAATGTCTAACTAATAAATGGAGTATAGGTGTCTCTGTGCTCTTTCTCAAAATATATAAGTGTGATCACTCACCAAGCATAGCTGAGAACCGCATGTCAGCCGATATAACTGGGTACAACTCTACCCATAGCGACATGGACGTCAGTTTACCTTCTTCATGCAAAGTGTCGAGCAATACCTGTAAAGGTACATAAACGTTCATGAAGTGCACGAGATGTGCTAAACGAGTGCGATCCGAACGCGGCCAGGGCTCGATACCGTTACCAATTTACATTAAAAGTATCGTTAAGTAACGGTATTTTCATAAAGATACCTGCCATATCGATACGTATTGGTAGCGTTACTTAGTATCATAACATAATCTTAACGTTAAACATATCGGCAAACATTAACAATACATAACGTTATTTCGCGCGACGTTGCCTTGTTTACTTTAGCTTGGCTTGGCTTTAGTAAACCTAGGAGAGATACGAGAGTGTCAAAAATATCACTATTGTAGACTCTGAACTCTGACGAAACGCACGCCGTACGCTCTGAAATTTAATGCAGACTGGACATCTTTGCATTTGGACGGAAGAAATGGTCACAAAACGATAAAAATACCGATAAAATCTATATTAGCATTCTTTATTTTTAAATATAAAATGTTCCAAAAGTGCGGTATTGTTATTTATAAATTAACGATATTTGCATCAAGCAGCTATAACGATACCATATTTTTACCGGTATTTCAAGCCCTGCACGCGACTGCTTCATATACTGGTGGCGAGAATAAACTTCAGCAAAATAGTAATTTTTTCTTCTCACAAACTAATATGGTTGGTTAAAATTTGATTTGGTCATATGTTCTATGAACAACATTTTGGACGTTCAAAGATGTCGCAATATTTTTATAAAACTAACAAGACTTTGCCTATTAAGAATAATGTAAAACATTACCAAAAAATTATCTCTGTTTTTTCTTTGCTGCCTCTTATTCCTCTTTTTGACTTGTTCTCGTTCTTGCAAGTATTCTGCTTCTAAATTTCTAATGTGTTGTTCAAATACTGAAAGGAATTGAAATATTTTTTTTAATTTATTTATTTGCACATGTTGATAGGATAATTTATAAACTAAGCCCCACAAAACCGTAAAATATAAACTAATTTGTACTTATAACTAATTAAACACTGTAGCACTTTCACATGTTTCTAAATAATATCTTCATAATTTATTTTTAAAACAATTTTTATTAATTTCACTTCTTATGTTTGCCGGCAGACTGTTCAGTAGGTATGGTATTCGTTTTTTCATAGTTCTGTATGTAACCAATTGGTGACTCTGGACACACTGAATCTGCCAGCAGCCATAGATCGTGTATTATGGTTGTTGATTACATGAGTTAGTTATGCTCTTGGGTACCATGGTGGTTAACTGCTAGAAGATATTTATGTATATAACTGATCGGTAGAATTTTACATATTTTAAATAGTTTCCTATAATCACCTTTGGTTTTTTGAGTACTAGGTAGTTTTATGAATCGAATTTGAAGAGCTTCTAATTTATTCAGGTTAGCTTTGAATGTTAATCCATAGCTGTGCAGGACATAACTCATTACAGAATCTACTAATGACATGTATATACATCTTAATATGTTAACAGGAACTTTAAAGCTTAGGTGCTACATTTTACTTAATAATATTCTTAATTTACAACAAATGTAGTCTATGTGCTGGGACCATGAAAAGTTCTCATCTATTTTCACGCCTAGGTAAGTTACACCCCCAGGACCCGATGGCCTTCATGGGAAAGCCTGGGTCCTGGCCTTGGAGGAGGCTTTCGGGCCTCGACTAAGAGGGCTCCCAAGCGCATGCATGGAGGGGGGCCAGTTTCCGCTTCGTTGGAAGACGGGGAAGCTAGTCCTGATCAAGAAGCCGGGGTGCCCCGCGGACTCTCCGTCCGCTTACCGGGCCATTGTGCTGCTCAACGAGGTGGGCAAGCTCTTCGAAAGAGTAATTGCAGACCGCCTCGTCGGGAAGCTGGTGCGGGTGGGGCCGGATCTGGCAGAGAGCCAGTACGGCTTCCACAGGGGGCGCTCCACGGTGGACTCCATCATGCGCGTACAAGCCCTTACGACAGGGGATGCAACCCGGGATGGAGTCGTTTTGGCGGTGTCAACACCCTGCCCTGGAGTTGCATAGTGGAGGCACTCCGGTACCACCGGGTGCCGCCCTACCTCCGTCGCGTGATCGCGGCTTACTTGACTGACAGGGCCATCATCTACCCCGGTCGCCAGGGAGAATGGAACCGGCGAGAGATGTCGTGCGGTGTTCCACAGGAATCGGCCCTGGGGCCGCCTCTGTGGAACATTGGGTACGACTGGGTGCTGCGCGCCGACCTCCCTAGCGGCGTCAGCGTAGTTTGCTACGCTGACGACACGCTGTTCCTGGCGCAGGGGAGGTCGCACGAGGCGGCGATCGACTTGATGGCACACGGGGTTGTGACAGTCGTTGAGAGGATCCGGCAACTGGGACTCGAGGTGGCATTGCACAAGTCCGAGGCCATGTGTCTTCATGGTCCTCGGAACGCACCACCGTCGGGTTCCCAGATAACGGTAGGACTGGCGACATCGGCGTCGAGGGGACGATGAAGTACCTGGGACTCATCCTCGACAGCCGGTGGAACTTCGTCGAGCATTTCCGACGTTTGGCTCCCAGACTGGAGCGGGCCGGGGCTGCTTTGAAGCGGATATTGCCCAATCTGAGGGGTCCAAACACCTCCTGCCGTAGGCTCTACGCGGGGGTCGTGCGGTCCATGGCCCTTTACGGGGCACCGGTGTGGGCGCGTTCCTTGAGACTGCGACCAGCTCGCCGGTTGAACGCGTCCCAAAGGGTCATGACCATTCGGCTGATCCGAGGATACCGCACGATCTCCTGTGAGCCGGCGAGCCTCCTTGCCAGACTGTCGCCATGGGATCTGGAGGCCAAGGTCCTTGCGCTGCTCTGGGAGTGGCGCGAGGAGGCCAAACGCCGAAGCGAAACTCTGCTGCCGCGACACCTCGCGGCTCGGCGGACGGAGCCCCGGCAGGATCTCACGGTGACCTGGAGACAGCGACCGTCGCAACCCAGCGCTGGGCACGCCACCATTGCGGCGGTAGTGCCCCTCTTTGAGGAGTGGCTGGAGAGGCGTAACGGCGTCCTCACCTTCTGCCTGACGCAGGTCCTCACCGGACACGGAAGTTTCAGGAGGTTCATGTGTAGGATAAGGCGGAGGGAAACGCCCGGGTGTCCCCACTGTGATGATCGCCCAGAGGACACGGTGGAGATCTGCCCCGCTTGGGCTTAGCCTCGCCGCGTCCTCGTGGAGGCGATTGGCGGCAGCGACCCGGCCCTGGTCCAGGCCATGGCACGGAGCGAAAGGGAATGGGAAGAATCCTCCTTCTGCGAAGCAGTACTGCTAGCGAAGGAGGAGGCGGAACGGGCGAGGGAGGCTCAACAACAGAGTCACCCTCACGTCCTCAGCAGCAGCCGCCGCAGGAGACACCTGGGGCTTCCGGCGCAGCGAGACGATCTCCGGCCACCGACCTAGACCCGGGCCTGCGAACGGCGAGTAATGGGTAGCTCAACGTCCGATCAGCACCAGGCCCGTGAGTCGACAGCGCGTAGTGTTTCACGCGCGCCTCAAAGAGAATTGTCAGCCACCACTGACGGGGCCCATCATGGCCGGTGCCTGCATGCCTAGGAGTAGCGGATAAACTCGTAACAGAGTTACCGCTCCCCTGGGTACTCAGGTAGGGAAGGAACAGGGGTTGGTTTTAGTCAGTAAGAGTCTGACACGCCCTCCCGCTCCACCCAGAGCGGGAGATGTCATTGGATGATTGCCCACCCCACAAAAAAAAAAAAGAAAAAAAAAAGGTAAGTTACACAGTCAACTCTTTCAATAGGTTTACATTTGCAGTCGAGTAAGTTATTATGGTGACATTTATAATCGTGGGTAAATAAAGGCGGAGTCGCACTATGAGGTCGTAAATACGGCAAATGAATTAATAATAATTTAGTTTTATCAGCGTTTAATATAATGCCGTTGTCATGCGACCATTTAAATACTGCGTCTATATCTTGTTGAACTAGCTTGCTAGTATTGTGCAAGTTAGTTCCGAAGCATAGTATGCACAAGTCATCTGCAAACATATACGCTGTACAATGCTGTAGTACACGGCACAAGCTGGTAATGTTAACAGCTTGTACCAATTTATCTTATGCATGTGCATAAGATAACAAATTGGTTCACATCCTGAGCCCTGAGCCACCTCACTATGCACCTCGACTGTCACTAAGCACGTCCTCCACGGTAGGAGAGCGCGGTGATCACGGAACCATGGGTTCAGTGGTTCTCTCACTTCGCACTCCTCCATTGCATTGAGGATGGTATCGGACTGCAAAGTGTCAAATGCTTTTTTATAATCAAAAAATATTGTAATAACCAATTTTTTATTAATTTAGGTGACTGTTAATTTCGTCTGTAAATTTATAAGTATTTGTACTTTTTTCTTTTAAAAAACCGTGTTGACACTCGTTAAGGTAAATGCTCCAGGATAGCCCGCGAAATTCCAATTTTCTTACGTTTTTTGCAATTTGCAGGTCAGTGTCAGGTTGTATCTTGGTCAACATTCAACATTGATTCGCGGCCGTAGCAAGTATGTATTTATAGAATTATAATCATTCAAATCATCAATACAATCATCTCTCTTAGTTAGAATTGATGCCACATGTCATGATTTCATATGATTATTATATTATTAATTATTATACTAGAGAAAATTGATATAGGTCTGAAGTTTTAAAAATTTTTGCGATCACCTTTTTTGTGAATTAGGCGGACTATTGCCTCTTTAAGTTAGTTTGAAAATTTGTAGTTCTTGACAGTTAGGTCTATTAGTTTAGCTAACACGGGGCTCACTTTAATAATTATTTTAAGGTCGGACATTCGCACATGATCGCTACCCGGTGATTTATTTATATTCATGTTTTTTTATTATGTTTTTGACATATTCAGAGCTTACTGGTTGCCGCCTCATGGACATTACTTGTTGTGTATTCACAGGTACAAGAGAGACTTATCATCCTTGATATTTTGAAGGCTAAATAGGCTCTGTTTGGTAAATATTATAACGTGCTCTCTTGTGATAAGTTAACCAAAAGACAACATACCTATAAGTGCGTCTTCTTTGTCCATGCCCAGTAAACTCACATCGTTCTTGAAAGCCGAATTTTCTAACAATAACACCTGTGCTTCGCTCCAAGTGCTACTGTATGTTATTTCACTCATATTCTCTAAAACCTGAAAAAAGTCAGAAAAATTATAAACATTTCATAGCGTCAAGCAAATCATACGAAAAATTTGTATAATACAAAAAAAGTAATTATTTTGTAAGTCTCTCCAGGAACCCTCACGTCACGCGTTCAGGTCGTACAGTTAGTGACAAACTATACACATGCAACTCTAATACAATAGTAGTTGATAAAAGTTGCATATCAAAGGATACTAAAAACGACTTTTTGAAAGCAAGTAATAGACGAGGTTTATAAAGCCGTGTAGAATTAATTAAGTGCACGAGTTTTTTAAGACGAGGTTCTGGGATAAAAAATTGTGCGTGGAGTCCCTCCGCGCGGAAGAAGTGAAACTTCGTAATGTGGAAATGAAAATAGGAAGGGGTCGAAATTGATTTTTAGTGAAATCATATTGTTTCTTTAAGACAAACTTTATTAAATAAAAACAAAAAAAAAACAAGTAAATGAAATAATGAATATTGTAAATTAAAATAGAACAACAAGTACGTATTTCAGCTAATTTCACGACGCTCACACTGTTTACTTCGCTGCATAGCAAGAATACCACGCGCATGTGCTTGGGATCTACTGACTAACTCTCTTTCTCTCTCCTATTTTCAACCTTTGTGTATCTTTCTTTCTCTCTCCCTCTTGCATTGGAATATTGGACGCTACTCGTTGCTAATGCTCGCGCTGGCCTGTAACAGGTATACTACGCGCATGCGTTCGAGTGCCACGCATTCACTATCGCTCTGTCTCTTTCATACCCCCTTCATGGTAGCGTCAAACGTTTAACGCAACCTTGTTGGAAGTCGCATTATAAGTTTCACTTGAAAAATCATTTTGTATTATGAAACAAAAAAAAATTATAAAAATAAAACGTATCATATACCCAAGTGCTAGTATGTTCTGCCAGGGTCGCTGGAGTGATCGAAGGACATCGCGGCCTTGGCACAGGCAACTGAAGGACCACGGGAGGGTTTTAGTCAGTAAGAGTCTGACAAGCCCTCCCGCTGAAGTTATTTGATGATTTCGCACCCTATAAAAAAAAATACCTGGGCCAGCATCTTCATGTTTCGTTTTTTCAATGCCTTAGCTTCTTCTTTCTCACGCTTGGTGATCGTAAATATGCAATCTTCAAATATATCTCTCCGATCAGATTCCGGAACACATCGCCATATCTAAGGACAATGTTAACATTAGCACCATTTTTAAAAGACACCATTATTTTCGATAATGTTTATTTCACTGACTAAAATGGGAACCTTCGTCTGGTAACGTCGCACCGTGTAGGCTATGTTGTATCATTAAAATAACCTTAAAATGAGAAACAATCTTACTTACCTCAAGATTATTAAACATTTCCTCGCATTTATAATATTTCGTTAGTGATGTAACACGGTCACAGCCTAGCAAAAACTCTTCTAAGTTTTCTCTATTTTTCTTTGTTTTCAATCTGGAATACGAGTTTTAATGGCTAATTAAGTAAAATATGCAACACAAATTGGAGGAATATTTAAAAATATATTATTAATGATGTATTTTTTATTTACCTCTGCTCCTCTCTTTCGTCCTTTAATTTTTGCGTTTTGTATGCGTTGAATGCCTGTTTCTTCTCATTAAGCTTTTTAAATGTTAAATAACGAGGATCTTTAGATATTATCTTAACACATTGTTCCCAAGTAGCATTTGATGGCACATTCTGCAAAAAAAGACAGAAAGTTCGTTATAAGTGATCGCAGTTGGGCCTAAAAGTGCTGTGATCATGATTCTTTGACACACATTAATAATATCCGTCTCATCTCACACCTAAAAAAAATCACACTTCACAATTTATCGACAAGTTCTTGTCGATGGCCATAGCCAACGGGTGGCGAAAGAGCGATTATGCTTTCATTTTAGGAGTATGGCTCCAGGGCGCAGCCCAACATGTCTTTAGATATACATACCAACATGGTATGGAATTTGAATCGCTATGCGATAAAATTAGGAAAGAATTCCCATGCATATGTGTAAATAATAAATATTTTTATACATTTGAGAAGCCGGACGTGTCTCCGAGGTGTGTGAACAGATAGATGGGAGCGAAGATAATAGTGCACATTTATTTTCTAGCTCAATAATCGAACCAAATCAGCAAAGTGAGTTGGAGGATGAATTTAATGATGAGAATGATGACCAGAGCTGTGATAAGGGCAGCCCAGTCAATAATGAGCAAAGGAGCGAGGATAGCAGCCAAGTTGATGATGAGACGGAGATAAATTACAAGGACGAAAAGATAAAAGCGGGTCAGATCTTTTCGATTATTCTTGTAAATAATGTTTTAGAGAACCAGGAATCGGATTTATTACAAGAAACATATAGCGAGCACGACTTCGGGTCGTACGAGAATTTTATTCATTTAGATTTTGTTTCGGCTGATGTCTTCGGGAAGGAAAGCTGCGAGATGGAGGTTCCATCGGAGATGCATGGTGTTCGTGACGTCGAATCAGACGATGGCTTGGTTCAAAAAGAGTATGTTTCTGCTGATATTTGCGAGCAAGAGAATTTCGAGATGAAGATAGAGTCGGAACAGCGCTGCGTACTAGGAGAAGCGATGCAGGATCCTTCTATTATTATTCCACTAGATGGTAGTTCAGCGGATATCTTCATGGGTGACGACTGCAACGTAAATGCCACTTCGCAGCGTCACAGCGTTCCAGAACGGGCGGATTTACATTTTTCCCGGGATATTCCGGAGGAAGTGGTCTGTACCCTCCCGAATATTACCTTCGTGAAGAATAGAGTTATTTTTGTGTTTATTTTATTTATTCTGGCTCACGTGTGTCGTCATAGCAACTTAATAAACGAGTTGACAACCAGCCAAAATGCATGGAAGTGCGATATGGAAATAATCCAAATTACCCAATAATGACAAGATCTTGCAAAGGGAATCATAAGCTGCGTAAAAATAATTTAATAAAGCAGTCCTATGTAAATAATATAAATTTTGGCAATATAAAAAGAAATTTAAAAATTGTTTTTGGAAAATTCTCTTGTTTTTTTAAAAGAAATTGTAGAGAATAGACAGCGGTGTCAGATGTCATTTGACATGGTAAATTAGACAGACTTTTGGTACGTCAACGCTAATACACTTCTGATATTCCCCGCCCAATTAACATTCCTTTTCTATTATCCTTAGTCCATACCCCTGCTGTTAAGATCCTATATAAATTTATTAACATTAATAAAATCCAGCTGTAGCTCTATTTATTTATCATACGCTTGATGTTGTAACATTTTTTTTTGTGGCGTCTTACATGTGTACTAACCAAAATTGTTTTGTCCCTTTTTTTTAGCATGGGGATCTATGGATGCCAACGCTAAAAACACTGATCAATGGTGTAATATTTTACGACATCTCATACCTTGACATTGGCAAAATCATCGAATGTCTTCGATGCAGCCATAACCACAAAAATTGAATTGAATAATAGAACGTATGACAACATGTAAGTAATTATTGTGTAGTTTTGTGTTTTATTAATCTTACCTTGTTTCATGTAATCGAAATGGACGGTGTGTATAATGATGGGCGTGACCGAGGACCGATGAGAGACCGAGGCAACCACATACAGTGAACGCAGAGTTGTTTAATGTTAAGTTGCTAGATAAATGTAGGCAAGGAAATTTGTCTGTTTTTTAAATAAAGATATTCGTCAGTTAGGAGGGAGAGGGATTGCGATCCTCTCGCCTAGGGATAATGTGTCTGGGTTTGTTGTCGGTTTATACCAGCTTTGGGCATCGTAGTGGGGTCGAGTTGACCACATTTGGTGTGACCGAGCCCATGAATTTTTTTTTTTAATAATCAGTAGGAGAGTATCTCTTAGTTTATTTTCGTGGTGCACTCTGGAAGAAGGTCAGGTAATAGTGAGTAGGGATTTAATAGCGGTTGTGGTTCTCTCTCCTCGCACCTCATAATTTTCCATCATCTTAGTGCTCCCCTACATTATACAGCGTGGAGAAGACAATACGACAATAAATGAAAACACGGACAATACCAGTTTATAAGAATAAGTTTAAGCTATCAAAAATATCCTAACATCGAAAATAAAAAAATAAAAATTTCAAACAAACTAAATGGCATAAAACTAGAAACGAAATAGAACACCACTTATAAATATGAGTTCACTAACCTGTCGTAAGAGCGGCAACAACGCGCGGTCCTGTAGCGACTTGATTTTTTGGCTTTTAATTATGGATTAATGCTCAGTAAAATTACACTAAATCACAGATTATTTAGCACAGAATCACAGCTATGAATGCCAACCCAAAAATTGGCACCAAATCTGTACTGGTGCGAAGTCTCCCGTCCTAGACGCGGATTCACGCGGCTCCAGTAACGAATATTCTGTCTGTTCCATAAACCGTTCCTTGTAAATGTACTTTCATCAGTCCACATCACATTGTACAAGAAATCCGGATTCTCGAAATGTTTATTTTCAATCCAGCGACAGAAGTTTTACCTAACTGGTTTGACTCTAGGTAACAATGCATGCAATTTCTTGTATTTATACGGCTTCCGTTTGTCGCGTTTTAAAATTTAAGAATAGTTGTATGGTCAACACCTGAACTACACGTTGGGTTGCGTTAAAAAAAACACGAAAACAATAAAAACTAAGCGTCTAATTTCGCACAATTCACTCACTGTTTAACTAAATACCTATTAAAACGTTACGTGTCCTGTCACCAAAATAAAGCGTCCAATTTCGCACTAATACCGTCGTAAATGAATTTACAAAAAACACGAGCGGCGGGGAAGTACCTAGACGCGTGACTCGTCACAGGACCGCGGCGACACACTAACATAAATTTGTTGTAGCAAATTTCTTCAAGAAAGCGAACTAACAAACGAAACTAGATTTATCTCTTTCGCACACACTAAATTTTCTATTAACATTATGAGTGCATTGCAATTTCCGCATTCGTTACTTTCTTATCCAACTCTGATGACACGCTTTATGACTCTTATTACTCAGAGTTAAGGTATAATTTTCACTAAATCAGATGAAAATACTAATTTGGCGAAAGTGCGTAGTAGCGAGTTGGCAACGTGACTTTAATGTTTTGATGTTTATACCGATGTGGGTCGTTAACCTGACAGTGTTTCCCTATTATCAGATACATCATGTAGCAAATGTTAAAAATGACAAATAATTTCCTGTGACTAAACTACTGGATATATTCAAATGATTTTTTGTATGTAGACTGAGAACGTCTTGAGGTATGCGAGGTTTAATTTAATGTCGTATTGTCATCACCACTCTGTATAAAAGGAAGACGTGTGCAAAATTTCACGTTCCTAGTCGCAATAGTTTCGGCTGTGCGTTGATATGTCAGTCAGTCAGTCAGTCATTCCGTCAGTCAGTTTTTCCTTTCATATATATATAGGCTTAAAATAAATAAAGACAATCTAATCTACGAGGGTCATTCAATAAATACTTAGCTTACAAAAAGTAAACGAAAATTTTGGAAAAGTGGCAATTTATTTTTCAACATAGTCTCCTTTTAGTTCGATACACTTAGCCCAGCGATGCTCCAACATTTTTAACCCGTCAGAAAAATAGTTTTTGTCAAACTCTGCAAAATAGGCCTCCGTGGCGGCGATAACCTCCTCATTCGATCCATATCTATTCCCGGCGAGTGATTTTTTCAGATTAGGAAACAGAAAGAAGTCACAAGGGGCCAAATCTGGAGAATACGGTGGATGGGGCAGCAATTCGTAGCGTAATTCGACCAATTTGGCCATGGCAACGGCAGACGTGTGAACCGGTGCGTTGTCGTGGTGAAACAGCACTTTTTTCTTCGCCAGATGGGGTCGTTTTTTCTTTAATTCGGCGTCGAATCGGCCCAATAAATCGGCATAGTAAAGCCCTGTAATTGTTTTACCCTTCTCGAGGTAATCGATGTAGATCACACCTTGTGAATCCCAGAAAACGGTGGCCATAACTTTTCCGGCCGATTTTACAGTTTTCGCCTTCTTTGGAGCACGTTCCCCGGTCTGGATCCATTGTTTTGATTGCTCCTTGGTCTCTGGTGTGTACCAGTGGATCCAGGTTTCATCGACGGTCACAAAACGACGCAAAAACTCCGCTGGATTCCGCTTAAACAGCGCCAAACACGTCTCCGATGTGGTCTCACGGTTGCGCTTGTTTTCTGGTGTGAGTAAACGCGGCACCCATCGCGCCGACAGCTTTCTCATGCCGAGATCCTCGTGAAGAATATGATGCACTGTTCCTTCTGAAATGCCTACAGTCTCAGCTAGCTCCCGAACCTTCAATCGGCGATCTGCCAATACGAGATCATGGATTTTTTTAATGTTTTCCTCCGTAGCAGCTGTTTTCGGTGCACCTGGACGTGGTTCATCAAAAACCGACGTACGGCCACGTGCAAACTCGTTGAACCAATTCTTGACGGTGGCCATCGATGGAGAAGAGTCACCGTACACAGCATCCAAGCGCTCTTTGATTTTGATGCGCGTTTTCCCTTCCAAAAATAGGAATCGAATCACCGAACGATATTGCTCTTTTTCCATTTTTGTAAAACCGATCGACACGTTCGCTTCCATAAGTTGTCAAATTAAAACAAATGAAGGGATTCGAATGAAAATTTTAAAAAAGAATTAAAAAAGAATGTGCTACACTGTGGTAAAACTATTTTGAAACTACAGCGCCCTCTGGCGATGAGGCTAGGTACTTATTGAATGCACCTCGTATATATATATATAAACAAATCACCGAAATGTATGTGAACGACTGCACCAAATTAGATAATTCTTATTTTTATTGTGTTCGTGTTTGTCAAGACAAGGTTTGTATGAAAGAAAATTTTTGGGAAATCAAATAAACAAAATTGCACCCGTGCGAAGCCGGGCGGGTCGCTAGTATTGCATAAAAATCTCTTGTCACGGTGTTTGTGGCTGCATTAGTCCGAAACAGCTCGACCGATTAATTTTTTTTTTTTTTGTATTTGTTAGGTATGAGAATAGGTCGTAAAATATTTTTTAGCCTCCTACCAAATTTTTCAATCGCAGAACGTTTTCTGGGTCAGCTAGTAATAATATAAAATCCCAATTATATAGATTTACAAGACGCGTACCTAACGTGCGTGTGACAACTAACTCGTCGGCCGGGCCGATTTGCCCTCAAGACCACCTATGTATGACGTATCTGCTAGATTTACTCTACAAAAGACCCAGATCTCGAGATATCCTAATATGTTGAGATATCGGCATGGTAAAGAAGTTTCCAAAAAACGCATTACTAGCCTGTAAATGTGCCTTCGACTTGAGTCGTTATGAATGAGTGGTAAGTATACAGCAATAGCTATCTATCCACTCACACACACACGGCCGCGCATCAAACGGCGCTAGTCAAACAGAGATAGCAATATTCCGCGAACGAATTTTGTACTCGCCTCAACTTGCAGTTGCGAGCGATAGACGCCCGGGGCCACTTATTTTTTTTCTTGTTTTTTTTTTTGTGGGGTGGGAAATCATCCAATGATTTCTCCCGCTCTGGGTGGAGCGGGAGGGCGTGTCAGACTTACTGACTAAAACCCACCCCTGTTCCTTCCTGCCCTTAGTGCCCGGGGGCGAGATAACTCTGTTTCGAATTTATCCTCAACCCCCGGGCAGGCATCGGCCATGACGGGCCCCGTCCTAATTGCTGACAACTCTTTGAGGCGCGCGTGGAACACTACGCGCCGTCGACTCTCGGGCCTGGTGCTGATCGGACGGCGAGCTACCCATTACTCGCCGTCCGCAGGCCCGGGTCTACGGTGGCCCGATCGTCTCGCGGCGCCGGAAGTCCCAGGCGTCTCCTGAGGCGGCTGCTGCTGAGAGCGTGAGGGCGTCTCCGTTATTGAGTCTCCCTCACGCGTTTGCCTCAGCCTTCGCGAGCATTACTGCTTGCTACTGCTTCGCAGAAGGAGGAGATGGCTTCCCATTCCCTCTCGCTCCGTACCATGGCCTGAACCAGGGCAGGGCGCGAGAGGTCGCTGCCGCCTATCGCATCCACGAGGACACGGCGGGCCTCCGCCCAAGCGGGGCAGACCTTCGCCGTATGCTCCACCGTGTCCTCGGGACGATACGCGCAATGGAAACACCCGGGCGTCTCCTCCCGCCCTATTCAACACAGGAACCTCCCAATACAACCGTGTCCGGTGAGGACCTGCGTCATGCGGAAGGTGAGGGCGCCGTGAGGCCTCTCCAGCCACTCCTCAAAGAGGGGCCCTACCGCCGCAATGGTGGCGTGCCCAGCGCTGGGTTGCGACAATCGCTGTCTCCATGTCGCAATGAAATCTTGCCGGAGCTCTGTCCGCCGAGCCGCGAGTTGTCGCGGCAGCGGAGTTTCACCCCGGCGTTTCGCCTCCTCGCGCTCCTCATAGAGGTTCGCGAGGATTTTTGCCTCCAGATCCCACGGCGACAATCCGGCAAGGAGGCTCGCCGCCTCGCAGGAGATCGTACGGTATCCTCGGATCATTCGGATCACCATGACCCTTTGGGACGCGTTCAGACGGCGAGTTGATCGCTGCCTTAAAGAACGCGCCCACACCGGAGCCCCGTAAAGGGCCATGGACCGCACGATCCCCGCGTAGAGCTTCCGGTAGGAGGCGTTTGGCCCCCTCAGATTGGGCAGGAGCCGCCTCAGAGCAGCCCCGGCCCTGTCCAGTCTAGGAGCCAAACGTCGGAAATGCTCGACGAAGTTCCACCGGCTGTCGAGGACGAGTCCCAGGTACTTTCGGTTCACATCGTCCCCTCGACGCCGATGTGAACCCCTCCTACCGTTTTCTGGGAACCCGCCAGAGGCGCATTCCGAGGACCATGAAAACACATGGCCTCGGACTTGTGCAATGCCACCTCGAGTCCCAGTTGCCGGATCCTGTCCACGATTGTCGCAACCCCGCGTGTCATTATATGTTGGCCGCCGCCTCGTGCGACCACCCCTGCCCCAGGACCAGCGTGTCCTCCTCTTACAGCCCCCCTAAAAACGGTCCGGGGTCGACGGATTCGGGGACGTCCGTTGGCCCATCAACCGAGACCCGAGATGGCGGCGCGTAGTGTTCCACGTGCGCCTCTCTTAGACGTAAAGGGGGGTTAAGACCTCACTCCTCACCACGGGATGAGGCCCGCAGACAGCGGGCCGGTACTAGTCCAGGGCAGCGGAAGTCCCATTTGCACCCGTTGCCCCGGAGTCAAGTATATGAGGGAACACCGGGGTGGTTTTTAGTCAGTAAGAGTCTGACAGACCCCTTCGCCCGCCCCAGGCGAAGGACATCCATGAGGATTTTCCACCCGGCAAAAAAAAAAGGACCAGCGTGTCCAGCATACTACGCTGACGGCGCTAGGGAGGTCGGCGCGCAGCACCTAGTCGTACCCGATGTTCCACAGAGGCGGCCCCAGGACCGATCCCTGTGGAACACCGCACGACATCTCTCGCCGTTTCCATTCTCCCTGGTGACCGGGGTAGATGACGGCCCTGTCCGTCAAATACGCCTCGACTACGCGACGGAGGTAGGGCTGCACCCGGTGATACCGGAAAGCCTCCACTATGCAACTCCAAGCCGTACTGGCTCTAGACGTCGGGGGGCCCCTAAGGCGGCTTTTAAATTTAGGTTACATTATTTATTTATAAATCATTTAGTTCTTTTCAAAATGTTTGTTTTAAGTATTGTTCTAATTCTAAAGTATTTTTACTTTTTTCTGGCAAACTGGCAACTACATAGCATAGCTAGTATTCGATGACTTTCTTACCCTATCTTTTAAAAGTTCTTTAAATGCTTCAATGGCTTCCTTCTTGTCCTTATATTGTGGTTCTGGCGGATTGTCCGAGTTTTCATTATTATTACCTTGTGGAGGCGCCGTCATTTCTTCAGGCTTACCTAAACAGTTAAAAATATTTTCAATAATTACAATCCAACTAAATATAAAGTAACAGATATAGAGCTATGTTAAACAGAGTGAAAAGTCCCACCACCTTCATTAAAGAATATTAAAAAAAAAACCCGACTGAAAATACAACTAAAAAGTTTCTAACAATTCACTTTTCAAGCAGTCTGATGCAGTTGATGGCAGTTATTTTAGATCAATTATTGATTTCATGCCACCAACTGCATCAGACTGCTTGAAAACTTGTCTTGTTTGGAACTTTTTAGTTGTTTTATACAGTCGGGTTTTTTGAAAATATTCTATAATACCTGCGCCCCGCGGTTTTACCCGCGTAGGCTGGGATAAAAAGTAAGGCTTTCCCAAGGTCTAGTTTAACTCTGTACCAAATTTCATTAAAATCGGTTCATTGGTTTAGGCGTGAAAGCGTAACAGACAGACAGAGTTACTTTCGCATTTATATTTGGATGTAGTTACACGATAAGGATCCAATCCACATTAAGCTAGTTTTGAGATATTGAAATTTAAAGTTTGCATCGGAATTCTTCTAATCTTAGAAGAAATCCGATGCAAACTTTTAATTTTGTTTTCGTTATTTATTTATTTTTTTTAACTTTATCTGCGATGCTGTAAATTTGTTGGTTTTATTGAAATTAGAAGGAAAACTGATAATATTTTTACTTTAAATCAAATTCACTAAGTTTAATTTCTTATTGCAAATATTATTCAAGAAAATAAGGGTTTGGATCATTTTTGATAAATAGTATTCTCAATAAAACCAGCATAAAATGATGTTTCTCAATAAGGATCCACTTTATGAACTGATGACAAACTCTTTAAAAATAAATAAAACTACTAATATTTAACTAAAAATGTTTTATTCTTATAATCGCGTATATATCTCATCAATATTAAAAAAAAAGTAGTACCAATAATCATATATTAAACAATGAGATTCATAATCATTATTATAATGTGCTTATTTTTTCCGACTTCCATATTCTATGTTAAAATCAGGCTGCCCACTAAAACCGTCGAAGTCATCCTCTATAAATTTATAGAGGACTAGCTGTGCCCGCGACTTCGTTCGCGTGGTTGTCGAGAACAAAACAACGTCGTTTAGATAAGAGTATATCACCTTTTTGATGATTTAGATAAGAGTCCTGACTTTGGTATAGTTGATTACGGTAATGCTTCTCTATATACTATGTTAGCGGTGGAATTACCCGGAGCATATACAAAAAGGTTGTTTGGGTTGCTAACACGTGATAGAGAAACATAGAGTTGGCCGTGTGAAAAACAATCAAAAGTAAGGTCTACACCCGCAACGGATAACGTCTGGCCTTGGGCTTTATTAATAGTCATAGCGTAACAGAGGCTTACAGGAAATTGCACACGTTTGAAAGTAAACGGAAAATTATTGGGGATAATGGGTATCCTGGGAATGAAAACAACATCACCGGAGCCGCAACCTGTTAAGATTTCGGCTTCGATGACATTTCGTTGGAGATTTGTTACTCTCAACCGAGTTCCATTGCATAGTTTTGGTGGGCTTAAATTTCTGAGTAGAATGATTGGTACTCCGACTTTTAAATAAATTTTGTGTGCTGGAAGACCTGGTGTATTTAGAGAGTCTAAAAACTCTACTGGATAGTGGGTGGCATCTCCTTCTTCTAAAACCGTGTTAATAGATAAATATTCCCTACTTTCTCCAGAAACATGTACCAATATTTGAGAATTTATTGCTGCTGCTTGGTCGTTGCGAGGTGCTAAAATAGCTCGTTGGCATAGCCAAGCAGCGTCATGGTTCGAGATCTCTGATGGATCTCCGTATACAGAGGAAATGAGTTCCTGCTGTGAGGCAACAGAAGAACACAGGCTTTCGACTAAAGTTACTTTACCTCCTTCTTGAGTCGGGTATGTGCCGTTACCAATTTGAAGTAGTAAATTTGAGAAAACCTGCGCGTTTGCGTCACCTCCCAAATATGCTCGCATATTAAAGCTCAAATTAGTTAATATGACACTACGCCATAAAATAGAGCTCTTTAAACAGGCACCTATTTCATCGGCCCTCGTTCCTCTGGGTATTATAGGGAGTGTCTGCCTGAAGTCTCCACAGAATAGCACCGTTAAGCCTCCCATCGGTCGGTCATTTTGTCTTATATCTCGCAACGTTCTATCTACAGCTTCCACAGCTTTACGATTTGCCATCGTACACTCGTCCCAAACGATAAGGGCGCAATCGCGTAAAACCCTTGCTTTATCACTATTGCGAGACACGTTGCAAACAGGGTTTTCTGTGCGGTCCAAGTCGATTGGTATTTTAAATGTTGTATGTGCAGTTTTTCCTCCTGGTAATAAAGTGGCAGCTATTCCTGAGGAAGCGACGGCAAGGGCAATTTTGTTTTGGCTCCTTATTTGAGCCAAGATAACTTTAGTGAGGAAAGTTTTACCTGTTCCACCAGGTGCATCTAAAAACAGCATTTCTCCTAATGAATGTTCTACACTACAGCATACTCTATCAAAGATTTGACGTTGTTCTGTCGTCAAATTTGAACAGCCATTTCGCAATATTTCTGCTAACTCTTCGGGGTTGTAATTTATTTCAGATGTATACTCCCTATTAATTCGTTCCCCACCAACTGTCGGTGTCGGCAAGCCGTATTGACTGAGGGGGTTCCCTCCTATACTTGTAACTATATCTTGTATAGCCAGCAAAGCCCTATTATGGCAGCTTTCACGTACTTGGTCAGAAGTTTCACTATTTATATTTTGCTGTCTCAAAAAATCTTCGGCAAACGCGTCTTTATATTTTTGCCACAACTGCCCAGCGTCCGATAGGCCACAAAATGTCAACAAAATGGCAAATAAATGGCGCAAACGATGTGGACTATCACTGACGCATGCTTCGGCTAAAGCATCATCCCAATGCTGATCGCCATCTAATAAATGCCGTGCGCGGCAAGCAGCTTGAAATGTGGGATATTCTATATCGTCCACTTTGCGGAGCTCAGCAAAAGAAGTAGGTCCTCGCACTGTGTGAAGAAGAAGGCGTAAATAATAACACTCTGCATTATTTGGGTGCACCGTGTATACTCTTCCAATCACGTGTTCTTTAAAAATGCCGGACTCGCCTTCTACAGCAGTTCCACGTCTCCTGCGATTAAAAACACCTTGCTGCTTGTTATAAGTATAATAATGTGGCACTTCATTGTACAACAGAGACTTAGCGAAATTGTCTCTTTCGCAAAGGCGAAAGAATGCGAGCAAGGTGGTTTGTCTTGGGTTGTTCATTCTTTCTGCCACATTTTCTGGCTGAAAGTAAACTCGCTGCCCGCCTTCCAGGTGCACGTCAAGATGGATGACTGGCGGATACCTTTCATGAATAGGGAAACTCAAAATGCGCCAAACTGCCTCCGAAGAGCTTATGTATCGGCCAGATTGATACCTTGTCACTTCATCAAATTGGTTGTTATTTCTTAGTGCTATCATGGCTTGATCACTACCTTTATTAACATATTTACATATATATTTTATAGATTCGACGCTATTACAAATTTCAACATTAATGTGTGCTTGAAAAGCGTTTGACAAAACTGGAGAATACGGTACCACCCAACTATTATTTAGAATTATTTCTTGTCCACGGAATCTGACAGTAGCTGTGAAACCACCTTGTGACGGTGATCTTCGCCGGTATTGCGGATACCCATTTTCCCCAGCCATAGTTAGTTCTTTCAGTGCTCTGGGGTATTTTTTTGAGCATTGACCATCTTTCATGCACGGTGATTCCCTGTTTAAGAGGCCACATGGCCCGTGAACCATATGTGTTTTTACTATGTCATGCAAAATCGGATCTGCATTATAGTCCGGAAATTCTGCACTTATGACACTGTCTATAGCATCGGGACGAATTTTTTCTTCCAGCCACAGAAGAATGTGCGCGTGGGGTAAACCACGCTTTTGCCACTCGACGCTATACATAAAACAAAGAGTTGAACCGAAAACTTTCTCCTTTGTAAGTAGATTAATCAAGACTTTGAGTTTTAAATGAAAAATCCTAGCAATAATGTCATGTCTGTCGTATGACGCCTGTCCTGTGAGAAGTGCCTGGCAAATCTCCGTCCACTTTGGATTTGTTGTAAATGTTATAAAAAGGTCCGGCCGGCCGTATTTACGGACGTAACAAAAAGCATCTTGCGTTCGTTCGTGCATATACCGCGGACCGCCTGTGAAACTGGATGGCAAAATAACCAATCGACCCAAGTTTTCGACGTTATTATCTGATTGCATGGCGTCCCGCAAGTGCACGTATTCTTCAGCGCGTAACCGTCGCTGGTTAGTGCGAATATACACTAAACGTTCAGTTTCTATTTTTGCGTACATGTCCACAATAAATTGGCTGAACAAACCACGAAATCGTTGCAAATATACGAAACTGTTTTGCCTTATTTGTAAAAGGTAGGAATAGTATTGTTGAGCAGATATTTTTTTTTGATAATTAGTGACTCTCGTAGTAGGGTTCACTTGGTACAGCCCAAAATTGTACCCATCTTCACCATGACAATAAATTAGTGGATATTGCAGGGCGTCGTAAGCTCGGTGGGTTTCCAAAATGCGTTGAAGGCGATCGTCGCGTGTACGCAACACGATATCACGTCTCTCACACTCCTGGTCGACTAAAACAACTGCAACTTCATCTGCGACGGGTGCATTGTGTCTTCCACGGTGTTCACCCACAGGACGTCTATCGGCACTTATAACAATTTTGAAATCATTGCTGCCTTGTGGAATTGACTCCAATGCAGCTTTGAATTCACGAACGTACTGGTTAACGTGATGCAGCAATTCTTGAAGTTGACCCAAAAGCTCAGCATTGAGCTGGGGAAAATTGTGATTTCTAACATTGAGCTGTTGCGTGTAATCGGATACAAAATAAATTTGGAGAAATTTGGGTTCATTTTCTGGCAGCAAAGATCCAATAAGGTGATAAACTTGACCTTGTACTTTGAAGGTTGGCATGAACGGTCCTTCCGTTATTTGTTTTGCCCCAAAGGAAGTCATTTGGAAAGCACTGTTATATAAACGAATATTATCCAAAAAACGGTTCGACTGGGGATGATCGCCATTCAGGAGACTTTTAAGTAAGTGTGGTGGATCTTGGAAATTTGGAAGAACAATTTTTCCATTTGAGCAGCACATTCCATCTGTCTCTTTCCTCCATTTCAAAGCATGACAAAAATTACAAATTTCTCTCATGTCACCCACGAAAGTAAAGCCAGCATAATTAATTCTAGACGAATATGTGAACCCTGATTTTTCCCTATTGTCCCAAGGTAATAAAATATTTGCATCGTCATTTTCCATGGACTCATCAGCTCCGCTATTTGTTTCTCTATTCATATGGTATCGAGCTCGTTCTATTTCTAGGCGAGATTGACGTTGTTCTGCTGTTTCTGCTCGTCTTAGTTCATCTATTCTTTCCCTTTCAGATGCAAGATAACTTTCATTGTTTCTTTGTACACCTACATAGTTATGTCTAGCTATTTGTAATCGTTCTTCTCTTTGGGAGAGAGATTCAGACTCGCGCGAGAGAGCGTGTCGCTCTCGGTCAGATGACAGACGTGCTTGGCGTTCCTCGATACTCTCTTGAGAACGCAAAGTCGCGGTCCGAGTTCTTTGCGAACTTAAGCGCGACTCCCTTTCTGTGAAAGTCTCTGACTCGCGTGAGAGAGACTGGCGCTCCCGATCAGCAGACAGCCGAACTTCGCGTTCCTGGATATTCTCTTGAGAACGCAAAGTCGCGGTCCGAGTTCTTTGCGAACTTAAGCGCGACTCCCTTTCTGTGAAAGTCTCTGACTCGCGTGAGAGAGACTGGCGCTCCCGATCAGCAGACAGCCGGTCTTCGCGTTCCTGGATACTCTCTTGAGACCGCAAAGTCGCGGTCCGTGTTCTTTGTGAACTTAAACGTGACTCCCTTTCGGTGAACGTTTCCGATTCACGTGAAAGAGCGATGTGCTCTCGGTTAGCAGATAACCGTGCTTCACGATCTTCTTCCGATTCCTGAGACCTACAAAGTCTCATCCTTTTCGCATTTCGGCTACGCAGCGAAAGGTTAGTTTTTTTTCTTTGAGGCATTTTCAAGGAAAATTAAAGCAATAAACAAAACTAACAACACTTATGACTGAATAGCCTACAAACTTAAAAGATCGGTGCGTCGAACAGTCTAGTGTGACAACGTATCGTCTGTTCGTGGTCGTGACTCAACGAATTGGCAACACTAACTTACTGTATAACGATTGGCACTATTGGATTCAAACTACGAAGTAAATCAAATACAATCTTTACTTCGTACTTCAAACCAATGACCAAAGTTGACCAAACGAAACCAATAAGATAAGCAAATACTTTTTTTTCGACCAATTTAGAAAATCGATAAACCAAGCAACCAAAGAACTTTTACGACACACGCAAGAACTTTTAAGACACCTAACGAAACCCAATTTGCCTAGTAAACACGGTGGACGTCATCCTAGCGCGGAAAATCTTAACACCGCGATTCAGAAAATGACGTCATTTGCACAACGCCATCTATCGGATTTAGATTTCAACTATCAACATTAGTTCTATTTTTAGTCTTAAGATGTCGTTGCAAGTACTATACTTAATTGCGTAACGTAATATTTTACTTCTTGAACTCACTAAATTAATCATATCTTTTGATAGAGTGAACCGATTTCGATGAAACAAAAACTAAGTTAATCCTCAAGTTGCGTATAATTTTTGTATATATACATTGTCAGCATTGAATTCGTAGATTTTACGTGATGTGCGCACAAACAAACAGACAAACAGACAAACAGACAAAAATTTCAAAAATGATGGAAATGGGTTCTGTTACTTATCTTTTCACACGCTGGCTATTTTTTGTTTCAATTTCTTCAATGTACAAAAATGACTTTTCTACAGATTTATTATATGTATAGATGACTTCGACGGTTTTAGTGGGCAGCAGTGAATTTTACAAGTTTCTTCAGGGGGACGAAAATTCGTCCCCCTGAAGAAACTTGTAAAATTCTAAGCAATCTTTTGGGATTAAATGGTACATGGACCTTAGATCGTCTAGTTTAGGTTGAGCAATGTTTTTGCCCTCAGGCCACAAAATGGTAAAGTCCCTTTCAGAAAAATTAAAAGCTTTTCCTTTCATTTTCTTTTGTATATTAAGTTCATAATACTGGTCTTAATTTATGTGACTTTTCATGAAAATAATATATTTGTCTTCTTTTTTTAATAAAATTACTTTTGTTTGTAGCCAATTAGTTTTCTGCTTGTTTGTAAAAGTTTTTCTGTTGACTATATTTTTTACAATATTTGGAGAACTCAGGAAATCTTCTTTAACCGTTTTATTAACTTTGAGCGGGTTTTTTCTTTTACAACTCTTAATAACTTGCATATATTCGTCGGCAGTGTAAATTCGTTGATGAAATTTTAATTGGATCTCAATTTTTGAGAAATCCGTATCATTGGGCAGGAAAGTATGACCTGACTCGAGGTATTTGAAAGTTATTGTCCTCAGACTATGGTGAGAGTTTAACACTGTCTTAAGCATCATTACTATTTTTATATTGTGGTTTTGTCCGCCACAGCAGTCACTCCATTACACTAAGTGTTTTACTTTTGAGTCAAGTTTGTTCTTTATAAAATTGATCAAACGTGACCCGACTTCCTGGGCACCTCGACCAGCTTCACCTTCGACCCATATGTAAAAATACCCAGTATCATTAGAGCCTTCAAGGTGTTTGGATTGTTTAAGTGATTTACTATGTGTCGGTTTTTGAAGTAACAATAATTATCTGAAATGATCCAAGTGAATTGGATCTCGTTTAAGATTATATATTTTAAACTAGTAATATATACTGTTTCTCGATAATGATTCATGAAGATTGGATTGTTTCAGTGGATTCAAAATAAATGCCCGCCATACATGTGGACTGGTACCACATGTTGATAAAAATGTCATATGTTCGTATTTCACTGGGTTCTTTTTGCTGAACGAAAATATCGACCTTTACGGTCTCTTTGGTATTCTTAACTCAATTTTGGTAGTTTTGTGGATAGGATCCTTGTCGTGTAACTATGTCCAATTTTAGTAGGGATTTTTATTTTCTACATTTATTTAAGTGAGTTATATTTTTGGAATCGCCTCGTCGAACCCTTTATTTTGATACCCCACTTAATATGGTTGGAAGACTTTCTGACTTCCTTTTTTTCTTTTTCACAATAATATGGCGTCTAGTTGTCGCCATATTGTATTTTGACTACTGTCATGTCTTTAGTAGCATTAGCAAGACGTGATTCGTCTTAACCTTGCGATTAATTCTTCTTATTCGTCTTAATTTTCGATTGACGTCAGAGTTATCAAAATCGGCCCACGCGTTTGGTCTCTAAAGCGCCACAAAGGAACAATCATACATAGGCTGATAAACACATTACCCTCCCTTGCGAGGCGCAGTCGGGTAAAAAGGATCCCCTTCGGACCAGATAGTAGGTTTGTCTGGTGGGCAAAATACAGAACAGCCTGACAACAACCATTGGGCTGTGTTGTATTTGTTCAAGGGTTCAGAATTTATACTTGAGAGGTGCTTTATTATCAATACCAGAAAATGTCGCCAAATGCATGGCCTCCTTTTTTGAAGTCGGTTAAAAACTACAAATTAAACAAAAAATCACTTACTTTCTTCTGGTATTGGTATGGAGTTGGCAAGAGATGGATCAATGGCTGCTAGAGTTTTTGCCATTGCCTCATCTAAGGCAGAGCTTCCAGATTGATTTGATGGAGACATTGGCAATGGTACTTCACCAGGAGGCACTTCTGCACTCAGTGCTGCTCTGCAAGTAAGAGTTAATAGAGATCAGAATCAAGGTACGTACTTAATAAAAAAACATGCATTCACTGACAAACGAAGCACAGCATAAACTGCTGGGCCTAGAAGCATGGAATATTGCACAAGGTTTCCCTATGGACAGGGTAACTCTTAAGGCTCCTACAGACAATGCTTTTGCAGAGCGGCACGTGCGGCAGTGCTGGCGGCACTGATTGTAGGAGCCTTAAGCCGCCGGATGCACCGCGGCTTGCCGCGGCAGCAAGCACGGCGGCACTGTGTCTAGGAGCCTTTAACGGGTAAAAAACAAACTAAAAAACAAATCTTGGATTTTTTCGAAACCCATGGAATGAAACTTTGAATAAGAGAAGACAACATGCATTTTGACTTATTCGGAACAGTTAGTTTGAACTAGAGCTATATTAATATTGATTTTAGGAAAACTACTGAATCTTACTGTGCAACTTCCTCAGCAGCTATTTTTTCTTTAATCTCCTGAAGCTCCTTTGGTATAATCCAGCTAGATTCTTTAGTTTCAATATTATGATAATAAACGCGCCCAGCATCCGTTGTGTATTCTTTCCAAACACAGGCAGACAGTAATTTCTGTTAACAGAAAAGAGTACATCATTATCATAGTCGTAATAGCAGCCTCATATTTTCACTGTGCTGGAAACATTTTGGTTAAGATTACTTACTGTTATAAAAACAAGCTAAAAGCAAAATCCACAGTAGTGTAAATATAGCAGTATACATAAATTTGAATGCATTTCTGGCAAAGATCAATTTGGACTTGCCCATTCTGTTCTGGATACTATACTTTGGTTGGAATAATATTATTCCATTTTCATATTAAATTACTATAATTTAAAGTCAAAAACTATGCAGCATCAATAAAAATATGGTTTTGATGTGCAAATGAAGGCCATTGTGATACTGCGATTGACCTAGTTATCTTACTATAAATTGCAACCCCTCTGGCCCCTGTTGCAATGAAATAACAATAGAATTATATATGTCACCGATACAAACAGATCAATTGTTGTAATTTAAAATTAGCAAAAACATCGAACATTTTGAATAGAACACAAAAACCCCTGGGCAACTTTATATGAATCGTGGGCCCAGTGTTGTATTCTAGCACTTTCTTACCTACACCTATTGAAGATCCGAATAATCGCACCATTTTGCTATATGGACAGCACAGCTCTAATGACTTTTTTTTTTTGATGGGAAATCATCCTATGACGAAACTCTGTTTCCAATTTATCTCAACCCCTGGGCAGGCATCGGCCATGACGGGCCCCGTCTTTATTGCTGACTACGCGTCGACTCTCGGGCCTGGTGCTGATCGGACGGCGAGCTACCCATTACTCGCCGTCCGCATGCCCGGGTACATGGTTCTTACTAAACTATACTAAAGAATTGTCTTAATGAGTATAGTCGCTGTCAATAATACTGTCGTCCCAGGCACTTGCGGGACCGACAAAATTCTCTAAATGCCTTCCAATACCGAAGTATCATAAAATACCGACGAGATAGGCGCATGCTCCAACAGTCCTCATTCCTGTTAAGCATGAGCAATAAGATGCCTGGATAGCGTTAATGCCCTGACCATTGGAGTTGATCAATATGTAGGTATATGTCATATTTGACCCATGTCGTGATAAAATACGAGCTCTCACTAGCGTGCTGTTGTCCGTTGCTAATCCATATTCTGGTATCTTTGGACCGACTAGGAGTTATTTATTTATATATTAAACTTAATGCACAAGTAAGAATTACTGTACAATGGCGGACTTAATGCCTTAGGCATTTTCTACCAGTCGACCTTAGGGTGGTGCATAGACGGAACGTGGCAGGTGCCACTTAAGGGAAAGAATAAACGGAGTAAAAAATAAATAATAATAAATACATACATACAACAAAATTAAAAATGTAATTGAGAAAAACGGAAACAACGAATCAGCGTTGTGATGATTTTTCCAACTCGTGTGTATGTGTTCACGCGCCTTCAACTTAAAAGAGAACCGAATGGTTGCCGTCCTCACATTCGGAGGGAGCGCATTCCATAGGGAGACCGCCTGGACATGGAATGAAGAATGGACAAACCCAGAGCGGTGAGAGGGACATCGCAGAAAACGATTATTGGTTGAACGAAGATTTTTATCGTGAGTCGAGCAGAGAAACTGAAAATGTGAAGTCAGATAAGAAGAAGTGATGGGTTTATCGAGCAGAGAAAACCCACCCCTGTTCCTTCAGTTACTTTTGCCAGGGCCGTGGTAACTCTCTTTCGAATTTATCCGCGACCCAGATAGGCATCGGTCCTAGCGGACCCCTTCAGTTTTTGCTGACATCTCTTTGAGGCGCGTGTTTAACACTACGCACCGTCCACTCGAGCCTGGTTCTTATCGGAAGGCGAGCTACCCACTACTCGCCGTCCGCAAGCCCACCCCTACGGAGGCCGGGAATCGGTTTGCGAGTCCCGACGCCCAGGGCGTCTACTGCAACGGCTGCTAGGGGCGTGAGGGCATCTCCGTTACATCTCCCTCACGTGTTCCGTCTCCACCTTCACGAGCATTACTGCTTCGCAGAAGGAGGTGACAGCTTCCGATTGCCTCTCGCTCCGTACCATGGCCTGGACCAAGGCCGGACGCGAGAGGTCGCTACCACCGATCACCTCCACGAGTATACGGCGATGCTCTGCCCAAGTGGGGCAGACCTCCACCGTTTCCTCCGGGCGATCCACACAATGGTGACACCCGGGCTTTTCCTCCCACCTTATCAAAAAAAAAAAAGAAAAGAAAAAAAAACATATATAATAAATAAATAATAAATAAATATAATAATAAAGAGTATTCTATTCTATTCTTATCCTGAATAGTAACCTCCCAATAGTTACACACCTGTATGTTGTAAACGCGTATTCGCTGACGTACGAACGTGCCATACTTAAATGGTATGTTCCCAAAATGAATAAAAAAAAACTTTTTTACAAAAAAATAGAACCGACTTCCAAAAAAAGTGCAAAATAACTTTAATTTCGGAAGTCGGTGTTCCTGTTTTGTGTCTTTGTTTTTTGACACCGACTTCCGAAATTAAAGTTATTTTGCACTTTTTTTGGAAGTCGGTTCTATTTTTTTGTAAAAAAGTTTTTTATTTTTCACTTTTTAGTTGTGGTTCCCCATTAAACTGTGTTAACAGTTCATAGACATACGATAGCAGCAATCGCGGTTGATTTGCTGTCAATTTTTGAAGAGTTCCGTTGTCTGTCTCCGAAACCCATCATCAGATCTTTTTGAAATTTAAATGGGACCATTTCGGAATAAACCCCTTTCGAACAAAAAAACAATTTTGCAAATCCGTCAACATATGACGGAGTTATGCCCGAACATACATAAAAAAAAAAAAAAAAAAAAAAAAAATACAAACATCCGAACTCCTCCTTTTTCGAAGTCGGTTAATAATGTCTTCATCTGTGACTGTGAGTATTGAGAACACATTTATTGATTTATTCGTCAATGTCACAAACGACGCTCACTGTTGGTTTATGTTTTGCTCAACTACTGACCGGTTTTCAACAATACGAGTGCGTGTTCTGTCCTGCTCAATCCTGAGTTGTCCTTTTTAGGGTTCCGAAAGTTCGGATGAAAAAACGGAACCCTTATAGGATCTACCTTATATGACTCGTGTGTCTGGTCTGTCTGTCCGTCTGTCACAGCCAATTTGCTTCGAATCTGCTGGCCCGATAGAGTTGAAATTTGGTACACACATGAATATCTGTGACCCAAATACGGATGTGTACCCTAAATAAATTAATTTGGAATGTGTGGGTCACTTTTGGGGTGAAAATCGAAAAATTAAAAATCAATGTTTTTCAAGCTGTATCGTGCGACATATCAAATGAAAGCCATTTGGCCACCACATTGTGAGGGTCTCGAATATATTTTTTTCATAATTTTAAAATATATAATTTTGAAGTTATTTAAGATAATAGATGAAAGACCATTGGGGCTTATCTCCGAAACCACTGGGCCTAAAATTTGGAAAAAAATACAAAAAACAGTTATTTACTTATAGATTACAGGAAAACCTCTAGGGTGAGGCAGTTTAAAAAAACAACCTGAAAAAAAATATGATTTGTTCGGAACCCTTTGCGCGCGAGTCCCGACTTGCTCTTGGCAGGTTTTTTTATGTCTTTGTACTAGTTTATTTATTCCATTAATAATTTATTAAAACAACGTAATTGTATAAAAATGTACAGGCATCATTAGGTCATAATATTAGCATTTGTAACAGTAATTATTGAACTTTTGAAACCGCTGTAAGTTTTTATTTGATTAATTAGAGTAAATGCTGCCATAGAATAAAATGTTAAAAACATTCGGAACTTCATTTTAAGAAAGGTAAGAAAGAGCTACAACGCTGGGCCCATTCTGCCCATTGTTATTTAATTGAACAATATTTTTCAGTTCTCTTACTTCCTATGCTAGTTGACTAGCAAGCATTATTTTGTTCCAAATTACAGTATATAGTATAAGTACTTCTTGAAATAAACTGCTGTGACAGAAAGACACCCAAAATTGCACCATTTTTTTTTTTTTTGGGGAGTGGGCAATCCTCCAATGACTTCTCCCGCTCTGGGTGGTGGCATGTCAGGCTTTTACTGACTAAAACCCAGCCGTTTTCCTTCCCTGCCTGAGTGCCCAGGGGTGCGGTAACTCTGTTTCGAATTTATCCACGACTCCTGGGCAGAAAGTTGCACCATAAGGGTTAATTTTTACCATTTCAGTATGAAACCCTAAACTTCACACAAAATATGCGGCATTGTTTAATTTAGAATAATGCTTACTTCTGCTGGAGTTTTCAAATCATCAGGTTTCTCCCAAAGACTTTGTTTACTAACAGAGTTGTAGTAATATGTTCTTCCATCTGGAGCTTTATGTTCAGACCAAGGACTGCTTTGGTTAGCCATCGGGGCCACATCTGGAGCTGGAGCACTCATATCCTGCAATTGTTGGATGCTCTTACACATCATTAGTAAGTACATGTTAAGCAAAACAGTCTTGCATAAATGGTAATAATGAAATATTGTGAAAGCTGTGTATTATCTTTAGCAAAGTATGAATTATTAATCGAAATCCAAGATATCTTTTGTAGTTTTTGTGTTGTGCATTCTACAAAAACAAATGTTTTTTGTCTACTAGCAGTTTTTCATGAAACGCAATAAAATTGTATCCGGTGGGTATAAGGCCGAGAACTTAAGCAAACTTAACCCGAGTGCTTGCATGGTGAAAAATATGCTGTTATTTAAGTTTAAATAAGTATTAGCATTTAATCAACTTTTATTTTAGTTGGAAGGACTCAAATCACCTGTCTCCTTTCTGTGAATAAGGTATTGTAAGGAGTTTGAAATTAATTTATCTGAAATAAAGTTATTACGTTTTGCGTTGTTTATAAAAGGCATGGATGTAATTAAAATATGACTAATTATTAATTTCCAGAATTTTTTAATAGTGGCACTGTTCCAAGGCACTAAACAAAATTCGATCAATTCGTTGCATCTTCTTACTTTGTTTCACATTCAGTCAGTGTGCGAGAAAATGGCCTCAGAGTTACTAATTTTTGAGTGAAACACCTTTGTTTTTTTTTTGACAAATCCAGCTTTTGAATATCTGCACTCTCTGATGTCACGATAATTAAGTATTGATCTTCTTTTTTATAAAATCTGTTTTGTTTTAGCCAGTTTATCTTTGTTTGTAGGGTTTTTTTTAGAGGTTTTCATGATCTTTATGTATTCTTCTACGGTGTAAATTCGCTCGCGATGCTTAAGCTCACATTCAATCTAACTGAAATCAGCGTCATTTGTCAAAAAGGAATGGCCGGTCTCTAAATATTTAAAAGTAATATGTACCAGAAGGAAAAGAAATATTCATCAAATGCGAGCGGAAGATCTTCGTACCTAAAACAGTTCAAATTTGAAAATGTTACCTACGATCTCAAAAAAACTACCTTTGCTCCATACGGAGCAAAGGTAGTTTTTTTTACTGATGTTTATACAATACTATGTTAGGTATACACCTAACATAGTATTTAATAAACATCAGTTATGGGTTTATAACGCAGGGATCCACATTGGCGGATTGGATCTAACGATCAAGGACGATGCAATGTCTGGGTTGAAGGGGAAACCGGAAGAGGAGCCCAAGAAGTTTGCTCATGCCTCATTAATTTCATTAAAAACCAAATCTGAAAACGATTACTTTACGATTACTTTTCGGGGTCTGACGTCTCCTAGACTCTTCAACCTACATGTGAATGATCTTCTGGTCGGGCTCAGCAGCATGCGAGTCGGATGCCGAGTGGGGGGTGTTACCATTAATAATATCAGCTACGCGGACGACATGGTGCTGCTGGGTCCGACTGCGGGATCAATTAGAGAGATGTTGAGAGTATGCGAGAACTATGCAGCTACACACGGACTCGTTTACAATGTGAAAAAAAGCGAATACATGATTTTTAAGGCCGCTGGTAAGGCCCCCGATTATGTACAAAGTTTTACTCTGAATGGCTTGAGTATAAGGCGAGTAAATAGTTTTAAGTACTTGGGGCACATACTTACCGACGACCTTAAGGATAATGTAGACATAGAGAGAGAGCGCAGGGCATTGGCGGTCAGAGGGAATATGTTGGCGCGCAGGTTCTACCGTTGTACTAATCAGGTTAAAATAACCCTTTTCAAAGCTTATTGTCAGGGTATGTACACGGGGAGTCTGTGGGTCGGCTTTACCAAAAGATCGCTGGAGGTCCTGCGCATCCAGTATAATAATATTTTCAGAATGCTGTTGGGACTGCCCCGTTTTTGTAGCGCATCTGAGATGTTTGCGCTGAATCGAACTGACGACTTCTATGCGGTCATTCGAAAAAAGATCTCGTCTTTAATAGCAAGACTACGGGACAGTGACAACAGTATTTTGAGGACAGTGTCGGAGAACATCTACTCTCCTATTCTGAGACGTTTTGTGGGGGTGATGAATGAGTGAAGTTATTTACTTTCGCTTGTGTGTCGCCCACATGAAACGATCTCAAGTAAACATGTTTTTTAATTATTATAATTATTATTACTTTACTAACATTAGTTATAAGAAATTTACTAACACAGTGGATCTATGTTGTCCGTAATAAAGAATTTATTATTATTTACACAGAAACGAACCAACCTGTTTGAGTCGTTTCAGTTTTTTGAAAAAATGATATTTCCAATCAAAACTAATTCTTAGAAAGGATCCAAACTGTTTGAGTTTATTCTGGTTTATTGACTTTAAGAACATACTCATAGAAATACATTACTCAGAAACAATTCAAGCGGACTGAGTCCGTTCAGCAAATATATTTTGTGTGCTCTTCATACTGTGGGTTGAGTTGGGGTAGCGAGAATAACTAGTTTCCGTGTATATTTTAAAAATAGGGTTTTCACTACATGATAGATTCGATCCTCAGGAGTATGATTTCACGAATGTTAAGGCAATTTCGGCATTGTGCGACGCGCTAATTAGGAGCCAGTTGGAGGGTAATGCAGCTATATGGGCTCCACATGAGGCGAAATATACTCTCATGTTGAAGCGCATACAAAATAAATATACGCGTTACATGTACCTCAGACTTTATGGGGTATACCCCCTCTATCCCTTGATGTATCAAACCTTGTTTGTGTTAGGAATGGTGCGATACAACAAGTTGGAAACGAGGAGGGATCTAGCGTTGGCATCATATGTCCTTGGAGTGTTCCGGGGTAACACAAACAATCCGGGTGTGTTACAGGAGATAGGTTTGTGCGTGGCCGATGGGTACGTGCAGCGTCGTAGACGCCCCGATTTGTTCGCACTGCCGCACGGTCGCACCGAGCTGTTGCCCAAGGTCCCGCTCTCGCGGACACTGCGCACATTAAACCAGGTTGCCTACAAGATAGATGTACTCTCATGTTCAATGAACGAATTCGCATAAGTTTCTCTACAAATTTTATGTTATATTAATTGATTTTGAATTGATTGAAATGATTATATTAAATTGATTAATTATTATATTGTATTTTGTACTATTATTTTAATTGAATGGAATTGTATGAATTGAAATTAATGGGTTATTGTGATTATTATTGTATTTTTTTTTTGTTTTCTACACTATCGCTTTGGGTTTTTCTGTAATGATAGCTGTATGTATGTCTGTAATAAATAAATAAATAAATGATGGCATACTTAACTCAATTTTGACCAATGTGTGGATTGAGTCCTTTCTGCTTAACTACATCCAATTTTGTTTCATGTATTTACCATTCTTTCACCAATTTGTTACTAGGGATTTTATCCTTTTGATTGACAGTTTACTTAAGGCGTATATAGCCGCCAAGTGGCGCCCTCATTGAATAAAAAATCGTAGCAAAGCGTAGAAAATAAAGATTAAAAAATCCTATGTTGCGTTTGTTACAAAGAGCAGGTATTTTTACGTTGTTGAAACAGGACTCAAAGTGTTTCGTATCTAAAGTAGTAAGCAAAAGTACCAAAAGCGGCCGTTTTTGACACTTTTGCTTACTATTTTGGATACGAAACACTTTTAAGTCCTGCTTTAACAACGTAAAAATACCTTATCCTATTTGTAACAAACGCAACATAGGATTCTTTAATCTTTATTTTCTATGCTAAGATACGAATTTTTATTTAATGAGGGCGCCACTTATGGAGAGGTATGCCCTTAATCCAAGTATTATAAGCATTTCTTAAGAAAAGGTTTAAACAACATTATTCATATATTGTTCCTGTATAACTCGTTGCTTGCCCAACAGACAATAGATTTTAGTTGTTATCTGCACACCTGGTATGTGACCTGCCCCCTTAGCCAAAATACATTTCTGTTAACGTTAACGCTAACGTTTTGTTAGCATTCACAATAATCGACTGTTTAATTTTATTATGCTGCAACACTTATTTTTATGTGGTGGGTTTTGAAAATAAAAGAGCGCGAGCCGGCTAGTTCTGGGCTTTTTCATGCAGAGCTACAGACGACAAAGGAGGACTCGAGTTACATTTTAAAGTTATGATATATCCATAAATTGATTTAAAGAAGTATCTACAGGTGTTTTCTTTCAAGTCAGAAGTGTGCTCAAGTGTATCCACGTGCCTGATGTTGCGGTTTCCTGGACATAGGACATTTTGAGGTCAGAGATCCATGCATTACTTCTATCAGTGATTTTGTGACAAACAGTTTAATGTTTAAACAGTGCCTATTTGCAATTGCAAACAAGATCTAAACGTTTAAAACAGTAACGGTTCTGTGAATTTATTTGGAAATAGATAGTAGTAGATACCTACCTAAAAGCTATCAATTTGTGTGCAGCTTGTTTTTTTCTATTAAGAAGTATTTAATCAAAAATTTCTAACTGTATTTAGAAATACCTACAAGCGAACAAAAAAAAAATGTATTTAACATTACTGTTCAATTTTATAGCATAGTTGCTGATTGAGACGGTTATATTATTTGAATATCGTGTACGTGTCTGTGCAGTGCTTTCTATTCTCTATATCACTGTGCATATTTAATAGTACTATATTATTGTGTAGATTTGTTGTTGCTATAACTAAATCATTTTTACCTTATTTTGAACCACTTGAAATCGTTTAGCGTGCTGATGGGCCATTCTAAGCGAAGGCGGCGTGACTCAAGTATCGATAGTTTGTTTAAAGATGAGTTCTAATGATAGTGATGATCTGACGTAGGTCAGGACAGCATAGTAAAAAGTGAACTGATAAAAAGCGTAGTAGTAGTCATAGATATAGTAAGAGAAGTAGGAGACATGAGCGTTCTAAACATCGTGAACTAAGAACTTCTCGAAATAGGGCTGATCGCGAGTCTACGAAAACCTCATCTTTAATTTCCTCAACACGATTACGTGAAGTAACTAACCAGACTACTCCTGATTTGTACCATCTGCCATTAGGCCGCTATTAACTGCTAATGACCTTCAGTGGTTGGCTTGCATGTTCTGCGCTGAGCTCACGTAGCTCATCGTGCGTCCGCCCAATGATAGGACTCGCCCATCGAGGAGCGCTGTCCGAATTTTGACGCATTATTAATTTATTACACATGGAACAACAGGTATTAAACTGTAACACTTACGATTAAAATAAAAATAATTAAATGATGTTTTAAATGGTGAAAGATTCATAGAAATACGCTTTATTGTTTTGACGTGATTCTCAATTTTCTATCCGCGTTAGACATAACTTTATAAATTAATTACACTATGTTATAAAATATAATTTCAAATATTCTCAGATCAAATTAAGACAGAAATTGTCTAGAGTAACATATATTTTTTTCAAAGAAATAAGACTAAGTTAGTCGTTTAGACGTGATGTTCAATTAAGAACCATTAAAAGTCTTAAAACTACGCCTTAACTACGAACAATTGCATCGGTAACTCTGCACCGCTGGCAGCTTCCAACTTTTGGGCCCAAACATCTTTCCTGTTGTATTTAGTGTGGTATCTGAATTTGACCCGAGCGATAATAGTCAAACTATAGAAAATTGGATCAACAAGATTAGTGAATGTGCACAGATTTACTCGTGGAGTGATCGTCAAATTCGTATGTCACTATGCACTTCCGAAATTAACTGGTTTGGCCAGGAAATGGTACCAGGGTTTACCCTCAGTGATTTTTAATTGGAACGATTGGATTCAAAAATTAAAACACGCTTTTCCTTCTAACAAAAATTATGGAGATCTGCTGTCGTTATGTTAAAGATTAGATGTAAGTTTGGTCAGTCCTTAGAACATTATACTATTATGACAAAATGGCACTTATAAATAAATTTGAGATAGCCGGCATTAAAGGCTGTCTCATACAGGGTATTGATGATAAATGCGTAAAAATGGGAGCTGGAGCTGGAGAATCCTGAATTACTTGTGTACAGTGTCCCAACATGACAATTCTAACTTTCGTAACCAAAATAATACGCCAGCGAATAATCTCAAAAAGATATCCAATGAACAAACAAAATCCAACACAAAAAAAAACAATATAAGACATAAGTTTAAAATGTAATATGTGAAAGAAACGCTAATAATAGTGACAATTCAATTAAAAATAATGATAGCGATTATGTCACGAAATTATTAATAAATAAGGGAACTTTATTCGCTATAATATATTAATAAGTGAAGCAAAACCTTTGTACTTTCTTTTTACTAAAATTACGCGGACGGAGAAGTATTAAATTTGGCACAGTTAAAAAATCATTACACACACTACCATACGTTTGACACGTATTTGTAAATACTCTTTTGTTTATGGTTCAGTCATGTCATGTCATGTTTATGGGTTTCTGATAATAAAACTTTAGTAACGTTCAAACTAGAAATTTTAAATTAATTACGATCACCGGGCACCACTAGTTATATATTATAGTGGAGTTAGGTAAACCTAATGTAGCGAAAATGAAAAGTTCGCTAACAGATAAACTAGTAGCATACGATTCATGTAGCATAATTATCATACAGTAAGAGTGACCACCTAAATAATTAGAGAATGGTATAATTTGCGAAAAATTCAATCAAAACTACTCTGTTAGCAAAACCCCTAATTTATAGATAGATAAATAAGGAAATAAAAAATAGTTGTTAAGTAACAATTATTACAAAACAATGTTCTCTAGTGCTCAGCACTAAATGCGTTAAAAAGTAGCTACTGCACCTGTTTTGGCATTATTTGACCCTTCAGCCGATTTTGAAATTCACACGTACGCCAGTTAAATTGATATTTAAGAGCAATCGTACAGCAACATGAAGATAATGTTGTTAGTAGTTCCAAAATCAGAGAGATGACAAATCGTCCGTATGAATCGATGTTTATTTAAAATATTGTAACTAATTTTTAATCTAAATCCAAAAAAAAAAATGAACCGTTCGACACGCTGTAAACTGAAACCCGTTTTATATAGGTGAAAAGGAAATTTTACATATAATTTAGAGATCGTTTATTTATGCTTTCACAAAAGAACAATACCAACTTTTAATACATTTAAAAACCTACTATTGAAAGTTTATGTATAGTTAAAAGGTATGGTAGAAAGACTTTCTGTAAGATTAGAAAATAATGTCATATAGTATTTCTAATTAATATATATTATACAAAGACTAACAAAGAAATACTAACTGATTAAATGAAACGTAAAATAACGTATAAAACTCGGAAACCGAGTTGAATAAAGCCATGTTGCTGTGTGTTAGTGTGTAACATGAAACGTCGTAAAAAAGGATAATTGGGATGCGTTCAAAACATGGTAATACGTTCACCCTTGACGTAGAATAAGCATATAGAAAAATAAAAAAAAATAAAAATATGGTTTTTCTGCGTTTCTTTTAACGTTGTGATAAGCGTAATCAATGTACAATTAAATTAAGTGAATTTTAAGATATATTTCATTTTTATAAATAGTCAGGTGAGAAATGTGCATTCTTCTTTATTTACATCAAACCAGTTCAAAATGTTAAAAGTAGTACTAATGTTCAGG
The DNA here is from genome assembly GCA_951329385.1 of Polia nebulosa. Taxonomy (NCBI): domain Eukaryota; kingdom Metazoa; phylum Arthropoda; class Insecta; order Lepidoptera; family Noctuidae; genus Polia; species Polia nebulosa. The sequence continues at coordinate 17,038,777 of OX589590.1, forward strand.
TTTTATGGAATATTTCTCGCTATTTGAAGTGCCATTTGGTGGGATTTGTATCTAACTTAAATATATTTGAATAAAATGGTGAAAAAAAAAATATCTTGTAGTCGTACCTACTCCCTTATATTGTGATGAACTCGGATCGGATACAAACTCGCGGATTCAATATAATCGAAGAGTTCTGCAGAACGAGCGTTTTGATAAGTCGCTAATATGAAGTAATACTAATAACTAATATAAAGTAGACGATTAAGTTTTTGAAGAAAAGGATATTCGTTTAGATCCTGGATATGGTTGTTAATTAATACCAAAATGTGTAGGACTGCATAGAAGTTCTTGAGAGAGACTCCTATAACCAGGAAATAAGGTTGCAAACCATATAGATCAGTTTATGCCGTTGACAAGCAAGTTACACCCTTGGCTGGTTTTTAACCATAATGTGATGTCGAGTGATTTAGAATAGGAAGGCCAACAGAAGTTTTATCATAGTAGAATGGAGATATGGAGAATAAATAAGAGAGAATATAGAAAATAGAGAGACAGAATAAATAAGAGAATAGAAAAGAGAGAATGGAGATTTGCAGTGAATGTAAGAATTATGATTTGTTTGTTATTTGGATGGTCCTAATACCTGACTATTATTTTATTAAAATGAAATGAAATAGAGCTTATACTTAAAAGTTACTTTGTTTACTAACAGAATTCTACATTGTTGATGATTATTTAATGCGATAATGAGTTGTATCTTACGTAGTTATACATAATATTATTGGATGTTTATTTGAGAATGAAACCAAGTGACCTAACTTGTGGTAAATACATAAAGATATAGTGAATTGTAGCAAGTTAATAGGGAAAGTAATGATGATGATGATAAGCCTAAAGATTAGTGAAAATGAAAACGAGTTAAGAAGACATTATTATATATCACCAAATGTTTATTTGAGAATAAAGTGAAGGGCCCTAACTTGTGGCATATATATAAATAGTGAAATATAGAAAGTGAATAGGAATAGTAATGATAATAATTATGATGTGATGATAAGCTTAAAGATTAGTGAAAATAAAAAAAAGAGTTAAGAAGAGTGATTATTATTTATCACCAAATATTTATTTGACAATAAAGTGAAGTGCCCTAACTTGCGGCAAATACATTAATAGTGAAATATAGAAAGTAAACAGGGATGATAATGATAATACTGATGATGTGATGATAAGCTTAAAAATTAGTGAAAGTGAAAAAGAGTTAAGAAGATTGATTATTATATATAACCAAATGTTTTTTGAGAATAAAGTGAAGTGCCCTAACTTGTGGCCAATACATAAATAGTGAAATATAGAAAGTAAATAGGGATGATAATGATAATACTGATGATGTGATAATAAGCTTAAACATTAGTGAAACCAAAAAAAAAAAGGGTTAAGAAGAGTGATTATTATTTATCACCAAATGTTTATTTGAGAATAAAGTGAAGTGCCATAACTTGTGGCAAAGACATTAATTGGATGATAATGAATATGATAAATGATGTCAGAAATGATAAGTGAGTCGATGCAAGTTAGATTGCTTGTATTCGATGTCTAGTGATAGAGTGAGTCGATGCAAGTGAGGTTGCTTGTATTCGATGTTTAGTGATAGAGTGAGTCGATGCAAGTTAGATTGCTTGTATTCGATGTTTAGTGATAAGAGTGAGGTGCTAAAAGTGAGTACTTGTAGTCAATATTATTTATAAAAGTGAGTCGCTACAAGTGAGAGTGCTTGTAGTCGATGTTAGTTATAAGAGTGAGTCGCTACAAGTGAGAGTGCTTGTAGTCGATGTTAGTTATAAGAGTGAGTCGCTACAAGTGAGAGTGCTTGTAGTCGATGTTAGTTATAAGAGTGAGTCGCTACAAGTGAGAGTGCTTGTAGTCGATGTTAGTTATAAGAGTGAGTCACTACAAGTGAGAGTGCTTGTAGTCGATGTTAGTTATAAGAGTGAGTTGCTACAAGTGAGAGTGCTTGTAGTCGATGTATGAAATTGAGAGAGAATATTTTAATGAGTATGTAATATTAATATTAATGGAATTGTAATGTTTGTTTTCAAAGCTATTTTATTTAACGTTTTACTCTTTGTTAAACGCGAGGTCGCGTTTGTCGTCAGGATTAGCCGAATGTTAGCATTCACAATAATCGACTGTTTAATTTTATTATGCTGCAACACTTATTTTTATGTGGCAACCTATAGATCATTTTTGAAAATAAAAGAGCGCGAGCCGGCTAGTTCTGGGCTTTTTTCATGCAGAGCTACAGACGACAAAGGAGGACTCGAGTTACATTTTAAAGTTATGATATATCCATAAATTGATTTAAAGAAGTATCTACAGGTGTTTTCTTTCAGTTTCGTGCAAAATGTATGGCAACGACGTTTTGCACGAAGCGTTAGACAGAGAACTGTCACGTGACTCACGCCCAGTAATGTCTTTGCCATACATTGCACAGGCTCGGAGCCTTTAGACAAAATACTTTTCTGTAAACGTTAACGCTAACGCTTCGTGCAAAATGTATGGCAAAGACATTACTGGGCGTGAGTCCAATTGACATGTGAAGAGTTAACGTGAAAATTGCTTGATCACAGTCTTTGTTATATATTATGAAGTGCTTGCTGTATTTAGCTTCAGTAAAGTTTTTTTTTTTTTTTTTCTCTGCTAATCTGCAATCAGTAGTTCTACTATAAGCAGATATTTTGTGCGATTCTATCAAGTCAAGTATATCCTCCAGTGAGGACAGCTCGAGTCTTTGTAGTTACACAACTACAGTATGTCTTTTCTTTTGAGACATTTTTGATAGCTGCGCGTGATTAGACTCGCTGCAAGAACGTTCGGATGTTTTTCCAGCCGCTTTTGGTAAGTTTCTGTTGAGGCCTGAATTTCCTCTTTTACAGTGGCCATATTTAGGTGTGCGTGGATTTCGAAGTTGGTAATAAACCACGGAACATGCGCTATTGTTCTTAATATTGCGTTCTGCATTCTTTGCAATATTGCGATGTTGGAATTACTTGCACTACCCCAAAGCTGAACGCCATATGTCCAAGTTGGTTTTAATATGGACTTGTATATTAGAAGCTTGTTGTCTGTTGACAACTTGGTATTTCGACCCAGCATCCAGTAGAGGTTTTTGTGCCGTATATTGAGTTCCTCTCTTTTGCTTTTGATATGCTGGTTCCACGTCAAACGGCGATCCAGGTGTATGCCCACCTGGGCATACACCGCATTACCGCACAAAGACAGTGTAAGGTACCTACCTTACACTGTCTTTGTGCGGTAATGTTGAGTTTTGAAGTCGTACAGGAGGGCAGTTTTCTCTCCGAAGTGTGAAAGTGACCTGAACTGACTTTGTTGCACTAACTTTAATCCTCCATTTTTGAAGTCACTCTGTAATAGCGTCGAGGCCTTGTTGGAGTTGCTCTGTGGCCAGCTCAGGCTGCCTGTCACTCACCATTATGACTGTGTCGTCGGCATATGTAGCAGTCATGAATCCGTCTACCTGTGGTAGGTCTGAGGTGTATACAGTATATAAAATCGGTCCTAACACCGAGCCCTGAGGCACACCCGCTCTTATACTGTACAATTTGGAGTTCATAAATGACGGAGTGAGGGCTGAACATACACAAAAAAAAAAAAAACATATATACGGTCGAATTGAGAACCTCCTCCTTTTTTTCGTCGGTTAAAAATAAAACAAGTCCTGCTTTGAATTATAAGTTTAGTTCTTATTTATCACCAGTATATTTTTAATAAAATATGAGTATATTTGGGTTAAATTTTAATCAACTAAGTATAATATATTACAGATAGATAGCCTCCGCCCCGCCACAAGTCTTGCCTTAGAAATGCAAACTGATACGTAAGATCTGTCCGACATGTATCAATCTCATGTGAACTCATGCACTTTTTTCTTCGCCTCCCACCTCGCCGCGCATACCTCAGGAAGTGCACAGCACTAATGGCCACACTATAGTTAATATCTGTTCTAAGTTCAAAACAGGTTGTGAGTTAATTATTTCTTGCGCTGATTCTTTTTTGTTTCGTGTGACATCAGAGTACTTTTTTGTTGTGTGTTCAGTATTTTCAACTGTCTTTTCAGCTAGGTTTGGCACTGGTCTATTCTTTGGTTTTTCAGTTAAAGAAATTTGCGTTTGGTAGTTTTTTGCCATTTGATATGTTGGCTTCGAACGTCGAAAAAGGATTTCCCTGTATATTTCACACCCTTTGTAGTTCGCCGGGTGTGCACCGTTGCATAGTGCACACTGGGCGGGTGTTGTGCGATCACGGTTTTGGCATTCCGATGTTTTGTGAGACTGTCCACATTTTACGCAACGATTTGGGTGCATACAATAATTTTTCGAGTGTCCATATAATAATAATAATAATAATCTGTGGCTCTTACGCGATTTTTGAACCAAATTAAATATATAAACTAATACAAATCAATCCAAACCAAGCAGAAAATTAAATAGACAACAACAATGAACCATACAACAATAAATAATCTCGTGGATATACATAGATACAGCAATATAATGGCAATAAATAAATTTACAAGTTGACGTCGAAAGAAAATATGTTGACGAGAGCCACAGCTCGCCGTGCACGCCCACCACCTCCGGCCTCGTCGCTCAGCTCCGCCTCGCCGCCGCCGGAACCCAGCCCCATCGTGAGTGCTGTGACACCGGCCGTGGCAGTTGCGTCGAGCTCCAGCGACGAGTTCTTCTCGCCGCCGACGACACCACCACCTGCGCGTCGACGGGGAGGACGCCGGCCGCCGAGCGGCTTAGGACCTCGAGGCCCACCGGCCTCTGATAGGGTCCCAGCTCCCGGCGGAAGTGTGCAGCGCATGAGATGGACGCAATCCATCAATGAAAACGTCATGCGCTCATACTATGGGGCTACAGAGGGAGGTAACAACCTGACCGCGTACCGTGTTCGGATGCTCTCTTTGTTCCAGGTGCTTGAGCCAGCCGTCAACGTTTCGGCCCAACGACTGTCGGATCAGGTGCGGGTCATCCTGCGTAATCATATGTTGGATGATACTGTACTTAATCGCCTCCGAGCTGAAATGGGTAGCCATGTTATTGCCCCTCCGTCGCAGACTGTGTTACCAGTTGTGGTACCACCGTCCAACCATGTTCCCAGCCACGCTGACGAGGAGTGTAATGACATGGTTACAAACGTAAGTACCCACTACAATGATGAATTGAGGAGTGCTTTGGAGTGTGCTATTCGGGAATATCGCAACATGCCGCTCGAGCTTAGGCCACGCTTACCTCGTTTGCCCATGCATAACAAGAATAAGGCGCTGGTGGCTGCTCTGGATTCGCAGTTGTCCAATTATTTTGATGACTGCGAAGACCTCACCGATACACACTCGATACTGTACTGCGCGGCTGTAGCGGCATGTCGTGTAGCTCACGTCAAATTTCCTAAAGACAGAGCTACACGACCGAAGCCAGCCGTACCGGCTTGGCAGTGCAGAATCGAGCGTCGTATTGGTGGGGCCAGAGCACTCATAGGCAAACTAATCTGTTTCAGGGAGGGCAACACTCGCCCCAGAGTGATGCGCTTTGTGAGACGGGCGTTTTCGGGGACTGATGTCAGCCCCCGAGACTATATGTCCCGTGTCACAGAGCGCATCGACTTCCTGAAACAGAAAGTATATGCATGGGCAAACCGTATTCGCAGATATAAGCGGCGAGTGGAACGATACACCCAGAATCGCACATTCCGAAGTAATGAAAGGTGGGTTTATAGGGATTGGGAGCGACCGGACCAAGGTGTGACTAATACGCACCTGCCGGATGATGACGCCATATACTCGTTCTGGTGCAGCATCTGGTCGGTGCCTGTCTGTCATACCGAGGGCGATTGGATTCGGGATGTTGAGCGCGCGTGCGATCCAATACCAGAAATGGGGGCAATTATCATCAGCCCCCAAGATATAGCTCGTGCAGTCCGTCCGTTAGCTAACTGGAAATCTCCAGGTCCGGACGGGCTGCACAACTTCTGGATAAAATGGTTTACGAGGTCGCATGCCCGCTTGGCATCTCAGATCCAGTCTGCCTTAGAGTCAGGGTCGCTGCCCCAATTTCTAACTACAGGAATAACCCACCTGCTCCATAAATCAGGTAGTACTGCGGAACCTAAAAATTATAGACCGATCACGTGCTTACCGACGGTCTATAAGGTTCTTACATCCATTTTGAGAGCTAAGATTAACACACATATAGATAGTAACTGTATCATGTCTGCCTCTCAAAATGGATGTAAGAATGGGTCCCGCGGTACTAAGGAGCTTCTCCTCATAGATATGACCATTAGCCAACAGGTTCCGCGTTTCCGAAAGGATCTGTCGACATGTTGGATAGACTATAAGAAGGCCTATGACTCAGTTCCTCATACATGGCTCATGAGGGTGCTGGAATTGTATAAAGTTGATGCAACGCTACGCACCTTCCTGATGTCATGTATGGGGCAATGGAGGACGGTCCTTCGCTATCCAGGATGTCGACAAATCCAGAGGAATAGCGAACCGATAAGGATCGAGCGGGGTATATTCCAGGGTGACAGTTTGAGTCCGCTTTGGTTTTGCCTAGCTTTGAATCCTCTAAGCACACTGCTAGAGAATTCAGGGCTAGGCTATCGGTTGAAGAGAGGTGGTCAGGTTATATCTCACCTCCTTTACATGGATGACTTGAAACTTTTTGCTCCCAACAATCTGCAACTGATGGAGCTACTGAAGGTAACTGAAACCTTCAGTAGTGCCATCAGGATGGAGTTTGTTGTGGATAAATGTGCGGTCATGCATGTAAAGCGAGGGGAGGTTGTGGAATCCGTGGGAACACAACTCTCGGATTCCATAAACCTGAGATCCCTCTCTCCAACCGAAACCTATAAGTATTTGGGTATGTCGGAAGCGTTAGATATCAATGTTGCTGACATGAAGCAATCGTTGAAGGAGCGCTTCTTTGGCCGCCTGAAGAAGGTATTTAATAGCTTTCTTTCGGGCGGAAACAAGGTGCGCGCCTTCAACGGTTGGGTCATGCCGGTATTGATGTACTCTTTCGGCGTACTCAAATGGACTCAAACAGAACTTGACGCCCTGGATAGGCGAGTCCGTACGCTGCTGACTGCATTTCGGATGCATCACCCACGTTCGTCGGTGATGAGACTGTATATCCCGCGGAAGTGTGGAGGCCGAGGCTTTTTAAATGCTAAGACCCTACACAACCGCGAGGTATGCAGTCTAAGGGAATATTTCCTAGCTGCTGACGTGGGTATGCATCGAGATGTAGTGGCAGTGGACAAGGGCCTTACTCCACTCTCCTTGGCTAACGAGAACTGGCGCAAACCTCTAGTGCTTGACACTAACGATCGCAGAGAAGTATGGCAGAGTAAGGAACTTCACGGACGCTTTTTCCGGGCCCTACATGGGCCCGATGTAGACCAACTAGCGTCCGTAGCCTGGCTGCGTGTCGGTGACCTCTTTGGGGAAACCGAAGGTTTTGTCTGTGCAATTATGGACGAAGTTATCATGACGAAAAATTACCGGAGATTTATTGTGAAGGACGGCACGGTTGACATATGTCGGGCATGTCATCGTCCGGGAGAATCAATCCGCCACATAATCTCTGGTTGTTCTCGTCTAGCTAACGGTGAGTACTTGCATAGGCACAACCTCGTAGCCAGGATTATCCATCAGCAACTTGCTCTGAAATACTCTCTTGTGGAATCGGAAGTGCCGTACTACAGATATGCGCCCGACCCAGTTCTCGATAATGGTCATATCTCATTGTACTGGGATCGGTCCATCATCACTGACAGGACTATTATAGCCAATAAGCCTGATATAGTGGTGGTGGACCGAATCGAGAGGCGTGCAATGATTGTTGACATTACCGTCCCACATGACGAGAACCTCGTGAAAGCCGAGAAAGATAAACAAATCAAGTATATTGACTTGGCTCGCGAGGTTGTCGACATGTGGGATGTGGACTCAGCGATCATTGTACCGATAGTCGTGTCAGCCAATGGCTTAATAGCCACGAGCCTCGACCAACACCTCAGGAGGCTCTCGTTAGGCGGCTGGATCAAGGGCTTGATTCAGAAAGCAGTACTTCTGGACACGGCTCGCATTGTCAGGCGGTTCCTCTCTCTGGAGCCCTGACCGCCGGTAGCTTGGACCCTGTTCCCGATACCGGTGGGATACTATTTTTTATATTTTTAAATGTTTTTTATTTTATTTTTTCATTGAAATATTTAAAAATATAATTTATATGTATTTACAAATGAATAAACGAAATAATAATAATATAATAATAATATTCCACAACTATCACACAACGCCATCTAGTCCCAAGTTAAGCAGAGCTTGTGTTATGGGTACTAGACAACTGATAAACATACTTATATATTTCTAAATTTTTTTTTTTTTTTTTTAAAAAAGAAACGTTGCCCCACACTAGGAATTACTCCTGTATCGTGGGTGCGTTCACAAACATGTATACTCACATACACAAGACACCCAGACCCGGAACAACTATCTGTAGGCCTTACAAATATTTGTTCCGTGCGGGGATCGAACCCGCAACACGCAGCGCAGCAGCCGAACGCTCCACCACTGCGCCAACCGTGTCGTCAAAATACATACATATTATAGATAAATTACACCCAGACACAGAACAAATGATCGTGCTCATCACACAAACATTTGTCCTGGGTGGGAATCGAACCCATGACCTCCGGCATAGCAGTCAGGGTCACTAACCACTAGACCAACAGGCCAGTCAATTTGCCATATTGTTGGCATCTTTGGCATTGTACTATCGATTTTTGCTTTCTCGGTTCCTCTATTACAACTGATTGATGGTATATGTATTTCAGTTCTTTCACAGCCTTGTTGTTTGGTCCAGGTGCGAGATTCACAAAAAAGGTGGATGTCGGTTTTTTATCAGGCCCATACTTTGCATTGAGGATTTCTCCTGTAATTGTATTTCCTGTAGCTTCAATGTCTTCTTTGATTGCGGACATTGGTGTTGTTGGATGCAGGTTCCGTATTACCACTCTGAAGCACCTCTGGTCTTTCCGATTGAATGTATGGCCCATCAACCCGTTTTCTCGTACTACTTTTATAACTTGTTTATAGCTTTCAATGTCTGAGCTACTTATTCTCAACTGGCTTCGGTTGACAATTTTAAAAGTAAACTGGTTCTTGTCAACAATAGTTTCAAGTAGTTCAGTGAGCTTATTGACATCTTCTATACCATATAATAGTATCGGTGGCGGTTTAATGGGCTTATCTTTGTCTTTATGTGTATCATTACTTTCAGTAAGATCAATTGTTAGACCTGTGAATCTATTTGAGGTTCTTACTGTTTCGGAAGATAGATATTTTTTTTCCTCTTGGGATTTCTGCTGACATGTTGATATAACATGTTGGCTCCTGGGTTTGCGCACTGTAGCAGGGCAGTCAAAATAACGCTTTTTAAAGCAAGTGTTTTACTCGTGCAGCCTGTGGACCAACTATACTCAGAAGGCTATCAGCGCCCTACGGGTCCAATATAATAACGGGTTCAGGATGTTGATGGGGCTGCCCCGTTTCTGCAGTGCATCAGGTATGTTTGCACAAGCACATGTTGATGGCTTCCATGCCATCGTCAGACAGAAATCTGCCTCTTTGCTCTGCAGAGTGGGGGGGAGCTCCAACTCCATCCTGAAGACCATAGCGGGGAGGTATGAATCTCCTCTAATAGGTGATGTTGTTCGAAGATGTATTTCGAACAACTGCCTTGTTTCCAAATAGATAATTAAGTTTACTAACATAGTTATGTTGTCTTTCTTTTTTGATTACTAACCCCGTATGGATGTTGCTTATTCGAAATAAAGATTATTTTATTTTATTTATTTTTTAACTACGGCCCAAAAATTAAAAAAAAAGTTAACATGTTTTTGAGAAATTACAACTGAAACTTTAAACGCCCATAACTAAAAAGTGACTTTGTGTGGATTGAATCCTGTCTGCTTAACTATGTCCAATTTCAAGATGGACACATAATCCCCTAGCAGTTAATAAAAAAATAACAAAGAAAACTTACAGGTTTAAATGCAGGAAAGCCTGGTGGAGGCATGGAAAATGGTGGTATCATAGGCGGAAAACCCATGGGTGGTGGCATGCCGGGCATATTCGGTGGCATTCCTGGCACTGGAGGCATACCAACTGATGGTGGCATAGGCGGCGGCAAGCCACCTAGCATCGTCGGAGGAATGAGTGGCCCCGAGCCAATCAGACCAGGTGAACTGGTTCCAGAATTAGGCGGTTCCTATATACAGAAATACGCAACATTAAAACTGACATACAAATACTTAACAAGTATTTTACAGCACTGAATTAAAAACCATTTTAGAAAAAAACTTAGTTCTTTAAATTAATTACTATTAACGTTAACAAAATACATTTAGAGCGAATCGGCAATCAAATTATCAAAGAATTTTTGACACTATAAATACTTGTCATAACCTAAAATAATTACCATTATCAGTTAGTGATCGTTTTTATTTGTATAATTCTCTGTAACACACAAACTTCAAAAAGAGAAATGAAGTAGTATCAGCATAATTTCAAGATATGACGAATACACAATTATATTGTCAAAATTCTCGGCAAATAGGTAGATGTAGATCCGAATTCCATAAAACTATCACCATATACTTATTTATAATGGCTCAATTACACGTTCCGATTTCAAGGGACCCAATTTAGGAAACAGGAAGGTGTAATAGCAGTTAGTGTACGATTTAGTGAGATTGGGACGTCCCGATTTGACTTCCTAAATTGTGTACGATTCAGGATAGTGTAATCGCATCACCCCGATTTAGAGCTAAGTGTTGCCAATTTAGAGACTTTGTCGCTACAAATGGGGTAGTAGTATTTTGGTTTGTGTTTAAAATTAAATTAAATTTCACAAAGTCCCTTTCCCAGAAAAAAAATCTGAGTCCGCTCTTTTTATTTTTAAGTCTGCTCCTGGTAGAATCAGTTTTTAAGAGACTTTAGAGCGACTTTTGATATTCTGTTTAGGGACTCGAATTTGTAAGAGTTGGCAACACTGCTGACTTAGGAGTTCAATTTAGGATAGTGTAATTGCTCGCTTCCTGCTTCCTAGTTAGTTAGTTCCTAAATTGGGTCCCTTGAAATCGGAAGGTGTAATTGAGCCTTAAAGTGTATCATCTATGCCATAGACTAATATAATATATATGGCTACTATCACACACACACACACAACACAAGTACAAGATTTATTTTTTTTTAAATTTTTTGGCTATGCCACTGGCTTGGTTACTAGACCTTTAAGCCAACCAGAGATAACTATATTAGTAGCAAAAGCCAACTAGTGAATTAGTGCTCTGTGGCCATTGACATATAAATTATATGGACTGGGCATACCTACAAGAAAAACGTGCCATACCTACACTTCACTGAGAGGATAAAATGGCGGATAATAGAGTAGCCCATATCGATATCTCTTTATTAAAAACATCGATAAAAGATTGTGAGAACGTTTTCATATTGTTACGGTACAATATCAACGGGTATTTTTACCAGTGGCATTGAGGTAATATGTTACTACGTAATAGAGAGGCTATCATAAAAGCAAAGGAAATGCAACATTTTGACAAGAGTAACTAATGTTCGCGCTGAAACAATAATTAGTCTTCTTAACAAAACAGTATAGACACGCAGCGCTAGAACGCTACTAAGGTTTAGTTTTCTCGCGACCAGAAGGTCAGAAGCGCCATGATTTTCCAGAACCCCGCAATACGTAGTTTCCTTTTTACCCGACTGCGTGACGCAAGGGAGGGTAATGTGTTTATCAGCCTATGTATGTCATCATTCTCCTGCCCTTATCCCAATTTATTTGGGGTCGGCGCAACATGTCTTTTTCTTCCATACTCCTCTATTAGTCGTCATCTCTGTAGTCACCCCTTTTTTACCCATATCCTCTTTCACACAGTCCAACCATCGTTTCTTTGGCCTTCCCCTACTCTTATAGCCATCCACATCCATACACAAGACTTTCCTCACGACATTTTCTTCATTCCTCCGCATCACATGCCCATACCACGACAACCGATTTCCACACAACTTTTCAGTCAGCGGTGCCACTTTCAGACTTCCTCTTATATACTCATTCCTAATTCTATCCATGCGCGTAACACCACACATCGCTCTTAGCATTCTCATCTCAGTTACATGCAATTGCTTTTCATTCATCCCTTTTGTGGCCCAACATTCTGAACCATACAAGACAGCAGGTCTGACCATTGTTTTATAAATCTTCCCCTTAAGTTTTAGGGGAATGCGGGAATCACAGATAGTCCCGGTGACCTGCCGCCATTTCATCCATCCAGTGTTAATTCTGTGCTTAACAGTCCGATCTATTTCGCCATCGCTTTGCACGAGTGAACAGAGATACCGAAAATCGGAGCAGACTGGGAGAAGCGCGCCATCTAGCACTACAGCTTCAGAACTGGAGAGACCGCCGAAATCGCAGAACATGTATTCAGTTTTGGTTCTGCTGATTTTCAAGCCAACTTTCTCCAGCTTCTGTTGCCATTTCTCCAATCTGCTCTGGATCTCAGGTCCATCTTCACCGACCAGAACAATGTCGTCGGCAAACAGCATGCACCAGGGTGCCTCTTCCTGTATTTCCGACGTAAGAGCGTCCATAATCAACAGGAAGAGGTAAGGACTTAAAGCCGACCCTTGATGCAAGCCTACAGCCACACTGAACTTATCGGTGTTGCCAGCAGCCGACCGGACGTAGGTACTAGATTGTCTGTACATAGCACGAATCAACTCAACATACTTCCCAGGCAAACCTTTCTCTTTCAAGGCCCACCACAACACATCCCGAGGTACCCTATCATACGCTTTCTCAAGATCAATGAACACCATGTGCAAGTTCTTGTGCACACGTCTGTACTTCTCGCACAATTGACGGAGAGCGAAGGTGGCGTCCATTGTCCCTCGACCTGGCATAAACCCAAACTGGTTCGGGGTAATCTCACTCTCCTCTCGCAATCTTTTCTCTATCACTTTCTCCCATACTTTCATAGTATGTGACATGAGCTTTATCCCTCGATAGTTGTTGCAGTCCTGTACATCCCCTTTATTCTTGAAGATGGGCACTAGCGAACTATTGCACCATTCTTGTGGGATCACTTCTTCATACAACAACTTATTGAAGAATAAAGTCAGCCACATACATCCATCCTCTTTTAAACACTTCCATACTTCCACTGGTATGTCATCAGGGCCCATGACCTTTCCATTTTTCATACATTGAACTGCCTTTCTTACTTCATCCATGCTAATTTCTCTCAACAAACCCATATTTACTTGAACCTCTTTGAGCACACCACTCCATTCATTCTCTTCGTTCATCAACTTTTCAAAATAAACCTTCCATCGCTCTTTTATTTCGTCATCTTTCGACAAGACTTTACCGAGTTCATCTTTCATACATTTTATATGCATTATATCCCTCGTTCTCCTTTCTCTTAATTTTGTAATCCGGTAGAGCTCCTTCTGGCCTCTAGGGCTGTCCAGTAAATTATATAACTTTTCCTGCGCCTTAGCCCTGGAAACTGCAACCGCCTTTTTTGCCTTCCTCTTCCATTCTTTATAAATTTTCTTTTTCTCTTCTTTCAAATTATCATTTCCGGTTTCTACATTCTGCCATACTTTAAACGAAATTTTCTTTTCTTTTAGCATCTTTTGCACATCTTCATTCCACCACCATGTATCCTTTTCTATCATGCCTTTACCTTGCGATTCTCCAAACACATCTTTTGCTACTCGCCTTATACAATCCGCCATCTCTTTCCAACATTCATCCACAGATTTTCCTTCCATATCCTTCATTTCTATCATTTTATCTACCACTTGACTCTTAAACATACTTGCACACTCCTCATTTTCTATCATACGCCATCTGATTTTGGGTGGGGGCCGTTCTTTGTTCCTACTGGACGAGACACTGACTGTTACGTCCATCAATATGAGCCTGTGTTGAGAGACTAAGCCTTCACCTGGCAACACTTTACAGTTTTTGACTGTTTTGAGACTGTTTCGTCTCACCAAGAAAAAGTCAATTTGGGTCGCGTGCTGGCCACTTTTGTAAGTGATCAGGTGTTCGTCTTTCTTTTTGAACCAGGTGTTAGTTATTGCCAGGTCAAAAGCCGAAGCAGCTTGCAGCAATGTCTCGCCATCAGTATTACGGTCTCCGTACCCCCAACCACCATGCACTCTCTCATAACCGTACTTCAGACTTCCTACATGCCCATTAAAATCACCCCCCACAAACACCTCTTCACTCTCCTGTACATTCATCATCACACAATCGAAGTCCTTCCAAAACTGTATGTATTTATGATTAAATGTATGTATATTTGTTCCTTTGAGGTGTTTTAGAGACCGAAAGCGTGGGCCGATTTTGATAATTCTTACGTCAATCGATTTATTTCAATCTTGCGAGTGCTACTAATGACATGACAGTAATCAAAATAAAATATGGCGACCACCAGACGCCATAAAATGTGAAAAAGAAAAAAATGAAAGTCGACTAACTATATTAAGTATCAAAATAAAGGGTTCAAGGAGGCTATCCCAAAAATCTAACTTACTGAAGTGTACAAAATACATATAAAAAACATTTTCAAAAACCCGACTTAAAAAAATCAAATGAAAAGTTCCTCAAAAGTCTTTTTTCAAGCAGTATGATGTAGTTGGTTACATGAAATCAATAATTGAACTAAAATAACTCCCATCAACTTGTTTTTCAGCCAGGTTTTTTAAAAAAAAAAAAAAAAAATATTTGAAGTCAGTTTTGTTTTAGTGTCTTGGAATATACGCTTTCAGCTATTAAAAGCAAGAAACGAAATGCAGTAAGTAGGTACATCACATATTTTGCGTCAATTAAAATGAAATGTAAAAGTAACAGTGTTAGTGTTATTCTAGAGCCTTGCGTTAAGTAGACCTTCGAGACGGAGGCAACAAGTTCAAAGAAAACAAATGACGCTGAATCCGCAGTGGGCTCCCAGGCACGGACATCTCCAACATATATCTTTTCTAACATGCAGATGATTTTTGGGTTTTAATTAAAAGTCAACAATAATTATAATAATCTTTATATTAAACAAATCAATCTCATTCATTTCTGAACAATACAATTTTGTTCTGGTAATTTCTGTGTGATATTCTTTCAGTAGAGTAGTAGTAGTTCTTCCCACAGTATTTCTATCTCAAATTCATGTATACGTCTATTACACTTTTAATTAATTAACAAAGCTTGGGGTTTTGAATTTAATAAATTTCTTTCCTTTTTAAATCTATCAAAGATATACAGAGTGGTGATGACAATACGACAATAAATTAAACCTCGCATACCTCAAGACGTTCTCAGTCTACATACAAAAAATCATTTGAATATATCCAGTAGTTTAGTCACAGGAAATTATTTTTCATTTTTAACATTTGCTACATGATGTATCTGATAATAGGGAAACACTGTCAGGTTAACGACCCACATCGGTATAAACATCAAAACATTAAAGTCACGTTGCCAACTCGCTACTACACTTTCGCCAAATTAGTATTTTCATCTGATTTAGTGAAAATTATACCTTAATTCTGAGTAATAAGAGTCATAAAGCGTGTCATCAAAGTTGGATAAGAAAGTAACGAATGCGGAAATTGCAATGCACTCATAATATTAATAGAACATTTAGTGTGTACGAAAGAGATAAATCTAGTTTCGTTTGTTACTTCGCTTTCTTGAAGAAATTTGCTACTACTTTTACTTTAGCTTAGTGTGTCGCCGCGGTCCTGTGAAGAGTCACGCGTCCTCGTTTTGTTTGTAGGAGCCGCTAACTTTCGTATAGGTACTTCCCCGCCGCTCGTGTTTAAATTTGTAAATTCATTTACGACGGTATTAGTGCGAAATTGGACGCTTTATTTTGGTGACAGGACACGTAACGTTTTAATAGGTATTTAGTTAAACAGTGAGTGAATTGTGCGAAATTAGACGCTTAGTTTTTATTGTTTTCGTGTTTTTTTTTAAAGCAACCCAACGTGTAGTTCGCGAAGGGCAGGTCAGGTGTTGACCATACAACTATTCTTAAAGTTTTAAAACGTGACAAACGGAAGCCGTATAAATACAAGAAATTGCATGCATTGTTACCTAGAGACAAACCAGTTAGGCAAAACTTTTGTCGCTGGATTGAAAATAAACATTTCGAGAATCCGGATTTCTTGTACAATGTGATGTGGACTGATTTAAGTACATTTACAAGGAACGGTTTATGGAACAGACAGAATCTTCGTTACTGGAGCCGCGTGAATCCGCGTCTAGGACGGGAGACTTCGCACCAGTACAGACTTGTTGTCAATGTTTGGGCTGTGCTAAATAATCTGTGATTCAGTGTAATTTTACTGAGCATTAATCCATAATTAAAAGCTAAAAAATCAAGTCGCTACAGGACCGCGCGTTGTTGCCGCTCTTACGACAGGTTAGTGAACTCATATTTATAAATGGTGTTCTATTTCGTTTCTAGTTTTATGCCATTTAGTTTGTTTGAAAATTTTATTTTTTTATTTTCGATGTTAGGACATTTTTGATAGCTTAAACTTATTCTTATAAACTAGTATTGTCCGTGTTTTCATTTATTGTCGTATTGTCTTCTCCACGCTGTATAAGGGAAAGAAATTATTACTGAAGTAATTTATATGTCAATGTCTGTGGCAGACACATAACTGACATTACTTTATCAGTTACCTATCATCACAGATTATATATAAGTCAGACATAACCACTGACATATAAACATTGAAATATAAATTATATGGACTGGACATGTTTGACTATAGAAAAAACAGTTATACAAATATGTGGCATATCGACGCCAAATTCATAAAAATACTGCTATCTCTTTTTAACTTTCATAATTTTGCCTAAGTGAAAAAGGCTAGTAGTATTTTTGACAGTTATAGTGTCAACCCTTCATTCCTATCGTCATTGAAATACCTATTTGCGGCCAGTTTGACATTTTATCCTCTCGGTGTTTGGTACCAAAGTTGGGTACGTCAACTGTCAAATGGTCGTAAACAATGGATATATTTTGTGAATTTTGGAGTAATTTTGCTGTGGTATTGCGTTTGAACTCGGTTGTTTAGTGGAAGTCGTCAATAGCAAGATGCCCAATTGCAATATAATCGGATTTGGCATCAAAAGAAGCGGAAATCACCCGAACATAACTTTGCACCAGTACGTATACCTAATTTTAGCTGAAATATCTTTAGATTTAGTTATTTAGTTATAACCTGGTAGTCTTTAAGTCAAGAGTGAATAGGTTACTTCTAGGTAAGCGTGCTCCATCTTCGACCACATCATTGCTTGCCATCAGGTGAGATAGTGGTCAAACGCGAACCTATCATACATTAAAAAAAATAAAAATAAACAAAAGATTCTGTATTCGTTGAAGAGTTTATGTAAAAAGCATTCATAATTTCCCGTTTGCCTTTCTTTTTAACAGTTGTATTTCATGAAATCATTTTCTTGTTTTTGTAGGGATAGAGTAGTGCATGCATGACATTTTTGTTTATCGATAATGCTATATTATTATGGTTCTTTATTGGTTTTACGTTTTACTTTCAAGGCTGTCTGCTGATAAACGAAAAAAAAAATTTGCTGAAAACAATCAGTTATGTAAAAAAGATGTCAACAAAAACAATTCATATTCTGTTCCCTTCACTTTGAAGAGAATCATGTTTCAACCGGACACTGAATAAAGTAACACTGTGTGACGATGCTTTACGTTCACGAACCATAATGGTAAGTAACATTGTTTGTTATAAAATGATTGCGTAGTGGGTGATAAATGATGGTGGTGACTTCAAGTGCAACACTTGCCTAACGGGCACAAAGAGTGTGTTTGAGTATAGTCCTAAGATTAATTGCCAAATTAGGACAAACTTGTTTATTTGGTTACACTAAGTACATACGTTACATACACCTTTTAATGTCACCAGTAGTCTGCTTTTTTCGTCAATGGACTTTTAAATTATATTATAAGGACTTTTAAGTATATTAGCAGTGTTATTCTGTAAAAATCTCCCTGTGAAAACTTGGGTGAGGAGAACATTAAGTGAGCTTATGTACGATTATTTAGCTTATTATCCACTCGAGACCTACTGAACTAGTTAGCTATTGAGCGAGTGAGTGAGAACTACACTCAACGACCGAACGAGAACTCTTCTCAACCTACAAATTGCAAATTAAATGAGGCCATTTAAAATAATAAGTAACAATCCTAATAATAAAATTGAAAAACATCAAACATATTAATAATTTTATTGCTTGTTTACAGCCTGCAATTCCATCAAATATGGCTGACATTTTAATTGAAAGTGATCAAAATCAAGACGAACTCTCATTATCTGGATATGGTGCTCTGAATATGGTATTTAGTCACCAGCACGTCCGCTGCGCCAGGATTAGCCGCTATCGTCTCCGCTGCACCAGATTTGGCTGTTAGCACCTCCACTGCACTAGGTTTAGCCGCTAGCACTTCTGCTGCGCCAGATTTATCGGTATGACTAGCTTCAGTTTTTCTTGTCATCATTATTTGCGAATTTGATCTCAATGATAATATGTCATCGACTGAATTAAGACTGTGTGGGAGATATCTCTCGCTTGTCTTCAATATCTATTAAAACTTACTTTTATTTTATTTGATTTCAGGTACACATTTAAAATGATTATGAAATTAAAGGACAAATGTCAAAAACAGTCCAAGAAGAAAAGTCCAAAAAGAGACTTAATGAGAAAGTTAGAAAACAAACGAAAAAAAATCTCTTCAGTAATAATTGCTGTCCCTTTTAAATCTTTGATAGATTTAAAAGGAAAAGAAAATTAAATTCAAAACCCCAAGCTTTGTTTATTAATTAAAAGTGTATAAATATAATTATATATAGGTACAGATGCATGAATTTGAGATACAAATATTGTGGGAAGAACTACTACTACTCTACTGAAAGTATATTACTCAGAAATTACCTGAACAAAATTGTATTGTGCAGAAATGAATGAGATTGATTTGTTTAATATAAAGACTTTATTATAATTATTGTTGACTTTTAATTAAAACCCAAAAATCATCTGCATGTTAGAAAAGATATGTATTGGAGAAGTCCGTGCCGGGAGCCCACTGCGGATTCAGCGTCATTTGTTTTCTTTGATTTTGTTGCCTCCGTCTCGAAGGTCTACTCGCAAGGCTCTAGAATAACACTAACACTGTTACTTTTACATTTCATTTTAATTGACACAAAATATTCGATATACCGGATATACTTACTGCATTTCGTTTCTTGTAATAGCTAAAAGCATAAATTCCAAGGCACTAAAAAAAAGTAACTTAAAATAATTTTTTTTTTTTTTTCATAACACCTGGCTGAAAAACAAGTTGGAGGGAGTTATTTTAGTTCAATTATTGATTTCATGCAACCAACTACATCAGACTGCTTGAAAAGTGACTTGTTTGGAACTTTTTATTTGATTTTTTAGGTCGGGTTTTTGAAAATGTTTTTTATTTTTGTTTTATACACTTCAGTAAGTTAGATTTTTGGAATCGCCTCCTCGAACCCTTTATTTTGATACCCCACCTAATATAGTTAGTCGACTTTCATTTTTGTCTTTTTCACAATTTATGGCGTCTGGTGGTCGCCATATTTTATTTTGATTACTGTCATGTCATATGTAGCACTCGCAAGATTAAAATAAATCAATTGAAGTAAGAATGATCAAAATCGGCTCACGCTTTCGGTCTCTAAAACACCTCAAAGGAACAAATATACATACATTTAATATCATACCTAGGCTGATAAACACATTACCCTCCCTTACTTCGCGCAGTCGGGTAAAAAGGAAACTACTTATTGCGGGGTTCTGGAAAATCACGGCGCTTCTGACCTTCTGGTTGCGAGAAAACTACACCTTAGAAACGTTCTAGCGCTGCGTGTATATACTGTTTTGTTAACACGACTAATTATTGTTTCAGCCAAACATTAGTCTCATATAGTCATGAATTGATCGATTTGCCAAGTGAAAATCGATCATGACTATATGAGTTGCTTCATTTTTCAGATATGATTATAACCACGTAGATGTTTAGAGTCAGAAAGTTTTAGAATTGCAATTAGAATAAACGATAAGGTTACAAACATTATCGTTATATTTATCAATAAATAAGCCTTGTAGTAATTGTTGCGTTTCTGTAATGCACAGATATTTTTTGCCTATTAAATTATATGAACTAACAAATAGCTCATAACATTGATTACAACAAACTTAATACTAAGGAACATTTCCGTGAATACAAAATCACGAATGTTCTTTCTTCTATTGGTAAACAAGCAAAGCTGACGAATTCACTTTTATTACTAACTAGCTTCCGCCCGCGGCTTCGCCCGCGTGAAAAGTATGATTATTTTGAGTGGTATTTCCAGAGAGTAGCACGTTAAAAAAACACTGTAGAAATCAAAGCATAGTCAGTTATTCAAATTAGGTTGCGAGCCAGAACTTTTAAAACGTCGTTCTACATAAAGACAGCCCCTTCACCACTTCTTAGCTTCTTGCCCATGACTCTATATGCGTAGACATCCGGATTGAGTCAAAATGACAGATTGTAGAAAGATTTCTACCGTTTCAAGCATGGCGATGTTAAAACTGAGGAGAAGAAATGTTTCTATTCTTCAGTTGACAAAAGTCTACAATGTAAAGACCAATTTTTCTCTACTTTTGACACATGAGGGTAGAAACATTTCTACTCAAGAAGTGTCAAATAGTCTACATCTCATTAGACCTAGACAAGATCTTTATTGATTTTAAAAACTAAAATATGCGGCTGTTTCATTTCAATATTGTGGTGAATCTTCCACAAAAGACAATAAAAGAAATGAAGTGTGTGTGTGTATGTTTGAAGTTTGATTTTAAAAACATGTCTGGGGGCTACCGTCGCCATCGTCTCAGTTTTGTACCAAGAAGAATGAAAGGAAGGCAGAAAGAAACGCCGTACGAGCATTAACGGAGGCTCTCGATCTTCCCGAAAAAAAAAAAAAAACTTTTCCAAAAACCAACATTTGAAAAATGTATTTTAAAGTTGGAGGTTTTTGGCGGGATTTTATCGAGTGAAGTTCAATGGCTGTTTTAATTATTCGTTTATTGATTCCTAGTGGATATTGTGATGTAAAATTGGTGTAGTTTTGTGTCTCAAGTGTCTACGCGACTGGACAATATGTGGAATCATTGAAACAGGCGCGATCTCGGTAAAATAGAGCTGAGAATTTTATTGTAGTATTGACTACCTCAGTGAAGTTTGCCGAGAAGGCTGACTCGACACATTTGTTGCCAATTACTGCAAAAAACATTAGAATGTGTTACATCTGCATTCTAATGGAAAAAAGTAAAAATACACTACTAAAGACGAGGCGGTATGGTTTATGACCTTAGCCTGCCCGAGAAAGGGCAAGAAAAAAAAAAAAAAAAAAAAAGTATTTTAAAGTTTTGTTATTTTCCACATTGTGTAACAAAACGCGAAAATTAACATAACAAACTACATTTTTCCTATGTTTCACTATTTATTTACTTTGTTTGTTGTTATTTACACAAATCCAACACGATCAGTCTCCACAAACACAAATATTTGTACAAACAACAAACAAATTGGCGGGATTTTTTCGAGTGAAGTTCAGTGGCTGTTTTAATTATTCGTTTATTGATTCCTAGTGGATATTGTGATGTAAAATTGGTGTAGTTTTGTGTCTCAAGTGTCAACGCAAATGGACAACATGTGGAAGCATTGAAACAGGCGCGATCTCGGGAAAATGGAGCTTAGAATTTTATTGTAGTATTGACTACCTCAGCGAAGTTTGCCGAAAAGGCTGACTCGACACATTTGTTGCCAAATACTGCAAAAAACATTAGAATGTGTTACATCTGCATTCTAATGGAAAAAAAGTATAAATAACTACGTAAGACTAGGCAATATGGTCAAAAGACTTTCGCCTTCCCTTCGGGGATGATAATAATAAAAAAAAAAGTCAACACAGATGACAGAATAAAATTAATACGTTTCGTTGCTTTGAGTTACGTTCAAAAGGTTTTAGAACTTGGCGTTAGACACATTTATTTCGATAACGAAACGTAGTATATTATCGTAGAATTCTTAGCTTGTCTACATCACTAACTACCTACCCGTTGCTATGGAAAGAATGAATATGTCTTTGTCTTCGTAGAAACGCGAGTCTACGGGTCGCGCCGTGCTCGGGCAGTAGAGATATAGTGGCATAGAAATAACTTTGTCTACTCTTGGTAGAGTAGAGATAGAATTGGTCATGCTACGCGTGCAGCAGTTCCTGAGATTAGCACGTTCAACCAAACAAACTCTAGCTTTATAATATTAGTACAGATTTCTTTTCCTGACTTCTGAACTCAACACTGTTAACCGATTCCCAGTAGTTAAGTGTTAATTAACCACGAAGTATTAACCAGCGGGAACGACCGACAAGCCCATATTACTAAGCCTCCGCTGGCCCTCCGTCCGTCGTTCGTCTATCTGCCAACGGGCTATATCTCATGATCCATATAGACAGCTGAAATTTTCACAGAATGTGTATTCACGGACAATTATTTACCAAATATGGAAGCGATTGGTGTTGGTGGTCCGGCGGCGGTAGTCATGGACATCGCAGCGAATGGTACGGCCCGTAACACCGGTCAGAACCCACCTTAACATGCATCACAAGGGAAGTGTTAAATAAATAAAACATCTTTACGTAAAGAAAATGTACTAAGTAGAAAAAGTTTTACATAGGTTGCAAGAATATTGACGACAGTAATTTTTGTACCTGTTGTAAGTCTGAATAACTTATTCCAGTAGTTACAGGGCTTGTCATCAGCGAGGCCTAGAACACGACGGACAGCAATAATCAGCTTACAAGTTACACACATATTTATGTTCAGATCTACAAATGTTGCAAAAATAACTAGTCAAATATTTACCTAAGATAAGAAGACAAGTTAACCTATTTGTTGAAGCTTCCTATTGTATTTCTTAATAAATTTTGCTGCGGTTGCAGATACTTAATAAATTGCCCTTCATTGTTGTATCATTATGAATCATTAATACAATTAATATTGTCGAAAAATAGTTTTAAATCGTCGATTAGGTTAGATAAACAACCAGCAGGAATGTCAAGAGTATCGTCAATGTAATATACATAAAAAAATGAATGGGTTAAATGTGTTGCTAAGCGCAAAACTCGAGAACGGTTGGACCAACTTTTTTTTTTAACTATTCGTTGGAGTCGGGTTCTTATGAAGAGAAAAAGTAAAAAAATATACGCGGGTGAAACCGCGGAGCACAGCAAGTAAGCACTAAGCATGTATTTTTTCTAGGTGGAATACTTTTAGTGCTATTGACTTCAATTAGCTTAAATCTAAATAACTATTATAATTGATGCCTGTGGCAATTTAATGTTTCCATCAAGCGAGGTCCCGCAAGCTAGGCACATATAACTAGTGGCAATGCTTTGTTTGTTCAATGTACCTCATGAATTTATCAACAAGGTTGATAGAATCACGATAAATCGCCTCATCTATCCAGCGGAGCTCGACTGCAGTGCGCACGTAATTAATAAAGAAAAAATCGATCTACACCTAATGTACCTCGCGATTCATGTTTTTATGCTTTACCAATGTACCTTGAAGTTCTTCACGTTTTAAAACTTTTGATACACAATTATGATAATAGTAAATAACAGTATTAGCTTGGTAAAATAAGTTTGACATTGAACTAACAAAGCATTGCCACTAGTTTTATGAGGCTAGCTCGCGGAGCTCCGTTGGATGGAACCACATGGCAATTTATAAATGGTCAACTTTAGACACATTCCAAGAATGGGTACTTTTATATTTATAAAAATGCGAACTAAAGACAATTTGAGGGCATAACCTCGAATCATGTCTAGCACGCATGTAAAACAAGCTTACATATTATGACTTTCGCTCGGTGGTAGGTATGTCACGTGACTAGCACTTAGTTAACAAGAGCTACATAATAAACTACCAAAAAATATAAAAAGAAAGAAATTAAATGAGGTAATTAATACAGTAATATGTCTGTAAAACCTTAAGAATAACTAAGCTACTTTATAAAAACCAAAAATGTCTCAGCTAGATATCGGTCATAGAGATACACTAGCCAGTTCCGTTTTTTCTTAAAGATATCCATTTAATAATCAAAATCACAAGGTTAATAGCATTCGCTGACCACGAGATATGTTTTGAACAATAGCAACGTTTCGGCATTGAGTAAGAGTCAGTCAGTCGGCTTTAGGCGGCGTATCCCAACCACCACCGCCACCGTTCACATATAGTATAGTGATACTAACATAGTTTAAAGTTGTATTTACTAACACAATTGTTATTATATGTATACTTAGGTTAAGGTATTTATGGGTATTTGTAACCTGAAAATAAATGGATTAATATTGACACCTAATAGTTTTTTTTTTCGAATAGCGCGTGCACCCTTTATATCGGCCTGAACTGACTCTAAAAAAGCGTGTTTAAAACACTGTGTTCATTAAGTTTGGCGTGGTCAGTACTAATAGAAAAAACTAATATAAAAAAGGCTCCTGAGATAAATGATCTACAGGAAGTACAAAGTATTATTTAAGGTGTAGTGGGGCTGGCTGTGCAAGCTGTTGGCCGCTAAGAATGCCAGCTTGTGAGCGTACTGGCACACCGCCGGGACACGCACTTGCGACGAGCAGTTAAAGTACAGATGTGTTAGTTTGTATGTCAGCCATTGCATCTGAAACGAACACATATGTGATAAATTTTCTTCAAGTAAACAAAAAAATTCACGAGGTAAGCTGAAAACAACCATAATTAGAAGTATTAAAAGAACGAAACTAATGCATTAAGAAAAGACGGTTTAAGCCCCTACGCAAAAAATCATGATTTTCCTAACTCTGATTATTTAACCTTGTTATTTAAGTCAGTTAATAAATAAAAATGTATAAATTACCCTGTCAGGATGAAGCCCCGTGGTGTCCTCGATCACGTTGTACGATGTCGGTGAAATTGTGCCTTCTCGCACATTTTGGGAGACGAGGTAGAAATCGTAACTGTAAAGTAAAATAATTTATTGTTTAGTGTACATCCCACGCTTTGCGAAAATATGACCAAGTGTGTCGGAGTCTGTCACCAAAAAAAACTTTTTTATAAAAAAAAAACAACCGACTTCCAAAAAAAAATTACTCTAAAAATTAAAAAATTACTTTAATTTCGGAAGTCGGTGTTTGTATTTTACTTCTTCGTTATTTGACACCTTTTATTTTTCACTTTTTAGTCGTTATACCCAGAACTAAAAACCCTAATAACACGGAACATGGAATTTAAACATTTGGAGAACACCAAAACGTCATCGAGGTACGCGTATTTTTCGTTTTTGTTCAATTTCTCAAAAAAGGCTGAAGCAATTTCGATAAAATTTATATGGGACCACCTCGGGAGTATATTCTTTCGGATAAAAAAAGAATTTTGAAAATGGGTCCACAACTGACGGAGAAATCGGCGGACATACATAAAAAAAAAAAAAACACAGTCGAACATAGAACCTCCTCCTTTTTCGTCGGTTAAAAATAACATTCACCATGATATTATGTTCCATTACATCACGATAGCTTGACACTTGAGGATAGATCGAAGCGTTATTGAGAAGCACTCAATAACGATAGACTAATATCATACGTGGTCGGCCATAAATATATCAAAACATCGAAACGCGTCGGTATGGGACGCCCTAGAAAGACATATGGTTAGATGCTTAGTACTCACAACCAAGCGTGCGCGTATAACCAGATACAGGGTGTAATGGAAAGGTGTGGTCATATTTTAAGAACCGGTTCTGCCCAATGGACATGAACTACTTTCTCTAAGAAAAAATAGAAAATTCCTAAAAAAAAAAAAATTGGACTTTCCATACAGAGTTATTATCAGCTGATCAGTATTTGTATGGGAGCTAAAACAAAAATTCAAATCAGGGGCGCGGTAACTCTAGTTATGAATTTATCCGCGACTCCTGGGAAAAATTATGTATAGTTGCGACGTATTTCTGTGTGGTTTTTTCCCGCTATTTCTTAATAAATCCAAGGATCTCACACCGGGCATATTCTCTTTGTTGTGTACATTAATGACATCGATAATAGGGTAGTTTCCTAAAAAAATCGAATTAGTCCGTCAGTTAAATAATCAAAAAATTTTGGACACGTATTTTTTCTTTTGACACGTAAACAAAAAATGAGGACGATACAGTTCGTTGAAACATTTAACCACAAAGTGATGTAACAAGACCCCACTCCTGGGCCTGCAGTCTCGACATTGATAGCGATCGCTAAGTCCTAACGATCGGTAAATCGGTCGGAAAAATAATTGATTTTCTTGAAATATGTACGGAGACGACGTAATATTTAACTTGCAAGCACTATTTTTCACGAAAACTGATCAACTGATCTGCTGGTCTCTGTACATTTCAAGAAAATCAATTATTTTTCCGACCGATTTACCGATCGTTAGGACATAGCGATCGCTATCAATGTCGAGACTGCAGGGCCTGAACTTTGATGCGTTTTATCATTGTAATTTTTTATTGGTTTGGTTAAGGCGCGGTATTACCTCAATAGTCAAAAAAATTGGTTTCTTGGGCAGTCGAGTATGACGTAATGGAATGAAAATATCCTTTGCAAAAAATACAGTGGACAGAGAAGGGTTTAAAGAAAAATTTTAACCGAATAGAATAGTAAAAAATAGTTTGATATTCTCAATCAAAAATAAACTTTGGCTTCGAACATCTCTGTATTTTCAGCGATAACAACATATTTTTTTTTAAGAATTGAATAGAATTAGCATTATTTTATTAAAACTTTGACCGGACAATTATTTAATTTATTGTGTATATTCTGGATAATCTAAAGAAACCCCGTAAAATAAATGCCTATTCGCCTCGTCAACACTATTATTATGTTTAATTTTCAACCTTATTTGAAGGTATCTCAAATCGTAGTCAGTCCGCGCCTTAAGGATGATTCACGTTACACCGTGTCGCCGTGGGGCCATGCGCTGGTCGGGCTAGTCATTCATGCTACACCGGGCTATCACCGTGTCGCCACCGGGCCGTGCCCCGGCCAAGCATGAATCGTTTCGTACAAAAAATATCCAATAGATGTTTGACCGTGCAATTGTTTGACCGGCAATTGTTTCCCGGCCGGGGCACGTCCGGGCCCGGTGCACACGTTCATGTTACACCGTGTCGCCACCGGGCCGTGCCTCGGCCGGGGCACGGTCTAGCATGAATCACTTCATACGAAATGTATGCTATATAATTATAATATGAAAGCCACGAATTGTACGAATAAAATACGAAATAGAGGAAACTGAAAACACGATTCATTCATTTGTTCCTTCATTTACACAATTACCGTACTAAGTGACTACTATGCTTCTTAGATTATAAAATGTCCAGATTTCTAGTACGCCATCGTAAAATGAAGCCAAGTAATTTTCAAATTTCGGTTGACAAAATGAGGTCATTGACCTTTCTATTCTTATCTCAGACGCCTAATAGAAGTTATTACGTACCTACCAATACTTAATAAAATACAAAAACGAAACATGCAATTTTTCAATTTATCTGTTTAAAAACGATAGTAAAACAAATTAGATACATTTCTTTATCAGCAGGTAAACAAAAAAAGATAAGTTTTTATCACTTCTCTTGCAGGATCTACATCCATCAACTGCACATAATACATCAGTACTAGCCAGGTCACAAGAATTCGAAATAGAGGTGTGTAACTCTTTACGGAACCGACTCACTGATCCGGATCTTTGAAGTGATTCATAAGATTGGTTCAGTAACTACGTTTCAAACGCATCATTTGGATCTGAATCATTACTTTGCTCCGTGCTCTTTCCGCGCGACGCGGCGCTGAGTGAGAGAGGGAGACTGAGACACACTGATTTACTTTACTACTGGACCGCGACTCGCGAGTGAGCGGGTGACATAATACAAGTCAGAAAGAGATACCAAATGACATGTGTATCACTCATACTTTCACAGTTTTTCGTTGTCGTTATCCATGTACGTAAAAATGACCATTATGGCGCTTACATATCAAATACTATATGATTGTTATTTCCTTATTTTTAATTTTTGCATTAACAAGCGTTTTAGCCAGCTGGCCATAAATTATCGAATAGCCGCCAGTCCTAAGCCTGGTTAAAGTATGAAGGAAGATCGATTTTATTTATAATCTTAATTCTTACATTTTAAAATGTACTATATTTTGTACACTTAAAAAAAAATACAATGCAACATTCGGCGCTGTTTACATATAATTCTGACTCAGTAGTAAACGCTCTGTATTTCATATCATTTGTTTCGTTTTGTATTTTATATCATTTGAGCCGATGATCCAAATGATCCAAATGAAACATATCAGTGATTCGGATCATTTCAGTGATCCAGATGCAAATGTTCCAATCGCAAAAATGATAACACTTTGCACACGCTTAATTCGAAACTATAATAAAGTACGTCAGGTCGACCGAATTTTATGCGAACGTACGCGCCTCGCGGATGTCCGCAACTCACTGAGAAATGGGTCGCGGGCGGCCCGGCGCGCGGCGACCGGTAGGCAGTTAACGCGCGTAAGTACATGGAGTGATTCATATGGTAATATGTGGTAGGGTACTGCGTAACCTAGAGGTGAACAAGGCTAGTGGCCCCAACAGGGATACCAGCAATTGTACTGCGGACTTGTGCGCCTGAGTTGTCTCCGATCTTGACACGCCTATTTCGCCTTTCGTTTGAGACTGGAAAAGTGCCGATGGCTTGGAAGTAAGCTAACGTGCAACCCGTGCCCAAGAAGGGTAGTCGAGCTGACTCAGCGGATTAAAGGCACATCTCTGTCAAGTCCATACGCGCGCGTACTGAATGGTAAATGGCATACCTAGAAGCTAACGACATCTTCAGTGACCGTCAATACGGCTTCCGCCGAAATCAGTCAACTGGGGATCTTCTAGCGTATGCCATTCACATCTGGAGTGAGGGCATCAAGAAACAAGGGAAGCCCTTGCGGTCTCCCTTGACATCTCGAAGGCCTTCGACAGGGTCTGGCACGATAGCCTAATTGGCAGGCTTCCTTCCTTCGGTCTGCCCGCCAGTTTATGTGATTGGATTGCAGATTTCCTGAGGGATCGGTCTATTCGAGTGGTCATATATGGCTGCTCGACCGGACTGCTGGCTATTAATGCCGGTGTTCCTCAGGGTTTGGTGCTCTCGGCAACATTGTTTTTGCTGCATATTAACGATCTGCTAAAACCCAGTACCCTTGGGTATGCAGACGACCGCACTGTTGCCGAGAGATACGTGCCAGACGCTCGAGCTAGCGGGTGTCAGGTCCGGTCTCTCCGAGAGGCTATCTATGGTTGAGCGCTTGAACTTGTCCTTACAGGCTGTCTCAGCATGGGGGGATGACAATCTTGTCAAGTTCAATGCTGCTAACCCCTAGGCGTGTCTTTTTTCCGCTAAATGGAGCCAATTTCACCCGGCTTTATCTTTCCGAGGTGTAACCGTGCCGATAACCGACTAACTTGATCGTCTTGTTGTTACCTTAACATCTACCCTCAATTTTGGTCGATTCATTTATTATTTATTTATTTAGTACACATACAATTATTTTTACAGGTAAACCCAATCTAATAAAAGTAGTCCTATAATGATAATTGACCAGTCCTAAGCCATGTCTCAGGGTATCGGCACAAGTTACTTAGAAGAGATAGAGGCAAAGGTTCAACTGGCTGCCAAAAAGTTGGAATCTTCGCAAAGGTGAGACTGTACTTCACGCCGGAACAGCTGCTCCAACGCTATCAACACTATCAAGCGCAAGTCCGACCGTGTATGGAGTACTGCTCTCAGCTTTGGGACGGATCTGCCAGATACCAGCTTGATGCCCTTGAGTCAATTGAGAA
Source organism: Polia nebulosa (assembly GCA_951329385.1). Taxonomy (NCBI): domain Eukaryota; kingdom Metazoa; phylum Arthropoda; class Insecta; order Lepidoptera; family Noctuidae; genus Polia; species Polia nebulosa. The sequence continues at coordinate 17,068,956 of OX589590.1, forward strand.
ACGAGCCAAGAGGATCATCGGCAATGATAGGCTGATTGAGTCGAAGCTCCAAAGTCTTGAGCATAGACGCAGAGTTGCTAGCCTTTCGGTTTTCGAGCGTGCGGCATAATTTGATTCCGCCAAGTACGTTCCATCAGCGGACCACAAGACGTACTGCGATGTGACACCGGTACATGGCCAACATCCCATCCACACGCACAAAACGTTTTGAGAACACATTCATTGTGCATACAGCTAGGAAGTGAAATTCCCTACTGGAGTTCTGTGTGTTCCTGATAGCTACAACCGAAAAAATAGTTCACAACGCGTTGTGGATTCTTTCAAATAGTGCGAACGACGAGTTGTTGCAGTGAAGTGAAGCCATGACGCGTCCTAACTGATGCAACCCTAATACGAAATAAATGTATTGTATGGACTATTCATTATTTTTTGAATACGTGTTTTTCACTTTCACGGGAACCCGGGTTTCGGTCGTTTAGAAGGCCTGGAGTATACGTAAACGAATCAGAACGAGTGCAAGGATCGTAGCAGGTGGCGTTCTGTAGTTTCTACCTACCCCCATGGGTAAAAGGCGTAAGTTTATGTGTGTCAACCTACCGCTCCGGTTGAGTGACGACGTCGTCGATGATGGTGCCGGGGCGCGGGTTCTCGCCGGTGCGACCGCGGTCCAGGAATATGCGGGTGTTGATTCTCTTCGAAACGATTATGAAAGCCATTTTGTACTCGACCTCGCCATAAATCTCAGCCAGTGTCTTCTTTATTTCTGCCACCTAGAAAAAGAACCCTTTAAGTTCGGTTTTATATTTCATATTGACATCACAATCAATGGATGACCCCTTAATTATTGTTTTTTTTATTTTATTAATATCCCTCTACATAGAATAACGCCATACACGCTCCGATTTACCGGAGAGGTCTGTCTGTACAGGTGTATCTGCGCAGATACGCCGGAGCGTGTTTTCTTAATGTAAGTTAAAAAACCTGCACAGGGCTGTCCCCATACACGCTCCGGTGTACCTGCGCAGGTACACCTATACAGGCAGACATCTTCGGTAAACCGGAGCATGTATTTTTTATTTAATTAGACCTCTGGGGTCTGTCTTAGCACGCCATGGCATGTGAGTTGATCAACGCGCCATTACAGTCTTTAAATATTGAGTTATATTACAATCGAGTTAATGTAGTAATTTTTCAGTTTGGGCTTTATGTTTTTATTGTGTAGGAACCTCTTAATATGTTTGCTTAAAGGAGGCTCCAAACACATTTAAATGTAATGTATTTTTCTGTCACAATAAACAATTTTGTATTTGTATTGTTCAATGAGTCTCTAACGTCTAAAGGTAAATTTGGTTTAATAAACTGGTTCGGTTTTTGCCATTTAGCAACATATCACAAAAACAATATATTTATTAAGTAATGCTCGACTTACCTCGTGACCGTGCACATAGGGAATTTGTCCGTCACCCACGCCGTCACGGTAGATGAAAATGCGTTGAGGTAAACTACCGTCTGCAAGTCAATCATATTTATCAAATGTTATTTATTCACTTCCATTATCACTATTTCAAACAAAGAGAATAATTGCATTCTTCAAGATTTTCCATATAAAAATACAGGGTGGGGCAAGAAATATGCATCGGTTTTGAAGGGCTACAGAAAAATTAAACGATTTATATATAAATGCTGTTTTCTTATTAAGTCACCATGGAATGCCATTTGTTACATTTGTTTTTTGGTGGTTTGGGATATCATCCAATGACTTCTCCCGGTCAGGGTGGAGCGGGAGGACGTGTCAGACTCTTACTGACTAAAACCCACCCCTGTTCCTTCCCTGCCTGAATGCCAAGGGGTGCAGTAACTCATTTTCAGAATTTATACGCTACTCCTAGGCATATTTGTTACATATAGGTGCAACGCAGACGGCACACTTTTTGTGCGATCGAGTCTGCGGCGCACAAAAAGTCTGCATGGCGCGCAAAAAGTCGGTCGCGGATTTTTCACAGACTAAACGCACACGACGCACATCTTCGATCATTCTGTCGGCAGAGCTGTAAGGACGTAGACGCTATGGAAATCGTGCAGAGATCGCGAAGTATTATTTTGTACATGAAGTACACAAAAAGAAGAAGAAATAGATAATTTTGGGTACATCCTTTACTTTTGGAAAGATTACTGAAGGGACAGTTCCATACTAAACATTCAATTCTCAAACAACATCCGGAATGTTTTTTAATTTTATAAAATGCCTTAGAAGTATCATAAATTGCTGGTCTGTTTTGTATTTCTTGAATTAACATCGTTACATCGACCTCTGGTGCCATGATAATAGATCGCGTGCGTTACGTCCACCCCTAGCCAATGCAGATTGCCGACTAAAGTGTGCGCCGTCTGCGTTAGCGCGCGTTGAAGCAAACGTTCAATTTTTTTCACACCCTTTTTGAGCCGAGCGGCGCGGTGCGGTCTGCCCGAATTACACGGATTTTTTGTGCGCCGGACTTTTTGTGCGTCGTGTGCGTTACTGCATATAATTGCAGGTTCTATTTTCACAGACTAAAAAGTGCGTCACGGATAGTCTGTCCTCTGCGCTGCACCTAAGTTTTGAAAATTATATTAGCAAGATGGCGGCCGTCAGCAGCGATGCACTGATGAAGGCGATTTCTGAAATCGTCAACAACTTTCCGGCACATTTGAATGGGTATGACGGTTATTTCTTCCCTTATTCTCAACTTGATTTCATCCAAAGTGTGAGGACCATGTTTGAAAACATTTTCCTTCAGGTAACTCCAAAGGAAAAACTCACAAATTCTCAAATCTGGTAAGCGTACAGGCCACCCTATGTAATCTCTAACAGGGACCAGTCGCGCCGGAAATATTTGCCTCAATTTCACCATTTAAATTCGAGCTGTGCGAGCTGTCGCCGCAGTGGTGGCCCAGTGGCATTGGCCGTGACTTACAAGTTGTAGGTCGTGAGTTCAAACCCGGGAAGGAGCTTTATTTTGTTTAAATTATTTCATCACCACTGCTCTCAAAACGGTGAAGGAAAATATCGTGATGAAACCAGCATGTCCCAGAACCAAAATTTCGAAGATATGTGACATCCACCAATCCGCATTGGGCCCGGGTGGTGGATTATGGCCCACACCCTCTCACAGAGAGGAGGCCTGTGCCCCAGCAGTGGGGACATTAAAAGGCTGATGATGAGCTGTCGCCTCGTCTTGTGTCTTATTGAATTGCCGTGAGGGATTTCTCCATGACGCGCAATGTTGAACTGACGCGGGAACGCCCTTTGTGTGGCGACCAGAACAACCATTTTCTAAAAACGTGCGAACGGCAAACCCATGATGCTCTTCCGTTCAAACCTTTTTGCGTACTAAAATGGCACGCTCGCATGAGCACAATGGGACCACACGTCCTACCCAGCGTGCAGTCCGACCTCTTTTTTTTGGGAGGGTGGGAAATCATCCAACGACTTCTCCTCTCCCTCTCTGGGTGGAGCGGGGAGGACGTGTCAGACTGTTACTGACTAAAACCCATCCCTATTTTTTCAGTTTCCTGAGTGCTCAGGACCGCGGTAACTCTATTTCGAATTTATCCACGACCCCAGGCAGGCACCGGCCCTGACGGGCCCCGTCAGGTATTGGTGACATCTCTTTGAGGCGCGCGTGGAGCACTCGCGCCGTCGACTCTGGGGCCTGGGTCCTGATCGGACGGCGAGCTAGCAGCCCGACCCCTGCCCCTCCAAAACCGATGCATATCTTTTGCCCCATCTTGTAAGTATTAAGCGATTATTTATTTGGACAGTTTTGGGATAATATTTAACTCATTATGTAGCATAAGGATTAAGAATCAGAAATATGTTACCATTAACTTCTTTGTATCTGCGCAGGGCTGCAGCGATATTGAAGCCCATATGCGCACTGAGCTCCTCGCCGGAGGTGTGCGAGTTAACGGCGGAGAAGTAGCGAGTCAAGTGGCGGTCCAGTGTCGCCACGAACCCGCCGAAACTCTTCTCCTTCGAGCGCGTGTCGTGGCACACATCGTAGCCTATCACTAAGATACTTTGCAGGGGGATTTCTACCCGCCATGGGGCACCACCAAGCTGTAAATGATATAAACATATATACAGGGTGTAACGGAAAGGTGTGGTCATATTTTAAGAACTACATCTGCCCATCTATATGAACAAGGTTCTTCAAAACCTGAGGAAATTCTCAACATCTTTTTTTACCTCCCGTACAAATATTGATCAGCTGATGATAACTTTGTATGGAAAGTCCAATTATTTTTTTTTGTAATTTTTATTTTTCTTGTAGAAATTTGTTCATTTCCGTGAACAGAATCGGTTCTTAAAATATGACCACACCTTTCCGTTACACCCTGTATATATATTTAAGTGAGAAAACGGGCATTACATACAACAGTAAATACATGAATAATGCTTACCTTGCAGTTTATTTGTATGGCCACTTTTGTAGCAATTGACATAGCCGATTTGGAAGTCATATTGCGAGCACATACAACTTGTGTGGGTACGGCACGGTCTACCGTGCATTTTTTTTTAATGGCTTCGTACCTGGAATGGAAATGTTATTGATTAAACGTAAAGAATCGAACGCTCAACCACTGCGCCAACCGACACGGTTGGCGCAGTGGTTGAGCGTTCGTGATAAATAATGTTACCTCGCAAACGAAGTCATGAACTACAGCTAGTAAATAACAGAGATTGTTCATATTATCAATTTTACTGAAATTTACACTTTTGAATTATTTAAAAATACACACCTGTCTGCAAATTGGCGTGCCAATACACACAGTATCATTGCCGGATTCTTACGTGCGATGGCCCCCTCGCAAGCGTTAGCATATTCCATGGGGCCGTCATTTCTGATGGTAACTGAAACAGCGCACATACATTAAAGTTCTATAAAATATACATATGGGTGGTGAAGCGTCAATGGCTTTTTTAATATTCATTACGCATAAAATTGGTAAATAAAATAAATTAGGATATTGCCGTACAATCTACTATATATTTAGCTTAACCTTTATAAAGAGGAGGACATAATTGTCTATTTGATGATTTCTCTCACATAATCCAATATCGTTAACGACCAATGTATCGAGTGTCCTTAATTCACCCGCCAGATGGCGTCCGCGGCTAGTTTTGTTCAGTATTCCACTGCACCGCTCGCTACCGATTACGTGTATGCTTACCGCTAATAAAAATTCTTATTCTGATGGAAAACTTGAAGATTCTCGTAAAATAAATGAACCTGCAGTTGTGAATCACTGTGAACTTATAGTGTAGTGTGATTTTTTGCAGTTTAAAACCATTACATCGGTGGATTAATCAAGAACATCTCCACGCCGGCCGGCAGTGTTACTAATACTTCACGGAGATTCTTCTCGACCTGGGTCTGAGCTGTGGTTCCAGGGAGATACAAGGTACTTGTAATTTGTTACCAATAAGACATTGGAATATGTGGTTCAGGGATTTCATCAATAGACACTGAAATTTCATATACAGGGTGTAAGGTACGAGAACGCACTTACGTGTACCAGTGATTCAGTACATGATTCTGGACCCCCTAACATTGGAATTTTTCGTCGGCTTTTTCCTAGTTTTTGAAAAAAAAATCTGCGTTTTTTTTTTACATTAAACTGTATAAAATCGTTATACCTATCTACCCAAATGGCATTTTTAATTAAAAAATAATTAGTTCGCTTTTTTCGCAAAAAAACTTAATGTAAATAAAATTACAAGAAGCTCCCTGCTCAGCTGATTTCCTAAGTTCACCGGAGGTCATCGCAGGCCCTGTAGGTACGCACGCAACATCGGCCAAAAACCGCCATAATCATTAATCATTTATTTGCCAATAACGTAGGTAATCATTTATTTGCCAATAACGTAGGTAAACAGATAAGATGGTAATTTTAAGGATAGTACCGATACATTTTGCCTTACGGCATGCATAATTATTTAACACAATACATCCACCAAGATTTATCATTCGTCAGGATTTGCATACAGATTACATTATCCTTATTTTTATTATGACTGTACTACACTGGACAGCAAATAAACCGAGCCACCCGCTACCTAGGCACTCTAATTCGATTTTCTCAAAAACTAAAAAACCTACAATTATCAAAGTTGTACCTACAGAAAGTGCGTTTCAAGGTGATTAAAATGAAAGGAAACTCATTGGGTTTAATCAATATTTCAGTGTTTATTAAGGATTTTACAAAGAAGAGTCGTTTTCCAGTCGTGACAATCGTTAGTAATGATAAAGTGAAAAAAAAATTAAAGCCAAAAACAAAGATAAAATCAAAAAAAAATTTTGATCAATATTCCGTATTCCCTCCGCTTGCTCGGATAACTGCCAGCATCCTTGTATTCATCGACCTTACGAGCCTAACGATAAAATCTTGAAAAATTGTATTCCACTCCTCTTCAATTGCGATTCGCAACTCTGGAAGCCTTGTTGGAGCAGGTACCCGGGCTCGAACCCGACGTTTCAGCTCATCCCATAAGTGTTCTATCGGATTCAAGTCCGGGCTTCGAGCTGGCCAGTCCATCGTACGAATGCTGACGTCGCGTAGATACTGGGTCACCACATGAGCAACATGAGGCCGTGCATTATCATGCATCAATTGCATATCCTGTCCGATATATCCTGCGTAAGGTACCACATGGTCTGCGAGCATTTCAGTAATGTAGCGATGAGAAGTCAGTCCACGTGTAAGGCCCCTAGGTTCGATGAAAACTAACGCTGTATGTGCTGTTAACGAGATGCCGCCCCAGACCATTACAGATCCTCCTCCATAAGCAACAGTTTCCTCGATGCAACACTGAGAATAACGTTCTCCAGGGCGACGATATACTCTCTGACGTCGATCACTTCCATGTAGACTCACCCTGGTCTCATCAGTGAACAGTACATTACTCCACTGCTCTAATGTCCAATCCCTATGCTCTCGAGCAAATTCAAGTCGTGCTCGACGGTGTGCTACCGTTAATGCTGGGCCTGTTGCAGCTCTTTTTGGGGTCAGGTTCCGTTCAGCAAGTCTCCTTCTGACGGTATCTGAACTTATGACCACTTGGCGTTCGTCACGCAGACTTTGTTGAACTGCGTTGAGGTGGCGATTTCGCAGAACAGTAAGGTGGATATAACGATCATCTGCTGCTGATGCAGCCCTAGGTCTGCCCGTACCTGGACGGCGATCGAATGCTCCAGTCTCTAGGTATCGTCTGTAAACTCGTTGCACCGAAGATCTGCTGATTCGAAGCCTTCGAGCGACTTCACGTTGCGCAATGCCTGCTTGAAGTAATGCTACAGCTTGAGCTGCTTCCTGAGGTGTTGTATCCATTATTAATCGAAAAAAGTAGCAAAAACACACGCGTCTGAGCAAACGATGGACAAAAACCGACTACCCTCATTGTAGAGAAAAAGAACGCTAATTTCAAACTCTGGTGAAAACAAAGCAAATCGTTAGCATTGTGTTTGTTGCTTGATTACAATGTGAGTTGACGGTACTTTCAACTCACATTGTAATCAAGTAGTCATTTTAATCACCATGAAACGCACTTTTTGTAAGTATAACTTTGGTAGTTGTAAGTTTTATACTTTTTGAGAAAATCGAATCAGAGTTCCTAGGTAGCGGGTGGCTCGGTTTATTTGCTGACCAGTGTATTAAAAAAAAAACCATGGTTAAAATATTTTTTTTTAGTAAAGCCGTGTTGTAACCTCCTGTATATAGTTTGTCTTTATATTGTGACCTTATTGCTCTTGTGCGTAGTCTCATATCCGCAACTGGCGTAAACTGGTGCTTGTTCGTTCTTACAAATAGGGCAACTTCTAGTATGTACAAGGATGGGAATGTAAGTATTTTTAAGGCTTTAAAAAACGGTTTACAGCTTTCTGTAGATTTAAGACCTGTCATTGATAGAATGCAACGTTTTTGGACCTTGAATAATCTTTCTCTTTCACTACAGTTTCCCCAAAAAATTACACCAAATCTTAGTGAGGAAGCAACTAAACCGAACGCCGACGTTCCTTTGTCGGCAAATGCTCATACAGACCTATAAATCTAACAGACGCGACACGTTAGGCATTTTAAGTGTCTACAAAAATTGATATCCCATTGACTACTTTTATTTGAATTTATTTTGAGGGGAGGTTTATTTTTATAAACCTTCATCGAAATAAGTAAAGAAGATCTAAAAGAAATGTGTTACAGTTTACTGATAGCGACATAATTCTTAGATACATTTTTGTTATCAACAAAGTTAAGTTAAGTAATACAATACAACAACGTTACTTACAAATTTAGTTAAAACCACATTCCTACATTTCGTATACCTACATCAAAATAATTACTGAGTGAGTAGGTACAACTTAATGCAATTTAACAGTCTATCAATTTTATTGATCTATGACCATGTCGGCACATTCAATAGCGTACCTACGCTAACAAATTAAATTTTATTTCTTCTCTTCGCATTTCGCTGACGACGAATTTTTGTTAGTTCCGTGTTTACGTTCATCGCAAACGAATGTGCAGTTGGTAGCGAATTTAGGTTGTTATCGTAAAGTTATCCAAAACAAGTTATTTTATGTGTTTGTTAGTGTATGTGCGTTTTTTGTTTTGCTGGTTGAGTGTGTGTGTTTTTAAACAACACCTCAGTACCCAGGGAAATTCTCATGCATGAAGCACGTAGGCGCCTCCCTCGTAAGAAATGAACTAACTTTAAGGTTATTGGTTCATTAGTTAAGTACACGGTTGCCAACCGCGTCCCCAACAGAGGTATTCGTGGTTGGCGAGTGGCGGAGCTGTACCTAAGAAATTTCAAAATTCAAAATCACCAAGGTCACTTCTGTAGGGACGCGATTGGCGACCGTGTAACAGGCGCTTTATACCTACATTCCTGGAGCGCAATGTAGGTACTTACAAGCTTCTTTATTATTATCTATCCTAATCTTTATCTAACCTTATCTTCAATATTCTTGAGGGATTAAAAATGTATGTGATATCAATGTTGTCGTCGAGATGACGAAATAAAAGAGCGATGGAAGGTTTATTTTGAAAAGTTGATGAACGAAGAGAATGAATGGAGTGGTGTGCTCAAAGAGGTACAAGTAAATATGGGTTTGTTGAGAGAAATTAGCATGGATGAAGTAAGAAAGACGGTTCAATGTATGAAAAATGGAAAGGTCATGGGCCCTGATGACATACCAGTGGAAGTATGGAAGTGTTTAAAAGAGGATGGATGTATGTGGCTGACTTTATTCTTCAATAAGTTGTTGTATGAAGAAGTGATCCCACAAGAATGGTGCAATAGTTCGCTAGTGCCCATCTTCAAGAATAAAGGGGATGTACAGGACTGCAACAACTATCGAGGGATAAAGCTCATGTCACATACTATGAAAGTATGGGAGAAAGTGATAGAGAAAAGATTGCGAGAGGAGAGTGAGATTACCCCGAACCAGTTTGGGTTTATGCCAGGTCGAGGGACAATGGACGCCACCTTCGCTCTCCGTCAATTGTGCGAGAAGTACAGACGTGTGCACAAGAACTTGCACATGGTGTTCATTGATCTTGAGAAAGCGTATGATAGGGTACCTCGGGATGTGTTGTGGTGGGCCTTGAAAGAGAAAGGTTTGCCTGGGAAGTATGTTGAGTTGATTCGTGCTATGTACAGACAATCTAGTACCTACGTCCGGTCGGCTGCTGGCAACACCGATAAGTTCAGTGTGGCTGTAGGCTTGCATCAAGGGTCGGCTTTAAGTCCTTACCTCTTCCTGTTGATTATGGACGCTCTTACGTCGGAAATACAGGAAGAGGCACCCTGGTGCATGCTGTTTGCCGACGACATTGTTCTGGTCGGTGAAGATGGACCTGAGATCCAGAGCAGATTGGAGAAATGGCAACAGAAGCTGGAGAAAGTTGGCTTGAAAATCAGCAGAACCAAAACTGAATACATGTTCTGCGATTTCGGCGGTCTCTCCAGTTCTGAAGCTGTAGTGCTAGATGGCGCGCTTCTCCCAGTCTGCTCCGATTTTCGGTATCTCGGTTCACTCGTGCAAAGCGATGGCGAAATAGATCGGACTGTTAAGCACAGAATTAACACTGGATGGATGAAATGGCGGCAGGTCACCGGGACTATCTGTGATTCCCGCATTCCCCTAAAACTTAAGGGGAAGATTTATAAAACAATGGTCAGACCTGCTGTCTTGTATGGTTCAGAATGTTGGGCCACAAAGGGGATGAATGAAAAGAAATTGCATGTAGCTGAGATGAGAATGCTAAGAGCGATGTGTGGTGTTACGCGCATGGATAGAATTAGGAATGAGTATATAAGAGGAAGTCTGAAAGTGGCACCGCTGACTGAAAAGTTGTGTGGAAATCGGTTGTCGTGGTATGGGCATGTGATGCGGAGGAATGAAGAAAATGTCGTGAGGAAAGTCTTGTGTATGGATGTGGATGGCTATAAGAGTAGGGGAAGGCCAAAGAAACGATGGTTGGACTGTGTGAAAGAGGATATGGGTAAAAAAGGGGTGACTACAGAGATGACGACTAATAGAGGAGTATGGAAGAAAAAGACATGTTGCGCCGACCCCAAATAAATTGGGATAAGGGCAGGAGAATGATGATCAATGTTGTCGTCATTAGAATACACAGTTATAGGTGCCACCATCGATCACTAATAAAAAACTAGATACACAGTCCTAAGTAAAAATTCTCTTAAAAACGTCGCCAATTGTGTTTACAAAACTCTAGTTACAATAAATATACATTAATGTAATTTCAACCGTAACTGCAACGCTTAAAGTCGTATTTAAAAAGCTATGTACATAAAGCAATAAAATTTTACGACTGATGCTCACTGCTCAACACACATCAAAACAACTTCAACCTTATACGCATGTTTTAAAGTCAGAATTACTTAGTGACAAAAAAATTTATGACCGAGGCTCGCCGCTAGGACAAGGAATGAGTGGAGAGGAACTGACCAATATTTTTTGTTTGTACTGTAATATTATAAAAGGCATTTTTTTTTTTTTTGTTAAGCTATATTTATGTTATATTTATAAATTGTATTAAAAAATGGTGTAATAAATAAAGCATATTTTATGGTGTATATGTGTGTGTAATGATTATAATTTACGTGAATGTCAAAATCAAATCAAAAATGTTTATTTGTTAGAATATGGTACTTACACTAGATTTTGGATTTTTTGTGACAGGACAATAAATAAATGTGGTGCGTTATCACCACATTTACTTATTATTGAAATTGAAACTAATTTACATAGTCATTTATTTATTCTTTATCTTGAGTCAAAATTTAAGGACATTGCTTGACAAACAACTAATATCAAAATTAAATACAAAATTTAAAACTAAGAATACAAAAGTAAGAATATACCTAAATCTAAAAAACAAGTCACATAGAGAATCAACTATAACATTGATACTTTACTTTAATTATTGAACTTAAGATGAAAGCGCCAGGGTAGCCCACGAAATTCAAATTTTCTTACGATTTTTGCAATTCGCAGGTCAGTGTCAGGTTGCATCTTAGTCAAAATTTGATTCGCAGAATACTTCGGATCTTTGACGTGCCACAGCTGATATCCATTCTTCACACCTCACTGGATCTCGAGGAAAGCTAAAAAAAAAAAACAAAAAAAAACATAAAAAAAATAAGAACAATAGCGTCTCCAACAAATAAAACAGAAGCAACGCGCATAACTCAAACAATTTAAGTGAGCATGCGTTAGTACAATTAATACGTTTAATAGGAGTCTTTACAATTGAGACGCTTTATATCGCCTGCTGTTTATTACGATTTAATTTAAAGTAAGTAATGTTTTTACGATGATTTCTTGACAAAATATTAGTACGAGTATTTACAACACAGTGATAACAATTATATAATGATAATATAATACTTACCGAAAATATGAAACTCCATCCTTTTTTTGGCGTCCTAGATGTATGATTTTTGCAGTTTTTAAAGGAGCACTGAGGTATGTTTACCGTCGGAGCGTTCGAACGCTACTAAATGAAAAGTCCACCCAAATGTTCAATTGGGTGCGCAATCGGTGAGGACATTTTTTGTCGCTGATTGTGTATCTAGTTTTTTATTAGTGATCGATGGGTGCCACGGAACATTATTTTCGATGTGAAGCATTCGCTTTAAAAGTTTTACGCATGTATGCGCTTATGTCTATTAAGTATCTGATCTAGTTATTTATCACATCGATTGAAAACATCGACGTAAATGTATTTTTATCACAAAGTAGAAAGTGTATTTAGGTACAAGCGCATAACGGCGCGACCACCTGTCTGTGTGTATAAGACGTGGTAGGTAACTACATACTACCACGTACTACGCGCTCGCGCGCGCCTACATTCATTGCGAAACGTTCAGATTGCATTGTTGAAAATGTCAATTTCTGTAATCGATCATTACCGAGATTAATGACTATCATAATTTTGTTTGACATTAGGTGTAACCTTTTCGCGAAGTTTGCGGTATCTTGTTCCTTAAAGCCTGTATATGTATATTTATTGCTCTTAAAAGCAATCCACTGCAATATATTAGTAGTTCTTAAAAACACCAGCAAGTCAGGTGAAGCTAGTTATAAGCTTCACCACAGGGTGTAACCACGGGGTCTCATCTCACACAAAGAAAATTTAGTTCAAATAAATGTCAGTAGATGGCAAAATATGCATCGATTTCGTATTGAAGTTTAAGTAATATTAATATTTATTTTTAAATAAATATGGTAAAAACTGTATTTTCTTATTTATTTTACTGCCCTCAGCATAAAATTGTGAAATAATGGGCTTGTAATTCAAATTTAGACGATTATTGGAACGAATCCTTAAACATCTATATTTCCCGGGCCTGCGGACGGCGAGCCGTGGGTAGCTCGCCGTCCGATCAGCACCAGGCCCGTGAGTCGACGGCGCGTAGTGTTCCACGCGCGCCTCAAAGAGATGTAGTCAGCCACCACTGACGGGGCCCATCGTGGCCGGTGCCTGCATGCCTAGGGATAGCGGATAAATTCTGAAAATGAGTTACCGCATCCCTCGGCACTCAGGCAGGGAAGGAACAGGGGTGGGTTTTAGTCATCAAGAGTCTGACACGCCCTCCCGCTCCACCCAGAGCGGGAGAAGTCATTGGATGATTTCCCACCCCACAAAAAAAATAAAAAACCGATAGATGGCGCTGTTTGAAGTTTTAGAGTTTATCCATTCGCCTCTGTAAAATTTGAATAGTGACACATTTTGATACAGTAAAACTGCTTGGTAAGACTTAAGTAAATGAATTCAGCTTCAAGCCGTCGCTGCTGATCTAGCGAGGTGTAGAGGACGGGCCCGAACGAAGAACAAAAGTTACTTGTGCCAGACGAAAACCCGTTACGGCGGTACCGTTTCTTTGAATGAGATGAGGCATCTGTACGCTAGTATTATATTATCTGTGGTGTAACATTATTTACGCAAAAACCGAATATAGTTTTTTCAGAATCGAATTTCGTCATTAAACTTAAAACACAAACATCCATAGCGATTTTCGTACAAAGTTAAAACAATCGTTCATTCAAGGAAAGGAGATTGTTCTGCATCCATACATCTTTCGCCCCAGATCCAACAGCGAAGAAAATTTACTTTGCGTGGTCTAAGCCTATGAAGACAAAGCTTAATGACGGACACCTTGTAGAACGCATTTATTTAAAAAGAAAACAAACATTTTGAGGTTATTTTTAGTAAGAATTAATCCCTTCAATACTTAGAAATATGCTAGTAAATGCCTGTCACTAAAGTTATTTATTATCACAGCCAGGTAACACGTTAATAAAAGCAATACGAGTCCGTAAAAAATAGCAAGGTCGTTGAATGTATTCCAAAACTAACAAAATGAAATCACTACACTGTAGTCAGATAGGTGACAGTTGAGATGATTGACATTTGACATGACAAGGATTAGGGATTTTTTCTTTTTTGCCCTGTAAAATATGTATCGATATATTTTAAACAAAATCGATACCGTTCAAGTACTCAGCGAGCTATTCTATTTGAAATATTACAATGCATCTCACCTAAGGCGTGTGTGCCGTACCTCGTATTCGGTTTGTATTCGTGAAAATACGATTCGAAATAGCCTTCATAATAAATGTGTGGCTGTTTGTGCACTGCTTCGTTTTCGTGTTTTTATATTCGTGAATCTCTCACATCGAATCAGTTTTTACTGATCGAAGTAGCCGTCATGCTTAGTAAAGGGCGTTTTGTGCACTCATATTCGATTCGATTCGAGTGATTGTTTTTAGTGAATACTCGAATCTCGGATTGGTGCACGTGGACTTTCGTATTCGTGTTTTTAAAAATGGACCATGAAAAATTCAAATGAATGAGTAAATGCACAGCGCCCATTCGCGAATTCTGATCAGTTTTTATGCTGTTCGTAAAAAAACACGAATTGAATCGAGTACGAGGTAGTGCACAAACGTCCTTATGTGTATAGTATAGTAATAGTAATTGTATAGAAAAAGATAAGTAATTATATAGGATGCATGTTATCTTATCTTATCGATGTGTGAGAAATTAAAGATTGGGCATCACTAATGGTCATGTCTCACACTCATCCTTACTCACACATACACACTCCTCACACACACCTTACTCATAGTTTACCTTCCAGACACCCAACCACAAACACTCACTTCACTTGCTGCTGACTTCACTAATATATAATGTGTATAATTATGTAAATGAAATGTCACGGTTGTATTTTATCATATATAATGAAGTTACAGGTCTGCGTACCTAGTTTAGGGGCCTGAAATCTGCCAATAATGTTCGACTCTATTGTACAACCTATTGTCTGCGTGTGTAATGTACCTACTTGTTTCCTTTTTTGTACAAATAAACATATTATTATTCCGTTTATTTTTCTAGTAACATATAAATTATATTTTTAAATATTTCAATAGACAAGATATAAAAAACATTTAAAAATATAAAATAGTATCCCACCGGTATCGGGAACAGGGTCCAAGCTACCGGCGATCAGGGCTCCAGAGAGAGGAACCGCCTGACATTGCGAGCCGTGTCCAGAAGTACTGCTTTCTGAATCAAGCCCTTGATCCAGCCGCCTGACGAGAGCCTCCTGAGGTGTTGGTCGAGGCTATTAAGCCATTGGCTGACACGACTATCGGTACAATGATCGCTGAGTCCACATTCCACATTTCGATAACCTCGCGAGCCAAGTCAATATACTTGATTTGCTCATCTTTCTCGGCTTTCACGAGGTTCTCGTCATGTGGGACGGTAATGTCAACAATCATTGCACGCATCTCGATTCGGTCCACCACCACTATATCAGGCTTATTGGCCACAATAGTCCTGTCAGTGATGATGGACCAATCCCAGTACAATGAGATATGACCATTATCGAGAACTGGGTCGGGCGCATATCTGTAGTACAGCACTTCCGATTCCACAAGAGAGTATTTCAGAGCAAGTTGCTGATGGATAATCCTGGCTACAAGGTTGTGCCTATGCAAGTACTCACCGTTAGCTAGACGAGAACAACCAGAGATTATGTGCCGGATTGATTCTCCCGGACGATGACATGCCCGACATATGTCAATCGTGCCGTCCTTCACAATAAATCTCCGGTAATATTTCGTCATGATAACTTCGTCCATAAGTGCACAGACATAACCTTCGGTTTCCCCAAAGAGGTCCCCGATACGCAGCCAGGCTACGGACGCTAGTTGGTCTACATCGGGCCCATGTAGGGCCCGGAAAAAGCGTCCGTGAAGTTCCTTACTCTGCCATACTTCTCTGCGATCGTTAGTGTCAAGCACTAGAGGTTTGCGCCAGTTCTCGTTAGCCAAGGAAAGTGGAGTAAGGCCCTTGTCCACTGCCACTACGTCTCGATGTATACCCACGTCAGCAGCTAGGAAATATTCCCTTAGACTGCATACCTCACGGTTGTGGAGGGTCTTAGCATTTAAAAAGCGTCGGCCTCCACACTTTCGCGGGATATACAGTCTCATCACCGACGAACGTGGGTGATGCATTCGAAATGCAGTCAGCAGTGTACGAACACGCCTATCCAGGGCGTCAAGTTCTGTTTGAGTCTGTTTGATTCCATTTGAGTACGCCGAAAGAGTACATCAATACCGGCATGACCCAACCGTTGAAGGCGCGCACCTTGTTTCCGCCCGATAGAAGGCTATTAAATACCTTCTTCAGGCGGCCAAAGAAGCGCTCCTTCAACGATTGCTTCATACCCAAATACTTATAGGTTTCGTTGGAGAGAGGGATCTCAGGTTTATGGAATCCGAGAGGTGAGTTCCCACGGATTACACAATCTCCCCTCGCTTTACATGCATTACCGCACATTTGTCCACACCAAACTCCATCCTGATGGCACTACTAAAGGTTTCAGTTACCTTCAGTAGCTCCATCAGTTGCAGATTGCTAGGGGCAAAAAGTTTCAAGTAATCCATGTAAAGGAGGTGAGATATAACCTTACCACCTCTCTTCAACCGATAGCCTAGTCCTGAATTCTCCAGCAGTGTGCTTAAAGGATTCAAACCTAGGCAAAACCAAAGCGGACTTAAACTGTCACCCTGGAATATACCCCGCTCGATCCTTATCGGTTCGCTATTCCTCTGGGTTTGTCGACATCCCGGATAGCGAAGGACCGTCCTCCATTGCCCCATACATGACATCAGGAAGGTGCGTAGCGCTGCATCAACTTCGCTGGAGCTCGACGCAACTGCCACGGCCGGTGTCACAGCACTCACGGTGGGGCTGGGTTCCGGCGGCGGCGAGGCGGAGCTGAGCGATGAGGCCGGAGGTGGTGGGCGTGCACGGCGAGCTGCTGATTTCGTCAACATCTAGGGTGTGTTGTCCAATTTTTCGGTTTTTTGTTCACTTGTAGCTTTCTTCGTGACAGCTGTCATTTCTATGTTTTTTAGTTGTTTGGTGTAGAGGTGGTTGTTTTTCATATAGATTTCTATATGGGTTCTTGCTTTATTGATATTAAATTTTGTTTTTTGGATGAGGGCTTCAAAATAGTTGATAAAATATTATTGAAATCGAAAAATATATTGGACAATTTTCTGACACGTCTGATGTTGTTGGTGTTGCCAGCTTATTATTATTATTATTTCAAATCTCAAATCTAATTGTCAAAGATGGCAACATTTTTGATTCGTGATGTCTGATGAATCTGATAGAACGCTAGAGCTATCTGGCAAAAATTGTGGAAAGCAGACAAAGGGATTGGGACAAGCACATACAGCCATTTCTTCTGTCCTACCGTAGTGCAGTTCACGAAAGTACGACTGTGACACCAGCCTTCGCGAACTTTGGAATGGAATCACGGTTGCCTGCAGATTTAATCACCGGAACCGCCCCTGATGCTCCACGCAGTGTAACCGATTACGCGAATTTACGAGGGTTCACTGGTGTGGTTGCATAACCCAGTGCGCAGCAAAGGGAAGTCTCCTAAATTGCAAGCAAAATGGGATGGACCATACCGAATCGTGACCAGGATCAACGATGTTACCTACCGAATACAGAAGGGTCCACGAGGTGCGCCTAAGATTGTCCATGTAGACCGACGAGCATGTCTAAGGAGGTAGTGTTAAGTCGACCGTATTACACAAGAACGTTCTAGAATGTGGTCGAAGTTTCCAGACGATTCCACTACGTTCGAGAACATTATATTATGGTACTGCGTCAAAGATGTTTCTGGAATATTCCACGATGGGCTTGTTCAACAATGTTCTGTAAACATCGATGACTGTAATAAATAGGCCGTGCGGGTGGCGAGTGAGTCAGTCTGTTTTCGACTACGAATGCGAACGAAAGCGATTAAGAAGAAAATAGTGATCATTAGAGAATTAGTGTTAGTGTAAATAAGTTGTCGAGTTAATATATAATATAGTATTGATAGGAGATTATACACAGGTTTCCGTTTCACATTATCAGGCTGTGTAATTTCTTGTGAAAAAAAAAAAAACGGTTGCCTTGTCTAATAGCGAAGCAGAGTACATGACATTATTGCCATCAGCTGAAATGCCCCCTGATTTACACACCAAGAGTTCATGTACTAATAATAAGTTTTAGCGTTAAGTAACTGTTGCATGCACGTTTAAAATTTAAACTTACCTACATGTATTGTACACAACATACATTGTTATAGTGGGGGTGTAATAAAATAATATCTAAAATGTACCAACTGGCCATCTACATAATATTTTGTATCTGTGTTAAGTTTTTAAAAACAAATTAACCTGTTTGTTCTATTCTAGACCATTCTCGCTGTGTATCATTTAATAGTAACGCTGGCCTAGCATACATACGGAGTTTCAATGGAATACGCGGCAAACTTATACATAGATTTTTTTTTTAATAACAAAATTCTTTGTTCACAGAATAATTTGTTTAAATGTTATTTATACAATGTGAAATGTTTATTGACGATAAAATATAATTGTGATGGCAGGTAATGTTTCAGAATCGTTACTTACCTATTTCGGGTCTGGGCATTCTGAAACCCACACCTCCACCTGTCTTCATAATCAAGTCAATGAAAGCTTCAGCGTCGCGTCGTTGCCTTTCGGGTGTAATAACAATCCAAGACGGTAATTGCGAGATCTCAAGTAGGGGTTTTGACCTCATGTCCCTGGTCCAGCCTTCAGTAGTGTCACCGGCAGGGTACTTGTGGTTGTTGCCCTGCACGATATTCTCAGTAGGAAGTTGCCGCCCCTTGAATTTTACTAACTCTTGGGATAGAGTAAGTGACCAGTCCCCCATTTCCTAAAATAAAAATTTAATTTAGGTTTGAAATAAAAATGATCTTTTATTTGAAATAACTGCATCACGTTTGAAAATACCAAAATATTTATTTAATCTGTAAACCTTGTGTGCATACATGAAATGAGCTCCCCCAGTATTATTGGACTATTGTCCAAGATCCCAGAGCCGCCAGATAATAATAATAATATAATAATAATAATATTCCACAACTATCACACAACGCCATCTAGTCCCAAGCTAAGCAGAGCTTGTGTTATGGGTACTAGACAACTGATAAACATACTTATATATTTCTAAATACATACATATTATAGATAAATTACACCCAGACATAGAACAAATGATCGTGCTCATTACACAAACATTTGTCCTGGGTGGGAATCGAACCCACGACCTCCGGCATAGCAG
The DNA here is from genome assembly GCA_951329385.1 of Polia nebulosa. Taxonomy (NCBI): domain Eukaryota; kingdom Metazoa; phylum Arthropoda; class Insecta; order Lepidoptera; family Noctuidae; genus Polia; species Polia nebulosa. Next base: position 17,088,219 of record OX589590.1, read on the forward strand.
TCAGGGTCACTAACCACTAGACCAACAGGCCAGTCAAGATATTACTTATTTTCTTACTTTGAACGTGCGCATATCTGCTAACTTGGGCAGACTGCCATATTTTTATTCTTTCGGTTTTGCATGCATATACAGCATAGGCGTGGGCAGTGTATCATTTTTGCGATTGGAACATTTGCATCTGGATCACTGAAATGATCCGAATCACTGACATGTTTCATTTGGATCATCAGCTCAAATGATATAAAATACAGAATGTTACGTAGGTATACATTTACGTGTCGTCGCGGGCGTTTACTACCGAGTCAGAATTATATGTAAACAATGCCGAATATTATGTTGTAATTTTTTAATTTAAAGTGTACAAAATGTATTGGGTATGTAAGAAATAAGATTATAAATAAAATCGATCTTCCTTCATACTTTATCCAGGCTTAGGACTGGCGGTTATTCGATAATTATTTATTTATCGCCAGCTGGCTAAAACGCTTGTTAGTGCAAACAATAAAATTATGCAAATAATAATCTTATATATTTGTGTAAGCGCCATAGTGGTCATTTTTACGTGCATGGAAACAAACAAACAATAAATGGCGTAATATGCATCGATTTCTTAAGTTTCGGTAACATTTATATTTTGAAAAACAATATGGTAAAAACTGTATTTTCTTATTTAATAAACTACCCTAAGCATAAAATTGTGCGCCGTGCCCTGGTTTAGGCCATGGTACGGAGCGAGAGGGAATGGGAGGCCGTCTCCTCCTTCTGCGAAGCAGTAATGCTCGCGAAGAGGGAGGCGGCACACGTTAGGGAGGCTCAGCAACAGCCGAGTCGCCCTAGCGCCCCCAGCCGCGACCGCCGCAGGAGACGCCAGGGGCCGCGAGACGATCTCCGGCCACCGTAGACGCGGGCCTGCGGACGGCGAGTAGTGGGTAACTCGCCGCCCGATCAGCACCAGGCCCGAGAGTCGACGGCGCGTAGTGTTCCACGCGCGCCTCAAAGAGTTGTCAGCAAAGTGTAGGGGCCTGCCAAGGCCGGTGCCTGCCCGGGGGTGGAGGATAAATTCGAAAGAGTTACCTCGCCCCCGGGCACTCGAGGCAGGGCGGAACAGGGGTGGGTTTTAGTCAGTAAGAGTCTGACACACCCTTCCGCTCCACCCTAGAGCGGAAGAAGTCATAGGATGATTTCCCACCCCCCAAAAAAAAAAAAAAAAAAGCATAAAATTGTAGAATAATTCGCTCCTAATTCAAATTTAGATGTTAATTGGAACGAATCCTTAGGCTTATATTTCTTGTACCAAAAGATGGCGCCGTTATAAAAACCCGCAGTTACGGCGGTACCGTTTCTTTGTATGGGATGAGGCATCTGTACGCTAGTATTATTATTATCTGTGACGTAAACGTTATTTGCTAAGAACTTTAATCTAGGCGCTTAGCGACCATTTCGAAGAGAAAGTTTGAGCCACCGTTTTGTTCGTATTTTTAAATTAGATGCGAGGATTTGGGGGCACTAGTTCAATAAGGATTATTCGATACTATACAGCGTGGAGAAGACAATACGACAATAAATGAAAACACGGACAATACTAGTTTATAAGAATAAGTTTAAGCTATCAAAAATGTCCTAACATCGAAAATAAAAAAATAAAAATTTCAATCAAACTAAATGGCATAAAACTAGAAACGAAATAGAACACCATTTATAAATATGAGTTCACTAACCTGTCGTAAGAGCGGCAACAACGCGCGGTCCTGTAGCGACTTGATTTTTTTGGCTTTTAATTATGGATTAATGCTCAGTAAAATTACACTGAATCACATATTATTTAGCACAGCCCAAACATTGACAGCAAGTCTGTACTGGTGCGAAGTCTCCCGTCCTAGACGCGGATTCACGCGGCTCCAGTAACGAAGATTCTGTCTGTTCCATAAACCGTTCCTTGTAAATGTACTTTCATCAGTCCACATCACATTGTACAAGAAATCCGGATTCTCGAAATGTTTATTTTCAATCCAGCGACAAAAGTTTTCCCTAACTGGTTTGTCTCTAGGTAACAATGCATGCAATTTCTTGTATTTATACAGCTTCCGTTTGTCGCGTTTTAAAACTTTAAGAATAGTTGTATGGTCAACACCTGACCTGCCCTTCGCGAACTACACGTTGGGTTGCGTTAAAAAAAAACACGAAAACAATAAAAATTAAGCGTCTAATTTCGCACAATTCACTCACTGTTTAACTAAATACCTATTAAAACGTTACGTGTCCTGTTACCAAAATAAAGCGTCCAATTTCGCACTAATACCGTCGTAAATGAATTTACAAATTTAAACACGAGCGGCGGGGAAGTACCTACACGAAAGTTAGCGGCTCCTACAAACGAGGACGCGTGACTCTTCACAGGACCGCGGCGACACACTAAGCTAAAGTAAAAGTAGTAGCAAATTTCTTCAAGAAAGCGAAGTAACAAACGAAACTAGATTTATCTCTTTCGCACACACTAAATTTTCTATTAATATTATGAGTGCATTGCAATTTCCGCATTCGTTACTTTCTTATCCAACTTTGATGACACGCTTTAAGACTCTTATTACTCAGAATTAAGGTATAATTTTCACTAAATCAGATGAAAATACTAATTTGGCGAAAGTGTTTAAGTAGCGAGTTGGCAACGTGACTTTAATGTTTTGATGTTTATACCGATGTGGGTCGTTAACCTGACAGTGTTTCCCTATTATCAGATACATCATGTAGCAAATGTTAAAAATGAAAAATAATTTCCTGTGACTAAACTACTGGATATATTCAAATGATTTTTTGTATGTAGACTGAGAACGTCTTGAGGTATGCGAGGTTTAATTTATTGTCGTATTGTCATCACCACTCTGTATATTTGCTTATACTATAAAATAATACTTATATATATAATATGTATATAATACTTATATATATACAGTAAAATAGGAATAGAATTTTATAGACATTCTATACATTTTTTTAAGTAAGTTATACTTGTTAAAGCAAAGGTGGTTCCGTCAGGGAGCATGACGTTATTAGAGCTGTCACACTCTTCCTTTAGCAGCAAAGACTATATAACCACTTGACTGCGCATACAGTGCCCCGACGCTCGAAAACTATTAGTATTTTGTCGCCTATGCATAGGCGATGCTATAGTAACCAATTTTAGTTGTGTCCAAGTGCTAGGCCTGTATGTACGCTAAATTATTTAAAAAAAAAAACTTTTTATAAAATTATAACGCATCAAGATGCCTTCATGCGCGGTGAAATGGTGTGGGAAACATTCCAAGACATCTAGTTACAAAAAGGATGCCATAACTTTTCACCGGTAAGTAAACAATAAGAAAAATATTTTTGATTTAATAAAATAATGAGCGACCGCGGGGGTCTCGTTATAATGGTGGCTGGGTTAAAGAGCACACTGTAAAATTCCGCGTTGATTTCTTTTGGAAAAGTCTCGTACTTTCATTAGACAATTCCAATGCTTCTATCCCTTTCTTTCCCTTTGTATGTTTATCGTAAAAATCTGTGCTGTTACCTTTAATAGATGAAATCGATATCGATAATTAATAATATAATTAAAGTAATTTCAAAAATATTTAATTCAAATACCGTATTATAATACCTATCTATTTTTAACCGACTTCAAAAAAAGGAGGAGGTTCTTATTTGAAAAATTATTTTTCTGTCCCAGACCGGGGACCAATTTGTCCACCATAATCTTGATGTCCTAAGCATCGCTGGGTTCGATCGGTCCCAGTGTGGTCGGGCTATTTTATATCCAATTATTATGAAATGTTATATTTAAAATCCCAATAATAATATTTCCAGGCCACATATACCAATAAATTAATAAAACTGACACTTGGATTTGCTATTTCGATGAAGACAGTCACAAAATCATACGCTTTAGTGAATTTGATAATGCACTATGAATTTGATATTGTTCCATTTGTTATTTTATTTAATCAGCTATTTTTCACTTTGTAGTTATTGATGTAAAAACGTTTTTTCATCTGTGTGTTTGACAGACATGTTTTCATTTTAGATTTCCGAGGATTCCGGAACTAAAACAAAAGTGGATAGATAAGGTTAATAGGGAAAATTGGTTTCCATCAAAATACAGCGCAGTTTGTTCGAGACACTTTAGCTCCGATTGTTTTGAATATTTAAAACAACGCCGCCGTTTATTTAGTTCAGCGGTACCAACGATGTTTTTACCTATTTTGCTGTTTTTTTTTTTATATAATGTTGCGAATAGTCAAATCGTTCTTTTCACATTATTTTTATTATTTTACTAGTGTATCTATACAAAGCATTGTAAAACGAATTATTTAAAAGAGTATGTACGGAGTTTCTTGTCCATTCTTCTCCATACGAAACTACAATTTGGAATGGCCTAATGGAAATAAAGCACTTTGTTTTTTTTTTTTTGTAATTGATTGATTTTGAATAAATATTATATACGATTTTAATTGAGTTTTTTTAAATGTTTATCGACTCGATCCATTTTATCGACATCGATTAGTTTCCCTTAATAAAGTAGAATAGCCCTAACGATGCCATACCTATGCAGCTTGACCTTGAACTGACCAATTGCAGCCGCGCGTGCTTCCTCGTCCCCCGGCCCGCGGTAGTGAGTCGTGTTCTTAGAAGAAATCGGCCTATAAGCTCTCTAGTGGCTATATACTCTATGTTTAGCAGTTAGCTTAATAATGATTTAGTTACATTAATTCTAAAAACCGGCCAAGTGCATGTCTGACACGTGCGCAAGGGATTCCAAACAAATCAAAGTTTTTTAGACTTAATATAGGCTATTCTGTATTCTAAATGTAAAAAACTATTTTATGTATTCTTTTTTTTTGAAAATATAGACTAGTTTCTGAGATAAGCGGGGAATGGTAAATTTTCATCATTTTCTTAAATAACTAATAGTTTATTTTTAAATTATGAAAAATAATAAAATACATTTGTGACCCTCACAATGCTTTCATTTTCATATGTCGTCAAGACGTACGGCGAAGTGCTAAAGGTTCATAGTGGACATCCATCCCATCCATACGCACAAGTCGTTTTGAGAAAACATTCATTATGAGTACAGCTAGGTAGTGGAATTCCCTACCGGAGTCTGTATTTCCTGATAGCTACAACCTGGGAGTCTTTAAAGTCAAGAGTGAATAGGTTACTTCTAGGCAAGCCTGCTCTATCTTCGACCACATCATCGCTTACCATCAGGTGAGATAGTGGTCAAACGCGTGCCTCGGTAGTTTCAAAAACTATTTATAAATTTTTGATATGCACCCCAATAGTGTTATATCACCCAATATTCCAAATTGTATTTATTTACGTTACACGATCGCATTTGGGTCACAGACGTTCGTGTGTACCAAATTTCAACTCAATCGGACCAGTAGATTCGGAGCAAATTGGCTATTTGTGACAGACAGATACACTGGTGATTCTATAAGGGTTCCGTTTTTTTCATTCGGAACCCTAAAAAAATAAACAACTATTACACACCTTAACCACTTCACGGGATTTAGTCAAACGCTGGTTGAAGGCCAAAAGTTTTTGAATGCGAATATCGGGTCCTATCTTTGTGTGCACGTCAAGGGCCCTCATGAGCTTGAAATTTGAACGCATCTCGTCGGTCAAGCCGGTTTGCCGGCACAGCTCGGGTATCAAGTACACTAGCTCGGGCATCCCGGCGCGGATGTCGCGGGGCTTGGAGCGAGAAATTAGCAGAGGCTGGCCACGATCATTAATTTGGATGTTATATTTCTGAAAGTACGACGAGTATATTAAACACATAAATTAATGAAACTACAGAAGAAAAAAAATAGCAAATGTTTTTTGAAAAATTAAAAACAGAGGTAACATACCTTTTGATAATAATCCATATAGGTAACAGTTTCGTCCCGCATCTTGAATGTTGATTTTGGGGAGTCATGCCATGAAATATCATCAACTCTATATGTCTTCTTATTATAGTCAGTCATGACAATTTTACCTGGAACGATCATATTTTTTTTTAAATGTATTACAGATGTAACAATAGAATAAACATTATTGTACACCAAAAAAGATACAACACTTTTTATAGGACCCACGAGAAATCTTTGTGTATGTAAATAACCAGGTCTTTCAGTGAGTCACTGTAAGGCTTCGTCGTAATTGAATGCGATCATCGCGCGAATACGCCTTCGTCGCAGTCATTTGTACGGAAAACCGGAATGCGCCCTCTGTCGACGCGACAACGCGATCCGGTTTGCCATACAAATAAGCACGATGATCGCGTATTCGCGCGATGGTCGCTTTATATTAGGACGACGCCTAAGGGATAACAGAGTCGTCAAACACCATTTGGGGAACTGAGTCTTGTTAATTTTTGAGCGCAACTTAGGGCTGCCGACAACAATGACATTTTTAACCCGACTGCAAGGAAAGAGTTGTTTTTTATTTAATTTTAATCTTAATGCAAACATGAATTTCGTAGTTTCAATTTAAATAGCCCTTTTATCCTGTGTTAGTTTAATGGTTTTTATTTTCTTTCCAGATTTATAAAAGTATATCTTGAAGTTCAGTGTGCCTCTTCCTCTTGTCAAAGGGCTCCTGTATCGATTTCCAATTGCTGTCTATTTCAACTCTTCTCCAGTTTGAACCCATTGTGAGATCGAGTTCGCCCTTCCATCTTTTACGTGTATGTTGTTAGCCATTTCTAGGATCAGAATTATACTCCATTTTTGGTTACGCAGATGACATAGTAATCCTAATCTCCGGGAAATTTGGAAGTGTCTTATGCGATCTCATGAGATAACCCTTCAAAATAATCGAAAGACTAAAACAAAAAATTCGGTCATCCTCGCGAAAATAGGAGCTAAGTTTACTGAAAAAGAGTCGTCCCATGGGCGCCGGGAGGGGGTGCCACTTTAAGCCTCCTGGCTTTTGACATAATATACAAAAATGTTTAAAATATATAAAAAATACCTCTTAGCTAATTGTCCAAGCATATCCGAGGCGAGGTGCTAAAATTTTCTAGCTCTCTTAGCTCACCTGGTGATGTGCTAAAGATATGAAAATGCACCCCTCTGAAAAGGGAACACCCAAATACTCCGAAAAATTTAATTCCTAATTTCGATGTTCCTATTTTTAAAAGTACGAATTTCATAATACCTAAGAATTATAATGTCTATTATTAAAAATCACGAAATTTAATTTTTAGACAGTCGTAAATGCGATTTGTTAGTTTGCCGATTTTCATACGTTCGAAGAATCAAATGCTCGAAGGGTTCTCGGTCCGAAAAACGACATTCCGATTTTCAATACTTCGAATAAACTTAAAGTCAATATGTTGTGCGACAAAATTTAGTGACACAAACTAATTGCTGCAAAACCGACTTCACGCAGTCTTGTCTGCCCTACCCTTGAGTGTAATTTAAGCCCGCGTAGGCGCGGAGGGGTGGGGCGACCCGCGAGCTGAGGAGCAAGTGGTTTGAAGACCCGCCGGCGCAGCTGAGGCTTTCAGAATTGTATTAATCTGTATTTTAATAATCGGTATTCGTATTTTTGATGTTTCGAATTATCATTAAGTCGGACTTTTTGTTATTCGATCTATTGAAACTAGGTATTTTGAGAATAGTAATTACGTTAGGAATATTGTAATTGTTGGGGATCCTCGCAAAGGTGAAACGGTACTTCACGCCGGAACAGCTGCTCCAACTCTATCAAGCGCAAGTTCGATCTTGTATGGAGTACTGCTCTCATCTTTGGGACGGATCTGCCAGATACCAGCTTGATGCCCTTGAGTCAATTGAGCAACGAGCCAAAAGGATCATCGGCAATGATAGGCTCGTTGAGTCGAAGCTCCAAAGTCTTGAGCATAGACGCCGAGTTGCTAGCCTGTCGGTTTTCTATCGGTTGCATTTTGGGGAGTGTGCGACGGAATTGCATAATTTGATTCCGCCAAGCCCGTTTCATCAACGGACCACAAGACGTACGGCGCAGTGCCTCTGGTTCATGGTGGACATCCCATCCATACGCACAAAGCGTTTTGAGAACACATTCTTTGTGCGTACAGCTAGGGAGTGGAATTCCCTGCCGGAGTCTGTGTTTTCTGATAGCTACAACCTGGGAGTCTTTAAGTCAAGAGTGAATAGGTTACTTCTAGGCAAGCGTGCTCCATCTTCGACCATATGAGATAGTGGTCAAACGCGTGCTTATCAACAATAAAAAAAAAAAAAAATAGGAATTATATAAAAATAAGAGTAATGATAAGTCGGAGTTGTTAGATTCGGAATTTTGAACCATTCGGAATTTTGAAAATCGGTATTTTGAAATTCGTATTTGTGACTGACGGAGTAGTTTTACGTATTTATGTAGTGTAACCCTCTGAAAATAATTCTGCCGGCGCCTATGTCCAACCCCATAAACATCCAAAACTTTTGAACACTGAACTAACACTCAAAGAAGAAGTCAAGTACTTAGGAGTGAGGGCCACTTCATTGTCCCACCCAAAAGCATAATTAAAATATTTTTATACTTTTAATTTATTTTTAACTTGTTAGTAGGTAAATATTTCAGAGTAGGCGTGATGTTTTAAAATATTCTACGGATATTATGATGTGATATAAAGTGCTCTTCAAGACGATTTAATTGAGCCCAAACTTGGTGGGGTTATGTTGTTTTATCACAGAGATGTCGTGGCCACTTTCCAGCTTCCTCATTAGACCCTGGATATCGACTAGGTGTAAAGTGCTCCTCAAGACGAATCAATCGTGCCCAAACTCGGTAGGGTTATGTTGTTTTATCACTGAAATGCCGTGGCCACCTTCCAGCTTCAGACCCTGGATATCGTCTAGGCGTAAAGTGCTTCTCAAGATGAATCAATCGAGCCCAATCTCGATAGGTTTAGTTCAGAAGTTCCTATAGCCATCTTCCGTCTCTATCATCAGACCAGCTTCATGGTATCATTGTATTGTCACGGAAGCTACATGAGAGATACAAGATACATAGGTCTAATATAGCTTGCAAAATTTGATTACAGACCGACAACGGGACAGGTGAAACTAAATAAAAGCTTGGAATGAGTACATCATCAATGTAGTCCAAGCCAACAGAGTCCCTATACAAGTATTTTAACAAATTCTGGGCAGAAAAAAAATCACAAAAAAAGCCTGTGCTTAATAAATTGTTGCAAATAGGTCACGTCCTGCACGTAACTCGACGTATACCCGTCGAGTTACCAATAACCCTGTATAATAATTATTTTTGCTTGCTACACTGGTGTATGTGTCCCTAGGCTTGCCGTATTTTGGAATAATTGTTATCTGACAAAAAGAATTAGAATTTCGTAGCGTATGGGTATTTATTCAAATACACTTACCAACGATATCTTCCAAAAATATTTTTTTGTAGTTGCTACCTTTTGTTGCAGCATACTCGCTAAGCATTTGAAGTACAGTATCCAGACGGAGCACCTATAAAACAGAAATTTCTATAAATACATACTTGCTACGGCCGCGAATCATATTTTGACCAACATACAACCTGATACTGATCTACAAATTGCAAAAAAACTTAAGAATATTTGAATTTCGCGGGCTACCCTGGAGCTTCCACCTTAAGTGTGAATATTAAGGTGAAAGCTCTTGGGTTGCACGCGAAATTCAAATTTTCCGTTTTTTGCAATTTGCAGGTCAGTATCAGGTTGTATGTTGGTCAGAATATGATTCGCGGCCGTAGCAAGTAAGTACGTATTTATAGAACTAGTCATTAAAATCATCAATACAACTCTCTCAATTAGAATTGATACCAAATGTCATGATTTAATGAAATACTTATATTTGATATCAATTCTAACTGAAAGAGTTGTATTGATAATTTTTATGATTATAATTCTGTAAATACATACTTGCTACGGCCGCGAAATCAATTTTTGACAAAGATACAACCTGACACTGACCTGCAAATTGCAAAAAAACGTAAGAAAGTTTGAATTTCGCGGGCTACCCTGGCGCTTCCTCCTTAAGTTTTGTTGAAAAAAAAAAGCGAAAATCCATGCAGATTCTTACCTTGTGTGTTATTTCAGTAACCATCAATAGCCGATCTTCGTATTGATTTATGGTCGTTTTATATCCAGGCCAAATTTGTAACCGATAGTCCGGAATATCAACCTACAAATATTGAAGTGCCATAAAATACAGGAGAATATATGATCAAACCAAGTGCATAAGCGAAGTTCGAACATTATTATACGAGTCGCTCCATTCGAAGATATATTATAAACAGGTAGTCCTTTTAATCTACACGATAACATACACACTAAGAGATGTATAAAAATCGATATAGGTTTCTAAAGAATCGACTTTTTAAAATTAAGTCGATTCTTTACAAACCATAACCACATTACTAGTCAAGCTGTCATTATTTTAGAGATAATTAACACAAATGCAAAACTTTATCACCGGGATTGGGTTGGGATCCCAACATATATCTTTGAATGAAGCGACTCACATAATATTTATCGAACTTTGTATAAGAAGTTCGTTTGATCATAATATATTATATTTCTTCGCTTTATTCTTCAGATATAATAGAACCAGGTAGATGTTCAGAGAAAAGTTTCGCATTTGATAATAAAATTAAACACAATAAATATATACACATACATTCAATACATTCAAATATCACACACATGTGCTAAAATAGTTTTAGTAAATAAAAAGTATTTAGCAATGTTTCGAGCACGATTACTTTTATCTAAGCAACATATTCACAAGTTTCTCATACATAATATCATAAATGATTTCTTACGCACTAACAGGCGAAATTACGCGGGTCAACCAGTAGCATTTCTATATTATCATACTATATATATAAATATAATACCGGAAGTACTGGTACTACCAGGGTGCTTGCTAAGTAAAACACCTCCCATCCCATCACTAGATAATCAATTAAGCCCTTATACTGTGTCCTTTGAGAAATATAATTTTAAAATTCGATAACGATTTAATAAGTGAAATTGATAACTATTCGATATCCGATACCGTTTCCTGTGAACCTGAGTGTTGTGCATCTATTCTGAATCAACCAAATTGCTACTTGAAAATCTTAACGCAAAATATTCGTAGTCTTAATGCTAACTTTGATAGTTTGAATATCCTCCTTCAGAGATTTCAATTTGAATGTGACATTATTGTTCTGTCGGAGTGTTGGATGTCGTGCATTCGGAATCTTCCTATCCTCGATGGATATTTAAGTTCGTCCACATCTTCGCACTATAACCAGAATGATGGGGTTGTAGTATTCATAAAAAATAACATAAAAGCCTCTCTAGAAGAACCCGTCATACAAGAGGCAAACTGCATACTTATTAAAACTAATTATCCGACTGGCCTGTTGGTCTAGTGGTTAGTGACCCTGACTGCTATGCCGGAGGTCGTGGGTTCGATTCCCACCCAGGACAAATGTTTGTGTGATGAGCACGATCATTTGTTCTGTGTCTGGGTGTAATTTATCTATAATATGTATGTATTTAGAAATATATAAGTATGTTTATCAGTTGTCTAGTACCCATAACACAAGCTCTGCTTAGCTTGGGACTAGATGGCGTTGTGTGATAGTTGTGGAATATTTATTATTTTATTTTTATTAATTATGATGTGGCTGTTATAGCACTATACCGTCCTTTCTGTTTCAAAACTATAAATAATTTCTTAATATCCTTACAAAAAATAATAGGTAGTTTTTCATCTTACAAAAATATAATAATTGTAGGCGACATTAACATAAATATTGCTGACAACAGCTCTGATCGTTTTTTGTCTGAGTACTTTGATTTCCTATCTCTAAATGGCTTTCTTCCAGCATTCAATAAAGCTACACGTGCTAATAGTTGTCTAGATCATGTAATTTTAAAAACAAATATTCCTGTAAGTACGTTTATAATTGAATCCCTAATTACTGATCATGCACCTATAATGTGCTGTGCTAAAGTTAAAAACATTAGTAAAACAAATAAAAAACAAAAAATAAAACTCGATTATAAGGCAATAAAGTTGGCATGTGACCATCTTGACTTCACATCAATTTTTAACTCGGTTAATCCGAATGAGGCTATGGACATATTTATATCTAAAATTGCTTACATCATACAAATAAACACAAAAATACTAAATATAACGAATAGAAACAAAATTTTGAAACCTTGGATGACAACTTAGGTGTACTCGCAACAGGGATCGGGTGCACAAAAAATTTAAACAAAATCCGGATAACGTAGTGCTTGAAATCACATATAGTAGGTATAGAAATTTCTATAATAACCTTGTTAAGAAATTAAAGCGTGAATATGAAAAAATTCTACTCAGAGAAGCGGGTAATAATAGTAAAAATATATGGAATGCTATAAATAATATAACAAATAGAAATGTAAAAAAAGATAACTCATTAGATCTACTTTCAATAGAGCCAACACCGCATGAATCTGTCAATGCCACAAATAAATTCTTTGCTACTATAGGGGAAAACTTAGCAAACAAAATCACCCCTCCAACTGGATCACTTCACAGTGCCACGTCTAATGTTCGGCAATGCAACACAGCATCTTTATCTAGCAATTCGTTTGTTCTTCTTGACACTGATGAAACAGAAATTGAAAAACTAATCATTGGCCTGAAAAGTAACTGTGCTGCAGGTGATGATGGAATCTCATCTGATATACTTAAATTGATAAAAAATAAAACAGTGCCTCCACTTACGTATCTTTAATATGTGCCTAAAGCTGGGCACGTTTCCCGACTCACTTAAACGGTCTATAGTACGACCCATTTTCAAGGGTGGAGATGGAAGCCGTGTCACTAACTATCGACCAATTTCTATTCTTACATCTCTATCAAAAATTTTAGAAAGGATAATTATAATTAATACAAGACTAATAAAATATCTAGAAAAATATAATCTACTTTCAAATCATCAATTTGGTTTCCGGTCAGGTAAGTCCACAGAAGATGCTTTAAACAATTTTACTGATCACATTGTTAAAACCTTAGATAACATAAATAAATGTCTTACTATTTTTCTTGATCTGGCGAAAGCTTTTGACACGGTTTCTATTCCCACTCTAGTTAACAAGTTACATCGACTCGGTATTCGAGGAAATCAACTGAAATTGCTTCAAGATTATTTATCCGGAAGAACACAAAGGGTGAAAATTTCCAAGTATACGAGTGATGGTCTGCCTGTTACCCGTGGCGTTTCACAGGGCAGTATCCTCGGCCCAGCGTTATTCATAGTATATATAAATGACATTACACTACTGAATATTGAAAACTGTAAAATTATTTCCTATGCCGATGATACGGCCCTAACATTCCATGGTGACACTTGGGATGAAGTTTACCAAAAGGCACAACATGGATTCAACATGGTCACTGAATGGCTTGCCTTAAATCATCTCTCACTAAATACAGATAAAACTAAATTCATCCCTTTCTCAATCCGCAACCCCCGTAAATCGCTTCAACTGACTCATCGCTTAATCGCTCACACTTGCCATACTGACACTATAAATTGCTCTTGTCCGTCCTTATCTTCCGTTGAATCTATAAAATATTTAGGTCTTATATTTGACAAAAATTTGAACTTTAAGAATCATATCATTAATCTTTCAAACAGAATTAGAAAACTAATTTATGTATTCAAAAAAATCAGATACTCAGCAAATACTAACTTAATGAAAATTATTTACTATTCTTTGTGCCAAGCGGTATTAACGTATTGCATCACTACCTGGGGCGGTGCTGCTAAAACGCATAATTTAATTGTTGAACGCGCTCAAAGAGCCTTGCTTAAGGTTAGTTATTTTAAGCCCATGTATTTTCCTACCACGGAGCTGTACAGAGATAGTGAAGTACTTACTGTACGAAAACTTTATGTACTATTATTAATTATGAGACAACATTCCAGTGTATGTCTAAACACCCTGACTGAAAAAGAAAATACAGGGAGAAGGCGGTTAGAATTATGTAAATCTGTGCCTTGTAGAACGTCTTTTGCTCAAAGATTTAACTTGTTCCTGGGCCCAAAACTATATAACATAGCTAACAAAAAAAATGAAATTTTCTCCATGACTAAGAGAGAGTGTAAGCAGAAAGTGATCAGCTGGCTTCTATCACTTACTTACGACAAAACTGAAATACTGTTTCATGTCCCTGCATAAATACTCCTTAAGTTTCAAGTAATTATGTATGTTAACGCCACACACATGAATAGACACCCCACACATATAGGTACACACCCCACACACATACACACCCCGTACACATCTTCACCCCCACACTCACATCCACTTCCACGCACACACCCACACCCCCACTCACACACACAATCACAAAAATTATTTTCTTGGTCTTTTAAATAATTCCTTATTGGTGTTTTTTTACTTACCTCAAATTTATCCATGGTAAATGGTAAATTTATAAATTTAAATTGTAAAATGAGAATTTAATTTTAATTTAATTTAATTTCAATTTATTCTTTTTAATACTTTTTTTTAATTTATATTAGGTTTTTGGCTCTAATGTATAATTAAATTATGTTAATGCAAATAAGGGTGGGCGCTGATACCTACATTACAAGATATTAAGTTATCTTAGTTTAGGTATTAGTTGCAACTATAGATATGTAAATTAATGTAACTACCTCAAAAAATATATATATATACCTATATACATATATATATGGTAAACATTATTTATTTCGATTACTTGATAATACACTTCTGGACACATCTATTGGCCCACCTTGTATTTTCAGTTTCGTTTGGTCCTAGCTAAAATTTTATATTAGGTCGAGCAAAAAGTTTTTATGCAGTTTTGAACCTGGCACATTCACAATTTCATTCAACAGTCTTTTTTTGAATTTCGAACACAGAATCTAAAAAAACAAAAGACAATTTGGAGCCTGTTTGTTGATATCAAACAATCGAATACTAAGAAAGAAAACTTGGTTTTATTGGTTTACTTGGATTTAATTCTTGAAAAAGTGATTGATATCTTTGGTTTTGCAACAAACATTACTTATTCTTAACATTAAGGTGAGGTTCTATCAATAATCTATGGATACTTCACCTGAAGTCGCCGCCCAAGCTGTGGCACTTATTCAGGCCGGACACAGCCAAAGAAACGTGAGTGCTCAACTTAATTTAAGTCGATCTGCGGTCCGAAATGTTTATCGGAGGTACATAGAGACTGGCGGCTTTGTTCGTCGCCAAGGAAGGCCACGATCTCTGGTCACAACTGAAAGGCAGGATCGATTCATCGTGACGACCAGCTTGAGAAATCGTCACCTTACCTCCATTGAGATACAAAACCAACTTCGCGACTTCCACCGAGTATCTGTGAGCGCTCGAACTGTTCGGAGAAGGTTAAAAGAACGCGATATGGTACCACACAAGCCAGCTAATGGGCCCAAACTAACGCGAGCCCACCGAACAGCGCGCCTTCATTTCGCACGCAGTCATTTAAATTGGACACAGCAAGATTGGAGCCGTGTACTCTTTTCTGATGAGTCTAAAATTGTGTTACATGGCAATGATGGAAGGAAGAAGGTCTACCGACGTAAGGGAGAGCGTTTCGCACAATGCTGCTTTGAAGAGAGGGTTGCTTATGGCGGTGGCTCATGGACTGTCTGGGGCGGTATATCCGCGAGCGGCAAAACTCAACTTGAGGTTGTTACAGGACTACGGCTGCCAACATTAAATGCTGAAAGGTACATTCGTGAGTGCTTAGAACCTCACGTGATACCATACGCGGACTATGTGGGCCCAAATTTCCTTTTTATGCATGATAATGCAAGAGCCCATGCGGCCGGTATCGTCAGAGAATATCTTCGGGATGTGAACATCACAGTTATGGACTGGCCAGCCAGAAGCCCAGACATGAACCCCATTGAGCACATGTGGGACGAGCTAAAAAGACGTGTTAGGGCTCGTCAGCCAGTTGCCCAGACGATGCAGGAGTTGAAAACTGCCATAGAAGAGGAATGGGAGATGATCCCTCAAAATTTCATAGAGCGGTTGATAAACTCTATGCCTAATCGTATGAGAGCTGTGGTAGATGCCCATGGAGGCAACACGCGTTATTAAATTAAACCTTTATTGGAACGAAGTTCCTTATCGCGCGTTGTGAAAGGGGGCTAGACGGAAAAAATTCTTACGAAAAGTTGTCACGACACTAATGAGGCTGTCCATCCAAAAAGATTGTGTTGGAAAAACAATCTAATAAAAACTTCTTGTATTTTTGGTGGGTAGGTACAAAGTTTGCAAGCAGATCAAGCATTATCAAACATTATTTGTTATAGTTGTTGTTATTGCTAAAGAGTTGAGTTGAGCTGAGCTAAGCTGAGCTGAGCTTAGCTGATCTGAGCTTAGCTGATCTGAGCTGAGCTGCGATGAGATGAGATGATGAAGTATAACTTCTTACGTGCGTGCGTGCGTGTGTGCGTAGTTAATAATAAAAAAAATATTATAAATTAAAAAAAAAAATATATATTACAATTCCTTCACTAATTAATCGAAAGGAACTTCGTTCCATCCGGGTGTCCCTTGACACCTCTCAAGTTTTTTTTGATAAAACGTTTTTTATTCAAAAATCAATTGCCTTTAACAAGGCGCATATCCGACTTGTTAGGCGTAGCTCCATGTCGTATGGTATTCTGAATTCAAATTTAAAACAATACGATCGAAAAAGATGGTAAAATGTATCAGGTTTAAAACTGCATCAACAGTTTTTGTTCAATCTAGCAATCATATTTCGGTAGGGGCCATCGAAACCTAAACTCTAAGGTGGGCCAATAGATGTGTCCAGAAGTGTAGTTAGTAGGAACCACGACCAGGTAAGTGATTATACAAACGCCAAATCCTACCGACCCATAAGTCTAACCTCCTTCTTGTTGAAGACGATGGAAAGACTATGTGAAAGGGCGATGCGAGATGGCGCCTTAAAAGCAGTACCACTACACGGTAACCAACATGCATACAGCTCGGGTAAGTCGACAGTCTGCTCTTCACATGGTGGTAAGCCAGATAGAAGAAGCGATTCACCAGAAAGATACCTGCCTGGGCACATTCATAGACATCGAAGGAGCCTTCGCCAAGACAAACTTCTCCAGCATTGGTGCCGCCCTCACAAGGCATGGTGTGAAACAGGTATTAATTGACTGGATCACCAACATGCTAAGCAAACGAGTTATTCGCCTTGAGGAAGAACAACAGCTGGCCATGATAGCCCGGGGCTGCCCACAAGGTGGAGTTGTCTCACCCCTCTTATGGAATCTGGTAATCAATGACCTGATTACCAAACTCAACGCGAATCGTTACTATACAATAGGTTATGCAGACGACCTCGCAATCGTCATACCTGGGAAGGTGACTGGAACGGTCTGCAACCTCACTCAACAAGCGCTACGCATCGTGGAACGATGGTGCAGGGAGTATGATTTGTCAGTAAACCCCATCAAAACTGAGCTAGTCATGTTCACCCAATAACGAGCACTGGGCCGCTTCAGCCTGCCTAAGCTATTCAATACAGAACTCCAGTTATCTAATGAAGTCAAATACCTAGGGGTCACATTAGACAGTAAGTTAAAACTGGAGTGTTCATCTAGACAGTAAACTAAGCAGGGCCTGCATCACCTTTTGGCAATGTAGGAAAATGATAGGTAAGAGGTGGGGCTTATCTCCCAAAATTATACTCTGGCTGTATAGCGCAGTAATTCGACCCATGATCACCTACGGTGCCGTGGTGTGGTGCCCCGCGCCAAGCTAGTCACAGCCGTGAACAAACTACAACACATGCAAAGGCTGGCCTGCATGGCAACCACAGGCTGCATGAGGACCACTCCAACGGCAGCGCTTGAAGCCATGCAAGGCCACCCGCCGCTTCATCTGTTTATTCAGCAGGAGGCGACGATGGCCGCGGTACGCCTTAAAACACTGGATCTCTGAGGTAAGAGAGAAACTCAACACACCGCTCTGCTCATGGGACTAAACAACGATCTCCCAATAACTAGAGCAATCAACGACCGGATACCCAAGCGACCACCGCTGTGAGGGGCTGTGCCCCGCAGAACTGCGGATCTTCACTGATGGATCCAAAACAGGTACTGGCACGGGTGCGGGGATCTTCTCGGAGGACCTCGACATCCATATAGCCACACCACTGGGGGTACATAACACAGTCTTCCAAGCAGAATGCTTGGGAATTTCCCTGGCAGCCTCAGCCATCCTAGCTAGGGATGTTAAGGACCACTCGGTACGTATACTCTCGGACAGCATGGCAGTCCTACAAGCGCTAAACAGCCAAACAGTTAACTCTGGGCTGATATACGTGTCACCAACGCCTAAATCAGGTAGGTAAACACAAGGTAACCATTCAATGGATTAAAGGACACAGCGATTCCCGTGGCAAAGATGCAGCGGACGAACTCGCCCGAAGGGGGTCGAGCATGGCAGCGATAGGACCTGAACCCATTGTGCCTCTCCCCTTTGGATACTTACGCAATCTGATAAGGAAACGCACCAGAGATCAACACAACAAGCTATGGGCTGATCATAGAGAGTGTAGGCAGGCGAAGGAGGCGCTCCCCTCCATTAATGACCGCTTCACAAAGCAAGCCCTACGACTGACCAAACTTCAGTTGCGGAAAGTCACGGCCGTCACAACTGGCCATGGGTCTTTTAATAAGCATCACTCTGTCATAGGAGTCACAGACAGTTCACTCTGCAGAGCCTGCATGGAGGAGGACGAGACAGCGGCTCATCTGCTGCTAAGCTGCCCAGTAGTCGCTGCATACAGGGCAAAACACTTCGGACATCCAGGTAACCTAAGCGAGATGGTCAGTAACACCAGGGTGCTGCTGACATACATACATACAATAGTTTGTAGGAACATAATATCTTTAAGATTAGTTATAACTATATTATAATTAGTTACTCGTTAACTTGATCATAAAAGATCGCTTGAGCAAAGTTTTTGTCGTCTATTATTGACGATGTTATCATCGTCCAATATTATTATTGGGCGCATTAGTCCATCCCGCGGCTTTCCTAATCATGTCGACGGAGACTCCGGCCGCGGACGTGGCGGCGTATCGCGTGCTGTGCGCGCTGAACGCCGCCGTTTATTGACTGTGCTGTCGCGCCCTTGTAGGGGCGCTTCACAGTGATTAAGAGATTGGATACATTAGCAGGTTTGTCTGTCACGTGAAGATAATCTTCTGAGAGCAGTCGCGGAGCATATGCGGAGGATTCTCTAAAATAGGTACGGCAGGAATAAGGTCGGTTGATCACGACCTGCCGCGGATTCGTTTTTATAATATCTTTAATGGCTATTTTTATACCGTTAGATCATACTGTTATACAGGGTATAACGGAAAGGTGTGATCATATTTTAAGAACTGCATCTGCCCATCGATATGAACAATTGTCTTCAAGAAAACCTGAGGAAATTCACAAATTTTTTTTTTACCTCCCATACAAATATTGATCAGCTGATGATAACTTTGTACGGAAAGTCCAATTTTTTTTTTTGGGAATTTTCAGTTTTTTTCTTAGAGAAAGTTGTTCATATCCATGGGCAGAACCGCTTCCTTAAATATGACCACACCTTTCCGTTACATTCTGTATATTCAATCATCAAGCTTTATTAAAGACTAGCTGTGCCCGCGACTTCATCTGCGTGGAATAGTGTCTTTGGGTAGAATTTTAAATTATTTAGGCTTATGACAAATACGTATAAATACTTTAATGAGCTATGTGCAGTGTTCCACTGCAAAGAGCTTATTAAAATGAGTTTAAGTTCATTTTTATAAACTGCGTTTTTCGTTTTCCCATCTTTTGCCAAAACAAAGATTTTGCGGATTTTATACACGTGAGCATGCCACATATAGTCCCCATGCCATGTCCAGCCCATGGGTTTTTTTTTTTTTTTAATGAACTCCTGCAACTTTCAGCGTCTGTCCTTGAGCTTTATTAATTGTTATTGCAAAAGCTGCTTTCAGAGAAAACTACACTCTGAATTGAAATGGATAATCAGTCGGAATTATTGGAATACGGGGAATCAAAACATTTTCTTCTTTTGCCATTCCAGTCATGATTGTAGCTTTTATAACGTTGTGCCCTAGATGTGTAATTTGTAGCCGTGTACCATTACATAGCCTTTGCACGTCAAGATTTCTCATTAATAGGACTGGAACACCAGCTTTCAGCATCAACTTATGGGAAGGCACTCCTGATAATTATAAAGAGCTGAGAAATTCTATAGGGACAGAAAAAAAACTCCGTAGAGATATGTGACTTGTTCAGTGTCCATAACATCATCTACTGAGAGGTATTCGACAACATCCCCCTCCACGTCTGACATGATTCGTTCGTTTATTTGATTAACTATCTCATTAGTCGGCGCCAAAATTGTCCTTTCACACAGCCATTCGATTCTACGGTTTACGTCTTCGTTCATCTTCCAGCTTCTTGATTTTACGTCGATGGTCTTAAATTTCTTGAGAACATTTCTCTGTTCTTCGGCATTTTACTAACTACAAGCGCGCGTGTGGTTGCTATATCGTGAACGAAAAAAGAGTGACAGCTTGGCTAGTGGTGTGGTTATGGTTTGTAAAGAATCGACTTAATTTAAAAAAAGTCGATACTTAAATCGATTTTTATAAATCTCTTTTAAAGTGTGCATGTTATCTTATAGATTAAAACGACTACCTGGTTATAATATATCTGAAGAATGAAGCGAAGAAATATAATAATTAGTTATAGTAATCACTCTTTGAGAGATTTAAACACAGGAGGACTTATATGTGGAGGTAAAGAAAGAAAATGTCACCAGTAAACACTAAAGTTTATAAAAAATCCAGTTAAACTTCTTATCCAGAGATAGGCAAAATTGAATCGATAAAAGATTATGAATAACCTACTTAATCACGAATGACGATTACGAAAAGGGCGATTAATTCATCTTAGTCGTGCGAGTTCCAAATAATTTTTCACGATTAAATTAATCGTTGATTAAATATACTGCGATTAAATTTTTATCAACACCATTCAAACGCCCCCGCGCCGCGCCGGCGTTACGGCGCGGCGGCGTCGCGAGGGCACGCGTGTGGCTTGTAACACGCACGGGCTCGTGCAGTCAATAACGCTGTTATACAGCTCGCTACTGGCAATCGTTTTTAGGGTTCCGTACCAAAATGGTAAAAAGGAAGCCACGTGCGATGACACGCGGCGGGTGCCCGTCGCAAGCGCCCGTCGCAAGCGCCCGTTTCGACGCAGTTTCAGTATTTAAATCGTAATACGACGCGAAAACAAGTGTTGGAATCCTGTTTATGTTATTGTTAATAGTGTTACGTCGACCGTATTACACTGGAACGTTCGAGAATGTGGTCGAAGTTTCCAGAAGTTTCCACTAGGTTCGAGAACATTCCATTGTGGTACTGTGTAGAAGTTCATAGATGTTTCTAGAATATTCCACTATAAGATAGTTCGACCATGTTCTGGAAACTTCCATGACCGTATAAATAGGCCGGACGGCGGGCGAGTGAGTCAGTCTGATTTCGACTACGGATGCGAACGGATGCGAATACAAGCGATTACGAAGAGAATAGTGATTATTAGCGAATTAGTGTTTGTGTTTATAAGTTGTTGAGTTAATAAAGGATATTTAGTTAATTAATTGGTGTAAAATAATTTATCCCATACCCAGCTCGTAACAAATTGGTGTCAGAAGTGAGGGATAAATTATGCCAATTTTACCAAAGGACGACACGGACGGTATCCGTACAAGGAGTCAACGGCAGCAAGACATGGATCAGAGGCGGTTTGGAGATTCTCCGATACAGACGGGTGGTTTTCAGCCTACGACAGAGCCAGTCGCTGGCCCATGTGGAGTTTCTTCAGCACCAGCGGTGCCAGACTTGTCTGCGCTAATGGCGCTGTTGCAGGAACAGGCTCACCGTCAAGAAGAGCAGGCCCGCCGCCAAGAAGAGCAGGCCCGCCGCCAAGAAGAACAGGCCCGTCGAATGGAAGAGAAGCTTCAACAAGATAAAGAGGAGCAGGCCCGCCGCCAAGAAGAACAGGCCCGCCGCCAAGAAGAGCAGGCCCGCCGCCAAGAAGAGTTACAGGCCCGCCGCCAAGAAGAGCAGATGCTCCTCATTAAAGACCTTCACTCAACACTTGGCAAAGAGTTCAAGGTGATGAAGGAGCAGGTTCATCAGCATGAGAATCGCATCTCAGAAGCTGAAGTTCAGATTGCCGGGGTGAAAAAGGCTTTAGGTGAACTTAGGGCTGCAGACGGGGTTGTGCCTTCAGTGGTTGCTGCACCTTCGGCACGTGGATTTAAGGTGCCGCCATTCGACGGAACATCTTCATGGTCGGCCTACAAAATTCAATTTGAAGCCGTTATGAAGGCGAATGGGTGGACCAAAGAGCAAGCTATGACCGCGCTCACCTTAGGACTCCGAGACCAGGCCCTAACCATACTTGAGGCTCTTGGCAAAGATGTGACCTACGAACAACTGCTGGAAGCGTTAGAGTCCAGATACGGCGACGCTCACTTGGAGCACGTATTTCGCGCTAAGTTAAGGGATCGCGTTCAACGTAGTGCCGAGAACCTACAGCAGTGGGCCTTGGAAGTTGAAAAGTTGGTTCGGAAAGCATACCAGTCCGCCCCTGCACTCATCAATGGCAATCTGGTACAAGCGTTCATCGACGGAATACGTGACTTGGAAGTTAGAGCCGCTGTAAGACTTGGGCATCATGAGACACTGAAGGACGCCTTGGCCCATGCCTTGGAAGTAGAGGCAGTGAGGCAAGACCATCAAACACACCGTATCAGGGAGGTTGTGGCATCACCTGTACGCGATCGTCCCCAAGGATATAGCCCTAGATGTTACACTTGTGGAGAAAGGGGTCATCTTCGGTCAAGATGTCCAAAGCGCAGCTCACTGAGAGAAGATCAATCCCAGCAAGAAAGGGCAACTGATACGACTGCCCAAGGGAAACGAGTAAACGCCAGGACTGGGGGGCGGGTGCTGGCTGGTATTGAAAGAGTCCCGAGGATCTCGATCTCACAGGCCCATGACGGAAACAGCCTGATCATCAAAGGCGAAGTCAACGGAAAACCATGCAAATTGACGTTGGATACTGGAGCTTCTCACACGGTCGTCAATTCTCATCTAGCAAGTCGGTTCCTTGGGGACTTCTTTAATAACCACGACCGTATACAATTACTGACAGCTACCGGTCAGCACATAATCGTCCGAGGCAGAAAGGAGGTGGAGTTAAAATTAGGTAACAATTTCTATCGGCATAATGTCATCGTGGCCGACATAGTGGACGATTGCATCCTGGGATTAGACTTCATGCGTAAACATCGTTGTGAGATCGACGTTGATCAAGGAGTATTGAAGTGTGGTACAGAGGAAATCTTCATGGAAGGTGTACCATCAGGAAAAGTTTTCCGCCTGAAATTTGACGTGTCAACACTTTTAGAAAACTGCGATTTAACGGAAGTAGAAATGGATAAAGCTAAGAAGATGTTACTTCAGTACGCCGACTCTTTCTCTACAAATGATGCTGACATAGGAAGAACAGGACTGGTTCAGCACAAAATTAATACTGGCAACGAGTTACCAATCCGTCAACGACCAAGAAGACTGCCGGTTGCACGTGAAAAGGAAGTGGAAATGATGATTGAGGGCATGGTAAAGGATGGTGTTATAGAGCCTTCATCGAGTCCATGGTGTTCTCCTGTGGTCCTGGTGAAGAAAAAGGACGGCAACACACGCTTTTGTGTGGACTATAGACGATTGAACGACGTCACGAAAAAGGACAGTTACCCACTGCCTAGGATCGACGACACATTGGATACACTGAGTGGAATGAGGTGGTTCACCACGCTAGACCTGAAAAGTGGCTACTGGCAAGTGGAAATAGACCCTAAGGATAAGGAGAAAACTGCATTCTCAACAGGAAAGGGGCTATGGCAGTTTAAAGTTATGCCATTCGGATTGTGCAATGCTCCTGCAACATTTGAAAGGCTAATGGAGCAAGTACTTGCTGGATTGATCGGAGACGCATGTCTTGTCTATTTAGATGACATCATTATCGTGGGCCGTACATTTGAAGATCATCTTCAAAACCTCAATCGAGTGTTGTCAAAAATCCGGACGGCAAATCTTAAGTTAAGTCCGAAAAAGTGCTCATTTTTCAGACAACAAGTAAACTTTTTAGGACACATAGTTTCGGAGGAAGGTGTCCAGACAGATCCGGAGAAAATCGTCGCCGTCAAGGATTGGCCAGTTCCGAAAGACAAGACGCAGGTCAGAGCATTTCTGGGTTTGTGCTCCTACTATCGACGGTTTGTCAAAAATTTTGCCGACATTGCAAAACCTCTACACAAACTCACTGAGGAAAAGCAGCAATTCTGTTGGGACGAGAACTGTAACATCGCATTTCAGGAATTAAAGAAACGTCTGTGCAATACACCTATTCTGGGATATCCTGACACTGAAAATGACTTCATAGTTGACACAGACGCAAGTAATACTGGAATTGGAGGCGTGTTGTCTCAACGGAAAGGAAACCAAGAAGTTGTTATAGCTTACTACAGCAAATCTTTATCCAAACCGGAAAGAAATTACTGCGTTACGAGACGGGAGCTACTCGCCGTAGTAAGGACATTGCAGCACTTCAGTAAATATTTGCTTGGACGGAAATTCCAATTGCGAACTGACCATGCTGCATTAAAGTGGTTATTGCAATTCAAGAATCCAGAAGGACAAGTGGCAAGATGGATCGAACTACTACAAGAGTTTGACTTCGTTACTGAACATCGTAGTGGGAGAACTCATGGTAACGCAGATGCACTGTCTAGAAGACCTTGCCCAGAAGATTGTAAGCACTGTACCAAGCAAGAGACTAAGGAGGCAGTGCCCGTGAGGATGCTAAGAATGGATCTCAGCAATGAATGGAAGGAAACCCTACAGCTTGCTCAGCAAAATGACACGGACCTCAAACCGATCTTTGAGTGGATTAAAGCTGGTGCTCCGAAGCCCAAGTGGAGTGATGTTGCGGCGTTAAGTTCCATCACAAAGAGTTATTGGGCACAATGGAACAGCTTGGTTATCCAGGATGAAGTCTTGTGCCGTAAATGGGAAAACGCTCGTGGAGACAACTGTCATCTACAAATTGTTGTCCCCAAAGCCAAAGTACCTGATGTTTTACGGCTATACCATGATGGATGTTCAGGAGGACATATGGGGGTAAAAAGAACTCTACTGAAGATACGAGAGCGGTTTTACTGGATTCACTGTCGAGAGGATGTTAAGGACTGGTGCCGCAAATGTACCAGTTGTGCGGCTGTGAAAGGACCCCAGACACGCAGCAGAGGTGCTTTACAATTATACAACGTGGGAGCCCCCTGGGAACGGATAGCACTAGACGTTGCAGGACCATTTCCGGAAAGGGAAAACGGAAACAAGTACTTCATGGTTGTCATGGATTACTTCACAAAGTGGCCAGAAGTCTTCGCCATTCCCAACCAAGAAGCTACAACAGTCGCAGATAAATTGGTTCAGGAAGTCTTCTGTCGTTTTGGAGTTTCCCTTGGAAATTCACAGCGACCAAGGGAGGAATTTTGAATCACAAGTTTTCCAGGAGACTTGTCGACTGATGGGTACTCACAAGACCAGAACCACTTCTTACCATCCGCAATCTGATGGAATGGTAGAACGTTTCAACCAAACGTTGGAGAGATATCTGGCAAAAGTTGTGGAAAGCAGGCAAAGGGATTGGGACAAGCACATACAGCCATTTCTTCTGTCCTACCGTAGTGCAGTTCACGAAAGTACGACTGTGACACCAGCCTTCGCGAACTTTGGAAGGGAATTACGGTTGCCTGCAGATTTAATCACCGGAACCCCCCCTGATGCCCCACGCAGTGTAACCGATTATGCGAATGACTTGCGTAACAAGTTGAACGATGTATATGAGCATATCAGACAATCCGGCCAACAAATGTCTGATAAGATGAAGACCCGATACGACCGGAAGGCAAACCATAGAGGTTTTGATGAGGGTTCACTAGTGTGGTTGCATAACCCAGTGCGCAGCAAAGGGAAGTCTCCCAAATTGCAAGCAAAATGGGATGGACCATACCGAATCGTGACCAGGATCAACGATGTTACCTACCGAATACAGAAGGGTCCACGAGGTGCGCCTAAGATAGTCCATGTAGACCGATTGGCGCGATACTACGGGACTAATGATGTTCGGGACGAGCATGTCTAAGGAGGGGGCAGTGTTACGTCGACCGTATTACACTGGAACGTTCGAGAATGTGGTCGAAGTTTCCAGAAGTTTCCACTAGGTTCGAGAACATTCCATTGTGGTACTGTGTAGAAGTTCATAGATGTTTCTAGAATATTCCACTATAAGATAGTTCGACCATGTTCTGGAAACTTCCATGACCGTATAAATAGGCCGGACGGCGGGCGAGTGAGTCAGTCTGATTTCGACTACGGATGCGAACGGATGCGAATACAAGCGATTACGAAGAGAATAGTGATTATTAGCGAATTAGTGTTTGTGTTTATAAGTTGTTGAGTTAATAAAGGATATTTAGTTAATTAATTGGTGTAAAATAATTTATCCCATACCCAGCTCGTAACAATAGTAATAGTAGAACTACCACGAATATTTAAATTCCAAGGAAGTAAATTCACAAAAAACAAAACTAGTGATTATCGTCAGAATCCAGGATCAAGTAATAAACAAAATTTTACTTGTTTTTGCTGTGGGAAGAGTGGACACAAAAAAACTTTTTACAAAAAAAATACAACCGACTTCCATAAATAATCCAAAATAATGCAAAATAACTTTAATTTCGGCAGTCGGAGGAGTGTTGGAATCTTGTTTATGTTATTGTTAATAGGGGGCAACACTGGCTCGCCTGGAAAAATGAGTCAGGAGGGGTACTCTATAGCTTTACTTGCTATAGTGTGAATAAAAGTAAAATTAATTAATTTGTGTTTATATATTTATTCAGTACCTAAATTAAAGGATAAACGAGACACATTTTTTTTTAATTTCTACCGCCGTATATTGTTCGTTTTATAAACAAATGAAGCCTATGATCACTTGTACCAGTTCTTTTTTTAACTTTTATTGGAATTACATGTTTAAAGTCAGGGCTCCAATATACCTGGCAAATTGGTTTGCTAATAGCAAGTGGCATTAAATACTAACAAGCCCTTTGTCGATTTCGGTAAGTTGTTTCAAGTAGGATTAGAGATTAGTATCTAAATAACAATGGGGCAGGAGTAATCTACATCCACTATCGGGTCAAAAGTATTGAGCTCTGACTTTGAAAATGTATAAAAAGTGAAAAAAAAAAAAACTATGATCCTAGGATAAAACGAATATTATTTTGTGGTAGACCGAAATTAAATAATGTTAAACAAGTTCTCGTTCAAATTTTCCACCTGGACTAGACTACAATCCTAAACCCTAGAGTATGTATGTTTAGCCTGCCGCGCTAAACATATTGTCTGCACTGTAATAGCTATCTTGTCTTATTAGAACAAGTATATAATATGCTACTTAGAACGGTTCTAGAAGTGGATAAAAGACATCTTCAATTGTTGGTATGGGCGAAAATGAGTTTGATCCAACTTTTATTCGAGATTTAATCGTGAAATTATTCGACTAAACTTACAATTATCATTTGAATTTTTATCGACTAAATTCATCACTGCGATTAATTTTGCGACGAATAATTTTTAATTTGAGTAATTTGTTGATTAAAAAATTATTCGAATAATGCCCATCTCTGTAATATTATCATACATTTTATACATACCTACATTATCAAATCATTATAATTTTCTTCTACATTCATCAAGTTGATGATGAGATATTATAATATATTGTATTCATAATATATCGCGAGTTTCCGCTCACGCAAGATTTATTACAATTTTAAGGTGTTATAATTATCCGGTGACATAGACACAAATACATACCTTAGCTATCGGATCGAAGTAATCTCTGCCCATCAGTTGCAAGTTCAATAATCGGAAGCATTTCCTGATTATGATATTGAATATTTGGATGTAATGGTAATCCCCAGGGCTTACATCGCAAGTTAACTGTAAACAAAGCAATTATCATAAATAATCATTTTACTATTTTTTTTTTACTTCGGAAATAATTTATTTTTAATATTTATTTCTTCTTTTTCTTTACCTTGATCAACATCCTCATTCGCGCTCCGTCAGTTTTCCTGTCGGAGTATAACTCTAACGGATCAGGATGTAATCTTTTGACTGTGTACAATACTGATCCATCAAACAAGTATCTAAACAAACAAACAAAAAATGGAGTAAAAAAAAGTAACCAGTTATTAACTTAAGGGACTTATTATATCCAGTAGGAGTCACGCGGAAGACTTTTAAGGGTCCGACGTAAAGCGCTCGCAACTGCAAGATGAGGAAAGTACAAATAACCAGTTATTAACTTTAAAGGACATAAGGACATATTGTATTCAGTAGGAGTAACGCGGAAGACTAAAAGGTCCGACGTAAAGCGCTCGCAACGCGGTGAGCAGACGTGTGTGTATGAGTGGATAGATAGTTATTGCTGTATAACTTACCATTCATTCATAACGACTTCAGTCGAAGGCACTTATGTTTAGTAAAATTAGGTATGTTCATTATTTGCTTTATTTTTGTCGACTACTTTGGGGAATCGTTAGTGAATGTGCAGACTAGTAATGCGTTTTTTGGAAACTTCTTTACCATGCCGATATCTCAACATATTAGGATATCTCGACATCTAGGTCTTGTAGAGAAAACCTAGCAGATACGTCATACATAGGTGGTCTTGGGGGCAAATCGTTCGGCCGACGAGTTAGTTCAGTTAGTTGTCACACGCATGTCACACGTCGGGTAAATAAGTTTTGTATAAATAATTGGTCTATAATATTATTAATTATGTCTTTCTGAAACTTAAACTTAAGTGTGAGTCTATCTGGCAGGCCCCATCGAGATTTATCAACAGGTGATAGCTTTTCAGACATTATTTTGTACCTAAAGAAAATTAATAAGATATATTTTGTACATCGACATTTTTTGTTCTTCTTTAAATAGTACTCTTTTATATCATACAATAGCGGCGCACTGGGCCAAGCGTACAGTAGTTGGCTCGTGAAATTACGCTTCTATTTATAATGAACGACGCGCATCGGTAGGCGGGAATACTTGTCCCCCTGTTCATCTGCCTCACGGGTGACATACGGGTGAAAATAAAGAGATCATGACTTGATAAATTTCTCGACGCGTCATCTGATTGTGAGCACGGCGAAACAAATGGTTTAGTTTAGATTTGAAATCACTATATGGCAACATCGGCACCAATTACTAAATTGATACCAGCGAAATCAGAACGCAGCCGAAGCCGTTTCAAAATGAAATGGACGCGGCTATTGAAAGATTTTAAACGGTGTTGCAAGCACAAATATTAATGAAACAAGTTAACCCCTATCAGTTGGTCACGATTTATTATGTTGTAATAGGTTTTTAATTTAATTGCCATTTTTATATCTAAAAAAAATACTTTACTCATGCCACGTGTCACTAATTTTTATATACAAAACAGAGATTCCTTGCAGAGGAATTTTTGGGATGAAGCTGGAATGCTTCTATCAGAGGATGAAGTTATTAAGGATAGATGGAAGGGCTATTTTGAAAGACTGATGAATGAATCTTCATTTTATCATACTTATTTCAATCAAGTCGGTTTATAAAGTACTAGGCTTATTATGTATGTAAATCATGTTATTACTGCTGTGACACCTTTATTATTCACATAAATTATTGTAACATTAAAATATTTTATGAGAGCAATACCATTTTGTTAGACGTCCATTTGTTTGTACGCGCTCACCAGTATATTTTAAGTGTTTTTGAATATTGTAAGAAATTAAGAATTGTACAAAAGTGTAAGAAAAATTAAATTGTACTGGTAAGTGACTATGAATAATAAATAATTAAAAACCACAAATTATCCTCCTTTTATTTATCTCATCTAATACGGATAAAATAGTAGTAAATCAAACATTAATTGCATTGCACATCATTATAATTTTTTGTCACCCCCTCAAATGCATAAAGTCGTCTATTCACCGCGCCTTAATGAGCTGTTACTACATAAAATATAGAAATGTATCACCGTTATATTACACTTACCCTCCAAGGGTGTTCGCGTGGACGCGCAATAGGCCTCTGCGAACTACTGTATTATCCTCATCAGGAGAGAAATCCACATGATATTGGTACAAACGCCACTGGGGTGTTGTTTGTACGGTGAAGTAGTTGGCCTTCAGATCAATTGCAGTTCCCGAGTGACCTGTCAAACAAATTATATCAAGTATATTAAAAAATTCTATATGAAATAAAAATCATTATTTTTTCCTATGGAAAAAATAATAAATGTTTTTATCTGTACAAATTAAAGTACAAATCTGCCTGAATAATCTCAGCAGAAAAAATTATATTCTCACAACTGTTTAACGTTTGTACAGAAAGTAGACCGATTTTTTGGAGTGTTTTTGAGCTTCGTCTAGCCTCAGCCGTGGCGGCGAGCGTTACAATCACCTGGTCTGGGTCAGGATGACTGGACCAAGAGAGATTTTTGAAGTTTGAGCAATACCAAGTTTTAGTACCTATTTGGTACTATTTGGTACCAGACATCAAATAATTGGTACCTCGCTATAGAGGGAAAACTATTACGAGGAAAGTGGCCAGCCATTCTGACATCAGAATGGCTGGACCAAGTCGACTTCACCTAGTTGTAGGTGTTATAACTAGTTCATCTTTTCATTAAAATTTAGTACCTCATTGGTACCTCAACATATGTTTTTCTTAATTTTTTTCGATAAGCCAAAAAAAGTTACACCTAGAAGGAATTTTGCATGTACTCTGGAGCACGTTGATTTCACCTACTTGTAGGCGTTATAATTAGTTCGTCTTTTCATTAAAATGTAATACCTTATTGGAACATAACATAACATACATAAATATTACGTATATTTATTAATTGATTGACACATTAATATTTTTTTACATATAAATAACAGTGTGCATACATTTTGTTTTTACTAATTGTGATGTGAAGAGAACAGCTTGTGATTTAGTTAATGATTTAAAAATAGTCCTGTATTTACTGTTCATTAGTTTATCCTAACTTCCGCAAAACTTCTGTTATCTAACTGTTTACGTAGTAATACTCAACATATTGATTTATTATTAAACTACTCAATACGAGCATTATTGCATTTGTCATTCAAGTTTTTAGTAAGTTAAATTTGATGTAGATAGTAAAACACAATCAGACATTATTTCTAAAAATGATGTGGGTATTCGTAAAATATTTATACCCGTTTTCATAATTATGACAATAACTTCTGTTCGTACTTTGTCATCGTTGCTCCAAAAAAATTTGTTTTAAAACTTTGTTCGGAAGTGATTATCTGATTAGTGTTTATTTTCTATATTTACAAGATGAAAAGAAGAGGTCGAAAAAGTGCAGTTCCATTACACAAACAAAAAGAAATTTTTGTAAAGTTCGAGAAGTTTTTCCGTCGTAAAGATGATATTCCTTCGCCATGTGACCCGGTGTTTAAAGATATTAGCCAAGAACTGACATACAAAATGTCGGAAAAATCACTATACTTATCACTTATAAGAAATTATGAATACTTTTATGACCACAAAGAAGATACTGGATCTGAATGTAAAGAAGATACTGGATCTGAATCTGCAGAAGAAATTATAACAAAGCCATCTGACTGCAAAACATTCCATTTTTTTCTTGACGTTTATCAATGGAACAAAATTAAGCCTATTGATCGTTGCGTGAAGCGCACAAAACGCTTATCTGATTTTCGCTTTAAAACATTGCTGCCAAAGCACCAGTGGGCTGACCTTCTAAGAGAGGAAATTTGGAAAAAAATACGTTCCCCGTGCAGTTGGACATTTCAAAACTACTCAATTAAAAATGAAGTGAATGTGAAGTGTTTTGGTTCCTGTAAGCAGTGCAAATCAAAGATAGAAGTTATAATTAATTGGCCAACTGATAAAATTGCTCATTGCATTTGTACCATACGCGATATTGATGAAGAATTCAAACAGAATTTAGCAAAAAAAATTAAGCTTTCACCCATAAAACGCTGTGAGCTTAGTGAACAATTAAAGTCGGAATATGCTGTAACGGTTCGAAATAGATTGAGTGATCTTATAATGGACGTTAATGATCCAGAACCGAGTCACTTACCTACAATAGGTTGCTTAAAACAAATTAAATATGAACATCGAAAAAGTTCATATTACGATCCTAATCCGATAATGGCTTTATGGATTATGACACGATTACCTCCCTACGATACACTTATTAGATTCATATCAGTATTTCCTTTTTGTATTTATTATTGGTCTCTTGCTCAAGAACAATACTATAGGGACTATAGAAAAAGTGAAAGAACTGTGTTAAGTATCGACGCCACAGGAAGTATCTTAAAACCATTTGGAGCAAACAAAGATCTCATATTGACTAAACAGATGTTTTTATATTCATGCGTGATGATGTCCATTTACAATGAAAGTAGCGTGCCGATTACACACATGATATCAGATAGTCATACTTTGGACGCGATATATAAATGGCTTGACACTTGGTGTAACAGTCAAAATAATGCTAATCCGAATGAAGTTATCGTTGATGATGCCTCGGCTTTAATTGGGGCCGTAGTAAAATCATTTACAAAATTTAAATCTACGGCAGAGTACGTTAATTACTGTTACAACCAATTAGAAACGAAACAGCAAATACCTGGCGAGTGCTTCATTCGTATCGACACTAGCCACTTTATTAAAATTCTTTTTAACCTTTCTTGCTTCAAACACATAGACCAGAGGGTAAAATTCTTTTATGTTAAATGTTTACAAGAAGTCAAACGCTGCGAAGATTACGATGTAGTGAAAAGAATTGTAATTGATATGATAACAGTTTGTCTTCACAAATATGATGGACAAGATGAACAAGCATTGTTAACAAGATGTGAAGAAGCTAAGATTCGATTAAAAAGATTGACCTCTTTTCAAGACACCTCCGAATCTGAAATCGAAATAGAGGATACTACTAAATTATCGCAAGTGTCAGATGACTACAAATCTTTATTTGCTGAGACCGAATTAAAAGTCAGTGATGATAATAAACGACATCTTGTTACAAGTAAAGGTCCTAAATGGTTTCAGGATGCTATAGAACGCGAAAAGTTATTACTTACTCTTACCGATGGTGATTGTAAAACACGCGATAACTTATTTTACTTTCCAGAATTTCTAACAACGCTAACGCGGCTAATGGGACAGCTCCCTCTATGGTCAAATATAATGAAAAGAACTTTTGATTCGGAAATATCAGTCCCTACTTCGTCAAATGTCGAAAGTTATTTTAAAATTATAAAAAGATACTTATGTCAGATAAGCACGAAAACAGACAGATATCGTGTAGACGAATTTATTGCAATACATTCAGAATCTATTTCGGGACAATTAAAAACAGCTAACAGTACATTTAAACAAGGTGTTAAAAGGAGAAAGCCAACTGAAAAGAAAAATAATATCATCAGTAAGAAAAAAAAGAACGAATACTAATAATGCTGCAAAAGGATTAACTGATGAATCTGTTTTTTCTGATACGCCTTCATTGATAGAAAACTGGAGAGGTTTAGCTACAAAGAAAAAACAGCAAAAAACAAAGATAGGAAAACAAATGATTAAGGTAACTTTGTTGAGAAATGGTTCGATTACACCGTTTGCAGATAAAAATACTATCATCTCAAATACCTGCGCTTTTGATTCAGTTGCACAAGCGATTGCAATTGGAGTTGTTGATGAATACACGTTAAATAGGATCATAAGAAGCAATGATGATGAATATTATAAATTTATAAAGATGATTATAGACAATGATACGGAAAACGTTTACGAACTTCGTTCAAATATATATAAAAAAGGTATTTTGAAATAGTATACGATAGTGATAAAGTTTACGTAAACTGTGAATGCAATGTTGCATATATATTTAAAAAATATTGTTAGAAAAAATATACAGTGCAGAGATAAAAGAATCCTGTACAAATCTGACTGTCCTTTAAACCAAGTTAGTAGGAAATGTGCCTTTTTGCCACTTGATTTTAATAAAAACACCTTAAGTGAGTCTGCAAATTCAATGCTAAACAGTGACAGAAATATGTCGAGTTGTAGACTTTCTGGTTGTCAAGGCATAAGGTGCTTAGATTATAATTTGAAAGATATTGCTGCTTTTGAGCCCAATTCTGACGTCGAAATTTGCATTAATGATTTACCTAAAAATATAACATTAAAAGGTTGTACCACCTCCGACTACGAAAGGCGTGGGACATTACAAATCACATTGCCACAGAGGGTCCAAATGGCAATGTTACGACGACATGTCAAGTAGAATCACAATTAGTAAAAACAAAATGTATGCACACTGTTATTTATATGCAAAAAAATATTAATGTGTCAATCAATGAATATATATACGTCATATTTATGTGTGTTATGATTTATTTTCGGTAATTTTCATAATACAAAAATAAACATTATTATATGTATATGCAAATTTTGTTGTAGGTGTAACTTATTTTTGGCTTATCGGAAAAATCTAAGAAAAACATATGTGGAGGTTCCAATAAGGTATTAAATTTTAATGAAAAGACGAACTAATTATACCGCCTACAACTAGGTGAAATCAACGTGCTCCAGATTACATGCAAAATTCTTTCTAGGTGTAACTTTTTTTGGCTTATCGAAAAAAAATAAGAAAAACATATGTTGAGGTACCAATGAGGTACTAAATTTTAATGAAAAGATGAACTAGTTATAACACCTACAACTAGGTGAAGTCGACCTGGTCCAGCCATTCTGATGTCAGAATGGCTGGCCACTTTCCTCGTAATAGTTTTCCCTCTATAGCGAGGTACCAATTATTTGATGTCTGGTACCAAATAGTATATTTGGTACTATTTGGTACCAGACATCAAATAATTGGTACTAAAACTTGGTATTGCTCAAACTTCAAAAATCTCTCTTGGTCCAGTCATCCTGACCCAGACAATCACCTGCACCTCTACTCACGGGCCGCCTCGCCCCTCCGCGCCTACGCGATTCTAAATTACAATCTAGGGATAGGGCAGACTAGACTGCGTGGAGTCGGATTTATAGCGATTCGTTTCTGTCACTAAAACCTAATGTCTAGCAAATGTTTTAGGACTAACATCATCATCTGCCTGCCCTTATCCCATGTTACTTGGGGTCAGCGCAACACGTTTTTTTCTTCCATTCTGTACTGTCAGCCGTCACGCTATCACTAACTCCCTTTTCTTTCATATCACTTCTCACACAATCCATCCATACTTTCTTTGGCCTCCCTCTCCCTCTCTATCCATCAACATTTATATTCATAACTCTTTTAGTTACATGTGTTTCATCCCTCCTCTTTACATGACCATACAAAGATAAGCGGTTCCCTTTCAACTTTTCGGTGACTGGCGCCACTTTTAAACTACCTCTAATGTACTCATTTCTCACTTTATCCATTCTCGTTACTAGACACATCCATCTCAACATTCTCATCCGCCACATGCAATCTTTTTTCATCCGTCTTTTTCACAGCCCAACATTCTGACCCATACAGTACGACAGGTCAAATCACGGACTTATAGATTTTCCCCTTTAACTTAAAGGGGCATCCGTCGTTCGCAAGTTGTTGATTTCATCCATCCTAAGTTGATCCTGTGCGTTACGTCTCGGTCTATATCGCCATCCCCCTGAACAAGCGACCCGAGGTATCGAAAGTCGGAGCAGATCGGTATAGGCGTTCCGTTGAGAGCTACAGGCATAGGACTGGAGAGACCGCCGAAATCGCAGAACAGATATTCCGTTTTGATGCTGCTCAATTTCAAGCCCACACACTCGGCTTTGCCACCACGCCTCCAATCTGCTCTGAACCTCAAAGCCGCTTTCGGCAACCAGCACAATGTCATCAGCAAAAAGCATACACCAGGGAGCCTCTTCCTGGATGTCCGACGTCAGAGCGTCCATTATCATCAGGAAGAGGTAAGGGCTGAGAGCCGACCCCTGGTGCAAACCGACCACTACACTGAAACTGTCAGTAGTGCCCACTGCAGACCGGACTTGGTTACTGCATCTACTGTACATCGCTCGGATCAACTGCACATACTTCCCAGGCACACCTTTCTCCTTAAGGGCCCACCACAAAACCTCTCGAGGCACCCGGTCATATGCCTTTTCGAGGTCAATGAACACCATGTGCAAGTTTTTATGCACAGCTCTAAATTTTTCGCACAGCTGGCGGATAGCGAGAATGGCATCCGTCGTACCCCGACCAGGCATAAAACCGAACTGGTTTTGTGAGATTTCATTTCACTCTCTTCTCTCAGCCGCTTTTCAATAACTTTTTCCCATGCTTTCATACTACATATGTGACATTAGCTTTATTCCTCTATAGTTGTTGCACTCCAGCACATCACCTTTGTTCTTGAAGATGGGCACCAACGAACTGTTGCACCATTCATCAGGTATGGCTTCTTCCAGCAACAACTTATTGAAGAACAAAGTTAACCACGTCCATCCATCTACCCGTAATGACTTCCACACTTCAATTGGTATTCCGTCTGGACCAATTGCCTTACCATTCTTCATTCCATTCACTGCTATTCTCACTTCATCCACATTGGCCATTCTCACTAACTCCTCATTCATTGGTTTATTCTCTACACCACTCCAGATATATTCCTCATTCATCAATCTTTCAAAATAGCCCTTCCATCTATCCTTAATCATTTCATCCTCTGATAGAAGCATTCCAGCTTCATGCTTCGTCTTCCTCTCTCTGGCTCTAGCAAGCTGGTACAGATATTTTTGGCCAGCTGGACTGTCCAGTGTATCGTACAGTTTGTCCTGAGCTTTTGCTCTCGCTATTGCCACGGCTTTCTCAGCTTTTTTTCTTTAACGCATCATACTCGCTCTTTTTTTCAGCTTTCAAACTAACGCTTTCCAGTTCTACACTCTGCCATTCCTTGAATTTCTTTTTTTTTTCCTTCAACACTTCCTATATTTCTGTAGACCACCACCACGTATCCCTCTCTATTGTGCCCCTTCCTTTTGTCTCTCCCAAGATATCCTTCGCTGCATCCCTAATACACCCAGCTATCTCATTCCAGCTTTGATTTACACTTCGACAATTCATGTCTCCCATTTCTATCATTTTGTCTACTACTCGCTCTCTAAATTCCTTCGCACAATCATTCTTCTCTAGCCATTTTATTTTAGGAGGGGGACGCTCTTTGCTTTATGTACACTGTGTTTTTATCGCTAATACCATAAGCAGCAGCCTGTGCTGTGAGACCAAGTCTTCTCCTGGCAGCACTTTGCAGTCTTTGACGTGCCTAATATGGTTGCGCCTAACTAGAAAATAGTCAATTTGGGTCTTGTGGTTACCACTTTTGTATGTGACTAGGTGTTCATCTCTCTTCTGGAACCAAGTGTTGGCTACTGCCATATCAAATGTGGTAGCAGATCGCAACAGTGTCTCCCCCTCGTTATTGGGACTTCCAAAACCCCATCCTCCGTGTACTCTTTCAAAACAATTGCTCGTTCTTCCTACATGCCCATTAAAATCACCTCAACTATCAATTCCTCATGCACTAACTATTGATCCTCATGACTAACAAAAATTATGTAAAACAAAATTTCGAAGCAAACGTGTTATGGATAATGATTTTCGGAAAAACAATTTTAGGAGAAGAAAGGGAGTACCTATTAGTCGACTAAAACCTTCCTTGAAATATGCAATTGAATAACGAAAACCCCATCACGAAAAAAAAAAAATCGCGAACAAAAATACATGCATACATATACGGGTCGAATACAGAACTTCCTTTTTTAAAATCGGTTAAAATGATACGCTTTTTCTGTTCGTATTCATTCTAATAACAAAGGGCCCTACTGAAAAAAAACTTTCATGCTAAACTTGTCTCCTGTTCTATCAAAAATTCCTTGATAGATAAAAATTCCTTAATACACGATTCAAAAGGTATTAGGCTCTTCAAAATAGCTCGCATTTAACTAGGTCAATAGGGCACTTTATGTGACGGCTAAACACCCTTATTTCAGAATTTGTGACGCTACTGAATCTTAGATAATCGATCGAAAACGTGTCCAGCCAGCTTGAAAAATCACTTCGCTGGTCTCTCAATCTCGGTAACAGAAGTGATTTTGACGACTTTTTGCATATCAACGGGCGTCACATAAAGAAGGATGGCCAAATCGTACCCGACAACGAAACGATGGCCTCCCAATACGCCATATTTATGAAAAATACTCTTATTTTTTAAGGTCATAGAAAACACAAGAAATATCTCAATAAGTAGCCACAAAAAAAGTTATCCAATTTTTTTGTTTTTGTAATTTTTTCTAAATTATTTAGAATAATAGTTTCAAAACGCACCTCTTGACGATTCATTTCGCGTTTGAAATGACTTGGTATTCAAAGACTGTAATTATTCACGTTTTTCTGAAAAGTTTTAACTGTAATTCTATTCAATTAGTTTTAAGGCATCAAATCAACGAATATGCTGATATTATGTATTGGATTCTTGTCATAAAAAATAATTATGTTGGTGTATAGTAAGTAGTTTCGTTCAAATGCGTACAACGGAACGTCATTTGTCATCGACAAGTTATTTAATCTGTCTGTGGTCATCGTTCATCGACCCGCGCCATTGATTGATACCCGGCAATGAAATTATTATTTATTTAACAATTTATGTACACACAATATATTATATTCTCTTTGCCGGCAATCATTCGTATTCACATCCTATTCGATTTACTTGTTGTGAATTGTGATAAGCACTTGTGCTATTTTGGATTTCCTTCTGTTGTTTTGACCTTGGCATTGTTTTACGGACTGATAACTACCACTTGTGACGATTATTCTGTGCTTTTGATTTCTGGACACCGATTTTGTTTCTTGGATATTTGTGAGAGAAATCATGCAGACGCCACAACTAGCCCTGCGATTGCTATGTGTTAATTGTAACACGCATTGATACACTTCGCCGCCATCTCGTTTTTGATCTTGATACGAGAGTAATTTGTAAGATCTGCGAGAGGAATTCTTCAATAATAGTACGTATTTATGCCTACTCATTTTAGTACATATACCAACATAAACCATCACACAATCATACATCATATAACAACTCTAATTTTTATTTTAGATCACTGAAGTAGACTACATATTATGTGATGCCTGTAAACAATTGGCAATGCAGCGTGTCAACTCCGATATATTATTTTATTTATTTATTTATAATAATAAATAAATAAATAAAATAATCTATAAATGTGGATGGATGGGGGGAGAGGGAGGCCAAAGAAAGGATGGATGGACTGTGTGAGGAGTGATATGAAAGAAAAGGGAGTTAGTGATAGCGTGACGGCTGACAGGACAGAATGGAAGAAAAAAACGTGTTGCGCCGACCCCAAGTAACATGTAACATGGGATAAGGGCAGGAAGAAATGATGAGTGTAATTAATTTGTAAAGTTATGTCTAACGCGGATAAAAAATTGAGAATCACGCAAGAAATACAATTATCAAAACCATTTTGGGTCGTTTAATTTCTGCAGTCATTATTATAGTCTTTAATATGTATAGGGAACGTTCACGAACTATAGGTGGCAGCACAAATCGACACGAGCGCCACAGTGTGGTAAGAAAATTGTATGTGTAAGTAAACAGTGTGGTAAGAAAAACAGAGCTGATAACGTATTGCCGTTGTTTACATATTATTATATAGTTTTTTTTTTTATGATTAAAATGATAAAATATGGGTACGGGCCCGATTAATAATCATCATCTGCGTGGTCAGAATATGTCAAAAGGCCAAAAAGTGTTCGAATCCGGGCATGTCACAGAAGTAGAAAGGTATGTTTACTTACGAGGAGAGTAAAGAGAAAGCTCATACTGACCATAACAATTCATGTGACTCAAGATGGCTGGACAAATCTTCAAAATAGCTCGCATTTAAGTAGGTCAATAGGGTACTTTATGTAACGGCTAAACACCCTAATTTCAGAATTTGTGACGCTACATAATCTTAGATAATCGATCGAAAATGAGTCCAGCCATCTTGAAAAACCACTTTTCGCTTGTCTCTCAATCTCGGTAACGGAAGTGATTTTGACGACTTTTTGCATATCAACGGGCGTCACATAAATTTGTGACAGGCATCAAGCTAAAAGTTTTGTGATACATACAGCGGTTTAGTAGAAAAATGCAAAAATCTGAGTCCAGCCATCTTGAATTTACGTAAAAAACTTTTGGCTGGCACTTCCGAATCTCAATAACGGGAGCGTTTTCGAATATGGTTCCTTTACTAACATTTAGTGACGCAATTTGTGACAGTAATAACGTATGATTTATGGCGTCACATGTAAGGGTTTTCGAGAAATCAATAACTTAATGTCCAGCCAACCTGAGTTCAAGATGGCTGGACACCTGTATCTCCCCGCAGCCTGATGATCTACGGCCTTCGAAATGTGTTCAAGATTTGTGACGGGGACGATAATGATAACCTGAATTTGTGACGCAGAAACATTGAGTAGTTTCAAAGATATTGATCATTTATCATTTAAGATTTGTCCAGCCATCTTGAGTCACATTAACAATTCTGATCCCAAAAATTGTAACTGCCTCACAGTCCCCATTGTTTACAATGTTAAATACCTAGGTGTTCTCATTGATGAGCATCTAACCTGGCGAGTCCACACCGAAACACTAGCAAGTCGTACCAGAAAACTTATTTATATTTTTAATCAGCTCAGGTATTCGGCTGAACCTGAGACCTTGTTTCTTGTATACAGAAGCCTCTGTGTTAGTGTTCTCACTTATTGCATTCCTGTCTGGGGAGGAACCCACAAACCATTATTACTACAGGTTGAACGAGCCCAGAGGGCTATGTTAAAGGTTATACGGTTCAAATGCACGAGACTATCCTACTGCTTTGCTCTATTCGGGTCCCAAATACTAAGTCCGCCAGCTTTTCGCTTTGCGATAATTATTTAAAAAAATAAATAATAATTTATTCTCATACGTAGTACTTTTTTTTTAAACTTAGAAAATAATTAGACACTATTTTTCTAAAAAGAAAGGTGGTAACCCTACAATACTTCTCGCAGCTTTGATGTGTGAGGGAATTATTCCCTGTGTATCTACGCCGAATACTTCTCGCACACATACAAAGCTTCAAATATTCTTATATCTTGGCACGAACGCTGTCGTGTGACTACCGTAGTTCTATTTTTCTCCGTTAGATGTCGTTGATTCCAATGACAGGTACTGGAAATTTGTTTTACCGTGCATTCTTATGGCCGAAGTATTACTTTTCTTCGAATATTACCAAATTATTCGAAATGTTTTGGGAGTTTTGCAACGCTTGTCTAGACTCGCTAGTGGACGATTGAGGCGCTTCCAACGATACCTTATATGTAAAATATAATAAGTAGTTTAGAAGTTATGAGGGAACAGATAAACATACACTATACTTAAGGTGAAAGCTCCAAGGTAGTAAGTAGGAAATTCAAATTTTCTTACGTTTTTTGGAATTTGCAGGTCAGTGTCTGCTGTATCTAAGTCAAAATTTGATTCGCGGGCGTAGCAAGTATGTATTTATATAATTATAATGATTAAAATTATCTAGAATTTATTCCAAATGTAAGTATTTCATGAAATCATGACATGTATTGATGATTTGAAGC
Source organism: Polia nebulosa (assembly GCA_951329385.1). NCBI lineage: Eukaryota > Metazoa > Arthropoda > Insecta > Lepidoptera > Noctuidae > Polia > Polia nebulosa. The sequence continues at coordinate 17,130,226 of OX589590.1, forward strand.
TTCCACCTTGAGTCCAAAAGTTTAGAAAACCACATCTGTTTTCATACAAAACAAAACATCGCCGACAATATGCGATAATAATTAAAAATATTATTTCGTTTTACGACGGTTTACAATTATTTAAGTACACAGAAACATGAATTATTATCATTTATCTTACCACTTATATCAATTAAACAAATTGTTTGATTTTGCCGATACACGTGTTTTATGACTTGATCCGTCGGATGCTTTATTTTATGCAATGGTGTGGTTTATTGAAAATAAATGCTGGATTTGACTTTTTTGGACCCAATTTACTCTCACTTGAGCATCGGCAAGCCAAGGTTGTGATATTAACATCGTCCGCATTCAAAAGATTACGACTACTGCTGTGACTGTGCGTTTTATTCTGAAAATTCCAAAACGCAAGCAAATCACTTGCATAGCGAAGTACTATTGATACTCTATGGGAAGGATACAGTCAACGTCAAATCGAAAGACTGCATTTCTTGTAGAGTGTACACTACACGCTTGCTAGAAAAAAGCAACTGGTAGTACCAGAATAAATCTAGTAGGCCCAGACTCACAAAAAAAAATAAGAGGATAACTTCATCAGTTCTCTTTAAACGGAATCGAAGCTTAAGTGCACCACGAATAATCGCAGCTATGCATGATACACGATTAACACCCACTTCAATAACAATGGTTAAAAGGGACTTAGGCGTTTTGGTATCAGTAAACCCGGAAATCTAAGGTGGTATGGCATCGATCCGTACATGCAGGGCAAGTCGACATCGCCTTGAACGAGACGTACCGAATAATATCGGGATGTCTCAAACAAACTCCGCTCAACAAGCTCCACCCGTTGACCGGTATCGCACCTTCAGGAGTACGAAGGGATATCGCTTGTGCGCATGAGAAAAAAATAACAAGAATCCGATTCTAAACATGCCCGCCCTCTTTGAACTGAACACGCAATAGCCCCGGGTTAACTTAAGAGCCGGAAGAGCTTCCTTCGCTGCACATATGCCATCCAAGACGTAGGTCTTACATGGCATATGGCCTAAGTTTGGTTATCATTTTAGAATGATAACCAAACTTAGGGAATAATTGCACCATCCACCTCCTGACTTCTTGAAACCCCAGGAACACCTGCCACCTGGACGGGAACTGCAGTGGCGGAAAGCACTAAATCGGCTGCGTACCCAGGTAGGCCGCTGCAAATACAACTTGGCACACACAGAACACAGAACACACAGACACAGAACACACAGAACTACACACACAGAACACAACACACACACAACACACATTACACAACTTACGTTACACGTAACAACGTCGTTTTACGTTACAGAACTTTACTTTAAATTATGACATCATTGCTATGACAGGTGGCAAGAATATTTTAATGAAAGGAGCCGCAGTAAAGGTATATGGTATGCCACTATACAGCCGAGCGTTTTTAAAAATACGTGGTTTGACAGTGCCAATATGGGAAGGCAAACGATCATAACAGCCCTTCGGCTTCGCTCTGGACACATACCCTTAAACAAATACGCATTTTTGATGGGTAAAGTTGAATCACCAAACTGTTCAGAATGCAAGTCAATAGAGGATGTATACCATATCATGATGGAGTGTGTTCGGAACGAGCCGGAGAGACGAGATTTGCTGATGTTATTTAATAATATCTACGAGACTGGGGAATGTAACATCGTCCTTGCTGCTCCGACTTCGGAAGCAGCCAGGATGATGTTTAGACTCGTGATTATAGGGGTTAAGCGCAGGGGGTAAGTTAAGATGTACTAAGTATAGTATTATTATTTTTTTTGTTATATTTAGCATGAAAACTGTAAAGTTGATTTGTAACGATGAGGGTGGCATAATCTGTCTTGATTAAACCCTCTTTAAATTATTACAGAATAAAAAAAATAAAAAATACAACTTGGCAAAATGGGTTTTTTATAGACTCGTCTAATACTCAATGCGAGTGCGGTGCGGTCCAGAACATGACTCACATAGTGGAATGCCCAAAGTACACTCTTTGCACTCTGGCACTATGGAGGACCTGATGAACACTACAGACACTGCAATTGATGTGGCCAGTTTCTGGGCCCTAAGTATTTGAAAGTTAGGGAACCATCGATTCGAAAGAAGAAGAACCAGAAAACTAAACAAAAGGGCAAAGATTCCGTCATGCCCAGTGAACTGAACCTCGTTAGTCCTGGATTCACTTTTCAACAGGATAATGATCATAAACGAATTCGTCGAAATCTGTGTCAGAACTTTTTAAACAAGAAAAAAAAATTAAACTCATGCAATGATTATCTCAATCACCTGACCTTTCTTCCATAGAACTTGTAGCAACTATTAGAGAGTGAATGGATCAAGTTATGCGAGAGGACATTTAAGATTTTTTTTAATTTAAGATGAACATAAAAAAAACTTTTTTACAAAAAAAACAACAGACTTCCAAAAAAAAAATACTCTAAAAATTAAAAATAACTTTAATTTTGGAAGTCGGTGTCAAATAAGGAAGAAGTAAAATACAAACACCGACTTTAATTTTTAATTTTCACTTTTTAGTTGTTATACCCCAGAACTAAAAACCCCAACAGGAAAACGTCATCGAGGTATACATATTTTTCGTTTTTGTTCAGTCTCTCAAAAAGCGCTGAAGCAATTTCGATAAAATTTATATGGGACCTCGGGCGTATATTCTTTCGGATTAAAAAAGAATTTTGAAAATCGGTCCACAACTGACGGAGAAATCACCGGACATACATAAAAAAAAAACATACATACAGTCCAACATAGAACCTCCTCCTTTTTCGAAAGTCGGTTGAAAATAATAGCATTATTTTCTGTTGGTTTTACCTGGCTGCTTCATAACTTTCAGACGGTAGTGTACATACATACTGGTCAAAATCATAACCCTCTTTAAGGCTTCGCCGTATTTGACTAAAAATTAACAAACCCTTCTTAGACTGGATTGTTGTTGGACGAGTTCTTAAAATGGTCATTTGTTCTGGCAAAACCCTTCCACCGCCACGGCGTGACCCACGTCCAATCACCAAGGCGCCTTGATCACCGCCAGCACTTGGCTGTGCTTGTCCAGCTTAAATTATAAAACAGTACATATAAACACAATTATAAACACACATCAAAGTTTTTAGTTGAATTTAATAATATTTCCATAACATTCTTACCAATTTGCATGCTTTGCATGCGTTGTTGTACATCTATGTCACCAGGATGTTCTTGATGGGTTGTTGGTGTAGATCTGTGCGAGGCCCTGCCTCCCTGCACAGGTGCAGCCACACCAGCTCTGACAGGTGGAGCTACTGAAGGAGGACCCCAAGCTGATGGTGGCTGAGGGCGGGGCCCTGGTTGTTGTTGCTGCTGAGGAGGCCTCTGAGATTGTTCGCCAGGTTTACGCGGAGGCGGTCCAGCATTGTCCCCGCCTCTACCGGCCCGCCCACGGGCGCGTCCTCTCCCAGGTGCAGACATCTACAAACAAGCAAGACATTGTATAAACTATATTTTGACTTAGTATTCTATTGATTTTTTTATGTTATAAAAATTTTAACTCAATAAATAACTATTTTGATTATTATTCTTCAAAATGATATTACATGAAATTAATTTCAAGTGGGTATTTAGATGGTATATTTATTTTATGGTTATACAATTTAATGCTATGAAATATTTACGTTTTTCGATTTAATAATAACGTCATGTTTTTCGCTCTATAATATGTAATCTTTGGACACATTAAATACTCTATGGAATGTAGGTAATGAATAATGAAATGATGATTGAATGAATAATGAAATGATGACTGAATGAATAATGAAAGGCATTTGATTCCCGAAAACGCGGGCTTCCGCACCCTCTATTCGGGATACATGTGGGTTAATGTGGGATTAGCGGATCTGAAATAAAAATGGGATGAGAGCGGTTGCGCACTACGTCCGATACCTATCAGTCAAAATACAGATCTATAGAAAACTCGGACCGAACTAGGATCGGTAGTGCGTAACCTACCATTTTTTTTTTTTTTTTTTTTTTTTGTGGGGTGGGAAATCATCCAATGACTTCTTCCGCTCTAGGGTGGAGCGGAAGGGTGTGTCAGACTCTTACTGACTAAAACCCACCCCTGTTCCTCCCTGCCTCGAGTGCCCGGGGGCGAGGTAACTCTTTCGAATTTATCCTCCACCCCCGGGCAGGCGTAACCTACCATACAAATTGTTTTTTGTATGGTAACGAAAACACCTAAAAAAAAATTGCGCCTCCTATAAATAACTAATTTTGATCAAATGATGATGACTTTGTACTGAGTCACGGGGTCTCATCTCGAAAAAAAAGTTCAAATAAATTTCAATAGATGGCGTAATATGCATCGATTTCTTATTAAGTTTAATGCCAGTTTGTTGATTGTTTTTCTTTTGATTTAAAACTTTGTTTAAACTTTGCAATGAACAGGTTTCTCTAAGAAAATCATTCAAGAAATTCCAAAAAGAGGACTCCGGTCACAGATCATATAATACTAGCGAACAGATGCCTCATCCCATACAAAGAAACGGTACCGCCGTAACTGGCATGGGTTTTCGACTACTCCTCGCTAGATAATAATAATAATAATAATAATAATGATGATGTGTGTCATAGTCATAGGCCTTCTTATAGTCTATCCAACATGTCGACAGATCCTTTCGGAAACGTCGAACCTGTTGGCTAATGGTCATATCTATGAGGAGAAGCTCCTTAGTACCGCGGGACCCATTCCTACATCCATTTTGAGAGGCCGACATGATACAGTTACTATCTATATGTGTGTTAATCTTAGCTCTCAAAATGGATGTAAGAACCTTATAGACCGTCGGTAAACACGTGATCGGTCTATAATTTTTAGGTTCCGCAGTACTACCTGATTTATGGAGCAGGTGGGTTATTCCTGTAGTTAGAAATTGGGGCAGCGACCCTGACTCTAAGGCAGACTGGATCTGAGATGCCAAGCGGGTATGCGACCTCGTAAACCATTTTATCCAGAAGTTGTGCAGCCCGTCCGGACCTGGAGATTTCCAGTTAGCTAACGGACGGACTGCACGAGCTATATCTTGGGGGCTGATGATAATTGCCCCCATTTCTGGTATTGGATCGCACGCGCGCTCAACATCCCGAATCCAATCGCCCTCGGTATGACAGACAGGCACCGACCAGATGCTGCGCCAGAACGAGTATATGGCGTCATCATCCGGCAGGTGCGTATTAGTCACACCTTGGTCCGGTCGCTCCCAATCCCTATACACCCACCTTTCATTACTTCGGAATGTGCGATTCTGGGTGTATCGCTCCACTCGCCGCTTATACCTGCGAATACGGTTTGCCCATGCATATACTTTCTGCTTCAGGAAGTCGATGCGCTCTGTGACACGGGACATATAGTCTCGGGAGCTGACATCAGTCCCCGAAAACGCCCGTCTCACAAAGCGCATCACTCTTGGGCGAGTGTTACCCTCCCTGAAGCAGATTAGTTTGCCTATGAGTGCTCTGGCCCCACCAATACGACGCTCGATCCTAAACTGCCAAGCCGGTACGGCTGGCTTCGGTCGTGTAGCTCTGTCATTAGGAAATTTGACGTGAGCTACACGACATGCCGCTACAGCCGCGCAGTACAGCATCATACATGGCTCATGAGGGTGCTAGAATTGTATAAAGTTGATGCAACGCTACGCACCTTCATGATGTCATGTATGGGGCAATGGAGGACGGTCCTTCGCTATCCAGGATGTCGACAAATCCAGAGGAATAGCGAACCGATAAGGATCGAACGGGGTATATTCCAGGGTGACAGTTTGAGTCCGCTTTGGTTTTGCCTAGCTTTGAATCCTCTAAGCACACTGCTGGAGAATTCAGGGCTAGGCTATCGGTTGAAGAGAGGTGGTCAGGTTATATCTCACCTCCTTTACATGGATGACTTGAAACTTTTTGCCCCCAGCAACCTGCAACTGATGGAGCTACTGAAGGTAACTAAAACCTTTAGTAGTGCCATCAGGATGGAGTTTGGTGTAGACAAATGTGCGGTAATGCATGTAAAGCGAGGGGAGATTGTGGAATCCGTGGGTACTCAACTCTCGGATTCCATAAACCTGAGATCCCTCTCTCCAACCGAAACCTATAAGTATTTGGGTATGTCGGAAGCGTTAGGTATCAATGTTACTGACATGAAGCAATCGTTGAAGGAGCGCTTCTTTGGCCGCCTGAAGAAGGTATTTAATAGCCTTCTATCGGGCGGAAACAAGGTGCGCGCCTTCAACGGTTGGGTCATGCCGGTATTGATGTACTCTTTCGGCGTACTCAAATGGACCCAAACAGAACTTGAAGCCCTAGATAGGCGTGTCCGTACACTGCTGACTGCATTTCGAATGCATCACCCACGTTCGTCGGTGATGAGACTGTATCTAAGACCCTCCACAACCGCGAGGTATGCAGTCTAAGGGAATATTTCCTAGCTACTGACGTGGGTATGCATCGAGATGTAGTGGCAGTGGACAAGGGCCTTACTCCACTCTCCTTGGCTAACGAGAACTGGCGCAAACCTCTAGTGCTTGACACTAACGATCGCAGAGAAGTATGGCAGAGTAAGGAACTTCACGGACGCTTTTTCCGGGCACTACATGGGCCCGATGTAGACCAGTTAGCGTCCGTAGCCTGGCTGCGTGTCGGTGACCTCTTTGGGGAAACCGAAGGTTTTGTCTGTGCAATTATGGACGAAGTTATCATGACGAAAAATTACCGGAGATTTATTGTGAAGGACGGCACGGTTGACATATGTCGGGCATGTCATCGTCCGGGAGAATCAATCCGCCACATAATCTCTGGTTGTTCTCGTCTAGCTAACAGTGAGTACTTGCATAGGCACAACCTTGTAGCCAGGATTATCCATCAGCAACTTGCTCTGAAGTACTCTCTTGTGGAATCGGAAGTGCCGTACTACAGATATGCGCCCGACCCAGTTCTCGATAATGGTCATATCTCATTATACTGGGATCGGTCCATCATCACTGACAGGACTATTTTAGCCAATAAGCCTGATATAGTGGTGGTGGACCGAATCGAGAGGCGTGCAATGATTGTTGACATTACCGTCCCACATGACGAGAACCTCGTGAAAGCCGAGAAAGATAAACAAATCAAGTATATTGACTTGGCTCGCGAGGTTGTCGACATGTGGGATGTGGACTCAGCGATCATTGTACCGATAGTCGTGTCAGCCAATGGCTTAATAGCCACGAGCCTCGACCAACACCTCAGGAGGCTCTCGTTAGGCGGCTGGATCAAGGGCTTGATTCAGAAAGCAGTACTTCTGGACACGGCTCGCATTGTCAGGCGGTTTCTCTCTCTGGAGCCCTGACCGCCGGTAGCTTGGACCCTGTTCCCGATACCGGTGGGATACTATTTTTTATATTTTTAAATGTTTTTTATATATTCTTTTTTAAGAAATATTTAAAAATGTATTTAATATGTTAAAAAGATAAATAAACAAATAATAATATTCCACAACTATCACACAACGCCATCTAGTCCCAAGCTAAGCAGAGCTTGTGTTATGGGTACTAGACAACTGATAAACATACTTATATATTTCTAAATACATACATATTATAGATAAATTACACCCAGACACAGAACAAATGATCGTGCTCATCACACAAACATTTGTCCTGGGTGGGAATCGAACCCACGACCTCCGGCATAGCAGTCAGGGTCACTAACCACTAGACCAACAGGCCAGTCAAATTCAGATGGTGTTAGCAGCGACGGCTTGCTAGTTGAATGAATTTACCTAGTCTTACCAATATTTTCTCACACATTGAGGAATTTGTTTGTTTGTTTGTGTGTGCTATCGGTTTTACTGTTTCAAATATGTCGCTATACAAATTTTAAAGAGGGGAATGGATAAACTAAAACTTCAAACAGCGCCATCTATTGGTACAAGAAATATAAATGCCTAAGGATTCGTTCCAATAAACATGTAATTTTGAATTAGGAGGCAATTATTCCACAATTTTATGCTTAGGGTAATAAGAAAATACAGGGTGTAAGGTTCATGAACGCACATACGTGTTACAGTGATACAGTACATGATTCTGGACCCCGTAGCGTTGGAATTTTTCGTCGGCTTTTTCCTAATTTTTGAAAAAAAATTCTGCGTTTTTTTTACATTAAACTGTATAAAATCGTTATACCTATCTACCTCAATGACATTTTTAATTAAAAAATAATTAGTTCGCTTTTTTCGCAAAAAAACGCAATGTAAATAAAATTAAAAGAAGCATCCTGCTCAGCTGATTTCTTAAGTTCACCGGAGGTCATCGCGGGCCCAGTAGGTACCTACGCACGGAATACCGGCCAAAGACCGCCGCCGGCATTTCTTTTTCGGCACAATGCTCACACAGACCGCCGAATTTCCTTTGTCGGCAAATGCTCACACAGACCTATGAATCTAACAGACGCGACACGTTAGGCATTTTAAGTGTCTACAAAAATTGATATCACATTGACTACTTTAATTTGAACTTCTTTTGAGGGGAGGTTATTTTTATAAACCTTCATCGAAATAAGTAAAGAAGATCTAAAAAAAATGTGTTACAGTTTACTGATAACGACTTATTTGTTAGATAAATTTTTGTTATCAACAAAGTTAAGCTATACAATACAACAACGTTACTAACTCATTTCGTTAAAACCAAATTCTTACATTTCGTATACCTACCTACATCAAAATAATTACTAAGTGAGTAGGTAGTAAGTACAACTTAATGCGATTGTACAGTCTATCAATTTCATTGATCTATGCGGTCTGTAAGCGTCGGCGGCATATTCAAAAGCGTACCTACACTAATAAATAAAATTTTATTTCTTTAGCATTTCGCCGACGACGAATTTTTGTTTTTTGTTAGTTCCGTGTTTACGTTCATCGCAAACGGATGTGCAGTTGGTAGTGAATTTAGCTTGTTATCGTAAAGTTATAAAAAACAAGTTATTGTGTTTGTTAGTATGTGTTTTGTTTTGCTTGTTGAGTGTGTGCTTGTTGTGTGCGAGTGTTTTTAAACAACACCTCAGTGCCCAGGCAAATGCTCATGCATGAAGCATGTAGGAGCCTCGGGATCGTAAGAAATGAACGAACTTTAAGGTGAGTTTGTTCATTAGTTAAGTACACGGTTAATAACCGCGTCCCTGACAGAGGTGTTCGTGGTTGGCGAGCGGCAGAGCTGTAGGTACCTACGAAATTTCAAAATTCAAAATCACCAAGGTCACTTCTGTAGGGACGCGATTGGCGACCGCAGGCGCTTTATGCTACATTCCTGGAGCGCAATGTAGGTACTTACAAGCTTCTTTATTATTATCTATCCTAATCTAACCTTATCTTCAGTATTCTCGAGGGATTAAAAACGTATGTGATATCAATGTTGTCGTCATTAGAATAAACAGTTAAAGGTGCCACGGAACATTATACGCATTTGTCGTTTTAAACGTTTAACGCACGTATGCGCTTATGTCTATTAAGTATCTGATCTAGTTGTTTATCACATCGATCGGAAACATCGACGTAAATGTATTTTTATCACAAAGTAGATAGGTAGTCTGTCACACAGGAACAGGTGTGTCTGTGTGTTTAAGACGTGGTAGGTAACTACGTACTACGCACTCGCGCGCACCTACTTTATTGCGAAGCGTTGAGATCGCATTGTTCACAACACATTGCGTGCTTGAAAATGTCAATTTCTGCAATCGATCATTACCGAGATTAATGACTATCATAATTTAGTTACTGACATTAGGTGTAACCTTTTCGCGAAGTTTGCGGTATCTTGTTCCTTACAGCCTGTATAAGCAAGTTTATCCAAGAAAAAATATAGAATTGATTGTATTCTCAATGGGTCCTTAGCATTATTGCCACACATAATTACGACATAATCAAACTTATTAAAGTCTTTACACACTTCTAGTGACGATTCAAGTAGTTTATCCATAGGTGCACCAGGTTTGCTAAAAGATGACACGATGAAATTTGGTTCGATCAGATTTTGTAGTGTGTTTCTCATGTGTATGCTCGTCAGAGAATATTAGAACCCTATTTCTGCAGCTATTGGTTTTATTTACGATTATGTCTGTGCTTGATACTGGCAGGGGGATACTATTTGCTTCATTATTTGTTTCCTCATTTATTTCGTTCATTCCCACTAGTTCTATTCATTAGTTCGACCGTCGAACTAGTGAGAACTTTTTTTCTCATTTGTTCGACCGTCGAATTAATGAGCCACGTGTCGACGGAGCCGCGGGGCTCCTACTTCTGAGTAGTTTATAAAAAAATAACCACGAAGGGAATGGCGGGGTCTGTTCGCTCGCTCTCTTGACCCCGCCATCCCCTTCTAACCTAACCTGTCCGAGTCGGGGTGCCCTAAGTCCCGAGCTCGCTTCGCTCGCTCTTGCATTACTTGTTGCGATAGATACGAAAGGAGCATGCGGCTCAACAGAGTCCAAAACACGCGTCACTTCGGTGCGATACGATGGCAAATGCTCTCAAACGCGAGTACATTAATTCGACGGTCGAACAAATGAGAAAAAAAGTTCTCACTAGTTCGACGGTCGAACAGATGAGAAAAAAAATTCTCACTAGTTCGACGATCGGACTAGTGAATCGAACTAATGGGAATGAACTATTTATTTCTCTGAAGGATTACTATTTTGGATAATTATATCATTTAGCTTCGTGTTTCTAGATGTCCTCTCATTCTTTTGTACGAGACTAATCGGCGTCTCTACAGTGTTCTCAAGGTTGATATTGTTACGTCGACCGTATTACACTGGAACGTTCGAGAATGTGGTCGAAGTTTCCAGAAGTTTCCACTAGGTTCGAGAAAATTCCATTGTGGTACTGTGTAGAAGTTCATAGATGTTTCTAGAATATTCCACTATAAGATAGTTCGACAATGTTCTGGAAACTTCCATGACTGTATAAATAGGCCGGACGGCGGGCGAGTGAGTCAGTCTGTTTTCGACTACGAATGCGAACGGAAGCGAATACAAGCGATTACGAAGAGAATAGTGATTATTAGCGATTTAGTGTTTGTGTAAATAGGTTGTTGAGTTAATAAAGAATATTTGGTTAATTAATTGGTGTAAAATAATTTATCCCATACCTAGCTCGTAACAATATCTAATTCGCTGTAACTTTCATTCAAATATGAGTTACGTTTCAACTTCGTAGATTTGCCTTTTGAAGATACTGTACTGTTAATAATAATCCTGCAAGAATCCGTACATAGCAAATTAAAACTTATCTATTTTGTTTTTTTGATAAGTAATTATTTGTTGAAGTGAATAGTTTTCAGAGTTTAAATTATCTACCTCGTTCTGAGTTCTTTCTAAATACATTTTAAGTTTCATTATTTCACTTCTCAACTCTTCTACTTCATGGTTAAGCAATACTTTCGATAGATCTGGCAAACTACGTGCGGTATCTAAAAGGTATATGCTAGACGACATGGTTATGGAATTATCAACATAGCTGCTGTGACTGCTAACATCTTTAGGTTGTTTATGCCTCAGAGTGATGTTTTTGTTGCAAGAATTTTCATTATTCAACTACTAATGTTTCCTTCAGTTTGTTGTGATATCTTTCTTCTTTATATTGTTGTATTTATACTCCCGAAGCGTGGCATAAGCTAACTCTGCTTTAAACGCGTAGCGTAAGCAAGTTGTTGAAACAAGCGCCTAGTGTACGTGTAAGCGTTGAGCATGTGTGCGTAGAAGCTACCACTTCTTCAAACGGACTAAAGAGTGCCCTCTTTAGTCCGTATCACAAGCTTTCAAATGATATACAGCACGTATAAATTGAGCAACTTTTACCCGCTTTTCTTAATAAATTTTCGAGACAAAACAAATTCGGTGTTTATTCTTTGAATCTCAACGGCCGGTCCTCGAGAACGAGAACCATGTACGTTTATGTCTGGGATGAGCTTTTGAGGAAAGCAACACGCAAATTCGAGTGGACCTGTCCAGACAGTGCAAGCATTTGTCAGTTATCGTGAATTTCAACTCAGAACTTTGAGGAGCTCAACCAACCGACGAACAATACCAAAGTAATGACATTTGTGTAGGCTGCAAAAGTTCTCAAAACTGCCAATCATAAAATCTACAAGAATATAACGACATACATAGTTCTCGCATTCACATTACGCTATATGAGGACCATGCAGCTTAGTGTCTGTAATGGTCTTTTGAAGAAAGAATCACACATATTTGAGTGGACCTGTCCAGTCAGTGCAAGCATTTGTCAATAGTCGAATACCTCAACTTAAAACCACTAATGACTTGTCGAACAATACCAAAGAAAGGACATTTGGGTAGGCCGCAAAAATACTCAAACTGTCACACAATGTTAAAAATTATTGTAAAAAGGAGGAGAAAAATTATAATAATAACCCATATAGTCCTCACATTTACAATATATAGGCTGTAAGGAACAAGATACCGCAAACTTCGCGAAAAGGTTACACCTAATGTCAGTAACTAAATTATGATAGTCATTAATCTCGGTAATGATCGATTACAGAAATTGACATTTTCAAGCACGCAATGTATTGTGAACAATGCGATCTCAACGCTTCGCAATGAAATAGGCGCGCGCGAGCGCGTCTATTCGTAGTTACCTACCACGTCTTATACACACCTGTTCCTGTGTGTAGCTTGTACCTAGATAGACTACCTATCTACTTTGTGATAAAAATAATAAACATTTGGAGAACACAAAAACGTCATCAAGATATGCGTATTTTTCGTTTTTGTTCAGTTTCTCAAAAAGCGCTAAAGCAATTTCGATAAAATTTATATGGGACCACCTCGGGAGTATATTCTTTCGGATAAAAAAAGAATTTTGAGAATCGGTCCACAAATGACGGAGAAATGCGCGGACATAGGTACATAAAAAAAAAAAAACATACTACATACAGTCGAACATAGAACCTCCTCCTTTTTCGAAAGTCGGTTAAAAATACAAAAATATATGTAATCAGTGTTTATAAACTATAAAGTACATATGAAAACAATGGCTCCTGTATGTCATTGAAGCAGTTCAATCCCACGCCTTCTTGTCCTCAAGGTAGGTAATCATTAATTGTGTAAAAAGCTTTCTGGCATAGCTTACGTTTAATAAATGATTTAAATTTATTTATGCTTAGTTCTTGAATTTGGCTAGGAAGTTTATTGTAGAAACGTATACATTGACATCTAAACAAACCACCTATTTTCTTCTTGAGCCTGGTATTTAGGTACAATAAATTTGTGTTTGTTCCTAGTATTTATGCTATAATATTTTGATGTGCATACGAGATTCTCATAAATATACTGAGAGGGAACAGTCATAATATTAATCTCTTTATATTTGTCTCTGAGGGAGTGTCTGAGACTTAATTTGTAAATTGCATGAATAGCCCTTTTCTGTAAAATCAAAAATTGCCTGAATATCGGCGGCATTTCCCCACAACAGAATCTCATGAATAGTCACAATGAGTCCAGACGTGACCGTAAAGATGGCTGGACCAAATGAGACATGTACGGTGCAATAATATATATACATTGTCACAATTTCTAAAATATCTTAACTTTTACCATTCAAAAAATAAATGTATGACATTTTTTTCTAAATTATCTAACCATCAAACTGTGTCATAACTGGGAGGGTGGGTATTGGTTTCACAGAAATATAAACGAAACAAAATCAGTAAAAAGTTAACACATCCAATGTAATTTTTAAGTACCCATAACAATTCAATAACATGGTATACAAAATGTATGCATGTAATAGAAATTGTATACATGTTAGGTTAATTGTCATGGATCCATACATTAAAATGACATTGAAAGTGTATACCTACTTTTTCCTGTTTTTGTTAAGTTTATTTATTTCTGAATTGGACGAATTCAGTGATGAATAAATGAAATTATTATTAATACAATCACCATAACTAATCATCAGCCTGTACCAGTCCACTGTTAATAGTCCAAGCTAACTATTAGCAGTGGACTGATGACAATATCATTAAAGTTTTTTATATAAATAGTGGTTGGTGACTGCAATAAAACAAGAGCTTACAGAATTAGGTGGTTTGGATAAAATAGGTGATTCGTTTAGATGCCAATCTATGTACATTTCTATAATAAACTTCCTAGCCAAATACAAGAACTAATCATTTAAACTTAAGCTATGCCAGAAAGCTTTTTACACAATGAAAGATTACCTTGAGAACAAAAAGGCTTGGGATTGAGCTGCTTCAGTGATCTACTTGAGAAAATGTTTTCTTTATAATTAATTCTTTTTTAATACACACTGACTTTTTTTTTACATGAATATTTACTTTGTTAAGTAATTATCGTAATTGTGAGGGCTATGTGGGTTATTTTTGTTTTTTTTTTCCAATAATTTTTTAATGTTGTCTGACAGTTTGAATACTTTAGCAGCATTTGTTTGGTATTGTTTGTAGTCAGGTGAGCCACTTAGTAATTCTAATTTGTGCTATTAGACTACTGACAAATGCTGGCACTGACTAGACAGGTCCACTCAAATACATGTGGTTCTTTCTTCAAAGGACCACTAAGCTGCATGGTCCTCATACAGCATGTGAATGCAAGAACTATGTAGGTTGTTATACTCATGTGTAGATTTCATGATTGTCTGGCAGTTTCAGTACTTTTGCGATCTACCAAAATGTCTTTACTTTGGTATTGTTTGTCGGTTTGTTGAGCTCCTTAAAGTTTTGAGTTGAGCTACATGATAATTGACAAATGCTTGCACTGTCTGGATGGGTCCACTCAAATCTGCATAGTGCTTTCCTCAAAAGCTCATGTTAGACATTAACATAAGTACATGGTTCTCGTATGATTAGACCAGTACATATTGTATGGACTTCATAAGAGAATTTGACCACTGAGTTTGTTTCGGTGTTTCTTCTCAGAATAGTCGGCTAGGAAACACCAACCTCATCTAGCTTAAACTGACGAAAAGTATTGACGTGTAAGTATAAAAAAACACTACACATGCACTGCACACACGTGTACAACAATATTCTTTTGCAAATTTTTACTAATTTACAAAATATATAGCATTTATCAATGACACAGGAAATATTTATCTAACTGCACTGCACGACATTACATTAAATATAAAAAACTTTTTTACAAATTTTTTTTGGAAAAAAGTTTTTTGATTAGAACAAACTTCCAAAAAAAGTGCAAAATAACTTTAGTTTCCGAAATCGGTGTTTCTGGTTTTGTGTCTTCGTTTTTTGACACAGACTTCCGAAATCAAAGTTATTTTGCACTTTTTTAAGAAGTCGGTTCTATTCCCAATCGTAGCAAACGCGGTTGATTTGCTGTCAATTTTTGAAGAATTCCGTTGTCTGTCTCCAGAAACTGATCATCAGATCTATATTAAATTTAAATGGGTCAATTTCGGAATAAACCCATTTCGAACAAAAAAAAAAATGTTTAAGACGAGAAAAATAAAAAAAATACAAAAATCTGAATTGATAAGAATCCTCCTCCTTTTGGAAGTCGGTTAAAAATGCAACCGTAATGTACGCTTATCCCTTCTGTATGATTTGCAATGTTGCCATAGGAATCTAATAGCACAATAGTTTTTGAAAGAACAATGCAAACTTCCCATACATTTAAAAACCTGATAATGAAAGTTTATGTATAGTTATAAGGTATAGTAGAAACACTACCTGTACGTTTAGAAAATAATGTAAAATAGATGACTATTTATAATATTTTTAAGATTTAAACGCTACGAAGACCAAACAATATTTGTTACTTTTTAGGTTAGGATTTGCCAATATCAAGTAGGTAATATAGAAATAAATGTACTAGAACTAATTATACTCATAAAGAAATACTTACTGAAGAATACTTGTGAAGTAGCAGTATGTAAAATCAGTATATCATATGTGCAGTCGTAAAAAGTGTAGTTGAGATGCGTTCAAAACATGGTAATACAATTTACCCTTGACTTAAAATAAACATATAGAAAATTAAAAACAAAATTTTTCCTGCGTTTCTTTTAACATTGTGATATGCGTAATTAATATACAATTAAATTAGCTGTATTTTAAGATTTATTTCATTTCTATCATAGGTGAAAAATGGGCATTCTTCTTTCATACAGAAGTAGTACATAATTATGTAACTAAAAGTTAAGACTATTTAACCAACTTCGAAAAAAGAGAAGGTTCTATGTTCAACTGTATGTCCACCGATTTCTCTTTTTCATTCGAAAGAAGTTGTAGAATAAAACAAAATAAATAATTAATTTCAAAAGTCCGTGTCAAATAATGAAGAAATAAAATACCAACACAGACTTCCGAAATTAAAGTTATTTTTTAATTTTTAGTGTATTTTTTTTTGGAAGTTTGTTGTTTTTTTTTTTTGGTAATCTATTGTTAACGAAAATTTTATAAAAATGTGTAGGTAATATTGACACCATTTAACGTTTACATAATTATTGTACACAGTTAGCTTACTTATTTTTTTGCTACATGAATTTGACTTTTAATAGCGTTTCTATGTTATTGCTTGTGACTGTACATGAGACCAAGTGCACTGTTTAAATACCAATTTGCTACTATTTACTACCTATAATAAAATATTTACAACCTTTGTGTTAAGAAATATATCAAAGAAATAAAGTGGTCAGCCATTCTGACGTCATGTTGGCTGCCCACTTCCAAGTTCTCATAGGTTTATTATTATTATTGTAATAAGGGCATTGTTAATGTGAATATTTACTACCTGTTAGTGGTTACTCTCATGATATCTCGTTTGGTACAGCCATCCTGACAGTCATGTCCAGACTGATCATCTCATGACTGGGGCATAACAGAAACGGGTAAATACAAAAAAAAAAACTGGATTTCAATTAAAATTAGTATGGAACATTCAATTTATATTTTCGGGAATGACTATGACTTTCTTGATGAAAGTTGTTGATTTCCATGGGCAGAAGCAGTAGGTATATATATTATTACCACCCATTTCCGTTACACTCAATATAATCTTTGTTTTGAATATTTCAATCTTGTTTTGTTATATTGTTTACTCAAAGAAGCAAGAGCCAGGATGAAGACCAGGATTTTGTAATAACTTGATTTAGTTAACAAGTGATCATTCATCATTTCTTGTATGTACTATCTTTATCCATAGAGATCTACATTATGTTTTGAAACATGCAAATAGTTTTCTACTTATGGACTCGTAACACAAAAGTACCACTAAATGGTCCATTTGAAATAAATGCTGAGTTTATTATTCGAGGTTTTGGTGGAACACTGAACTGTGTAAATTTCACGAATATCAGGCTAAATCAAGCCTGATATTCGTGAAATTTGTCTATGTACTGCTGACATGCGACAACATCAACCACTCAAGTGGTTGATGTTGGTCCCTACCAAGGAATTGGAAACTTGACTAGGCTCACAACAGGCTCGGCTTATAATCGGTAAGTAGGTAGGTAGTCCACATTTTTTCCACTATGGAAACCATTACAAATCATAAAACTTCTGTCTGTTGAACGAAAAGTAAATAAATTCGATACCTACACATTAGGTTTTAGTCTTTGGAAGGCCATTTGCCGCAATAGTTTATTAGCAATTCATTTGAAACAAATTCGTTTCATTTTAAAATGCAGTACACAAACCGAAGACAAAATGTGTTTTAAGATTTAGGTCTTTGGAAAACCATTTGCCGCAATAGAGTTCCTCGATTATCAATAAATTAATTTGTAACTTCGTTTCGTTTTAAAAAGACACACACCGAAGACAAAATGTGCTCATGCTGCATTTCGTTTTATTTTAAAATGCAGTACACAAACCGAAGACAAAATGTGTTAAGATTTTGGTCTTTGGAAGGCCATTTGCCGCAATAGAGTTCCTCGATTATCAATAAATTAATTTGTAACTTCGTTTCATTTTAAAAAGACACACACCGAAGACAAAATGTGCTCATGCTGCATTTAAGACTATCATATTTCTGTTCCGAGAATGGAGGGCTAAGCGAATAGCGGATATTTATTGCTAAATTCAAAACAATCACCACGAGCCTGTCTAATGAACTTTCATTTTTTTTCTACTGAAGGTGGGATGAGAAAAATTACAAAGGTGATATATATGTTCTTTTACGAGCGTCTATGTGATTCGTTCATAAAAGACGACCCACTGACCTAAATTACATAATTATCAAAATATTTGCCAGGCTCGAAATGTAAACTATTCAAAATAAATGATATGTAACTGGTAACAGGAAACTTGTTGTTTGTGGCGGAATCTCATAACCAAATACACACTAAAACGGCAATTCGGTACGTCCGTAAAAATATTAATATAAATAGCAGTTAGTAACTTACCACTAAGAAAATTCGCTGAAATGGATACTAACAAAGTATTGTTATATATATTAGGTCAATTAATGCCGCCCGACGCAAATACTGCTGAGTGCTGTACTAAGCATACGCAGTTAGTCAACACCACACCAGCACGCCAACAGAAAGACAACGAAAAATGAATCAGTGTTACCAACCTTTACTAAATATTTTCCCCAAGTTGTTTTCTGAATTTCCCTAAAAATCCCAAAATAGAATTTTATAAGTACCTACTGCTCATAAAATAAAACGTTACCAAGTAAGTAAAATATTTTATCGAATAAATACAATCATACAAAGTTGGTAATTATTTCCAGAACCGCATCATCATCCTGTTCCTCGTTTTTGTTTGACGTCTCATTTTTTAAGTCAAACATACGTGCATTGAAGTTCTTGATCATGTCCACTGCGGGATCAAATTTTACACATGATCCATAATTCCGATTTAAGGAAAATCGTATCATCATGACACTCTGTACCATTTTATGGGATAATCTGTTCCTCAGTTTTTTTTGGTCCCATATATAGAAAAGGCACGCTCGACAGAGGCATAATTGGAAACTGCGTGTTTCCAATTATGCCTCTGTCGAGCGTTACTTTTCTTTTTCTGCGTCAATACCTAATGCTAAAGCGAATTTTGAAATATTTTCAAATAGTATGCATTTACCAGCATCGCAATCGTTCTAAACTTCTGCATAGAATGCAGGTGATGAATTTGACACATGTGTCCATGTTTTATTTTGCAATTGATGCCATTCCGATTCGACGTCATTCTTGTTGCCATAAACAGAACGTCGAAGGAATTTATCCAATTTAACTCACTGCTTGAGTGACATGAATTAATGAATGCGCCGCGCAGTTCACTCGTTTCATATCGTGCGTTCCTTTCTACGCACAAAACTGAAAACACACGCTTTGTTTTTGATTTTGCAAGTTTTGTTTGAAATCCCTAAAAAGATCCCCAAAAAATTTCAGTCTCTAAAAATGTCTGTTTTAACACTTCTAGCCCCTAAATTTAGGGACTAAATCCCTAAGTTGGCAACCCTAAAATGAATCAAAGAGTACAAACCAGTGTTGCCAGACGGTTACATTTCTTACATTTTTCGTAACTTTGACCCCCTCGTGTAACATGGAAGTAATTGTTAGGCAATTTTCGTAACTTTTGAGAACAACGAGATTTGTAATACTTGATTTTTTTAGCAAACAGTTTACGAATCCATCCAAATTGAACGTACCTAAAACTGGCGCGTCTAAAAAGTATTTCACTCCGTATCACACTCAGAGATGGCTCTGAATGGAACGGGCCATGACAAAATGAAACGTGTTTTGGATGTATTAGAACTTTATTTTGCTTGAGCGTAAAGGCTCAATTACACCTTCCTATTTCAAGGGACCCAATTTAGGAAACAGGAAGGTGTAATAGCAGTTAGAGCAGATAGTGTCCGATTTAGTGAGATTGAAAGGTCCCGATTTGACTTCCTAAATTGTGTACGATTTAGGATAGTGTAATGGAATCACTCCGATTTAGAGCTAAGTGTTGCCAATTTAGCGACTTAGTCGCTACAAATGGGCTAGTAGTATTTTTTGTTTGTGTTTAAAATTAAATTAAATTTCACAAAGTCCCTTTCCCAGAAAAAAAATCTGATTCCGCTCTTTTTATTTTTTAGTCCGCTCCTGGTAGAATCAATTTTTAAGAGAGTTTAGAGTGACTTTTGATATTCTGTCTAGGGACTCGAATTTGTAAGAGTTGGCAACACTGCCGACTTAGGAGCCCGATATAGGAGTTCAATTTAAGGCTCAATTACACCTTCCGATTTCAAGAGACCCAATTTAGGAACAAACTAACTAGGAAGCAGGAAGCGAGCGATTACACTATCCTAAATTGAACTCCTAAGTCGGCAGTATTGCCAACTCTTACAAATTCGAGTCCCTAAACAGAATATCAAAAGTAGCTCTTAAGTCTCTTAAAAACTGATTCTACCAGGAGCGGACTTAAAAATAAAAAGAGCGGACTCAAATTTTTTTTCTGGGAAAGGGACTTTGTGAAATTTAATTTAATTTTAAACACAAACAAAAACACTACTAGCCCATTTGTAGCGACAAAGTCTCTAAATTGGCAACACTTAGCTCTAAATCGGGGTGATGCGATTACACTATCCTACATCGTACACAATTTAGGAAGTCAAATCGGGACCTTTCAATCTCACTAAATCGGACACTAACTGCTCTAACTGCTATTACACCTTCCTGTTTCCTAAATTCGGTCCCTTGAAATCGAAAGGTGTAATTGAGCCATTAGGATAGTGTAATCGCTCGCTTCCTGCTTCCTAGTTAGTTTGTTCCTAAATTGGGTCCCTTGAAATCGGAAGGTGTAAATTGAGCCTTAAGCGCCTGTTTCCTAACTCGCGAGTTCGCATCGTGCGCGGTTTCGTAGCTACGAAAAAGAAAATAAACATGGCTGATTGTGTTTATTTGTGATTTTTTGTGATTGTTTCGTTCTGTTATTGTTTATTTTCGTACATCTACGAGAAAAGTGCGTAGAGACAATAAAAACTGAACATTTCGAATATTTATTTTTTGAACACTTCACTTTAAATTTTATGCTTCAATCTTTTTTCTTGAAAAATCTACTGCACAAAAATATTTGGTTTCAATTCTATCAGAATCAGACATCTACAACCCTTAACAGTGTCCCGGTGCGTGTTTCGCAAGCCCGAGTCCTGGTTTTGGTACATTCTTTCAAAATTTTTCTTTCTAATCACGGGGTCTCATCTCGAACAAAGAAAATTTAGTTCAAATATTTTTTTAATAGATGGCGTAATATTCATCGATTTCTTATTAAAGTTTAGGTAACATTAATATTCTAGTAAAAACTGTATTTTCTTATTTAATTAACTACCCTAAGCATAACATTGTGGAATAATTGGCTCCTTTTACAAAATTAGATTTGCGTAATGTATTCAACCACCTAAGAGCCAAGGGAGCTGTAAATTCCATTGATGACGTTTTGGTGACAGGGTCTAATGATGCTGAACACTTGCAGAATCTTAGAGAAGTTTTAAAGAGATTCAGATAAATAGGATTAAATAAAATTAAATGCAATTTTTTTCAAAGTGAAATTAAATATTTGGGGCATATAATTTCTAAAGAAGGGTTAAAAAAGGACAACTCTAAATTAGAGGCCATTACAAATGCACCTGCTCCTACTACAGTAACTGAAGTGAAATCATGGATTGGTATGGTCAATTATTATGCAAAGTTTATTCCACATTTGTCAGCAAAATTGAAACCAATGTATGATCTTTTACAAAAAAAAACAATAAGTTTTATTGGTCAAAGGAATGCCAGTGTAGTTTTGACAATGTAAAAAAAGATTTAATTTCAGACAAGGTTTTGGTACATTTTGATAGAAAATTGCCATTAAGATAAGCTTTTGATGCGTCTTAAAATGGTATTGGTGGAGTTTTAAGTCATGTCATGCCTGATGGTGTGGATAAACCAATCACTTTTATTTCAAGAGTTTACGTATAGTCTGAAAAAAATAATTCTATAATTCACAAAGAAGCATTGGCTTTAAACTGGTCAGTTAAAAAATTATATCAATATTTAGTAGGGACAAAATTCGAATTACAGTCTGACGAAAGGATTTGACTCTAAGAGCACTATAGAAAAATTTAGAGAATGCTTTAGTAGATTTTGATTGCCAAAAAATAGCAGTTAGGTACTGACAATGCCAAAACATTTGTTTGTCAAGAATTTTCTATTTTTTTATCTAAGAATGATATCAAACATACGACATCACCTCCATTTCATCCTGCATCCACTGGATTTGCAGAAAATTCTGTAAAAAGTTTTAAAGCTGGATTGTCTAAAGCTTTAAAGGACAGAGCTAATGATGGAATCTCTTTTGAAACGTTAATGAATAGGTATTTATTTTCCTACAGAAATTCTGTACATGTTATAACTGGTGTTTCACCTGCTGAGTTAATGTTTTAAAGGAAGCTGAGAATCTGAGAACTAGGTTAGATTTGTTAACTTCTAAAAATTTTATTAATTACTCGTACAAAGAAATTGCTAGAAATATAAAAGGAAAAAGGGATATTTAAGGAAGGTGATATTGTTTATTGTAGAGATTACAGAAATCCAAATAAAAAGAAATTTGAGAAATATAATTGACGAGGTCCTAATACCTCGTCAATTATATTTCTCCTCAATGATTGTATTTGTGTAAAGTTGTTGATGAGAACTTGATCTGGAAGAGACACTTGGATCAAATAACTAATGCATCTTCTTTGAAGCTTAGAATTAATGAAGAATTTAACCAAAACAATGCTATTTTAAGCAGATTATCACAGCCTTCTGCAACAATAGAACATCAACAGCCCTATGTTATTTAATCAAACATTGTATTAGCGCAGGCACAGGATATTCATTTATTAATTTGACGGAAGGTTTTCTCTAAATTTTCTATAAGTAGGTATACCTACAACCTTTATTCCTGTCGCTCGTTTCTTACGAGTATATCTTCGACTTCTCTTTTCAATTCTTCGAATTGTAAATTAATTAAAGACATAGATTACACAATCCCTTCACTCGTTTTGCATATTTCCGCATTTGATCAGGGTGTTTTGTGTTTTAATTTCCCCAATATCAGTTGCTACTTTTTTTTTTTTTGGGGGGGTGGGAAATCATCTTATGACTTCTTCCGCTCTAGGGTGGAGCGGAAGGGCGTGTCAGACTCTTACTGACTAAAACCCACCCCTGTTCCTCCCTGCCCTACATGTCCAGGGGCGAGGTAACTCTTTCGAATTTATCCTTAACCCCCGGGCAGGCATTGGCCGTGGCAGGCCCCGTCCTTTTGCTGACCACTCTGAGGCGCGCGTGGAACTCTACGCGCCGTCGACTCTCGGGCCTGGTGCTGATCGGACGGCGAGTTACCCACTACTCGCCGTCCGCAGGCCCGGGATCAGTTGCTACTTGGATATTACTGCAGTCTGATCCACTAACAGTTTTACAATAGTGGTGTTCTGTTTAACTTTCGAATCTTCAAGCTGATCTTGAATTTCCTGTGAACTTAAAACAGTGACCTCTTGCGGCGAGCTTTTCAATGCTATATTGTGACGGGAACGTTTACTGGTGTTAACATAGTCACTTCTTCAAGTAGTCAACCCAACGGGCGCTCACCAAGGGTAAGGAGAACGTAGGTAAGACAAGGAACTAAAATTAAAACGCCTGAGAAATTAACCCTAACGAACGAACGTTCACTCGTACATTTTAACTGTAGTTAGAATTTAATACAGGCGTTCAAAGTAAATCCGTCAATTACCAACTTAGGGCTCTGTTCTCTCAAGTGTGTTATATCTGTCTTGGGTAGGTAGATAGGATAGGACTACGTTTTATGAAGTTCTTAATCAAACTATCAAATGTTTTCATAATCTTTGACAGGCTGACAGCAATCTTTGTTGTTATCAAGTTTCCGAGCCTTTGACGGATTGGATGTCCCGTATTATTATTATACTCTTTTATTATTATACTCTTTGGTACTTATTTATAAAGTGTATCATCTATGACTCTTTGGTTTGGATGGTTCACTTTTCTAAAATGTTTTATAACGGAGCTTCCAAAGCACAGCAAAATAAGAGAAAAGCTTAAGTAGCAATAATGATTGCTTCTGTTAAGAAGAAACGCGTTAACCAAGCGTTAAGTTTCCAAATGGGCGCACGATGTTGGACTGGTTCTTAATGCAAGTAAAACCAAAATCATTCATGTTCACTCTAGACATCTAAAACAATTTACTCCTGTTAAGATAATCGCCCATAGTCATAGCTGTCTCCACTCCTCTCCCTCAGGTGCATGTCAATGTGAGGCAATCGAGCAAGTAACGCACCACACCTACCTGGGTTTAGTCGTAGACAACCGATTCAACTGGGGTTTTCACGTAGGCTCAGTCTGTGAACAGTTGCGAGCCATACTGGCAAAATTCTACATTCTAAAACCTAAAGTTCCATTCAAAGTCCTTCTTAACATGTACATTGCTTTAGCGGAGTCAATTATTGCATATGGAATCACGAGTTACGGGCGAACATTTAAATCGTATATGGAAAGAATTTCCAAACTCCAAGTTAGACTTTTAAAGCTCATAGTACCCGGAAAAATAAAACACCAATGTAAAGAAAACGTTATTAAACTCTTTAAATATTGCAAAATTTTGCCAGTACAAACTAGACTTAACTTGGCCATAGCTATTAAACAATTTAATGATAAAAGCACTCAAAGACCCATAGCTCATAAAATAACCACCAGAAGTATCACCAAATAAAAATAAATTAATTGTAAGCTCAGACTAGAAACTATTACGGTAGGCGAATGATGAAATATTTGATTCCCACCTTAAGGAATGAAATACCGGCAAACATAAAAAACGAAATTAATAATAATAGTTATAAACAAAAATAATAAACATAATTAGATATTATGTGTTCCGTTTGACGTCCGAAGTCCATTTATGAGAGAGAGTACCTACATCGTCTTTTTCCCGTGTTTACTCGCTAGATGATGCTACTTCCGTTACAAAACTCGACCTCAGCGCCACCTGTGGCTGCATCTGGAACTAACTTACACCACAGGGCAGGGCAAGCCACCATTCCCATGTCATTGTTGCGTCGTTCTTCGTACCGTGCGAACGTCGTTAGATTTTAAAAATTAGAAAAATTAGCAAACCTCCATTTTGTTTAAGTTTCAGTAAAATTTTATTTCAATTTAACTTTCGAGAATAAAGTAGAAAGTTAATAGATTTATTTTGTGTTTTTCCGCTACATAAAAGTGCGTTCGTTTTTTGAAATGGTCAAGAAACGTTTAAATTACCGAGTCGATTGACAACTTCGTGAGCGTTTTTACTGATCGCGAATCCACTCAGTTACGAAAAAATGCACGCGGGTCGTCTAGCTACTGAGTCAAGCAAGATTACATGCACGAGTCAAGGTCATCAGTATGTAGTTCAAGTGCGAGTGAAGATGACGAACCGTCTTAAGACGACACCGGACGGCGGGACCCGATCACGCGAGTCATTACATAGATCGAAGGTTTGAGGTACAACATCTGGTGAGTCATTATAATACCTACTGTTTTGTGCTAATTACGTTCCAATGCAGAAGAGTGTTTCTTGTTTAACGGTGCGGCGATTGCATCAATAAAAATTAATGTGTTGTTAGATGATTCGTTTTATCTTCGAAAGTCGAAATAAATAACGTTACCGAACTTTCAAATTTTTCGGAAATACTGGCAATCCAGGGATTTGACTCCCTCAATTGGATTAGAAAGAAATTTCTTGCCGTCCCGACGTTTACAGAGCACGTCAACTATAATTTACAATAACAAACACATAACAGCTATTTTTGGAATTTATTCTGACTACCTACAAAACATTTTATCACGCCATTTTACAAATTATTTGTGAAAAGTGTGCAGAGATTTTAGAGCGCGAGTATACACATAACAGCTATTTTTGAAATTTATTCTGAGTACCTACAATACATTTTATCACGACATTTTACAAATTTTTTGTGAAAAGTGTGCAGAGATTTTAGAGCGCGAGGAGCTCTCTAAAGGTTTTAAATAAAAGTATATACGCATAGATATTAAAACAATATCACCTCCAGTGGAATATTTATTTATTTATTTACCCCTCGAGGGTAATCGGTTGTGTAACTTGTTGGATGTACCTTCACTATAATGAATTCATCTATTTATCGGCTTACGTACTAAAAATAGCTGGGATTGATAGATTACTATTGCAGTGCCACTACCTGCTTCTAAATTTTCTGAAAACAGCTCCGTTTTGCAATAAAATAAATCGAAGCATGGGAATTACAAAATTACGAAATTTTGATGATCAGAAAAAGGAGGGGGCGAAAAGGTGCCACTAGTAGTAGGCTCAAATGACTCGAGGTTTACGGACAGATGTCTGATGCATTGCCGCGAATTGTGGGCCCAACTCGGGCCACCTAAAATGATTTTCAAATTGATTTCTGCGGCTTCGATTCCATTCATTCAGACACCGCCGCTTATTAAACCGACTTTCAAACGATTTTGCACTCAAATTTTGATTTAAAGTCGAATCCTCGAGCCCATCATTCACGCCAGCTTTAACTTTATTCTTCATAGCCCAACTTTTATTTTTTAACAAAAACCAGTGCTGAATATCAGGTTACTTTCAATCTGAAGGCTATAAATAGATTTAAGCGGGCGACTGGTTGGTCAAACTCGACCCAAGCCTATCATGAGATGCAAATTTCACAAAAATACCGACGTTTTCTTCGCATAAGCTACGAAGGTCGGCTGCTACTTGATATAAGTGTTGCACTCCATTGTGAATATTCCATTTGGTCTTGCCCCGACGCCAAAAGTCATGAACTGGACCGCCAAGATGTTACGCAGTACATTTTTTGCGTAATGAATGCCTCTACACCATGCATCGAATGGTCTTTGACTGGTTTTATTTCTAGACGAATACTTGTTAATTCCAAAATTAGTGAGACGTTAGCTTTTAACGTCCAGTTAGCAACATAATTCCTTACACCCCTAGGTTGGAATATCTTTATGAAAGAATCTATGTCAATCTATAGATTTGTCTTGGACACACACTTCAACTCCAAGAGTTCTCCTTCAGACAACGTTTTTGTTTTTTTAAAACCCGTCAGTACTTATTGACTTGCGTAGCAGCCGGCAGTTGGCCCATCACTGGCAGTTGGCTTATCACCGGCAGTTGGTCCCTCAAACACGCACAATGCCTCGTAGGGTATCTCAACTTTGTGACCTTCATCACCCCCTGGGAAAGGTCACATTATCATGCCTTTTATTGAATTCCTAGAAAGTGACACACGTCAGTGCTTATTCATTCATTTAGCAGCTGGCAGTTGGTCCCAAAAGCAGGCACAATGCCTCTTAGGGTATCACAACTTGTGACCTTCATCACCCCCTGGAAAAGGTTGCTTTGCCGTACTGTGTTTTAAATTCCTGGAAATTGGAACATGCAATCCAGCAGTTTGCCTCCAGATAAAGTTGCAGTTTCTGTGAGTGTCTATTGATTCGCTAAGCAACCGGCAGTGGGTCCCTCAAACAGGGGCAACGCCTCAAGGTATCTCAACTTGGCAATCTTCATCACCCCGGGAAAGGTTGCTTGCCATACGTTGCCGCAGCTATCATCTTTAGAGGCGTTCAAAACATAAGATCCAATTCGGTGACGAGGAACGCTAAGTGGTGAGACAGAAAGTGCCTATTGATTCGCTAAGCAGCCGGCAGTTGGCCCCTCAAATGGGCGCAACGCTTCAGGATATCTCAACTATACGATACGCATCATCCGCCGAGGAAGTTTGCTTGCCGTACGTTTCCACAGCTATCAACTTTGAAACGTTCATGACATCCGGTCCAGTTCGCTGACGAGGTACGATGAGTGAGTGGTGAGACAGAAGGTGCCTATTGATTCGCTAAGCAGCCGGCAGTTGGTCCCTCAAGCAGGCCAATGCCTCTTAGGGTATCTCAACTTTGCGCCTTCATCACCCTCCAGGGAAGGTTGCTTGCCGTACGTTGCTCAGCAATCGTCTTTAGAGACGTTCAAAATCGCCGTTTTCAGCAGATACTAAAGATATAACCTCTCTCATAAATGGACTTCGGACGTCAAACGGAACACATAATATAAAAATTTTACCTTAAAATCAAATTTGTATTATGTTTCCTAAGACGTCCGAAGTCCAAATAATTTCTTCCTGGTGTACCTATACCATCATCATCATTACTATTATGAGCCGAACAATGACATAGGAATGGTGGCTTGCCCTGTGGTGTAAGTTAGTTCCAGATGCAGCCACAGGTGGCGCTGAGGTCGAGTTTTGTAACGGAAGTAGCATCATCTAGCGAGTAAACACGGGAAAAAGACGATGTAGGTACTCTCTCTCATAAATGGACTTCGGACGTCTTAGGAAACATAATACAAATTTTATTTTAAGGTAAAAATTTTATATTATTTTTAATAATAAATAACAATAACATTTATTTATTCAGGCAGCAAGACCCAATTTATAAATTACACATTTACATTGGACTACCTGAAAAACTAGCACAGGAAAATTCATTAAAGTTATATAAAAACATTAAAATACAATCTCAATTTACCAATACATCAACATTCAATAAGTGATCAACCTGTATAAGTTTTTATGAACTTGTTTTCTAATGAGCGGCCCATTAAATGCGTCACTGAGCAGATTCTCGTATATGCGTATACTTACTTGTACACTTGTGCGTAGCGCGCACATTATTCTCGTACCCACATTACTATAGATGTTTACGTTTTTTGCGAAAAGTAATAATGTTCTTTTACGAAAACTATTTTGTTGTAATTAGTAGTTCAGTCTTGGTGGTTATAGATGTTTACGTTTTTTGTGAAAAGTTATTCCCCACATGTTATTTTAGGCATATTATTTAGTTGTCATTCGTAGTTAAGTCATAGTGATTAAGCAGTGTAATGGCGTGTGTGAGTACCAATATAAACCAGTTCTGGTTTAATGGTACAAAACCAAGTTAAACTGTAAAGCTGCTGTACTTATAAACAAATAAAAAATAAAAAAAAACAAGATACGTTGGGTCAAACCATGGTTACTAAGAAAAGCCGACCAAGTGCGGGTCGGACTCGCGCATGAAGGGTTCCGTACCATCGTTCAAGATTATTTGTCTACTTGTTGCCAATCGTCAGGCCCCGGAAAAGCAGACAATTAAATAACTATTGTCACGTCACCGGTTGGAGACGCACTGGGCCAAAACGTTTCCAGTAGGGAGTAGTAGTATTTTTATTATTTGTTGTTATAGCGGCAACAGAAATACACATTCTGTGAAAATTTTAAGTGTCTATCAATTACGGATCATGAGATACAGGCCGCTGACGGACGGACGGACAGCGAAAGCTAATTAATTGGGTCCCGTTGGTTACCCTTCGGGTACGGAACCCTAAACAGAAACATCTACACTTATCCGAACTTGTTAGATGCAATTCAAAGCTTTGAGGAAGAGGAGTATTATGCCGTTGTCGTCCGACTCCATTGCGGTGCGAACGCTGACGTAAATTGACAAAACTTCGCATTAGACGCTCAATCTAGATAGCGATCATGGATTTCAATAAATCTACTAACTGATGACTAGGCAGCATGGTCTCTGACCTTAGCCTGTTCCACAAGGAACAAATGGAAAAAAATTGTCAATGTCATTTACAATTTATTTATCATTAAAGCACTTTTAAAGTGTTGACTGTTGTTGTGGATTACAACACATGGAAGTAATAAAATATATAATATTTTTTATGATATTATCTCAAGAATGAGCGTACAAATATGATTTCGCTTGTGGCCAAAATAATTAACTTAATTGCTACTAGTCTTCAAACTGTTCTTCTTTTAGCATCGTTTACAGGAAAATTAATTGTTTCAACTGTAACATGGATCTTGTCCATAGTACTAAGCACTCTCAAAAGCATACTGTTTTTCTTCCAAATAGTGTATGAAGACAATGTATCAATATTTACTGAAGAAATACCGGCTTCTGCCCACGGGATCGTGGATGCATTTATCTATCAATTGATTTACATACATGATGGAGTAATTAATATATGTAACGAAATGCACTCAAAACTCAGTGCATTGCTAGCTACGGCTAACTGGTTAACTCAAGCAATTTTTGTGATGTTTAATGAGGTGTTCACTTTAGTGAAGAGCTCTGTGATATTTGTTGGAGACACTGTGTGGCTGATAGTAACATTTGTTCCTATACATCTTCCACAATTGTTGCGGGCAGTGTTCAAGTATATTGGCCATGTGATAGGCAGTTTAATTGTGGATGCATATATGACATTATTGAAATTTACTAATTATTTAACAGAAGTGCCTTTACAATCTTTTATGGGAATTGCTAGTGCTATAATAATTGTTCGCTTGTGTGTGCATTTTAGAGAAACAATAGTTATTCAATTGAACATGTTGTATTGGGCATTAATAAGGAATGTTTTGTATTTATACTATGTGCTTTTAAATTATTTTACCAACTCAGAAGTTGGTTTAATAACGCAAATGGCTGGTGGACAAGACTTAGATTCGAGAGATGTTAACATTATTTCCTCATCAATTGACGATGCTGCAAATACTGCTGACTCACTATGTGTGATATGTCAAGAGAGACAGAAATGTGTACTTACACTGCCTTGTCGCCACGTATGTTTGTGCACAGATTGTTGTAGACGCTTGTATGGATATCAGCGCACCTGCCCTATTTGCAGAACATTTATTTATCACACAGTGACAGTTTATTTGTGACATTCAAATGTTTTTTTTTTCTACATTCCTTGGGTTCAAAGTATATATATTTTAAACAGTCAATTATCTGCATTGTATCTCATTTTATGATAGTTGTCATAGCAATTTGCTTCAACTTATTGTGTGTAAATTTTTGTTGAGATTCAATGCATAGGAGCTAATGTTTATTTTGTAATAGAATTTACAGCTATTAATAAGTTGAAAATAAAACTTTTGAAATTTTTTGGGAAGTATATTATTTTACTTTATCAAACACAATCATACCATTTAAAAAAACAGAATTTAGATCTTTCAAAGAGACAAGTTCTCATCTCTGCTCCATCACATTTTTAGAAATTCAAATAATGGTCTTACATTTTCATCTTCATAATCTACATTTGAATTCTTAACATTGTAAATAAAAATCCCTACAGTAAAAATATTCAGGTACCTACCCACAGTTCCTGTGAATAGTAAACAAGTATGTACGTAATAAATTAGGATTTCAAGTTAATTCTAGTTTTTTTTTATCATTAATAGTACACCTAATTCTTTGGATAGAACTTGCTGTGTATTATGAAGGTGCGTATTGTATGTTAATCTACATTTTAAAAATTCATCAAATTAAGGTTAAGGTGAAAGCTCCAAGGTAGCCCGTGAAATTCAATTTTCTTATGTTTTTTAGAATTTGCAGGTCAGGTGTCAGGTTGTATCTAAGTCAAAATTTGATTCGCGGTCGTAGCAAGTATGTATTTTTAGAATTACAATCATTAAAATAATCAATACAACTGTCTGTTAGAATTGATTCTAAATGTATTTCATGAAATCATGACATTTGGCATCAATCCTAATTGATGGAGATGTATTGATTGCATTTCGCGGGCTTCCCTGTAGCATTCACCTTAAAGAGCGGTTGGGCATTACTTCCGATACTTACACATGAAAATAAGGTCTGGCGTGGTCGTAGAACATTTTGTATGGTAGGTTACGCACTACCGATCCAAGTTTTCTATAGATCTGTATTTTGATAAGTATCAGACATAATGCGCAACTGCTTTAAGGTTACACAAATAAAATAAAACTATTTTTGTTACTTAATTCAACTTATATAAATTAGTAATCATTACTTTTTAAATTAATCCTGACATATTTCATGATCCTATTTAATCTAAAATGCATTCACTGATAGCTTTATTTTTTTAAAACAAAAAAATGGCAAAATAAATATTGATACATGTACATATACTTTTTACAATTTATTTTCAAGCTACAGCTGTCTCATGTGTGAGCTTAGTGCATAGTTCTCAGGTTCTCTTGCTTCTACGGATTGTAAATTTAATGTGCTCCTCCTCTGTCTAGCGTTAAGATTTAAATCTTTCAATGATATTTGAAAATCTTTAAATGCATTTAACATAAAAACTGCTGTTATCACTATGAGGAAACCACACATGCAACCTATGATGTCAGGAGTACTCATGTGATCCCATTCCTTAAATAGAATACCTGATGCTATTATAACTAGTATGGTAAACATGACATAGTACACAGGAGTAACAATACTTGTGTTGAATATGTCTAGGGACTTGTTCAAATAATTCATTTGAATCATGATACATACTACAGCAGTGACAAATAATAACCAAAAAACATAATTAGAAAAATTGTTTGCTTGTCCAGAAAAACTTTCCCTTACACCTAAAGCAACTCCTTTACAAAATACCACAGTCAGACTACCAATAGATGAACACAGTAACAAGTAAACTGCTATGTTTGTGTTTCCAAACCTTGGTATAAAAACCAATTTTATAATCAAACACATCAAAAATATTGTTCCAACATATGTTAAGAAAAAATAATCAAATAACTTATCTACTAACTCACTAAAAGCTGTGATTTCTTCTGATTTTGGTGAATGAATCACAAATATTATTGATCCAATAATACAAAGATAGCACCCAATCTGTAATAGAAATTAAATTCTGTTAAAACTTTTCAACTGTTGTCTGAGAAAGTTGACGTTTTAAAATATTAAGAGACAATAACTCACTTTTCCAATGAAATTAAGTTTCTCATTAAGAAACTTGGAAGAAAGCACTGCTGCAACAAGAACACTAAGGGCGCCTAACGGAGTCACTAGTGCTGCAGGAGCAAATGCATACGCCAGAAGATTTGCTGCTTCACCAATGCCCACTGTAAGGATTTTTTCTTCAGTAAAAATGATCTCGCAAATGTCTAGTAAAACATATTTGACTATAGTTACCTACTTGTTATCAAACCAAGCCACCACAGCCACTGCTTTAAGTAAGCAAATCCACCCGCCGATGCCCGAACATTTCCCGAGGCTTGAAGTTTCTTTAAGGCAACTTTTTTAATAATGAAGCTGGACCCGATAAAAACACTAGATGATATAGCAAGACATAAACCTATCGTAAAGTGGTTATTATTATAGATCTGGCCATTAATAGTTAATTGAGAGGTCTTCATTGTAACACGTATTTTTGAACATTGCCTACTAAAAATGTATGTATCCTAGCTAGAAAGTATGAATCATAAACGAGGTATAATATTCTTATCAGATAGATAGAGATACCTCAATCGAGATTTTGCCATGGTAAAAAGTACTGACCAAAATTTACTGATGTAAATTCGATGTAAAGTATCCCTGCCGGGATGAAAAAGTTAACATTACAATTTCGTTTATTTAAAAATATTTTAGTTACTGAAATAACATCAAATTATTACAGTTCAACATACGTCCACGAGTCCAATCGACCAAATTCTACAATCAATCAATCAATTTGTGACACTGCTGAGTGCTGACAGTGACACTAACCATTTTTTTTTTAAAGCAATTGTGACTATGCTACTGGCTTAGTTACAAGACCTTTAAGCCAAGTCTTAATTTGATCCTATCACTTTTTCTTTTTCCTCATTAGAATGCAGATGTAACACATTCTAATGTATGTTAGAGTTTGTATAACAAAACTCATTTGATGGTGAAGATATGAAACCTACGTAAAAAGAATAGAATAACCATATAAAAAGAATGGTGACTTCAAAATATATATTGTTCCCAGTTGTTCTATCTGAAAATTCTTTTAGATATAATTAAACTAATATGACTATATTTATGCGTCTCTAGCAGAGCGTTGAGTTTCCTGAGGCTAAATGAAATGGGTGGATAGCAAAATAAAAGTAAAAGTCAAACTGTACCTACGATAATTTGCACAATTTACGATCATCATCATGCAGTCTGTAGCTGGGGCAAGGATCGAAATAAACAAATTGGATGGACAGAATTGGCAAACGTGGAAATTTATTATTACCCGATTACTTAAAAGTTATCCAGGTACGACGGATGTTATAAACGGTACAATGAAAATGCCTAATCATCCAGCAGCATTGGCCACACTCGAAATATTGGACCAATAAAAGAGTCAAAAAATTATGAAGAATTAGATAACACTGCACAATTAATACTTTCAGCAAATATGACTGAGGATATGCTGCACAAGGTGATGAGATTCAACACAGCAAAGGACATGTGGGATGAACTTGTCAGGCTATACGACGGAGCTACAGAAGCTAAGAACTACGACTTATGCATGAAGTTCTTCAGCTACCAAAAGGATCCTGAGCATGATATGACCTCACATATATCTGCAGTAAAATCTTTGTTCTACGACCTGAATACTGAATTAGAAGGAAACGATATACCAGTAATCCTATTAATTTGCAAGATACTGGATACACTTCCGGAACAGTTTTTTGCATTTAAGTCAAGTTGGCTTTTGATGGCAAAACAGGATAGAAACATTGAAAATTTGACAATACAGTTATGTGCTTATGAAAGAGCGCTGACAAATAAAGCAGAGTATAGTACTAATGTGAAAGCTCTAGTAGTAAAATCTGAGAAGAGTAAGAACAACTTTAAGAAAAAGCAGTTAAAGTGCAAATATTGCGGACAGGTCGGTCACATTGTCAAGAAATGTCATAAATGGATTTCCGACGGGAGACCAACAAAAAATTCGACCAGTAGTGTGAAGAACATGAATTTAACAGTTCTGTCAGTTGAAGATACAACAGAAGCAGATAAAAATAGTTGGTACGTAGACAATGGCGCAACTAGTCATGTTACGAACAGGTCTGACACATTTGAAAGCTTTGAATATTTTCAAAATAATCACACTGTCACTACAGCATCTGGACAGACAATCAATGCTATTGGCAAAGGAACTATACGTCTCAATGCTGATGTTGATGGACGAGTCGAACAGCTTCTTTTAAAAGATGTTTGGTATATTCCAGCATTACAAAGAAATTTATTTTCCATTCTTGCAGCTCAACAAACCAACCAGACTGTAACAACATTATACCATGTTTAAGGCAAATAAAGACTTATCTTATCTTATCTCAAGACAAACTACAGAATAGTACATTCGAATATTACACAGAATCATGTACATTGAAGGTAAATGGTAAAGAAATAGTGAACGGGAAGCGAAGAAAGCTTGGTGGGCTTTATAGACTCAATGTTAAAATTGTTACACCAAAGCAAGAAGTAAATCTTGTCACAAATTCACAATCATTACAATTGTATCATGAACGTTTTGGACATCAGAATAAAAAACATGTAAAGAAGATAGTGGAAAAGGAATGTGATATAAAATTGGACTACAATACAGAACTATGTGAAGGTTGTGTCAATGGCAAAGCACACAGGTTGAAGTTCGGAACACGAGAACGAGCAACGAAGCTACTGTCACTACAGCATCTGGACAGACAATCAATGCTATTGGCAAAGGAACTATACGTCTCAATGCTGATGTTGATGGACGAGTCGAACAGCTTCTTTTAAAAGATGTTTGGTATATTCCAGCATTACAAAGAAATTTATTTTCCATTCTTGCAGCTCAACAAACCAACCAGACTGTAACAACATTATACCATGTTTAAGGCAAATAAAGACTTATCTTATCTTATCTCAAGACAAACTACAGAATAGTACATTCGAATATTACACAGAATCATGTACATTGAAGGTAAATGGTAAAGAAATAGTGAACGGGAAGCGAAGAAAGCTTGGTGGGCTTTATAGACTCAATGTTAAAATTGTTACACCAAAGCAAGAAGTAAATCTTGTCACAAATTCACAATCATTACAATTGTATCATGAACGTTTTGGACATCAGAATAAAAAACATGTAAAGAAGATAGTGGAAAAGGAATGTGATATAAAATTGGACTACAATACAGAACTATGTGAAGGTTGTGTCAATGGCAAAGCACACAGGTTGAAGTTCGGAACACGAGAACGAGCAACGAAGCCTGGAAAGCTTATTCACTATAATGTTTGTGGACCTTTTATGCATTCAATTTCCAAATTTCGATACTTTGTTCTTTTCAAAGACTACTACTCTCGGTATCGTCATTATTATTCTTTATTGTACATATATATCATATAAATAAAACACAAATTAACAATTAGTTACAAAGGCGAGCTTAACCCAGCATTTGGGTTTTCTTACAGCAAACCTCAGGGTGAATAATACATTTGCATGAGTAAGTAGGTAGGTACATCTTAAGTGCACAACAAAAAATTAAAATAAATCTGTTACTTAAATAAACTAAACAAATATGTGATACATAAACATACTAAATACTATGGGTATGGCTAACAAAGAAATCCTTTTACAAAACATATTACGGGTCATGCCGACAGGAAGTGTTCCCTAATTCCTCTCCTAAACACCTCCAACGAAGGGCTAGCCCTAAGAGTGTGTGGAAGAGAGTTCCAAAGGCGTACAGCACGAACAGTAAAGGATCCACTGTAACAACTAGAGGAGTGGGGAGGGAACCGAAGGAGAAGGGAAGATGATGAGCGGCAAGGTTTTCCTCTTGGAAAAAGATACTCAAAGCGTTCCCGAAGATACAAGGGCGAGTTGGGATTGTGAAGAACTGAAAAGAGTAAAGAAAGAGTGTGAGTATCCCGACGCAGCCGAATAGGCAGCCACCTCAATCGCTTCCGAAATTCCGACACATGGTCGTACTTCCGGAGGCCGAAGATGAAGCGTATGCACAAATTCTGCAGACGTTCGAGCTTATCAAGGAGTTCCTCCGTCGCATTAAGGAAGCAGACATCAGCATAGTCCAGAAGAGGTAGAAGGTGAGACTGAGCAAGAGTAATTTTGGTCGGAAAAAGCAGGAACTTCTGGAGACGTTTCTGCGACTGAAACGAACAAAACACCCTCCTGCTTACTTCCGCAATGTGAACATTCCAAGATAGGTTGCAGTCCAGGAAAACGCCTAAGCTTTTGACCTTTTGGGAATAGGCTATAGCGACGGCATCGTACAAAACAGGAGGAAGAGACTGGCCACTCAACAGATATACGAAGTGTCTGCCACCAATAATGAGAGCTTGTGATTTTGTTGGATTAACTAAAAGTCCAAAACTTTTAGCCCACTGACTGATGTTTTTAAGATCATTATTGATGGCATCGATAGCTCCAGTAAGCTCTTCAGGTTTAAAGTGGCGATATAGCTGCAAGTCGTCTGCATAGAGATACTCGTAGTAATGTGAAGATAGGACCTTAGTGATAGCGTTAATAAATATAGAGAAAAGAAGAGGAGAAAGGACGCCACTCTGAGGAACACCCGCATCGAGGTTGCACCAGTCAGAGGAAGCCTCC
Source organism: Polia nebulosa (assembly GCA_951329385.1). Classification (NCBI taxonomy): domain Eukaryota; kingdom Metazoa; phylum Arthropoda; class Insecta; order Lepidoptera; family Noctuidae; genus Polia; species Polia nebulosa. Next base: position 17,167,716 of record OX589590.1, read on the forward strand.
TCCGAGCGAACCGACTGCGAGCGACCCCGAAGATAAGAATTAATGCGTCATGTCTACTTCATTAAACACAAAGGCGAAGTTCACAGCAAACTTAAACAGTTTCTAGCTGAGATAAGAACCGCTGGCCATGTTGTACACAACTTCCTAAGCGATAATGGAGGAGAATTTGATAAAGAGCAGGTATGACATTTCGACAGAATTGTATAAAACAGCGTTTCACTGTGCCTTATACGCCAGAACAAAATGGATGCTCGGAACGAGATAATAGCACTATAGTAGAAACTGCTAGGGCAATCATGCATGCTCATGATGAAATACCACAAGGTCTTTGGGCGGAATTAATTAATACTTCTGTCTACATATTTAATCGAACGGGACCGACAACAGTCGAAGGAAAGTCACCTTTCGAGTTATTTTTTGGAAAGAAACCAAGCATCAAACACTTGAGGATAATTGGATCGACGTGTTATGCACACGTACCGAAACAAAGAAGAAAGAAATTTTGTAAGAAAGCCAAAAAAGGAATACTTATCGGATATGATGGAAATGAAGGCTATCGAATATGGTCTAAAGAAAATCAGAGGCTTATCAGATCAAGAGACGTAATATTCGTTGAGCGCCCTCTCATAGAAAAACCTATGAAGCGGACAGCAGTGGAGGTTTTTTAGGGGGCCGAGTCACCCGCGTCCGTAGGAGTATACCCATTGGGTCCCCGGGTGGTGCTAATCAGGTGACACTAACTGGTGGTAGGTTTCGACCGATGGCTTGCGACCACCCACTGGGCAAAGACGTACCGCCAAGCGGCCTGGCCGTGTTCCGGTATGATGCTCAGTGTAGCCAATCCAGAGGAGTTGGGTCGAAATAGTTGTTCCATTGCAGGCAGACCAACCGGGCTCGCCCTGATATGGATGTATCGGGAGACTAGTCGCCGAGGGTAGCGGGATCCGAGGCACGGTGCGCCGCTGGCCGAGCGCAGTTAGTTGGGGGCCCAAGTAGTGTACTAGCCACACATGAAAGGCTGCCCCGCCAACTGACGAAAAATCCCGGAATGCACCATCGTGCTGGTTGGCGACCAGACGAGAGGGCCCGATGGACATTCCCGGGGGGCCTCGGGCGTCCCCGCAGTCTCCAGACTAGTCCCCCAATGTTACCGTCCTGTCAGTGCGTGCCTGAAGGTAGCCAGTATGGAACCTCATTTCACTTCCTTCTCCTCTCCTTCCTTCACTCTTCACAATTATGATAAAAGGAACTAAAAAGAAAAAAGCTGTACAGCGGCAGCACTCCCTCTCACACAAAGTGCACCTATCTAACATTCGAGGTCTGCACTCAAATCTCGCCGCAGTCCACCACCACCTAGAGACTGAGAAACCAGCTCTCTTATTCCTTTCGGAGACGCAGATCGGATGTCCGTCTGACGTGGCGTACCTATCTTACCCAGGGTTTACCCTGGAGCACAATTTTAAGCCACGTGCTGGTATATGCATGTACGCCCGGGACGACATCTGCTATCGGCGTCTCCGTAACCTTGAGGACTCCAGGTTCTCAACTCTTTGGGTACTAGTGGACACAGGCCTAGATAAAATTGTCTACGCCTGCGTCTACCGTTCGCACAGCGGTGATTTGGAGACAACTAGGCTCACACAACACCTGAGTAAAGCGGCGGATGTGGCTCAGCAACGGTACCCTTCTGCCCAATTGGTGTTACTGGGGGACTTCAACGCCCACCATCAGGAGTGGCTCTTCCCATACCAGTACACAGACCATGCTGGACAAGAGACATATAAGCTAGCACTAGCGTTAAATCTCACCCAGCTGGTCCAGGGGGCAACGAGGGTGCCGGATGTTGATTCGCACACAGCCAATTGCTTGGACCTTCTGCTGACAACAGATCCAGACCGTTACTCAGTGTCGATTTCTTCACCATTAAGTACTTCCGACCACTGTCTGGTGAAGTCTGTATCCGTGTACTCCCCGCCCGATCCTAGCCCTAGAGGCACCAGGCGGGTTTGGCGATACAGGTCAGCAGATTGGGATGGTATGCGATCTTTCTTCGCATGTTATCCTTGGCGGCCCACTTGCTTTTCTTCGACTGATGTTTCGACGTGCGCGGACGCCGTGAGGGATGTGTTGCGGAGGGGAATGGAGTACTACATTCCATTTTCTGACGTAACAATGTCTGGCGAGGCTCGACCATGGTTTGGTGCCGAGTGCAATCGCGCTGATGCGCTTAAACACGCGGCCTACCTGGCATGGGTCGACGCTCGGTCGCGTAAAGCAAATGACGTGAGTCAGAAGAAGAGAGCCTTCAACAGGGCTGCCAAGTCCTGCAAGAAGGTGTTGCGGAGGGCTCGGTTTGACCACATAAGCCGAATTGGGAACAAACTAGCTTCTTACCCAGCTGGTAGTAAAGCGTTTTGGTCCCTAGCTAAGTCGGTTGAATCGAACTTCTGCCGCCCCTCACTACCTCCACTGCTGAAACCCGACGGGTCGCTGGCCCACTTCGCTGAGGAGAAAGCAAGCTTGTTTGCCTCTCTGTTTGCGGAATCTTCGCGTCTAAATCCTGGTGGCGCGAGGCCCCCTGGTACTCTTGGTGGATGCGAGTCGATTATGTCAGACAATCGCATTCATCAGAAGGATGTCCGAAGGGTACTGCGTAACCTGGACGTGAACAAGGCTAGTGGCCCCGACGGGATATCGGCAATTGTATTGAGGACTTGTGCGCCTGAGTTGTCTCCGATCTTGACGCGCCTATCGCCTTTCGTTTGAGACTGGAAAAGTGCCGATGGCTTGGGAGCAAGCTAACGTGCAACCCGTACCCAAGAAGGGTAGTCGAGCTGACCCAGCAAATTATAGGCCCATCTCGGTAACTTCCGTACTCTGTAAGAGTATGGAACGTATACTGAATGGTAAGCTCCTGGCATACCTAGAAGCTAACGATATCCTAAGTGACCGACAATACGGCTTCCGTCGAAATCGGTCAACGGGAGATCTTCTAGCGTATGCCATTCACATCTGGAGTGAGGCCATCGACAAACAAGGGGAAGCCCTTGCGGTCTCCCTTGATATCTCGAAGGCCTTCGACCGGGTCTGGCACGACAGCCTAATTGGCAAGCTTCCTTCCTTCGGTCTGCCCGCTGGTTTGTGTGATTGGATTGCAGATTTCCTGAGGGATCGGTCTATCCGAGTAGTCATAGATGGCTGCTCGTCCGGACTGCTGGCTATTAATGCCGGTGTTCCTCAGGGGTCGGTGCTCTCGGCAACATTGTTTTTGCTGCATATTAACGATCTGCTAAAACCCGGTACCTTTGGGTATGCAGACGACAGCACTGTTGCCGAGAGATACGTGCCTGACGCACGAGTTAGTGGGTCTCAGGTCCGGTCTCTCCGCGAGGCTATGGTTGGGCGCTTGAACTTGTCCTTGCAGGCTGTTTCAGAATGGGGCGATGCCAATCTGGTTAGGTTCAATGCTGCTAAAACCCAGGCGTGTCTTTTTTCTGCTAAAAGGAGCCAATTTCACCCGGCTCCAACTTTCCGAGGTGTAACCGTGCCGATAACCGATCAACTTGATCTTCTTGGTGTTACTTTAACATCTACCCTCAATTTTGGTCCCTTCATAGAGGCAAAGGCTCAAGTGGCTGCCAAAAAGTTGGGGATCCTCGCAAAGGTGAGACGACACTTCACGCCGGAACAGCTGCTTCAACTCTATCAAGCGCAAGTCCGATCGTGTATGGAGTACTGCTCTTATCTTTGGGACGGATCTGCCAAATACCAGCTTGATGCCTCAATGAGAAACGAGAGAGCTCGTTTCTCAATTGAGTCAATTGAGAAACGAGCCAAGAGGATCATCGGCAATGATAGACTCGTTGAGTCGAAACTCCAAAGTCTTGAACATAGACGCCGAGTTACTAGCCTGTCGGTTTTCTATCGATTACATTTTGGGGAGTGTGCTACGGAATTGCATGATTTGATTCCGCCAAGCCCGTTTCATCAAAGGACCACAAGACGTACGGCTAAGTGCCACCGGTTCATGGTAGACATCCCTTCCATACGCACAAAGCGTTTTGAGAAAACATTCATTGTGCGTACAGCTAGAGAGTGGAATTCCCTACCGGAGTCTGTGTTTCCTGATAGCTATAACCTGGGAGTCTTTAAGTCAAGAGTGAATAGGTTACTTCTAGGCAAGCGTGCTCCATCTTCGACCACATCATCGCTTGCCATCAGGTGAGATAGTGGTCAAACGCGAACCTATCAAACATAAAAAAAAAGGTACCTAAGGTAGACAAAAACAGTTTTGATATACCAATACCCTCTATTGAACCAGATACACAGCCTGTCATACCAGAAGAATATTCACAAATGGCACACGAAACTTTTGAATCAAATGTTACAGTTAATCCAATTAATGAATCTGTTGATTTCGATACTGCTGAATCTGACTCTGATGTCAATGAAACTTCATCAACTGGAAGTATTTTACAGCATCGTGATACAGATCTACAAAATGAGTCTAAAGATTACTTATTAAGAGAAGATGTTCAAACACAAGAATCATCTCAAGAAGACGTTCATTTTGATCAACGACGACAACATAATTCACATAGAATGACTTTAAGAGATCGTTCAACAATCAAACCACCTGATAGATTTGATGAATTCGTTCTTAATTGTGTTGAAAAGGTCTATGACCATGAAGAAGTACCAAAGACGTTCAAAGATGCGATGAAGTCTGTTGATAAATATAAATGGCAAAGTGCTATGGATGATGAAATAAGTTCTCTGAAAGACAACGAAACTTGGGACTTAATGCCATTACCCAAAGGACGCAAAGCTATTTCAACTAAATGGGTTTAGAAGATTAAACGAAACTCGAATGGAAATATCGACAAGTAGGTATAAAGCCAGACTAGTAGCTGTTGGTTATTCTCAAAAAAAAAAGGCGTCCAGTCGCTATGAGAAAAAATTTAGTCCAGTCGCTAAAATGAGCTCAATCAGGACGCTACTAAGTATTGCTGCTCGAGATAGTATGATCCTTGCGCAATTTGATGTATCTACCGCATTTCTTTATGGAAGTTTAACTGAAGAAAGAAGGATGGCCAAATCGTACCAGACAACGAAACGATGGCCTCCCAATACGCCATATATATGAAAAATACCCTTATTTTTTAAGGTCATAGAAAACACAAGAAATATCCCAATAAGTAGCCACAAAAAAAAGTTATCCAAATTTTTTGTTTTTGTAACTTTTTCTAAATTATTTAGAATAGTTTCAGAACGCACCTCTTGACGATTCATTTCGCGTTTGAAATGACTTGGTATTCAAAGACTGTAATTATTCACGTTTTTCTGAAAAGTTTTAACTGTAATTCTATTCAATTAGTTTAAAGGCATCAAATCAACGAATATGCTGATATTATGTATTGGATTCTTGTCATAAAAAATAAGTATGTTGGTATATAGTAAGTAGTTTCGTTCAAATGCGTACAACGGAACGTCATTTGTCTTCGACAAGTTACTTAATCTGTCTGTGGCATTGACATATAAAAATTATAATGGACTGGACATGTTTGACTATAGAAAAAACAGTTATACAAATATGTGGCATATCGACGCCAAAATCATAAAAATACTGCTATCTCTTTTTAACTTTCTTAATTTTGCATAAGTGAAAAAGGCTAGTAGTATTTTTGACAGTTGCTATAATGGCAACCCTTCTTTCCTATCGTCATTGAAATACCTATTTGCGGCCAGTTCGCCATTTAATCCTCTCGGTACCAAAGTTGGGTACGTCAACTGTCAAATGCTTGTAAACAATGGATATATTTTGTGAATTTTGGAGTAATTTTGCTGTGTTATTGCGTTTGAACTCGGTTGTATAGTAAAAGTCGTCAATAGCAAGATGCCCAATTGCAATATAATCGGATTTGGCATCAAAAGAAGCGGAAATCACCCAAACATAACTTTGCACCAGTACGTATACTTAATTTTAGCTGAAATATCTTTAGATTTAGTTATTATACAAAAGATTCTGTATTCGTTGAAGAGTTTATGTAAAAAGCATTCATAATTTCCCGTTTGCCTTTCTTTTTAACAGTTGTATTTCATGAAATCATTTTCTTGTTTTTATAAGGATAGAGTAGTGCATGCATGACATTTTTGTTTATCGATAATGCTATATTATTATGGTTCTTTATTGGTTTTACGTTTTACTTTCAAGGCTGAGAGTGATGCAAAGAATGTGTTTGAGTGTAGAACTCAACGACCGAACGAAATTCTTCTCAACCTACAAATTAAATGAGGCCATTTAAAATAATAAGTAACAATCCTAATAATAAAATTGAGAAACATCAAACATATTAATAATTTTATTGCTTGTTTACAGCCTGCAATTCCATCAACTATGTCTAGTATTTTAATTGAAAGTGATCAAAATCAAGACGAACTCTCAACATCTGGATATGGTGCTCTGAATATGGTATTTAGTCACCAGCACGTCCGCTGCGCCAGGTTTAGCCGCAAACGTCTCCGCTGCACCAGATTTGGCTGTTAGCACCTCCACTGCACCAGGTTTAGCCGCTAGCACCTCTGCTGCGCCAGATTTATCGGTATGACTAGCTTTAGTTTTTCTTGTCATCATTATTTGCGAATTTGATCTCAATGATAACATGTCATCGACTGAATTAAGACTGTGTGGGAGATATCTCTCGCTTGTCTTCAATATCTATTAAAGCTTACTTTTATTTTATTTGATTTCAGGTACACATTTAAAATGATTAAGAAATTAAAGGACAAATGTCAAAAACAGTCCAAGAAGAAAAGTCCAAAAAGAGACTTAATGAGAAAGTTAGAAAACAAACGAAAAAAAATCTCTTCAGTAATAATTTCTTTCCCTTTTAAATCTTTGATAGATTTAAAAGGAAAAGAAACTTATTAAATTCAAAACCCCAAGCTTTGTTTATTAATTAAAAGTGTAATAGAGGTATACATGAATTTGAGATACAAATATTGTGGGAAGAACTACTACTACTCTACTGAAAGAATATCACACAGAAATTACCTGAACAAAATTGTATTGTTCAGAAATGAATGAAATTGATTTGCTTCATATAAAGACTTTATTATAATTATTGTTGACTTTTAATTAAAACCCAAAAATCATCTACATGTTAGAAAACATATGTATTGGAGATGTCCGTGCCGGGAGCCCACTGCGTATTCAGCGTCATTTGTTTTCTTTGAACTTGTTGCCTCCGTCTCGAAGGTCTACTTAACGCAAGGCTTTAAAATAACACTAACACTGTTACTTTTACATTTCATTTTAATTGACACAAAATATTCGATGTACCTACTTACTGCATTTCGTTTCTTGTAATAGCTAAAAGCATAAATTCCAAGACACTAAAAAAAACTGACTTCAAATAAAAAAAAATATTATTTAAAAAAAGCTGGCCGAAAAACAAGTTGGTGGGAGTTATTTTAGTTCAATTATTGATTTCATGCAACCAACTACATCAGACTGCTTGAAAAGTGACTTGTTTGGAACTTTTCATTTGATTTTTTAAGTCGGGTTTTTGAAAATGTTTTTTATTTTTGTTTTATACACTTCAGTGAGTTAGATTTTTGGAATCGCCTCCTCGAACCCTTTATTTTGATACCCCACTTAGTATAGTTAGTCGACTTTCATTTTTTTCTTTTTCGCAATTTACAGCCTAAAGGTGGTCGCCATATTTTATTTTGTTTACTGTCATGTTATTAGTAGCAAATCAAAGTCGGCCCACGCTTTCGGTCTCTAAAACACCTCTAAGGAACAAATATACATACATTTAATCATAATACATACATAGGCTGATAAACACATTACCCTCCCTTGCGTCGCGCAGTCGGGTAGAAAGGAAACTACGTATTGCGGGGGTTCTGGAAAATCACGGCGCTTCTGACCTTCTGGTCGCGATAAAACTACACCTTAGAAGCGTTCTAGCGCTGCGTGTCTATGATATGATAGCCTCTCTATTACCTACGTAGTAACATATTACCTCAATGCCACTGGTAAAAATAGCCGTTGATATTGTACCGTAACAATATGAAAACATTCTCACTATCTTTTTTCGATGGTTTTAATAAAGAGATAACGATATGGGCTACCCTATTATCCGCCATTTTATCCTCTCAGTGAAGTGTAGGTATGGCACGTTTTTCTTGTAGGTATGCCCAGTCCATATGATTTATAAGTCAGTGCTTAGCACAATCTCCAATGCCGTGTCAAGAAATCCCTTTCGACGCCACGGAATTAATTTAAAACATTGGCATTTCCTATTCCGACTAGATAAGTTTGAATGTCCTTTGGCAAAAATTTAAATCCTCTGCCATTCTTTCCCGATGTGCGTAAGCCTTTATGGACTCTCTAGCGACTTTTGATATTCGTTAGAGCGACTCGAATCTGTAAAGGCTCAATTTTACCTTCCGATTTCAAGGGACCCAACTTATGAACAATCTAACAAGGCAGTAGGAAGTTAGCGATTAAATTCTCCTAAATTGGAGTCCTAAATCGGCAGTGTTGCCAACTCTTACAAATTCAAGCCCTTAGAAAGAATATCAAAAGTCGCTATAAAGTCTCTAAACCTGATTCTACCAGGAGCGCACCAAAAAATAAAAAGAGTGGACTCAGACTTTTTTTTTGGGAAAGGGACCTTAGTATATTTAATTTAATTTAAAACACACTTATAAATAATAATAGCCCGTTTGTAGCGACAAAGTCGCTAAATTAACGCAACACTTAGCTCTAAATCGTAGTGATGCGATTACACTATCCTAAATCGTACACAATTAAGGAATTCAAATCGGGACTAGAGATGGGAGGATGGGTAAAAAATGGTAAGGTAAAAATTGGACGGAAAGGTTAAAAAAGGTAAAAACGAAAAAATACCCACGTCATAAAATGAATTCTTTTTATTATTTAATTGGCTTCGTCATCAATACTACAATCTACCATGTTAATTTTGACCTTGACCATTGAAGATAAAATATTGAATTTAAATAAAACGAATTAAATATCTTTTAATCCTCTAATCAACATAAATTTTTGAATAAAACAAACTGTTTAGAATAAAACTAATATTGAGTACTGTACTGATTGCACATGTTTTAAAGTTAACTAAATGCTACACACTACCTTTAAGAATCGTGTGTAGTAGTAAGTATGTAATAAATCAATAATAATTACTTAGATTTTTCAATGTATGTGGTCATGCTTGCTGAACGATCGCTCTGTTGCTGCAGATGTGCATGGGGAAGTTAAAATGCGTACTGCTATTTTGCTAAGGTTTTTAGACGAGCAAAGTCCCTTCCACCATGTTACAGGACTTATTATATCTTAAAATTTTTCCCAAATGAAGCGCTTCCTTCAAAACCCATCCCTGGTTTTCATAATTTCAGCCGAAAGACGTCAACTGCTGGACATAGGCATCCCCCAAGTGTCGTAACAATGACCGGTCCTGTGCGTCTCGCATCCATCGGCTAACTGCGACTCTCACCAGATCATCGGTCCACCTTGTTGGAGGTCTTCCAACGCTGCGTCTTCCAGTACGCGGTCGCCACTCTAGAACTTTTCGGCCCCATCGTTCGTCTGTTCTGCGAGCAATATGCCCTCTGCCACTTCAGTTTGGCGATTCTTTGGGCTATGTCGGTAATCTTGGTTCTCTTGCGGATTTCAACATTCCTGATTCGATCACGCAAGGAAACTCCGAGCAGAGCCCTCTCCATTGCCCTTTGGGTGACTTTAAGCCTTCTGATGAGGCCCATTGTGAGTGACCACGTTTCTGTTCCATATGTTATCACTGACAACACGCACTGGTCATAGTACTTTCGTCTTGAGACACTGTGGTATGTGGGACGAGAAGATATCGCGCAGCCTCCCGAATGCCGCCGAGCCGAGTCGGATTCGACGATTGACTTCTTTCTCGAAGTTAGCCCTAGTAGTAGTAGTAGTAGACGTATTCGTCAACAAATTCGAGCGTAGAGTCTCCGATCTTGATAGGAGTGGGTGCTGCATGGATGTTTACCATGATCTTGTCAACACAACTCTTTTTTATTTATTTGTTGGTTGGGAAATCATCCAATGACATCTCCCGCTCTAGGGTGGAGCGGAAGGGCGTGTCAGACTCTTACTGACTAAAACCCACCCCTGTTCCTTCCCTGCCCTGAGTGCTTAGGGGCGAGGTAACTCTGTTTCGAATTTATCCTCAAGCCCTTGGCAGGCATCGGCCATGACAGGCCCCGTTATGAATGCTGACAACTCTTTGAGACGCGCGTGGAACACTACGCGCCGTCGACTCTCGGGCCTGGTGCTGATCGGACGGCGAGCTATCCATTACTGGCCGTCTGCAGGCCCGGGTCCACGGTGGCCGGAGATCATCTCGCGGTGCCATAAGACCCTGGCGTCTCCTGCGGCGGCTGCTGCTGAGGGCGTGAGGGCGACTCTGTTGTTGAATCTCCCTCACCCATGCCGCCTCCCTCTTCGCGAACATTACTGCTTCGCAGAAGGAGGAGACGGCTTCCCATTCCCTCTCGCTTCGTACCATGGCCTGAACCAGGGCCGGGCGCGAGAGGTCGCTGTCACCTATCATATCCACGAGGACAAGGCGGTGCTCTGCCCAAGCGGGGCAGACCTCCATTGTATGCTCCACCGTGTCCTCTGGGCGATCCTCGCAGTGGAAACAACCGGGCGTTTCCTCCCGCCTGATCCGAAACAGGAACCTCCCGAAACAACCGTGCCCGGTGAGGACCTGCGTCAGGCGGAAGGTGAGGACGTGGCGCCTCTCCAGCCACTCCTCGCAACACAACTCTTTCAGTTAGAATTAATGTCAAATCTAAGTAAGTATTTCATGCAATAATGACATTTGGAATCAATTCTAACTGAGAAAGTTGTTTTGATGATTTGAATGATTACAGTTCAGTAAATACGTACTTGCTACGGCCGCAAATCCTGTTTTGACCAACATACAACCTGATACTAACGTGCAAATCGCAAAAATCTATGAAAATTTGAATTTCGCGGTCTACCCTGGAGCTTTCACCTTAACGAAATTCTCCGTCCCCTCCTCGCTGTCCCTCATTGGACAGGTACAATGCTACACTTTTCTCTTGTTCTAATGAGAAACAATGTCCGCGTTTGTTGTGCTGACGAACGGTTTCAAATAAAAATAAATGATAAAATTCTGTCAAAGTACCTCAAACCCCTCATGAGCAGACACAATTAAAAACCTATTGTCACGTCTCCTTAAGGAGAATCGAGGGGCCTGACGGATTAAAAAATACATTAATTATTTTCAATTAAACTAATTTTAATTTTTACCCGGTATAAATTAAAAATGGGACGGAAAAAATGGGTATTTACCCAAAGTCTGGGTTTTTACCGGGTATAGTCCCATCTCTAATCGGGACCTCATAATCTCACTAAATCAGACTTTTCCTGTTTTCTAAATTGGGTCCCTTGAAATCGGAAGGTGTATTTGAGCCTTAAGAGCTGGCAAGAGTAACTGGGCAACACTGACACAGACACGTCGACATTCTCAGCTGGTTTTTAGTAGTTGTCACTTAGTCAGGAGAAAAGCGTTTATTTCTTTCACCGTTATTCATCGTATTTTGTTTACTGTTTAAACGTCTGATTATTGAGTGGCCGGTATTCGAAATCAATTAACACATATTACTGAAAATACTAAAGAATGCAATGCTCCCTCGTCGGCGAAACATCGGAGGTGTGACAGAGCGACCACTTTTGGAAAACGATTCAGATACCTATGATAAATTAGACAAAAAAGGGGTTCAATCGTCGAATAATAACTCAAGTATTTTCAATCCCTTTACAAAGACACAAGTGAAACAAGTGCATTCAAATCATATAGCAGAACCAGATATAACATTTGAGATCCTTGAAGAATTTGTGTTCGAGCCCGTGATGGCTGCAAGAGACAGAACGAATGAATTCATATCCGCTGTACGTAGTCTGCAGGGTAGAACTCTGGCCAGGCCAGTGGTCAGAGATGAGCGAAAAGCTCAAATGCTGGAGACATACTCACAATTCATGGGCATGGCAAAAGTTATCAGTAAAAATATAACAAGTACTTATGCCAAACTTGAAAAATTGGCTATGTGTGAGTATAAAAATCTTTGTGACTTGTGTTTACCTTTATAAAACATTTGATTTTATTAATGGCTTTATTATCTTCCTTGTTTCTTTAGTGGCCAAAAAGAAGTCATTGTTTGATGATCGACCAACAGAGATACAAGAATTGACATATATAATTAAGGGAGACTTGAACTCTTTGAATCAACAAATTGCTAGACTGGGTGAGATGCCTAGAGGTCGCCGAAGTATGCACAGCCATTCATCTAGTGTGGTGCTTGCTTTACAGTCACGTTTAGCTTCAATGAGCAATCAATTTAAACAGGTAACAACATTTTTTCAAAGTGTAGTGTATTATTGCAAGAACAACAACTGTATTGAGGGATTGATGAAGTCATTAATTAGGTCTATAGTAATAAGGCTCCTTCCTTATTTCTAAAAGTACTGTCTAAAATTTTGATAAAAATACAGTGGTGTTGATTCTGTTGTGCACAAGCTAAACTTAATTTAGGCTATTGCTATCTTTTTCTCTCTAATAAAACAAGTTAGTTTGAACTAATATTTCCATACAAATTAAGGGTACACGTAAAAACATGTCGTCTAAAAACACGGCGAAGCGCAAGGCGTAAACTGGTTTGACATCTCTAACTTAGTTCATAGCTATAGCTGTCCTTTTCTCGCACTGCCTTTTAGTAAAAGATAGCAATTTTCTAATTTAGTTATTGAACAAGAGAATCCGCACCAGTAAATAGTCTTTTACATAATATAGATTACAGGCAAGACAGAAAGAAAAAAAATGACTGGAAAGTAGTTAGACTTTTTTTTTTTCAAAATCTAAAAAGGCTAAGCTTTTTTTAAATCTGTTGTGGAGTTGGGTGTCCTAATTTTTTCACAGAAAGATCTTATTATTAGAAGCTTCCCATAAAGTTTTAAGCTGCAGAAATAAATGGTTTACGAGAAAAATAAAAAAAATTGGTAGAAATTTAACAATATTTTGTCACTTTTGACATTTTGTCTCATCATAGAATGTATAGTTGTACGAAAGTTTAACATTCTAAAATGTTTTACTCCATATTAATATGTACGTCAGGCCCCGCGCGTCGCGAATCTGAGATGCGACAATGTTTTTAATTGTGTCTGCTATTCCGGGGCCTGACTTATGAAATAAATGTGTATATCTAGTCCATATTGCTGATTTAAATAAATGCTATTAAATTAGCACTTTCAATAATTTACCGACTATTGTCGATAATTTATTTTTTTATTTATTTTTTATTTTATTTATTTTTATTTATTTATTTAGTACACATACAATTATTTTTACAGGTAAACCCAATGTAATAAAAGTAGTCCTATAATGATAATTGACCAGTCCTAAGCCGTGGCTCAGGGTACCGGTACAAGTTACTTAGAAGACAATACACTAATTGTCACCCTCTGGAATTCCGCCAAAGAGCAGGAAAAAATATCCAAACGCTGAGAGATACTATTCATAATAGTAACCGCCCGACACACAGGTGAAAACTTTAATACGTTTGTACGGGCTACCGGAGTTTTAAACAGGCTATCCCTCGGTCCCAACCGTAGCTTACTGTTTGGAACGAGCAATCCCAACGATTCCAAAATTTGCGGATTATTAAGCATCCCACGAAAAACCATAAAAACATATTTCGCTAGAGCAAGATTACGCCTTACTTCCAACTTATAGTACCCAACCATCCCTATTACAAAGAGAGTTGGGTACATAAGTGGGTAAAACGGGTAGATGCCAAATTGCCTCATGTATAGGTACCGTGTAAACTTGTTCTGCATCTTCTCCACCATCTGAGAATATTTAGTTTCATAAGGATTCCAGATGATAGCACTAGTTTCCAAGTTGCTTCGGACCAACGCGTTATAAAGTGATTTCACTGCTGCCATGTTAGTGAAGTCACGGGTTTCTCGCATGACAAACCCAAGATTTTTGAAGGCCTTTTTACACACATGCACAACATGAGCTCGAAATGACAGATCCTCAGAAAAGGTGACCCCAAGATCTCGCACCGACCCCACCCGCGGTATCACGTGACCGCTGATACTATATTCGTGACGTCGGGGTACCACGGCCCGCGTGTAAGACATTATATTACATTTTGTCACATTGAAGTGCAACTTGTTCTCTACACTCCACGCTACCACCCGATCGATGTCACGCTGAAGCTTGTCACAGTGCGCCTCGTTGGTTATCCGCATGAACAACTTCAGATCGTCAGCGAATAATAGGCAGCCAGCATCTTTAACGACCTCCGGAAGATCATTGACCATTATAATAAATTCCAAGGGTCCTAAATTCGTCCCCTGACTTACCCCCGTAAGGGTAGAATACGGGTCTGAAGTGTAGCCTGCGTATTCAACCATTTGCCTGCGGTTGCCCAAGTAACTGGAAAAGAACTTTAGAAGGACTGGGGTGAAACCAGCCCTCGCAAATTTACTTAAAAGAATATCATTATCCACACTATCGAATGCCTTCCTGAAGTCAAAGTAAGCAACGTCCAGTTGGGCACCAGCCTCAGAGTCCAGTACTGTGGCGGCCTGGTTTACGAAACACAATAAATTCGAATTCGTGCTGCGGCCCTCGCGAAAACCATGCTGCGCGTCGTTGAGCTGTGCGGCTACTTGCGAGTGGATAGATGAACACAACACAGACTCGAAGACTTTAGCAAATGGTGATAGTACTGCTACAGGTCTATATCCACTGACGTCTGAGCTTGGGGCACCCTTTGGTACCGGAGTAACCCTAGTCAATTTCCAGCCGTCCGGATACGAGCATTCACGCAAGAAGTTATTGAACAGATGCATGAGCGGCCGAGCTAGTACATTCCTACAATCCCTAACAATGAAGGGGGGCACCCCGTCTGGTCCAACCGAACGCTTGGGCTTGAGGCGCGCGAGCGCGGCACTCACCTCGCCGAGAGACAGCTGCCCCACGTGAACGCGAGCACCGCGCTCGGGCGCCGTCTGCCCAGCGGCAGCCGCATCCAACCGCGGCGCCACCGCCCCATAGACCGAATGGAAGTAGTCAGCGAACGCCTGAGCGCACTCATGCTCTGGCATCGGCCCACCATTCCCAGCTATTTTCACTTTATTACGTTTCGAACGCTTGCTCCCAATAAAACCCCAAAAAGACCTCGGTTCTCTTACGAATTCCTGCTCAATACGGTTCTGATAATCTCGGTACGCGGCACTTATCATAACTTTGACAACAGAACGCAAGAAAGAAAAATTAATATAGTCGCTGTCTGACCTAGTCTTCTTAAAAGATTTGTGCCAAAAAGCCTTCTGTTTAATATGACTAATAATGTCAGCAGTGAACCACTCTGGGTAACGATAACGAGAACAACCACCCTTGGAGCTCTTTCTTGGAGTGCTATCATCTAAAATCCCGTAAAATATGCCATAAAAAATCCTATATGCTTCGTCGGCATTACTCGTTTCATACAGGGCGCTCCAGTCTACCTCTGCAAGTGCTAAATATAGAGAATGGAAATCCGCCTTGCTATAATTCCATCGCGGTAGGGAGGTAGAAGCCTGCGGTCTAGGGCCGCCAGGGCTAGCCGTGACTCGGGCACGACTTATACTTATTCGCAGCGGCGGATGCTGTGGGTCTATACATGATAAACACTCCCGACGTTCCTCGTTTACGACAATATCGGCTTCAGGCAAAGTAGTAAGAACCAAATCGAGAGTACGGTTGTTACAATTCCGAATGTTATTACATTGGCGGAACCCACAGAAGGTGACAAAATATTCATAATAACATTGTACGTCTTGGTTTGTTGAATACATATTAAAATCAGCTACTAAAACAACTTTCTCATAGCTAACACATAACTGCTCCAGTAAATGGAACATATACATATATTCCCTTTCTATAGTTTTTGGCGGAATGTACGCCACACAACACAAAAAGAGAAAAATATTTTGTCTAAATATCGTCGCACATACGATTTCGAACGGATGGTGGTTCAAGCTAGCGTTATCAGGTAACTGTACTCTTCGTAACTCGAGAGACCCGCGCGGGGTGGTGGCCAGCATGACCCCTCCGTGTTTACGACCATCCGCACGGTCACATCTAAGTATAGTATATCCACTCGGAGCCAGTTCACCATCATGTATCGAGTCATTTATTCCAGTCTCGGTTATGGCTACCAAGTCAGCCATTGACCCCACAATATTACTATAAAAAGTTTTTAATTTCGTGCGTAGTCCTCTAACATTTTGGTAGAACAGATCCAACGAACATTTCCTATTACTAGATTGAACCACATTCACATCTTTCGAGCACACCTTTCCTAACGTTTGCGAGTGGGAAGTAGCATACCGACACTGAAAGTCATTCACGTTTCGTCGTTTCGCACCGTGTTCACTGAGAGGAGCAGCCGACGACTGCGCCAGCACTGGTGTCGGTGCGAATCTCGGAGCTTGTGTTCCCCCGCTGCTCACGGGGACGCCTCGGAAACCAGTCTGACAACTTCACTCCCGGGGGCCACGCCGCCGGCGTGTTTATCCGCTCGTTTAAGCTCTCAGGAAAGGCAATTAGGAAAGCAGCGTGTCTTGTAGTTTTTATTACACGTTTCTCCACAAGATATTGTTCACAACCTTGAAGCTTATTCAAATAGTTGAGTACGTTTTGTTCCGTGGTGTCCGGTTTAAAAGACCAAGCCTGAACATATTTGAGTTTCTCTACACCTTTCAGCTCGTCATCCTCTTGTCCGCTGCCAGTGACCACTCGCCGTTTGGAATTACGTGGCTTGCGGGCCGGCTGCCAGCCTTCTTCGGAAGTAAGATTTTCGTGGCGATTGTCCTTCACGTCGTCCGTGCGTATTCCCACCGAATTCGTGGCCCCACACTGCTGCGATGATAAAGTTGTTTTTGAGGGTATTCCGTGATTTGCACTCGTAGCTGCCATAGTGACAATCGGCTTAACTCGCTCGGTTTCGGGTAGGTTATTAGTTTCCCCTCTGTCACCATCGATCCTGGATTTTGCAGCCGAAGACTTTTTTGCAATGGTTGCGTATCCACTTTTGGTTTTAGCGGTCGAATTAACTCGTACTTGCCGCATGGGTCGCTGCGAAGTCGCTGGAATCTCTGGCTGCACTTGACCACCGTCGGCGTTCACTATTTTCGGAGGGACAGATTTCGGTTTACCCTCAACCGCTAATGTTAACAAGCTCAACGATTGCTCTTGCTTTACTATTATAGCGGTTTGCTCATCTATTTTGCTCTCGAGAGAACTGATTTTTGTCCCGAGATCAGTCACTAGTTTTTGTAGCTCACGCACTACACCTTCAAGGGCTTTTTGAGCCATTATTATATTTTTAAAATACGTAAATACTGGGAGCTGTACTACACTGCGCGAAGTACCCACGCAATTATAATTGAAACCAAACGTGAAACGACGCCATTTTACAAGTTTTGTCTCACACAGTGTTGCCATCTCAGTGGAGTTTCCACTTGATCTGGTGGTTTAGACTTATCTTTTAGCAAATAAATATTGGTTTTAATGGATAGTGGATTTTTGTGTCTGCGTTACTGCAACAGGAAAGTAGCTCCTAGAGTGATATGAGTGGAACATATAATTAGTGTGTAATCTGCTGTAAATGTGCGCCACATAAAAAAATTGTGCGTATTGTTGTTTTGGAAAAAAACTGAAAAAGTATTCCTGCTGGAGCAATGTTGTTCCAGCAGGATAATTCTAAACGAATGATCAGATAGAGAAATATTGTGTATAGGGAGAGAGCTTTATATTTGTGCAAAAATGTGCGCAGAAAATATAATTTGTGCATCTTCAGGTTTTCGAGATATTGCATTTTCTGCTGGAGTAACGTTTTGCAGAATCGTGTATCTCTAAAACCATTGTAAGTGCACCTGTAGAATAAACATACACGAGTAGTACTTTATTTGTGATGGAATTAGATTTAAGAAAATGTTTATCATTTTCAAGTAATCACTCTTTTTTGAAAATCCGAAAAAATATCGCATTGCCTAATTGAGAAAACGTATAAGCTCGCTGAAAACTGTATTTGGTCCGTCTTGACGCTTTTATTAGCCATAAAAAGTTTCAAAAGTGTACATGCATGCGTTATTGAATAATATTGCTAAAAGTCAAAACGACGGTGTCATAACTTTGACGACAAATTAAAAGAAACCAGCTCAACCCAAGATGTGTAGATGTAAACCAAAAATTAGTGCGTTTATTCAAAATACAGGATGTAACGGAAAGGTGTGGTCATATTTCTGTGGCCCTAGTGAAAAGGGATCTAAGTCCAAAAATGCAACTTTACAGGAGACGCAAAAAACACTGCGCGCGCCTCAAATTGCGTGTTCGACCTCGTGTGACATTTAAACCGCTACCAACTGAAATACATGTGATTTTTTTTCTAGGTAAACGATTTATGCTCTTTATTATTATTGAGTTATTTTTTAAGTATGGTTAATAGTTTTTAAGATAGTGACTTATACTAACCACAAAATGAATTCCTTGAGGGTATAACATATTGTTATACCCCTTCTCCCATAAGTTAAATGTTAATTCACACAAGTGGAAAGGGATACGCATTTGGAATGATTTATTATACCCAAGTAATGCAAAGAAATATTTAATAGTTTAATAGATGAATAACATGTGTTTTACTGTGTACCTACTTCTCTTCAACATTAATAAATTACACAATTCTCATAAAAATTACTTGATACTTTTTTCACAAAGATGTTATACGTGGCGTATGGTATATTTAGACTTGTACGAACTATTTTGTGCAACATAAATCCTACAAAAAAACTAAATAAAAATAAATCAAAAATTTTGGTTGTTGGTGCTATATCAAATCAAAATCAAGTCATTTATTCAAACTAGGCTGAGAGCCAGCACTTTTTGAACGTCAAAGTTCTACATAAAGACATTCCCCCAAAAACGCCCGCCCGTCACCACTTCTTTGTGTTTTAGCTGTGAAGAAGAAGTGGCCAACAAACTCCCGAGCAAAACATCTGTCTGTTAAGTTTGAAGAACTTCAATCTGCCTAGCCTTTTCCCAACTATCTCCCAGCAAAAATCAAAATAGACTATACCGATTTTGCGTGCTTGTCCTGGGGTTCTCTGCAACATGCTCAAAGGTGGCTTTTTCGACTCCAGCATAACGCGCATTCGGCCGGTCTTCAGGGCAGTCTCCGTAAAACGAGCCGGTGTGTTGCAGACGTGGCGTAATTTTACGGAATACCCGACGTTGTTCCACGGCTCTGCCATCAACAACTCCCTATTGCTGAAAGTCATTCTCAGACACGAACGTGAAAGTTAGTTGTTGCACACATTTGAATTTTTTCATACCGTTTAGACGCCAATACGATTCGTAATTTTATGATATTCTAAACCCCTTACAGAAAAAAATCACAAAACCGTTGTCGGTTTGTGATTGTGGTCGATTAATCGTAATTATTATAAAAATAAAAAAATAAACTAGCTCTCATACATTAGATCATAATTGAAATGATCTTTCATTTTGTGCATTAAAACTTTTTGAAATACATTATTTTAACTGTAAAATCACGTCTGTAAAATCATGTAAATCAGCGAAATCGGCAAAATTGCGTGTCATCATCATCATCTTTTTAATGTCCCCACTGCTGGGGCACAGGCCTCCTCTCTGTGAGAGGGTGTGGGCCGTAATCTACCACGCGGGCCCAATGCGGATTGGTGAATGTCACATGTCTCCGAATCTTTGGTTCTAGGACATGCCGGTTTCCTCACGAAGTTTTCCTTCACCGTTTTGAGAGCAGTGGTGATGAAATAATTTACACAAAGTAAAGCGCCTGCCTGGTTTTGAACTCACGACCTACAACTTGTAAGTCGCGGCCAATACCACTGGGCCACCGCTGCTCTCAAATTGCGTGTACGGCCTCTTAATCAATAATTTTTTACAGCACATTTTATGTCATTTGTGCATAAAACTCACAAATAATCATTTAACATTAAAAATAAATATTGTCTTAAACACGTGATGAAGACCATATGTGTATGAATATTATAAGACCATAATATTAAAAATATCGTTTATTGAAAATACTCAGATGATTTGACCCATTTTCGAATCTACAACAATGTTTTTGTCAGTGTGTACACGTCTTAAGTTTACTCCTGGTAGTGGCTATCTTTCTATTTTTGTTGTTGCCGTTTTAGGGTACCGTTGTGATATAAGTCAATATTGACACTATACAATTATATAGGTATGCTTGTCAATATTATCACTTCTCACTGACTGTTGCCTTAATATTTAAAGTTAAATTATTCAATAAGAGATACAATTAATTGATATTGAGTGACGAGTTAGGTACGAAGTTGTTTCCATATACTGACAAAAAATTGTAACAGTCAGTAAAATATTGCAGAAACTAAGTGTAGTGGTTAAGGTCTCAGAGATTATTTAAATTAGTTTAATTTAGCGATACAGAACCATCCTATTCAAACCGCACGCACACATTAATCTAATGTCGATGTGTACTAATGTGACACAATTTAAGGTTCCTTCCTACGCTTTTTAAGACCTTTTGAAATTCCTCTTCCAGTACCTGACATCCTAGCACAATTTAAGGTTCCTTCCTACGCTTTTTAAGACCTTTTGAAATTCCTCTTCCAGTACCTGACATCCTAGTATTTTTTGAAGATTTCCTTTGAAATTATCTTGATTAAAACTGTTTTCCGCCAATCCGCGTTGGGCCTGCTAGATTACGGCCCACACCCTCTCACAGAAAGGAGGCCTATGTTCCAGCAGTCGGATCATTAAAAAATAAAAAACTTTTTTACAAAAAAAACAACCGTCTTCCAAAAAAAAAATACACTAAAAATTAAAAAATAACTTTAATTTCGGAAGTCGGTGTTTGTATTTTACTTCTTCGTTATTTGACACCGACTTCCGAAATTAAAGTTATTTTTTAATTTTTAGTGTATTTTTTTTTTTGGAAGTCGGTTGTTTTTTTTGTAAAAAAAGTTTTTTATGTTTCACTTTTTAGTTGTAATACCCCAGAACTAAAAACCCCAATACCATGGAACGTGGAATTTAAACATTTGGAGAACACCAATACGTCATCGAGGTATACATATTTTTCGTTTTTGTTCAGTTTCTCAAAAAGCGCTGAAGCAATTTCGATAAAATTTATATGGGACCAACTTGGGAGTATATTCTTTCGGATAAAAAAAGAATTTTGAAAATCGGTCCACAACTGACGGGAGAAATCGGCGGACATACATAAAACATACATACAGTCGAACACAGAACCTCCTCCTTTTTCGAAAGTCGGTTAAAAAAAAGCATGATTATGCTATGCTATTAAAGTGTTTTATTTTTAGTACGGAAACATTCAAATACATAATTGAAATAATATAACAGGGAAAAAGATTTTACTTTTTTTATAAAGCATTTAAAAATATTTGTGATTCGTTCGGAACCCTTTGCGCGCGAGTCCGACTCGCACTTGGACGGTTTTACGGAGCGCAAGGGAATGGGAAGCAGTCTCCTCCTTCTGCGAAGCAGTAATGCTTGCGAAGGAGGCGCAATGGGTGAAGGAGGCTCAACGGCATGACCCTAACGCCCCCAGTCGCAGCCACCGCAGGAGACGCCCTGGGCGTCGGGGGTCACAGGACGATCTCTGGCCACCATAGACGCGGGCCTGCGGACGGCGAGTAATGGGTAGCTCGCCGTCCGATCTGCACCAGCCCAGGGAGTCGACGGCGCATAGTGTCCCACGCGTGCCTCAAAGAGATATATGTGAGCCACCACTGACGGGGCTCATCATGGCCGATGCCTGCATGCCAAGGGGTCGCGTTAACACATTAAGAAACACATATAAAAGTGTTAAATTTTTGATTATGTTATCCATTCAATATGTAACACTTATAATTCTGTAACCTTTATGAAGGTGTTTTTAATTTTAAGTCCCTGAGTGAGCGACACAGAAATAGTTTTTATACTTTAAACGTCATAATCAGCGGTTTAGTGCAAGGGTTGTTCGTATTATCGACTAGACGAGATGTCGATGTTAGTATCGATAGAAAATTAAATATTTCCATAATAATAAACAATTAATTAGGTATAATCACTGGATACCTAACGTGCGTCGGCACGTTAGGTATCCAGTGATTATAAGATTCTTCTTATTATCCTCAAATATGACCACACCTTTCCATTACACGCTCTGTACACCGTGTAAGGCACATATACGCACATACGTGTACTAGTGATTCAAAACATGATTCTGGACCCCCTAGGGTTGGAATATTTCTTCGGCGTTTTCCTCAATTTTTATTTTTTTTCTGTAGTTTTTTTTTTTTACTTTAGACTGTTAAAAATCGTTATTCCTATACAACCCAATGAGAGTTTTAATTAAAAAGTAATTCTATTCTACATACAGCTGTTTAGGTAGAGTTCATTCACGTCGCCGGCCTAATACCAATAATAATTAAAAAGTAATTAAATCGCTAATTACACTAAAAACAGCAATGTAAACAAAATACGTACAGCTGTTTCGCTAGAGTTCATTCACGTCGCCGGCCTAATACCTACAAGCGGCGCGGCGCGCTCGGCCGGGGCGAGTGTAGGTAAAATGACAATTTCTGTAACTGATCATTACCGACACTATAAGACTATCATAATTTTGTTTGTGGCGTTAGGTGTAACCTGTTCGCGAAGTTTGCGGTATCTTGTTCCTTACAGCCGTGTATAGTGAAAATATTTCAATGTTTTTTTGATTGATTTGCGAATTGCGACGTCTCTTGGTGGCATTTAGAAGAACGGACAATATTTTTAATAAAAAAATAGTAAAAAACTTATTCTAATTTGCGTTAATCTATGAGGTTGAGCCTAGTCAATAAAGCCTAAAATATTGGGCTCTCAGTTTAGACGTTATAATAAAATTCGACTTTGATTTTCCTTTTAACAATTAACTTTTGTGTCATTTTCATTATTTATTTTTAATTAATTCACAGAGGTACTTGGGTAAAATATATTAAAGTCGTATATGTATTTCTTCAGATAAATTCATGTTTCGTAGATTCCTCAGTAAAGACATTAATAAATCGAGGGCCCTAGATATACCGCCATAAATCTAATGTCATATTATACTGATTTGGGAATTTCTTAAAATATATAAGAAAATCGTAACTAAATTCTTAGATAATGATTAACCCAGAGAAAGTACTTTCTGAGATTGTCTATGCCACTTTATGCACGCGTCTGAATTGAGGGCCCAAGTTATATGATCATAACAGTTTTAATTCACGTTATGAAATTAATGGCCCTTTTCATTAAGTTTTAACAATTTTTTATTATTTTCCTTAAAAGTCTTATTTCGTTTCGCAAGGATTTAAAAAATGGGCCCTCGATCCAGATGCACATGATTTTTGTAGTGGCTTTGATTGATTTAGTAAAATGGTTAGGTTAGGTTCTTTGTCAGAAAGGACTAGATTTTATTTTTAGTAGGCTACCCCGAACCGAACTAGGTTAATTATTTTAAAAAAATGGTCCCCCTCCGCCTTCCTCCCATTAAATACAAAAAAATTACGTAAACCGCAAAATGCGATTTTAAAAAATTCACTAAAAAAGGATCAGATTAAGTAAAGTCCTACCAAAAGTTTGAGTTCATTCGAAGTATAGGGAAATGGAAAGTTGGTGAATCACCATTTTATGCTTTCGATTGTCAACTAATTTGTTCAATTTTGCTTTTAAGGTCCTTGAAGTTAGATCTGAAAACTTAAAACATCAAAACAACAGACGAGAACAGTTTTCAAGAGTGGCCCCTTTAGTTAAAGAGGTCCCATCCCTCTTGCAACAGGATGATGTGAGCATAGACTTGGGAGATGCACCAAGCATTCAAACACAACAGTTAGCCATGCGAGATGACTCAGACACATATGTGCAACAAAGAGCTGAAACCATGCACAATATTGAGAGTACAATTGTTGAGTTAGGAGGAATATTTCAGCAGCTAGCACACATGGTGAAAGAACAAGATGAAGCTATTGGTAGAATTGATGCAAATATTCAAGAAGCAGAAATGAATGTTGAAGCTGGTCACAGAGAAATCATGAAGTACTTCCAAAGCGTCACGGGCAATAGAGCCTTAATGTTTAAAGTTTTTGGTGTCTTGATATTCTTCTTCATATTCTTTGTTGTGGTAATGGCTTAAAATTGAAATTATTTTGTGATATAATATATTTTTTTGGAAACAGCTAACAACAGGATGGTTTTCCCTTTAACATAAGGAGGAAATTGTAAAGATTACCATTGATCACTTTAAATGTATCTACTGGGCGTAACGGAAATGGGTGGTCTTATTTAACAAACGGCTTCTGTCCATAGAAATGACCAACTTTCATGAAATCCATTGTAAAATACGAAAAAAAGCCTTATTTGTAAATCTATGCTAATTTAACTTACAAAAAATTGTATTGTCCTCACAGTCACTAACAGTGTTGATCTACTACAAAGTGCAAAGTTCGACGGCTCACCTCACCGTGCTGCCGTCACCACATGACGCTGGCAGAATAGTCGACATCGGCTCAGTTGCCAAAGAAGAAGAAAAAAAAACTTTGTTTGGGAGTTCTATTTTTTTTTTTGGGGTATAAACTATATCTTCCTTGAAGAAAGTTGTTCACTTTCATGGGCAGAAACAGAATTTAAAATATGACTTCCAATTTCCGTTAACACCCTGTATAGGCTGTACTTGTACTGCACCTAAGTATAGGTTTCCTACTCTTAAATCGATGACATTTGATCGAATAAGAAATGCATGAAATCTTTAGGATTATTGATAAGTACTTAGGTACCTACTTGGAATCAACAAAGTATGAACACTACAGTTTACGGGCTCGATGCACCAATGTATTATGTATAAGTACCTACATTGTAAGTTTATTGCAAGCTTGAAACAATTTTTCGTATGAAAAAACCTCTCAGGTATCGCCGTCACACGTCGGCCTCAAGTTACGAGTCGATTACGAAAACTATAATTAGGAGTGGCGTGGAGGGATGAAAAAAGTAAACTCAATTTACAATTTTGTCATTGGATAAAGTAATTCAAAAGATGATTTTTTTTTTAAGTGACCAGTCTCTACGGCGGTGATATTGGCGGTTCTAAACTCATTTTTTTTTCAAAGCTTGCCGTCGGTAAAATAATGACTATGCATGTTTAAATATTCATCTCGATTCCGACACGCACTTGTCCTGCTTTAAATACATTATTTCTGCTGCCTTCATTTATTTAAACATTAAAATGAATGTATAATTTTTTTTAGTTTATAAATTTTTTAATGACAAAAATATGAACGAAAGGTTACTACTACAACATTGTGAGGTAGAAAACAGATTGCAACGCAATTTTCTTACTTTTGGCTGAAAATTTGATTAATGGTCGTTCGAGAAGCGATGTCGAGCATAAAGTTATTTGAGATTTTATGTACCTACATATCGTTGTAGCACAGCACAGTAAAACATCTATGAGTATTGTGACTCGTCCTTGACTTTGATATACAGGGTGTAACGGAAAGGTGTGGTCATATTTTAAGAACTGCATCAGCCCATCGATATGAACCACTTTCTTTAATAAAATCTGAGGAAATTCTCAAAAAAAAAATTTTACCTCTCATACAAATATTGATCAGCTGATGGTAACTTTGTATGGAAAGTTCAATTTTTTTTTTGGGAATTTTCTATTTCTTATTAGAGAAAGTTGTTCATTTCCATGGACAGAACCGGTTCTTAAAATATGACCACACCTTTCCGTTACACCCTGTATTTACCTACGGCTGCGCGGTACGTAAGCACGCGATAGGCCTTCCCGCTTCCAGTATTTTAATTTCATCTACTTACTTGAGTTTCTTTCTAGTTTTGTGATTGTAAATATTATATTTTTTAATAAAAAAAAACGTGAATAAAATAGGAAGTGCTCAATAAAAATACATGTTGTGTTTTTTTATTCGTAGATTTAATAAATATAAATTTTAGACTGAAAAAAAAATTTGCGTCTCGACTGAGACGTACGAAAAGCTTTATTATTAAACTAGCTTCCGATGTATAAACAATATTACTGTAAAGTTTCATAAAAATCCGGTCAGTAGTTTTTGCGTGAAAGAGTAGCAAACATTCACAAACTTTCACATTTATAATATTAGTTTATTTAATTGTATAAAAAATCCACATTCGGATAACTATCAAGTCTAGTCTATAACTTCTCTTTGCCATATTAAGTAAGTACTTGTACTTATTTAATTATAATATTCACAAATCGCACTCGAAAACTATCACACCACGCACACCGTTCGTTCATCACTGCGGCGGCGCAATCGCGACTGTACCAAGGGTTTACCGCATTCGAAGCGCGAAGGTATGACTCGCGTTCCGATCGTTTGTATGAAGATAGAATACTGTAGATATTTTTACCGTGGAGTGAACTCCGTCGCTCATAATTTATCGATTTCAAGAAGGTAACGTTTTCGAGCAAGTGGTATTCTAGCTAACGTTAATCGATTTGAAGTAGAAAACCCCATAGGTATGCAGTAAGCCATACAAATTATGTACCTATGTATTATTAGTAATACAGAGTGAATTTTTCAAGTGGATGACCACATCATAAATAAATTAAATGAATATTTTCAAAAAACCATACTGTATAAAACAACTATCTGATGCAGTTAGTGGCAGTTATTTTAGTTCAGTTATTGATTTCATGCCACTAACTGCATCAGACTCCTTGAAAAATTACTTGTTTGAACTTTTTGATTTTTACGGTCGGGTTTTATGAAAATATTAAATTATTTTACTTTCTTCATTTTAGTGAGTTATATTTTTACATATAGAATCGCCTCCTCGAACCCTTTGTTTTGGGACCTCATTTAATATTATAGTTTGTCGACTTTCATTTTTTATTTTTTTACAACATAGCATCTGGTTGTCGCCATATTGAATTCTAATTACTGTCATGTCTATATACAGGGTGTAACGGAAAGGTGTGGTCATATTTTAAGAACCAGTTCTGCCCATGGAAATGAACAACTTTCTCTAAGAAAAAATAGAAAATTCCCCAAAAAAAAAAATTGGACTTTCCATACAAAATTATCATCAGCTGATCAATATTTGTATGGGAGGTAAATTTTTTTTTGAGCATTTCCTCAGATTTTCTTGACGAAAGTTGTTCATATCGATGGGCAGATGCAGTTCTTAAAATATAACCACACCTTTCCGTTACACCCTGTATAGTGACACTCGCAAGACAGACGAATCAATTGACGTAAAAAGGCGGATACAGACATTGCGAGGCATGCGCAGCGCACGGCGCTCATCGCATGCTTCGCAATGTGTGGACGTTCATATTAAAATATTAAAAAAACTGAAGTTTTAAGTTTTCGTTCAAATTTATACCGATGCGTGCGTTGCGAGGCGTGCGTGGCGCATGTCTCGTGATGTCTGTATCCGCCTTAAGAATTATCAAAATCGGCCCACGCGTTTGGTCTCTAGAGCGCCACAAAGGAATAAACATACATATATGTATAGGCTGATAAACACATAACCCTCCCTTGCGTCGCGCATTCGGGAAAAAAATTATGATCTGCATCATTGGATTTTTGAAAATCAATATTCTTAGCCAAGAATCGAACTCGTTGATTTTGAAAAAAAAAAAAAAATTACACCATTCGATGGTGTCGCTACTACCTATGGGTCGAATTCTAAGAACTAATGACATACGGCCAACTTGAAGAAATTTTTGAAAATAATATAATCCTACTAATATTACACATGTGAAAGTTTGTGAGACTTGACAGTAATATAGCTGATACATCAGAATAACATATATGCTATAATTTATAATGGAGGGAGGTACTAATACCACGCGGGCAAAGCCGCTGGCAGAAACTGGTTTTTCATATTTTAAAGTATTTAATGTCTTTGATTTAGACATCAACCGTACAGTACAACTGTTTACTTAATATCCTTCGGTAATCATCGCATTGCCGAATACAAACGAATGCTAATTTCTGTTTTCATCAATAATTAATAGATAGGTATATTATAACGTGTATAATAATTTGAATTCAGAACTAAGCTTTGTTCACACGGAAATCAAAGTTTCAGTTATTTTTCTATTTCCTTTACTTTGCCATGTCATGAGACACGTCCCAAAATATTATTCTAATTAAGCGATAGGTACCATCGAATGGTACAATAATAAATGGAGTTTTCTTTTTCAAAATGTACTTAAAGCTCGATTCCTGAAATAGAAATATTGATTTTCCAAAAATCCATTGTTGCAGTTTATGTTTTCATCAAAATCGAGGCCGAGACTCCTTTGAGTATTTTTCGCTTTACCTTACTAGTTTCAAATTTGCCCATCCACGCCCACTTGAAAAAATCACCCTGTATTATATCGTCGATGACCTCGTAATTTCCACTTTAGTACAAATTGTCATTGAACTGAAACAATCTAAGGGTGTCATTACACGAATCAATCGACCGATTGGCTTCATCCCATCTCTCACCAAACCCGACTCTACACGATTCTAAAGATCCCAACTCTACACGAAACGATAAAAATGTACAGTCAGAATGAAAAACATTTAGGGCTGATTTTTCAATAGTCAGATAACTTTTAACTGAGGAATAAAAATTTCGGTTTGACATAATTTCTATACAAAAACTGTCAAAATGCCATTTTTATTCCTCAGTTAAAAGTTATCTGACTATTGAAAAATCAGCCCTTAGACCAATTAAAAATACTTTAATCACTACATTTTCCGAGCCATGTTCCACAAAAATCACACAGGTGGCGCTGTCCTTCACCATTGAACAAAATACAACTTTTGTTTTTTGAAGAATAGAAGCAGTCTTTTTTCAAAGAATCCATCCAGACATCTGTAATTTTTGTGGAACATGGGCTGGACCATAGCCCATTGTCATGATGATTTAAGTATTTTCAAAGGATAAGTAAGTTCCAAACACTTTTGCAAATTGTACATTAGGCGGAGCTTTTTTTTTTGGGAGTGTCTCCGCAGCCAGCGCCGAGACCCGGAATTGCAGCCGGTGCTGACTTTGAAAAATGTTCTAAAAAGCCACAAACAATAAAAAAATACTGTTTTTGCACAAAATTCTTCAAAAACAAGTCCCAAAAAATTTAAAAAGATAAACAACCTGCGATTACAAGCATACGTATCAGAGCCTTTAGACAAAATACATTTCTGTTAACGCTAACGCTTCGTGCAAAATGTATGAATGAAAGACGACAGAGCCCCGAGTTGGGAAGTTTTTGTTAGGTTATTTTATATCGTGTAGAGTCGGGATCGGTGAGAGTTGGGATGTAGCCGACCGATCGATGGTAGAATAGATTAGTCGACGTCGATCGATGGTAGAATGAATTAGTCGACCAACGATCGAGTCGATGGATTGTTTGTCGATCGGTATCCATCGATCAGCCAAAGCTATTACACCAATCGATCGATCGATTGCTGTAATAACACCCTTACTGTACCTAACATAAGTGAGAAAAATGAACCTTGCCATTTTATGATGTACAAGGTGCAAATGTCATTCAACTATAAGATAGGGGGACCAATTACGAGGTCGACTATTCATTATATTTTCAAAAATATTACCTGTAATATAATAGATTCTAAAGTTGTTTTTCAAGTCCTTATAAAATGAGTGGCACGATATGTATAAATAAAAGTGTAAAAAATAGGGAACTACTATGGTTTTATTTTGTTCTAAAATCTAAACCGTTAGGCCGAAAAAGCACTGACAGGCGGCTTGCATGTTCATGACTAGAGTGCGCGCACGATAAGTCTGCGCGCGGTTGGTGGCGTTGCTTCAAATTGCAGGCCTAACTAAATAATAATATTGCCGCGAAATTCAAATTTTTTCACATTTTTACCTACTTAAAAAGAATTTAAATTATCAACATCATAAATAAGTCATGATTTCATGAAATAGTCATTCCATACATCAATATATGAACTTAGAAGGTTGTATTGATGATTTTAATGATTACAGTTCTGTAAATACGTACTTGCTTGCGAATCATATATTGATCAACATACAACCTGATAGTACCTGCAAATTGCAAAAATCGTATGTGTATAACTCCAGCTTCCTCATACGTGATAGAATAATTATACCTCAATATTTGAGGCATAACAGCAGATAGCAAAGTTCCCAGTCTTTATTTAGGTAAAAACTTCGTTAATATGAGTCGTTTAATGTGTCTTAGCTGGAGTGACGTCACCCCAGCGTCCTCATTCAATACACTATACTACACAATAGACAGACCCATCTCGGTATCTTCCATACTCTGTAAGAGTATGCAGGAGCTTACCATTCAGTATGAACGCGTATTGAATGGTAAGCTCCTGGCATACCTAGAAGCTAACGATATCCTTAGTGACGCCCGTGAGTCGACGGCGCGTAGTGTTCCACGCGCGCATCAGAGATGAGTGTCAGCCACCACTGTTTTTTTGGTGGGTGGGAAATCATCCAATGACTTCTCCCGCTCTGGGTGGATAGCTTGCTACTATTATAGTTATCTGTGGTGGAGCGGGAGGGCGTTTCAGACTCTTACTGAATAAAACCCACCCCTGTTCCTTCCCTGCAGAATTTATCCCTTTCAGAATTTCCTATCAGAATAAATAATAATATCCTTTCAGAATTTATAAATTATAAAAATGAGTTCTTATAGATAAATTCTGAAAATGAGTTACCGCACCCCTGGGCACTCAGGCAGGGAAGGAACAGGGGTGGGTTTTAGTCAGTAAGAGTCTGACACGCCTGCCCGCTCCACCCAGAGCGGGCGAAGTCATGGATAATTTCCAACCGCCCCAAAAAAAAAAAATCCTTAGTGACCGACAATATGGCTTCCGCCGAAATCGGTCAACTGGGGATCTTCTAGCGTATCCTGAGTGTAGTATACTAGCATGTCCGAATGTATAATGGAAGACGGTTGTTGAACGTATCGGATTGAGAAAATGACAAGTGGACTGAAAAAACAAGATGGATACTTTTTCTGTAAGCGGTTAGACAATAATTTTCAATTACATTCTTGCTCATCATTAAACTGTCTTTTATATTAGTCCTGGAAGGCACAGGACACAACATTAAATTAGGCGACGAAGTAAAAAGGATTCACGCACGCAATAAAATGGCAAGTCTTTTACCATTTAACGCGTCCTTTAGACAAAATACTTTTCTGTAAACGTTAACGCTAACGCTTCGTGCAAAATGTATGGCAACGACGTTTTGCACGAAGCGTTAGACAGAGAACTGTCACGTGACTCACGCCCAGTAATGTCCTTGCCATACATTTTGCACGAAGCGTTAGCGTTAACGTTAAATGAAAAGAAAAGTATTTTGGCTAAGGGGGCAGGCCCCTCGCGTTACCATTTGGTAACGCATCAATAGGTTTTTAATTGTGGGCTAATGAGGGGCTTGACGCGTTAATCCATACCAACCACCACCAGTATACCACCACCACCAGCCAACCAGTATAACCAGTATTTTACGGCAAACGAAGTCAAAGCGGAGAGAAGTTTCTATTTTGCTAATATTTTTACATGAAAATGTGTACAAAACATTCTACATCCAACTTTGCCGAAAGATCTAAATTATGCGCTTTACTTTTACGATTTAAACCAAGAGTAGCACATTTCCGCACTAGAATTACGTTCCATAAACTGCAACAAGCAGAAAGCGAGTCGGTATCAAGGTGGTACGCTCGAGTGAGAGAAAAGGCGGCAGAATGTTAGTTTGACACACAAATTATTAGTGAACGAGTGAGAGACAAATTCGTAACAGGTACCTATGCGGGCAGGACCGATTCAAGACAGATTGTGCGAGGAAGCATTAGAGAAAACGGCTGTACAATTCTTAGACATCGCTAAACAAAGAATGTGCACTCCAGGAGCGTCCTATTGCTGTTGACAAGGTGTCAAGTTTCAAGAACACAAAGGGACCAAGAAAGCCTGATTACAAGAAGTCTACAAATACAGCAAACAAGATTGAAGAACAATCCCAGGTTTTAAAGTGTGTTCTTTGCGGCAAACCAAACCATTCATTTTCCAACATTTAGCTTCTGTTTGGAAAAGGACTCATTTTAAAGAGTTCATAGAGACCTTGGTGACTGATGATGTGACTGACTTGATGGTGGACTCCGTAGGTAGGTATAGGATCTCATTGACGGCGCTACGTAGAACCATCGTGTTTGGACTCATTTGAAAGAGTTCATGGAGATCTTAGTGATTGATGATGTGACCGACCTGATGGTGGACTTAGAAGGTAGGTATAGGATCTCATTAACGGCACTACGTAGAACTATCGTGTTTGGACTCATTTGAAAGAGCTCATAGAGAACTTTGTGACTGATGATGTGACCTAACTGATGGTGGACTCCGAGGGCAAGTATAGGATCTCATTGACAGCACTACGTAGAACCATTGTGTTTGGACTCATTTGAAAGAGTTCATGGGGACCTTGGTGACTGATGATGTGACCGACCTGGTGGTGGACTCCAAAGGTGGGTATAGGATCTCATTGACGGTACTACGTGGAACCATCGTGATTGGACTCATTTGAAAGAGCTCATGGAGAACTTTATGACTGATGATGTGACCTACCTGATGGTGGACTGTGAAGATGAGTCCAACCACGATGGTTTTACGTAATGTCGTCAACGAGATCCTATACCTACCTTCGGAGTCCACCATCAAGTATGACATCATCAGTCATCTAGGTCTCCATACTCCGTCAAAAAAAATTCTCAAGAGAGAGTTCAAAACTATAACAAAATAAACAACTTAGAAAAATAATGTAGGGTAGATACTTAGGTACCAATAGTTTCGGAGAGCTTGGCCACGCTATAAATATGTATATTTCGATCGATTAGCGGGGGAACGTAGCGAGCTAGCAAAAGCGACACAGGTCCTACCTCGGTGAAGCCTGGCGGGCTACTGAAGCGAAGCGCGCAGGCCGCTTTGTTTTTATAATAAATATAACTAGCGACCCGCCCCGGCTTCGCACGGGTGCAATGCTGATACTAAATTAAAAAAAAATTATATAACCGCGGCCTCCGACGCGCTATTTATAGGCATGCCTCCCCGCACTGCCCCGTCCGACCGGTACCGCCCGCCGCAAACGCAAATTTTAAATTTGTAATATCTCCGAAAATATTTGTTTAATTTACATGCTGTAAGGAACCATATTGATCTATATTAATTGCACACTGTATTTAAGGTACTTAATTCGATAAGGATTAATGCCGTATTGCTTAAAATAGCTTCGTAAATAAGCCATTTTTTCACGTAAAAAGTAAACAATAAAAATGGTTAATGTGGGTTATCCCTAAAATATAAACATATACCATCGCGGACTTTTTTGTAGACCTTTTTATGGTGTACAATACTGTAGTACATTATTTGATCTAACTCGTAGGGTTTAGGCAGCGTTTTTGCTAAATTGCTAAATAAGCCCAAAAAAATAGGTTAATTTACGACATCACGTTAGAAACCTCTAAAATTAGCAATGTTGCCTTAGTATATGATGCATGTATTATACATATAAACCTTCCTCTTGAATCACTCTATCTATTGAAAAAAACCGCATCAAAATCCGTTGCGTAGTTTTAAAGATTTAAGCGCACATAGGGATATAGGGACAGAAAAGGCGACTTTGTTTTATACTATGTAGTGATAGTGATAATACTTTGTTTAAATAATAAACAAATAAGAGAAAAAGTAACCGTAGAATATCATTCTAAACCTTATTGCCTATTTTGTGACATGTTTTTGGGAGTAAAAGTTGAGTCTTCACGTTTTACACTACACATTGACACATACAGATTTTTATACGGAAGGATTCTTTGAACCAGACTTGTCTGGCCTCTTCAGCCTAGCGCGATCGACATCAAATTATAGTTTACTTGTTTATTTTTAGGATCGCCAAATGAATGAAGACAACTCGATCAGTAATTACTGATGATATTGATCATTTAGAAAAAATCTCGGTCTCGGAATCTTACATGTGTGCCCCGGAGCAATGTGGCTCATACCTTGAAAATACCACTGGTGGTCTATAATTTTTCCACCTGAATATAAGAAGTCTGGGCAATACCAAAAATTTTAATGACCTTATCTAATTGGATAGAATTAGAGTACAATTTGATGTCATTGTACTGTCGGAGTGCTGGTTAAGCAAATGTCCTAATCTTCCTGAAATTCCTGGTTTTGAATCATTCAAGTCCGAATATGCTAAACAGAATGAAGGTATTGTCGTGTATTCAAGACGTAACACACGGTTCACTGTTGAGATACCAGTTTTTCATGATGCTAATTGCCTGATTCTGAAATTTCGTTCAGATGTAGCATTGGTATCTATTTATCGATCTCCATCACACAGAAACATCCAAAACTTTATTGAGAGTCTAGACTTTACATTAAATTCACTCAAAATGTTGAAGACCATCATCATTCTACGAGATATCAACATCAATATATCACCCAATAATACTGATGTAAATTCAGATAGTTACCTGAACACAGTTGCATCGCATGGAATGCTACCCGGTCATCTCTGCGCCACTCTTAAAACCAGCTGCCTAGATCACGCAATTGTGAAGCCCAACAAACCTGTTATTACTTTGGTTGTCAACTCATTTATCACAGACCACGCTTCAGTGATAGTGTTCTGCAAACTCCAAATCAATCTTCCGAAAGCAGCTGTTGTATTCTCGCGTCGCGTTGATGTAGATGCTTGCGTGGTCGAACTCGAGTGCACCGATTTTTCATGTGTTTTAGACAGCGAAGATGCTAACGATACTGCAACCAAACTAGCTAATTTGATTTCTACGGTGGTTAATAATAATACTTGGTGTGGTGTAATCTCCAGTAAAAACCGCATTATTAAACCTTGGATTACGCCTGGGTTTTTAAAGTGCATCCGTAACCGGGATACAATGTACCAGAAATCACAAAGGGCTCCCGACAACTATATCCTTAAAGTAACTTATACGCGCTATAGAATTTTCTGTAATAACCTACTGAAAAAACTGAAACGTCAATACGAATCCATTGTATTTCAGAAGCATCGCAAGAATCCAAAGGCTACCTGGAAACTTATTAAAACTGTTTCAAACCATAAAACCAACAAATCTTCAGCTAGTACCTCTTGACCCTAAAGGCTAACCCCTCCCTGTCACTTCATGTAGTGAACCACTTCTTCGCAAACGTGGGGAAGACTCTGGCATCTCAAATTACACCTGGGTTGAGCGTCCCTCAAAATGTTTCTGACCACAATGAAGGTCTGAGTCCCGACTCAATGGCCATTTTCAGTACGGACATCGGAGAACTAGGCCAAATCGTTTTAGGTCTTAAACTTAATAGCGCTGTGGGCTGGGATGGCATATCTACTGTGCTGATAAGGGCTGCTAGGCATATCCTTGTTCCAATTATGTCCCATGTTTTTAACCTTGTCCTCATGTCTGGAGTTTTTCCCGCTGTGTTCAAAAAGGCAATCGTGCATCCCATACACAAGGGCGGACATAGGTAGTGTAATTATTATGGCCTACAGATAGTTGTTCCGGGTCTGGCTGTCTTGTGTATATGAGTTTACATGTGTGTGAACGCACCCACGATACAAGAATTATTCCTAGTGTGGGGCAACGTTTAATAAAAAAAAAAAAAAACAAAAAAAGGAAATTATAGACCTATATCAGTTTTAACAACCTTGTCAAAGATCTTTGAGAAAATCAACAAAAAAAGGCTTCTGAACTATTTAAACTCTCAATATATTCTTGCCTCACATCAGTACGGCTTTAGAGCAGGGAAAAATTCGGAAGACGCTGTTCTGGAATTGACTATTGCAAAAAAAGTGAAAGGAAAACTCAAAACCATAGCAATCTTTCTTGATCTTTTTAAGGCTTTTGACACTGTCTCTGTCCCCATTTTACTTGCTATGCTGCAGCGGATTGGCATAAGAGGACTGTGCCTTGATGTTTTTAGGAGTTATTTGACGGACCGTTCTCAAGCTGTTAAGATAAGTAACTTTACTAGTAAAGATGAGCTCATTAGTTACGAGGTCCCCCAGGGTAGTGTTCTTGGACCTTTATTTTTAATTTATATCAACGACCTCTGTAAATTATCTCTAAAAAACTCTGAAATTATAATGGACGCTGATGACACAATTATACTAGTGCATGGCAATGATTGGCTTAAAACCCGCTCATATGCGGAGTCTGGCCTACAAATTGTCATGCAAACATTAAACCTTGACAAAACTAAATTTATTACGTTTGCACCACTTGTAACATCTCAACCGGTTTCCGCCTTTTATCTAACTGCACACAAGTGCTGTTCGGTAACAAGCACTACTTGTAGTTGTAATGTCATCATGCAGACAAACAGCATAAAATATCTTGGTGTAATAATTGACAGTACTTTGTCGTGGCATGAACAGATTGGGTCACTGGTGTCACGGGTCAGGAAGTTGATATTTGTATTTAAAAATTTGAGAACCTCGGCCGATTTCCATACTTTAACGATAGTTTATTCTGCTCTGGCGCACTCTATTATAACTTACTGTATAGTGGCTTGGGGTGGCTCTGGAAAGTGTTTACTGCTGAGGCTGGTCTGGAAAGGGCACAGAAGGCAGTTCTTAAGGTTATGTCACATAAACCTATTTGCTTCTCTTCTACCGAACTCTATGCCCTCTGTAAAGTGTCTTCAGTAAGGCACGCATTTTTCTTAAGTACCATTCTCCGGAAGCATGCGGAACTTTCATTTGACCCTGGTTACAGTCTAAAGAAGCGTAGGGCGGACATAATTTGTCAGACTGAAAGGGCCAATGTTTTGTTGGTAAGACGTCAGTATCACTTCTTTGCCCCTGTTCTGTACAATAAAGTGAATAAAATTTTAAATGTCTATCCGCTCACCTCACGCAAGTGTAAGGACGTCACCGACAAGTGGCTCCATCGCCAAACATATGAGGAGTTAGAAAATCTAATGAATAGGTAATACTTGATTATGATTTGAAATAAAATACAATAATGACTTGGCTTTTCCTTCCGTATGTCTTATGATACACTTGAAACAACTATTTACCTTCACACAGATACACACACACACACGTACACATACACAGACCATCACTCACACTCACAGATCTGGACTTTAACCTTATTTGTAATTTTTTAATTTCAAATATTATAATTTCTAATTAAATTTAATGATTATTTTAAATGTATAAATTGTAAAATTTGTTAAATAAAAATTATAATTAATTTATTAATCAATAATTAAATTAAAATTGTTTAATTGTTTATTTTTAGGTTAATCCAAAATTGTAATTGTTTACAATTGCTTAACTCTACTTTTAATTTTAGGTTAAGTCTAAATATTTTGTTTATTATTAAAAGAAAGTAAAAGAATTTTTATTTTTATTTTTTTTATTATTATTACAAATGTTGGAACATTGACGTTTCCCCTCTCGGAGGTGGGCGCTAATGGCTACAACACAGTCATAGACTGATGTAGCTGTTAACGAACACACAATTTTGTTTGTGTTCACACAAGGTTAAAAACATGGGACATAATTGGAACAAGGATATGCCTAGCAGCCCTTATCAGCACAGTAGATATGCCATCCCAGCCCACAGCGCTATTAAGTTTAAGACCTAAAACGATTTGGCCTAGTTCTCCGATGTCCGTACTGAAAATGGCCATTGAGTCGGGACTCAGACCTTCATTGTGGTCAGAAACATTTTGAGGGACGCTCAACCCAGGTGTAATTTGAGATGCCAGAGTCTTCCCCACGTTTGCGAAGAAGTGGTTCACTACATGAAGTGACAGGGAGGGGTTAGCCTTTAGGGTCAAGAGGTACTAGCTGAAGATTTGTTGGTTTTATGGTTTGAAACAGTTTTAATAAGTTTCCAGGTAGCCTTTGGATTCTTGCGATGCTTCTGAAATACAATGGATTCGTATTGACGTTTCAGTTTTTTCAGTAGGTTATTACAGAAAATTCTATAGCGCGTATAAGTTACTTTAAGGATATAGTTGTCGGAAGCCCTTTGTGATTTCTGGTACATTGTATCCCGGTTACGGATGCACTTTAAAAACCCAGGCGTAATCCAAGGTTTAATAATGCGGTTTTTACTGGAGATTACACCACACCAAGTATTATTATTAACCACCGTAGAAATCAAATTAGCTAGTTTGGTTGCAGTATCGTTAGCATCTTCGCTGTCTAAAACACATGAAAAATCGGTGCACTCGAGTTCGACCACGCAAGCATCTACATCAACGCGACGCGAGAATACAACAGCTGCTTTCGGAAGATTGATTTGGAGTTTGCAGAACACTATCACTGAAGCGTGGTCTGTGATAAATGAGTTGACAACCAAAGTAATAACAGGTTTGTTGGGCTTCACAATTGCGTGATCTAGGCAGCTGGTTTTAAGAGTGGCGCAGAGATGACCAGGTAGCATTCCATGCGATGCAACTGTGTTCAGGTAACTATCTGAATTTACATCAGTATTATTGGGTGATATATTGATGTTGATATCTCGTAGAATGATGATGGTCTTCAACATTTTGAGTGAATTTAATGTAAAGTCTAGACTCTCAACAAAGTTTTGGATGTTTCTGTGTGATGGAGATCGATAAATAGATACCAATGCTACATCTGAACGAAATTTCAGAATCAGGCAATTAGCATCATGAAAAACTGGTATCTCAACAGTGAACCGTGTGTTACGTCTTGAATACACGACAATACCTTCATTCTGTTTAGCATATTCGGACTTGAATTAAATTTAATGATTATTTTAAATGTATAAATTGTAAAATTTGTTAAATAAAAATTATAATTAATTTATTAATCAATAATTAAATTAAAATTGTTTAATTGTTTATTTTTAGGTTAATCCAAAATTGTAATTGTTTACAATTGCTTAACTCTACTTTTAATTTTAGGTTAAGTCTAAATATTTTGTTTATTATTAACGTTTTCCCCTCTCGGAGGTGGGCGCTAATGGCTACAACACAGTCATAGACTGATGTAGCTGTTAACGAACACACAATTTTGTTTGTGTGAACACAAACAAAATTGTGTGTTCGTTAACAGCTACATCAGTTATATATTTTTAGGTTAATCCAAAATTGTAATTGTTTACAATTGCTTAACTCTACTTTTAATTTTAGGTTAAGTCTAAATATTTTGTTTATTATTAAAAGAAAGTAAAAGAATTTTTATTTTTATTATTATTTTTTTTATTATTATTACAAATGTTGGAACATTGACGTTTCCCCTCTCGGAGGTGGGCGCTAATGGCTACAACACAGTCATAGACTGATGTAGCTGTTAACGAACACACAATTTTGTGTGTGTGAACACAAACAATGATTGTTCGAATAAAATTATTATTACTTATTATTATTCCGTTTATTTTTCTGTAAACATAAATTATATTTTTAAATATTTCAATAGAAAAGATATAAAAAACATTAAAAAATATAAAAATAGTATCCCACCGGTATCGGGAACAGGGTCCGGTGGTCAGGGCGCCAGATAGAGGAACCGCCTGACAATGCGAGCCGTGTCCAGAAGTACTACTTTCTGAATCAAGCCCTTGATCCAGCCGCCTAACGAGAGCCTCCTGAGATGTTGGTCGAGGCTCGTGGCTATTAAGCCATTGGCTGACACGACTATCGGTACAATGATCGCTGAGTCCACATCCCACATGTCGACAACCTCGCGAGCCAAGTCAATATACTTGATTTGTTTATCTTTCTCGGCTTTCACGAGGTTCTCGTCATGTGGGACGGTAATGTCAACAATTATTGCACGCCTCTCGATTCGGTCCACCACCACTATATCAGGCTTATTGGCTACAATAGTCCTGTCAGTGATGATGGACCGATCCCAGTACAATGAGATATGACCATTATCGAGAACTGGGTCGGGCGCATATCTGTAGTACGGCACTTCCGATTCCACAAGAGAGTATTTCAGAGCAAGTTGCTGATGGATAATCCTGGCTACAAGGTTGTGCCTATGCAAGTACTCACCGTTAGCTAGACGAGAACAACCTGAGATTATGTGGCGGATTGATTCTCCCGGACGATGACATGCCCGACATATGTCAACCGTGCCGTCCTTCACAATAAATCTCCGGTAATTTTTCGTCATGACAACTTCGTCCATAATTGTACAGACAAAACCTTCGGTTTCCCCAAAGAGGTCACCAACACGCAGCCAGGCTACGGACGCTAGTTGGTCTACGTTGGGCCCGGAAAAAGCGTCCGTGAAGTTCCTTACTCTGCCATACTTCTCTGCGATCGTTAGTATCAAGCACTAGAGGTTTGCGTTAGCCAAGGAGAGTGGAGTAAGGCCCTTGTCTACTGCCACTACATCTCGATGCATACCCACGTCAGCAGCTAGGAAATTTTCCCTTAGAATGCATACCTCGCGGTTGTGGAGGGTCTTAGCATTTAAAAAGCCTCGGCCTCCACACTTCCGCGGGATATACAGTCTCAT
The DNA here is from genome assembly GCA_951329385.1 of Polia nebulosa. NCBI lineage: Eukaryota > Metazoa > Arthropoda > Insecta > Lepidoptera > Noctuidae > Polia > Polia nebulosa. The sequence goes on from OX589590.1 coordinate 17,208,419, forward strand.
CACCGATGAACGTGGGTGATGCATTCGAAATACAGTCAGCAGTGTACGGACACGCCCATCCAGGGCGTCAAGTTCTGTTTGAGTCCATTTGAGTACGCCGAAAGAGTACATCAATACCGGCATGACCCAACCGTTGAAGGCGCGCACCTTGTTTCCGCCCGATAGAAGGCTATTAAATACAGAAGGTATTTAATAGCCTAGTCAGGCGGCCAAAGAAGCGCTACCTCAACGATTGCTTCATGTCAGTAACATTGATACTGTTACGTCGACCGTATTACACTGGAATGTTCGAGAATGTAGTCGAAGTTTCCTCTACGTTCGAGAACATTCCATTGTGGTACTGTGTAGAAGTTCATAGATGTTGTCTTCCATGACTGTATAAATACTCGTAGGCCGGACGGCGGGTGAGTGATTATAAGCGATTTAGTGTTTGTGTAAATAAGTTGTTGAGTTAATAAAGGATATTTGGTTAATTAATTGGTGTAAAATAATTTATCCCATACCCAGCTCCTAACGATTCCGATATACCCAAATACTTATAGGTTTCGGTTGGAGAGAGGGATCTCAGGTTTATGGAATCCGAGAGTCGAGTTCCCACGGATTCCACAATCTCCCCTCGCTTTACATGCATGACCGCACATTTTTCCACACCAAACTCCATCCTGATGGCACTACTGAAGGTTTCAGTTACTTTCAGTAGCTCCATCAGTTGCAGATTGCTGGGGGCAAAAAGTTTCAAGTCACCCATGTAAAGGAGGTGAGATATAACCTGACCACCTCTCTTCAACCGATAGCCTAACCCTGAATTCTCCAGTAGTGTGCTTAGAGGATTCAAAGCTAGGCAAAACCAAAGCGGACTCAAACTGTCACCCTGGAATATACCCCGCTCGATCCTTATCGATTCGCTATTCCTCTGGATTTGTCGACATCCTGGATAGTGAAGGACCGCCCTCTATTGCCCCATACATGACATTAGGAAGGTGCGTAGCATCAATTTTATATAATTCTATAACCCTCATGAGCCATGTATGAGGAACTGAGTCATAGGCCTTTTTATAATCTATCCAACATGTCGACAGATCTTTTCGGGAACGCCGAACCTGTTGGCTAATGGTCATATCTATGAGGAGAAGCTCCTTAGTACCGCGGGACCCATTCCTAAATCCATTTTGAGAGGCAGACATGATACAGTTACTATCTATATATGTGTTAATATTAGCTCTCAAAATGGATGTAAGAACCTTATAGACCGTCGGTAAGCACGTGATCGGTCTTTAATTTTTACATTCCGCAGTACTACCTGATTAATGGAGCAGGTGGGTTATTCCTGTAGTTAGGAATTGGGGCAGCGACCCTGACTCTAAGGCAGACTGGATCTGAGATGCTAAGCGGGCATGCGACCTTGTAAACCATTTTATCCAGAAGTTGTGCAGCCCGTCCGGCCCTGAAGATTTCCAGTTAGCTAACGGACGGACTGCACGAGCTACATCTTGGGGGCTGATGATAATTGCCTCCATTTCTGGTATTGGATCGCACGCGCGCTCAACATCCCGAATCCAATCGCCCTCGGTATGACAGACAGGCATCGACCAGCTGCTACGCCAGAACGAGTTTATGGCGTCATCATCCGGCAGGTCCGTATTAGTCACACCTTGGTCCTGCCGCTCCCAATCCCTATACACCCACCTTTCATTACTTCGGAATGTGCGATTCTGGGATGGGCTTAACTTTTTTTCGTTAATACTTATTTTATAATACGGACACCTGTTGGACAGGGCCGACTTTAAGTTATATTATATACTTATCATATTTCTAAGGGTAGTTCGCACCTTCAATATTCTGCCATAAAAAATATCAACCCATTGGAATCCACACTATCTCAGATCCGCACGCCATACAAAAATAAATAATATATACTTTTTTTCTTATGAAGATACCTCTTTATTTTGCTTAATCTAATGTGGCGTTTCCCTTATTTGGTACCTACTAAGTTCTTTTTGCACTTGCTTATTCATCAAAAAATCGTATTCTTTTGCTCACACGACCACTGCGAGTGATAATTTGTTGTTTAATTACGGGCTCTGTTGCGTTTTTCTTTGTTTTTTGGGGAACTGTTTTATTTTATTTTTTTGGTAAGTTGTGCGCTGTAATTTCTTTACTGTTATCTTCCTCACATTCCTTTAGTAAAAATGCGGGTTTTAGTCGGTCGATAGAAATACATGCTTGTCTATTTGATAATTCGATAACGTAGTTTTATTCATTCCGACCAATGACGCGGTATGGGCCATCATAGGATAGGGCGGTTGTAGCGATTTAGGGGAGAACAGGGCAATGGGAGCCTACTAAGGGAAAGTTTTAATAAAAACCACGTTAGTCAAAATTCTTGTAATTTTTTATTATGAACTCTTACCTTTATTATAAGAGAATATTTTAATCACAATTATAATCAACTACAGACATGTATTAAGGTACAATCACAGTTTTACAAAAAAAGTCAGTCGCTCCTATTACCCGACAAATACGGCTAATGAGAGCCCATTTAACGCTCATACGGGAAATGGGAGCCATTATAATTACTCTCAAAGAATAAAATTAACAAAACGTACTATAAATGAGATCTCAGTTATTATAATAAAATATAACTATTTGTAACACAAATAAACATAAAAACAAATCAAACAAAACGCAGATAAAACATGAAATTATTAGCTAGGCTACCATTAGCCGCTGACCACCATTTTGAAAAGTAATAACATAAATATGTAATTCTATTCTCAATCACAATTCAATTAATTGGACTTGTTAGTAAACGAATCTAGGGATATAATAAGCATAAATACAACAAAATAAGAATATAATTTCATGCTTACCTTTATGCTGGCAATCGACAATTTCTTGTAAGCATGGAGCGAAAAACACACAACCGCCCCTCGTGACTAAACGAATGGCATTAACGGTACGAGCGCGTCAGGCGAAGTTTGCCGATAGTTGACGGAAGTAGGCGAGTGCTTACGATCGAGCAAATGTGCCTGCATTCCGTCCAAACACCATAGCTCCCATTGCCCGACCGCTCTCACTACCCCGCGTTCCCGTACTGTGTCATTGCGAACAAACACGTATTTACAAGTTTCTAGTTCTGGATGTACAAATGACGAACGTACCTTATTTTCTCTACTATGAGGTATAAAATTCCCTATTGTTTTTTTAAGTTCCGCTACGTACGAGTCCATGTTTTGGTTTTGTGTTTGATTGTGTACGAAAAAATTTCCTGGTAACCTCATTGTGCGCCCGTATACTAGCTCGGCGGCGCTATATCCGGTGTCACTTTTAATGGCTACTCGCAGACCGAATAAAACTGTTGGTAACTCTTTTAACCACGATTCTGTTTGTATTCTAGCCATTAATGATGCCTTGAGCGACCTGTGCCATCTTTCAACTATGCCGTTGCTTTCTGGATGATACGCTGTTGTCCTAACCCTTTCGATTCCCATTACTTTCATCAGCTGATTGAACAAATTGCTTTCGAATTGTCTCCCTTGGTCACTAGTGATTTTTACTGGACAACCGTAGTGTGTGATCCAACCATCATATAGTGCCTTGGCAATATTTTCCGCGGTTATTTCTTTCAATGGTATGGCTTCCGGCCATCTTGTGAATCTGTCAATTATAGTAAGACAATACCTATATCCTTCTGCTGTGACTGTTAACGGGCCAATTAAATCTATGTGGATGTGTTCAAACTGCCCACATTCCGAGTAAACTCCTAATTCTGATACTGTGTGTCTTTGTATCTTTGATTTTTGGCATGCCACACATGATTTTGCCCTATCTGTGAATTCATACCGGGCCAAAAATACTTTTGTGTAATTAACGACTTTGTTACCCTAATACCGGGATGACTTATGTTATGTAAATTTTCGAAGGCTATGCGTCTGAATTTCTCTGGTAAGTACGATCTTGCTGTATTTTTAGATATTTCGCAATAAATTGCTTTATTGACTGTGGGCCAGTATAGTTTCTTTATGTTCACATTGCTATTATTGTTACTGCAATTTGATTCTCGCGCGATGTACTCGTCCGTTTCCTGTGTGGCAGCTAATTCTGCGAAGTCTATGTTTGTCGGGCAATACAACTCCGCGACACGTGATAACGAGTCAGCAACATCGTTATGTTGTCCGTCTACATGGCGAATGTCGTTTGTGAATTCGCTGATGAATAATAAATATCTTGTTCTTATATATGTTTCTGTATTACTGCTATTTAGTTTTGTAAGGGCGTAGGTTATTGGTTTATGATCTGTATATATATGGTTAGTGCCCGCCCTTCAAACAACTTTCTGAAATACTGAATGGCCATAATATCGCTAATAGTTCCCTATCGTACGTACAATACTTTGTTTGTGCCTCGGTTAGTTTCTTCGAGAAATACCCTAACGGTTCCCAGCGACTGTTGACTCGTTGTTGCAACACAGCGCCTACACAATTGTCAGACACATCGCACATGAGGGCCATAGGTACACCACTGTGTGGGTGTGATAATGTAACCGCGCTTTGTAAGCTGAGTTTACATTGTTCGAAAGCCTTTGTTGGCTTCGTCGTCCCATTGTACCAAAGTCTTATCGCGTTTCCTGGATTGGTGTATGAACTTATTAAGGCACATTTGTGACTCTACTGCTTTAGGTATGTGTGGTCTATAAAAATTTACCATTCCGAGAAACCTTCTCAATTCCTCTACTGTTTTTGGTTTTGGAAAATCAACTATGGCCTGCGTTCTGGACTTTAGTGGTGTGATACCTTTTTTGCAGAACTCAAACCCAAGAAACTCTACTTTCTCTTTTCCAAACTGACATTTCGAAGTGTTAATTGTTATTCCGAATTCGCTGAATCTTTCAAAAACTATTTTTAAATGCTCTTTATGTTGTTCGTGGTTTTGACTAGCTATGATGACGTCATCGATGTATGAGAATAAGAAATCTAATCCATGCAAAACTGTTGTACTCATGAAGCGTTGGAATGTTTGGGCTGCGTTTCTCAAACCGAAACTCATTCTAGGAAATTCAAATAAACCAAAAGGCGTGATTATAGCTGTTTTTTCTACATCATCCGGGTTTATTGGTATGAAATGATAAGCTCTATTAATGTCTAAATGTGTAAATACCTGTTTGTTTGCTAACACATACGTAAATTCATGTAACCGTGGGACGGGGTATCTATCGGGTTTAGTGTTATGTATTGTTGTATCCTCAACACTTGTTATGTATTGTTGTATCCTCTCCTGCCACTTAGGATCACTGGCTCGACAATGCACGCGTACACAGCTACACTACGTCCACACTCGCCCACGGCTCTGGTGATACTACCCGTAGGGTACTTGTACATGAGCACACGAGACAGTGTATGTATACGTGTCATTTCACATACACTACATACCTCCCTTGTTAATAAATTAAACAATCATGAACATTTATATTACTTACTTAGATTGGTCAAATTACTTTTTATTTTAACCAACAACTTTATTCAAATTAGTCTTCCTTAGCTTTATTTTGATCTCCCATTCTTTCGTCATGGTCCTTTTCTACAACCAATGTCCATTCACCTTGTACTTACTTTAAGTAGACGACATTCCTTCTCAGCAAGTGTCCTGTTTGGCCATTTCTTACTGCGATGTCTCCACGATTTAAACTCTGGACTGTGGGGGAAATGTGATTGAAATTGGAGCTAAGCTTATTTGTCTTTTCCATGTTCTTGAAATACACGTTATCCTCATGACTCAAGTTAGGGTCGCCTTATTCTATCTCCATACTCTTTCCCCTTTTCATTCTGAACCTTGTCTCTGTCTCTTACGTCTGCATCAACCCCCCAACTGTTCATTTTGTCGAGAGACGGAGTTTCGTCCCTATTTTGGCGTCTGGAAAATAATTTGGATGGTGACCGGTTGATTGTGGAGTGCCGTGTGCTATTATACTATACTACATACTTAATCAAATACTCCCATAAACTTTCCTTCGTGTCTTTTTTTTCACATGGCTTGTATCTTGACTTCCCCGTTCTGTTAGGGCCAGTACGGGACTGTACTGTAAAAAGTAATGTTACATTCCTTGCAGAACGATCAAAATTCATTACTCACAAATTGTCTGCCGAAACTGGATAGCCCAATCTACTGAAAATCTTCTATATTATAGTCTAGGTACTTGTAACCAACTTAGTAAACTTTACTTCCATATAGCAAATGTAACAGTCGATGATTAGTATGTTGAAGCAGATAAACCAGGTCAGTTCATATAATTCTATTTTAACATCTTTTATATCTTTGTCTCTTTCGGAAGCTTCAATAATATCAGTAGTTTGATATTACTTGTAGCCTTGACTCCTCTACAATTTGGCGAACATAGTTATCTTCTTCTTTAGATGGCAAGTCCAAATATTTGCACAGCCGGGATAAAGGATCAGCGACATTAGTTTTCTTTAGCTTATATATATAACATAATATTTGTAGGATTATAGCCTTAACACTTATCCGTCGATACGAGCGCAAGGTTTCGATTTTGTTCAAAAAAGTATTTCCAAGGGTTTGTAATCTTATTCTTTACCAAACGAATATATTGAAAAATTCTACCGACCAAACGAGGGCTAAAGCCTCTTTTTTAGTTTGGCTTTATTTTCTGTCACAGCTCGTTAGTGTTCTGTTTCCGTATGCGATTATTCGTGGACCTTTTGAATTGACTTCTCTCTGCCTCTGAGCTCCAAGCCCCATCGGGCTAGCATACGCAGTAATCTGGGTTTTATCTTTGACATCATAATATCCCAGCGACTGTATATTGGTAATTTTTTCCTTTAATTCTTCAAAGGTTTGGTCCTGTTTAGACGTCCAAAAGGGTTTTATATCCGCGTCCGAGTTTATGCCTCAATAACTCTTTTAAGCGTTCTGTATTTTGTGGCCAGATTTCAGATCCATTTATTGACGTCATTTAACAATCCGAAAAACTTTGTAGTTCCTCTTTGGTCGCTGGAACTCGGCAATTTGTGATGCTGTCAATACATTTTGTCAGTGGCTTTATGCCATCTGGTCTCAATGCATGTCCTAAAAAGTTTACCGTATCTGCTTTAATTATGCACTTGTTGTCATCATTATTGTCCTTCAGTACATCTATCAAATACTGTAGCCGTGAATAATGTTGCTTCGCATTATCTCCGAAGACCAAAATGTCGATTGACAACTCCTTCACATTTTACTAAAAAGGGCGCAACTGACACTGAACATCAATCTTTTGTACCTACTGGTACAGTCCTTTGGAAGTCATGAATGTTGTAATGTGTCTACAATCCGGGTGCAGTTCTAATTGATAGAACGCATTTTTTGACCTCCAGTTTGCTAAAATATTTAGCTTTTCCAATTTTTGGTAGGACGTGATTCATGCAAGGCAAAAGGGGTTTTCTCTCACGATAGCGGCGTTTAGCGGCATGTCTATGCACAATCGCAAGTCACCATTTTCTTTAATATTGGTACCATAGGGGACACTCATCTTGAAGGACCATGCACTTCTTCTATTCTGTCGCCTACCAACAGCTCCTGTATCTTCTCTCCTACCTTTTCCCCCAAAGAATGTTATACGTCGATATGACTGTAAAACTGGTTTTACAGTTTTGTCAATAGGGATTTCCACTATTTTCATATTATCAATTTTATTAATTTCGACGCAAATCTTTTACATTTCTAATCGCATGGCTGTTCCCTAACAAATCTTGTGAACCTCCTGCCACGACATAAATGATGGCATGTTCCACTAGCTTTTTTTTATTATTTCGATAGTGGTGTCGTATGATCTTTTAACTATATATGGTAGTAGCATTTTGTTTGGCTTCAGCACTTGGTTTTCAACTCTAGCCTGTTGATTATTTAAGCTCTACCACGTTTCTTGGATATATGTTGACTTTACAGCTACAATCAACCAGCATGTCAGTCTTTATCCCGCCTAAGGTACACTCGACCATTGCATCATCATCGGCATTAAATATGTATGTTCCTTTCTCGTATATTGCTTTATTTTTTTCTTTTTATAATTTGCATTGATATCTTGAATTCCAATTAAAGGAGGCGTTTTGTCACTGACACCATTTCTTTTTTTTTCGATTTAGTGGAGGCCTATACTTAAAACCAAGAATATTCCAATTTAATGAAAGTTACTTCCATTCAAGTTTTCTAATTTGATTTAGGTCGATACTTCCAACCAAAAGTTTTCCAATTTAATGGAGGTCTCTTCTAACCATGAAGTTTCCCAATTTAATGGAGGTCTCTTCCAACCATGAAGTTTCCTAATTTAATGGAGGTCTCTTCCAACCATGAAGTTTCCCAATTTAATGGACGTCTCTTCCAACCATGAAGTTTCCCAATTTAATGAAGGTCACTTCCAATCAAGAAGTTTACCTAATTTAATGGTCGTTACTTCCGACTTCCAACCATGAAGTTTACCAAATTTATCGGAGGTTACTTCCAACGAGGTAACTTCCAACCATGAAGTTTTCCCAATTTAATGGAGGTCACTTCCAACCATGAAGTTTCCCAATTTAATGGAGGTTACTTCCAACCATGAAGTTTTCCCAATTTAATGGAGGTTACTTCCAACCATGAAGTTTACCCAATTTAATGGAGGTAACTTCCAACCATGAAGTTTACCCAATTTAATGGAGGTAACTTCCAACCATGAAGTTTACCCAATTTAATGGAGGTAACTTCCAACCATGAAGTTTTCCCAATTTAATGGAGGTAACTTCCAACCATGAAGTTTACCCAATTTAATGGAGGTAACTTCCAACCATGAAGTTTACCCAATTTAATGGAGGTAACTTCTAACCATGAAGTTTACCCAATTTAATGGAGGTAACTTCCAACCATGAAGTTTACCCAATTTAATGGAGGTAACTTCCAACCATGAAGTTTTCCCAATTTAATGGAGGTAACTCCCAACCATGAAGTTTTCCCAATTTAATGAAGATAAATTCCCACCAAGAAATATTGATTAATTAAAAATATAGTCTCGTAAATAAAGATGTTTTGCTAATTCTAAAAATATTTAACTAGGTCTTTTTTTCCAAGGTAACCATTGTATATGTACACATGTCAGAGTTTAAATAAACTTAGTGTCTCATTTTATCATCGAATAACGATGTAGTTAAGTTTGGCATCAGCTTACTACGAGTATGCCCCTATTATAAACATATTCATAGTTGTTTACATTAAAGTACGACGGCTGACTCTGTTAAACAACGTTTTGGTTTCTAAGAACATGAGTATGCGCATTCTATTGAAGTCTTTCTTTTTCCCGCTAACTGTGTAAGTACATATTATAGTTAAATCATGAAACAAATCATTCTAGTAATCAAATTACCCATTTTTTGACCTAGAAATTAAATATCAAATACTGTGGGAATTCTGTTTCTTTTTTTTATGTTATTATTTGAAATTTGCCTTTTTGCTCGTCGCCACTTGTTATGTATTGTTGTATCCTCTCCTGCCACTTAGGATCACTGGCTCGACAATGCACGCGTACACAGCTACACTACGTCCACACTCACCCACGGCTCTGGTGATACTACCCGTAGGGTACTTGTACATGAGCACACGAGACAGTGTATGTATACGTGTCATTTCACATACACTACATTTATTAATTGCGTTTAGTTTCCTGTAGTCACCGCAGGGTCTAATGTCTCCATTCGGTTTCGGTACCACATGTAAAGGGCTCGCCCATGGGCTTTTACTGGGCCTACATATTCCCATCTCCTGCATTATTCTGAATTCCTCTTTAACTTTGACATACCGGTCCGGTGGTAATGGCCTTGGACGCGGTGGGCCGTTTGTTTCAATGTGATGTACTACAGAATGCTTAGGAGGGTCTTTAAAAGATGTAGGCCGAGTAATGTCTGGGTATTTAGAAATAATATCGTGATATGGATGGTCTACATTTAACATTTTCAATGAAAGTTGAGAGCTACTTACTAGAGATGCGACTGTACTTAGCTCCGTCACCTGGTCGACCAGTTCTCTTGCACTCACGTCGACCAGAAGATTATGGTGTCCTAGGAAGTCCGCACCAAGTATTGGTTGTTTCACGTCGGCTATAATGAAGTCCCACCGAAATACGCGTCGTAATTTCAGGTTTAGTACGAGAGTATTTACACCATACGTTTTGATTTCAGCTCCGTTCACTGCATACAACTTATACTCGCTGTCCGGTAATTTCTGGTCCTTGTTGCTTACTGGTATGACAGACACGTTCGCTCCTGTGTCCACTAGAAAGTTCAAACCGGTATTGACGTCTTTTACACTGAGGCGGTTGGCTGGACGTACGGAGCAGATTTCCGCCTGTTGCTGCTCCGCAGTTAGTTTCCCGTTTTCTTCCCGGCACAGGGTTTTACACATTTCTGCGCTTTTTCCGCGTAACGGAAATGGTAAAAACATAACCAATCAGGATCTACGAGTACCTCAGAACGACGTGCCCTCGAGCTGCTTCTACTCCGGTTGCTAAATGCTTGATTACGGTTCCTGCTGCGTGCGTGGTTTCCTCTGTAACGGTTTTCCAGTTCGTCAAAACGTGCACTTAACTTCGATATTTCGTTTAAAAGGGTTTTCTCTGTTTCGTTTGACGTCGATGTTGATGGTTGCGGGGATACTGCTGCTACTACACCCGCTTTGGTAACTTCGTTCACGTCGTCAGCGATGTTAGCTAATTTTTCCCAGTCTTTTGTTTCCGTGACGGTGAGTACGGCGCGTACTGTTGGTGGTAAAAGATTTTGCCATAAAACTTTAAGTGTTCCATCCGTTACTTTGTCTCTTGCGAGTACTTTCATTTTTGATAATAGTTGTGACGGTTTCTGGTCTCCTAATTCCTCTATTTGTTTAGTTTGTGAGTCCTCGTATATTTTTATTAATTTATGTTTCAACGCCTCGTATCTGTTTGTTTCTGGCGGATTTACTAAAAAATCTGTTAATTGACTTACGGTGTCACTGTTGAGCTTCGATACCACTAGGTCAAATTTTGAGTGGTCTCCTAATTTCTGTGGGGCCAGTGTCACTTCAGTTTCTGATAAACCACACTCGGGGCTGGTGCGTCCAGAATTCGGAAATTCTTGATGTTATTGACAGTGCCGCCATTTCTGGAACCACGGTTTGAGGTGGTGTCGTCATCTTATTGCCGTAATGTCGTAACTCCGAATTATAAAGTTCTTTCACAGGGGTCACCACTTTTGTGTGTTCTTTACTAGAGCATTTAATGTAAATAAAAGGAGAATTTAGAGGTAAAACTGTGTCTTTATTTCACGAGCACTTTACATTAGTCAGTAAAAACAATATGCGACCGAACCCAACACAATATGAGGACTCCTCTCCACCTCAGCGGCGTGGCAACCCGTCCGTAAACCTAAAATGCTACGTCGACAATAATGTTACATTGTGTCACTACACGTACTTACGATTATTTATTTATTTATTTTTACAATTTTAAGAAAGCTTACAGACTAATACAAGTACATGGTAACGAAATAATATCAACTGACAATTGCTAATTACAAGCTTCCATATTTATATTACAATGTTATAAAAAAAAGAACACTATAAAAAAAAAAACAAACAAACATTCACCCAAGTATTCCTTACTCAAAATTTTCCTGATTCTTAACGCACTCGTGCAAAATAAATCGATTTCCATATTCGATGGCAGGCTGTTAAACAACATTGCACTGCGTATACAAAAAGCGTTACGCCTATAATTTGCATTTGTAGACGGTAATTGTAATAATGGTCGTGATCTTAGGTTAATTTGTAGTGTAGTGCGAAGATAAATTTTGCTAAGTAAATCGGAACAATCGATTGATCCATTTGCTATGTTGACAAGAAAGCAGATGTCATTAATATTACGCCTTAATTCTAATGGCAGAAAGTGATAACGCTTACACCGGTGTGCGTAGCCGTCTGAAAACTGCTGTGTTTTAAAATCTAGGTATCTCATAAATTTCCTCTGAACCAATTCAATACGAGATTTATACGTCTCATACTGGGGGTTCCATACTTGAGAAGCGTACTCAAGGGTACTGCGCACGTAAGAACAGTATAGTACCTTAACTGGTTTTAAAGAATTAAAGTTAGAACAAGTTCGCATTATGAATCCCATAGCTTTTGACGCTTTCTTTATGATGGATTCTATATGTTCGTCAAAAATTAGTTTGCTGTCATGTATCACGCCAAGATCTCTAACACTATGCAGTTTATTTATGTAGTGACCATCTAATTTATACGCAGAATCAACTAAACATCTTTTCCGTGTAAACGGTACATGAAAGCATTTAGACACATTAAGCTGCAGGTTATTATACCTACAATATATCACAAACCTATCCAGATCGGACTGGAGTTGCTCCGCATCAGATAATGTACGTACCAATTTAAGGATCTTCATATCGTCCGCGTATAAAAGGATATGTGTGTTTCTAAAACAGGTTTTAATGTCAGAAATAAATATAATAAATAATAATGGACCCAAGATCGAACCTTGAGGAACTCCAGATGGGATAGAATTCCATCGAGACGTATATCCTCGTAACACGACAGCCTGTGATCTATTTTCTATGTATGACGAAAACCATCGAAATAAATCTCCGTGTATTCCTACAGACAATAACTTCTGTTTAAGCACACGATGATCAATACTGTCAAAACATTTACTATAGTCGGTGTAAATCACGTCTACCTGATGACCACTGTCCATTCCACCTGTTATGATGTCGTTGGACAGTACTAAGTTGGTGGTAGTAGACCGTTTTCTGAGGAATCCATGCTGCTCATCGCTAAAGTGACTCTCCATAGCCGAGTAAATTTCTGTATATACTAGTCTCTCTAAAACCTTTGAAAAAAGACATAATTTAGATATAGGCCGATAGTTTTGTACGTCAGATTTGTCTCCTTTTTTTAAGATGGGTGTGACAAAGGCAGACTTCCATATATTAGGCACGACACCACGTCTCAACGACCAATCAAACAAAAAACAGATAGGTGCCACTAAGCTCTCTGCACAATTTATTATAAAAATGGGAGGGATCAAGTCAGGTCCACCCGATTTCGAGGGATCCAGACTCTTAAGTAGTTTTAATACTCGTTCCGGACAAACTGTGACCGAGCTCAGACATACTGATGTATTAGAATGGGTATCAAAATTCAAATTCAAATCAGTCGAGGGAGTGTCATGAAAGGTTGACTGAAAGTAAGAGGCAAAAAGTTCAGTGACACTCTCACCTGTGTCTGCAGTCCTATCCATATAGTGAAATACTTTAGGCAAGGTGTTATTACGCCTTTTACCCTTTACATACGACCAGAATAATTTAGGGTTAGTGACGATTGAGGCCTCTATTTATGTCATATAGGCAGAAAAACATTCTTTCTCTAACTGTTTTGCGCGACTTCGCAAGAGAACAAAGGAGTGATAATCTGATATGTTACCGTATATTTTATATTTGCGATGATGTTTATATTTTTCATTCAGAACTTTAATCAATGCACGAGTGTACCATGGGGGATGAGCAGCTTTTTTAATAGTTTTAACCGGAATGTGTAAGTCCCTGAGTTCGTAAATTTTATTATAAAAAAGACAAACAGCTTGGTCCAGAGAGTCAGCAGATAAAAACTCGCTCCAATCCACCCGATCCAATGCAGTAATTATAGCAGGATAGTCGGCTTGGTAGTAAAGGTACTTTGCACTGTGCTTTTCAAAAAAATTGTGTGTCTCAACAAAGTCAGCGTGTATAACTAACGGCTTGTGGTGCAAATCTACTGGAGTGGCTAATGGGTCACAACATTCCTTCACTTTCATCAATCCATTTGAAAAAACAAGATCTAATAATCTTCCATTGATATTACGCACGCTATTATACTGAGACAAGTTACAAGCATTTATAGTATCAAAGAAATGTATAAAATGTTGGGAAGTCATACCTGTGGGGTTCAGTTCAGCACTATCACTCCGGCCGAGCCATTCTACATCCTTGCCGAAGTTAAAATCACCAATTATTATGAAAATATCCATTGGGTGAGTGGTTATTAAATTATTTAGGTTTTGATGAAATTTTTTTAACTGGGTTGTGTATGAGTTGCCCGTATTTTCTTTACATAAATACAGCGAGCAGATATGAATATTGTAACTTACAGTAGGTCTGGACCTCTTAAATGTGATGGTTACCCACAAGTCTTCCGCTGTAGTACGCCAGGCGTATCTTTCGATACCAGTCAAATCATTCCTAACTGCTATTAACACCCCACCACCCTGTGTTTGAGTTGTTCTACAGTAATCACGGTCGCGGCGCCATACAAGATACCGGTCATCCAATAACTCACTATCATTAATATTATCTATTAACCAGGTCTCCGTGAATATAATAACGTCGTACGAACTTAATAAAATGTTACGATATAAACTATTTGTCTTCGTGCGCAGGCCTCGTACATTTTGGTAATATATGTTAACCATTTTTGAACCTCAGAATAACTATATAACCGATTGTTTTAATAAGTCTAAATATGATGAATAGATTCAGAGAAAACCAAGAATAACGTAATAAAATGCAGGTAGTCAGTAAAAAATTATAGTAATGTTCTAAACACAGCAGTGCACAGTAGCTTATGACACACAAGTTTGAAAAGACTACGACTAATGAGTTGCGATAAGGAACAATAGAAACGTTGTATAGCCAAATAGGCTTATCTACGCAAGCAAGGCGCCCAAAAAGGTATCTTAAGAATAATGTAATAAGATCCATAATGGCAGACCTGTAAATAACCACATAACAATAACATTTACAAGTGAATATTAAGTTTAACACGGAGCGACACATTAACTTTTGGAATACACTAGTAGCACTCCCGATGATATGGTACTCAATCTTTTTCACATAATTTGGTTTAACACGAACCGAAACCGACTTAATGATATTAGGAACACTATTTATTTTATTCTTATCAGATCCTTTTCTGTTTTCAACACCATTGGTGGCGACGTATCGGTTTTCCTCACATGAATTTTTGAGTGCTTCACCCATGTATATTGAAAATTAGCTTCCGCTGCTGCCTTTTTAACTTTAGCTAATAATGCCTTATTTTGCATTGTTAGGTGGTCGTTCACGTAAATACGTTGATTTCCCGGCAGGTCGATGTGCCCTGAGAAAAGAGCAGAAGCTTTAAACGACAGTCTAGCAGCTGCAATAAAGTTCTCCTTAACGTAACGATTCAAAAAAGACACAATAATGGGCTTCGCATGGTCCTTTTCTCGTGTTGGAACTCTCGTAATAAAATTAATCTGAGCTTTCGAGACCGGGTAATCAATTTTTGTGCCGATTTTTCCAACGAGCTCAAAGAGGTTCTCGTGGTTGGTTTGAGGAATGCCTTTTATTTCGACGTTGTTCAATCTAGTCCACTGCTCCTTCGCATTAGACTCCACCTCTAATTTTTCTAATCGTGCCTGGATGTGATCAACTTGCTCCTGTACCTTCTCCACGCGTATAAGGCGAATTTCTATATCTTTAATTCTTCCATTAAACTCTTTCAGCTCCCGGTTAGTGTCGCAGAGGGACAACTTGAAGCCAGCTAACTCGGTGCGCAGTTCCGCAATCTCATCTTTTAGGCATTCCAAAGGGGCTAGTTTGTCCGCCAGAGATCTTATTTCTTTCAGTATGAGTGATTCTGTCTCGGGCCTTGGAGACGCTGGGGCTTGGGTGGCGCTTGATAATTTGCATTTGCTGCAGCGCCATGTTAGTTTTCTATCACCCAGTTTTCTGTGACCGGCTTCTGTTATGCCCGCACAATGAAAGTGCAGCTCCCGATTGCAGACTGTGCAGTGGGCTCCATCGGATAGTGGCTCATCGCATGCTCCACACCTAAGGGCGTTCATAACTATGAACGACGTAAGTATGGCGACGTGCGTAACAGAAAAGTTTGACAATCGCTGGAAATTCTATGGTCAACGCTGTATACCCACACTGACAATTGAAAGCGACCGTGCGACTTCGCGACAGAAGCGAGACTCATCTCATCTCAGCTTTAGCTCATTATCACTCGAGAGCTACTGAACAAGTGAGCTATTGAGCGAGTGAGTGAGAAGTGCACTCACCAACCGAACGAGACCTCTTTTTAACCCACAAACTGCAAATTAAATGAGGCCATTTAAAATAATAATTAACAATCCTAGCACCTCCGCTGCGCCAGGTTTAGCCGCTAGCACCTCCGCTGCTCCAGATTTGGCTGCTAGCACCTTCACTGCACCAGGTTTAGCCGCTAGCGCCTCCGCTGTACCAGATTTATCGATATGACTAGCTTCAGTTTTTCTTGTCATCATTATTTGCGAATTTGATCTTAATGATAACATGTCATCGACTGAATTATGACTGTGTGGGAGATATCTCTCGCTTGTCTTCAATATCTATTAAAGCTTACTTTTATTTTATTTGATTTCAGGTACACATTTAAAATGATTAACAAATTGAGGATAAATGTTAAAAACAGTCCAAGAAGATAAAGAGACTTAATGAGAGAGTTAGAAGACAAACAAAAATAAAAAAATCTTTTCACTACTAATTTCTTTCCCTTTTATATCTCTGATAGATTGAAAAGGGAAAAAAAATATTAAATTCAGAACCCCAAGCTTTATTTATATTAAAGGTGTAATAGAGGTATACATGAATTTGAGATACAAATATTGTAGGAAGAACTACTACTACCTACTCTACTGAAAGAATATCACACAGAAATTACCTGAACAAAATTTATTGTTCAGAAATGTTTGAGATTGATTTGTTTAAATAAGACTTTATTATCATTTTTGTTGATTTTTAATTAAAACCCAAAATCATCTGCATGTTAGAAAAGATATGTGTTGGAGATGTCCGTGTCGCGGGTGCCACCGCGGATTTAGCGTCATTTGTTTTCTTTGAATTTGTTGCATCCATCTCGAAGGTCTACTCGTACTTAACGCAAGGCTCTAGAATAACACGAATACTTACTTTTACATTTCATTTTAATTGACACAAAATTGTTCGATGTACCTACTTACTGCATTTCGTTTGTTGTATTTAACTAAAAGCATAAATTCCAAGACACTAAAAATAAAAAATAAAAAAGACTTCAAATAAAAAAAAATCGCGCAGTCGGGTAAAAAGGAGAAGGTTCTCAATCTAACGAGCCGGCACCGAGATAAATATAAATAAATAGCTTCTATAATGGTTTTAATTAAATTAGTTGCAGAAAACTAGCTCGGTAAAGCAGCATCCTATCTTAACGGGAAACTTCAAATAAGTTCTACGGTTTAGAGCCAATTTCACCAAACCCACCAAACATCACATTAAAAGAAGTCATTCGTGAAAGAAGGACGAACCAACAAACATTGAGTAATTGAATATGTAGGACTGTGTTCCGTTCAAGTGCGAGGTTCTGGCCGCTCTTCACTCAGTTGCGACGAAATAAATCGCGTCCTACACTTCTTATTAATGCTATAGGTCATGCTGCCATGAAGAAATACATGCACTTTGGCCTAGAAGATGAAGACATGAAAAGTGAAGCTAAAATATTTGAGAAGCTTGAAGAAAAATTAAGGAAGAAACATAACGTCATCTATAGCCGATACATGTTCAACCAAAGATCACAAACAGAAGGTGAAGACATAGATACCTATTACTGGAGTTAAGAAAATTAATTAAAACTTGCGAATACAGCAACATAACTGATGAAGTGCTACGAGACAGAATTGTGGTGGGCATTAGAAATCCGGAAATTAAAAAAGAATTATTACGGATAGATCAACTGGATCTTACCCAAACTATTAAGATTTGTAAATCGGCTGAAGCAACAACTGAACAACTTCAGAATTTGTGTTCCGAACAAGTTTTTGCAAAGATTCACAAACTTGACAAAAAGCAGACCAAAGTTGACAGCAAACCACTACTGTGCAAATTTTGTGGTGAGAAGCATGTATTCAATAAGAAAATTGGTCCTGCTTGGGGAAAAAGATGTGAAAATTGCCAAGGTAGGAATCATTCCAAAAAAGTGTGTAAAAAGACAAAAATGGTAAAAGAGATGCATACAGAAGACTCCGAGGAAGAAATCAGTGATAACAGTATATACATATCTAAGATCAGGACAAATCGAAAATCCGGTCACAAAGAAGTGGAACTCTACTTGAAGTTTAATAACAACTGGTTGAATGTCTACTGTACAATGGATACTGGAGCTCATGTTTGTGTCATAGGTGCTGAACAATACAAAAAACTTTGTAAAAAAGTCTGTTTGAAACATTTGCATCCCACTTCTGACACCATGTTAATAAAAGATTAATTGATAGTTCTTATTTATTCTTAAGCACAACCATTATAACACGTCTTACACCTTGGCTCGCTAATCCTAAAAAGGAAGGTCTTAGACCACAGATTATATAGACTGCTTTTAATCACAGATTAATAAACAGATAATTACAACACAGAACAAGCGCCATGAAAATCACGGCGCTACTGACCTTCTGGTCGCGAGAAAACTACACCTTAGAAGCGTTCTAGCGCTGCGTGTCTATACCGTTTTGTTAGACGACTAGTTACCTATTGTTTCAGCGCTTCAGCGCGAACATTAGTTACTCTTGTCAAAATGTAGCATTTCCTTTGCTTAGCATAGCCTCTTTATTACGTAGTAACATATTACCTCAATGCCACTGGTAAAAATACCCGTTGATATTAGACCATATCAAGAAAATGTGGGGACACATAGCATACAGATAACGCGCTACGATTATCGCAAACCACGCGTCGCGCAAGTAAAAAATGACCACACCACCAAAAAGAGAAGAACCTTCAACCGATTTCTCTACTGTTTCGACCGTATCAGTTTCGAGCAGAATACCAGAATTTTGGACAGACAATCCGAGGCTATGGTTCATTCAAGTGGAAGCCGTTTTGACACCACAAAAGACATCGGACACAAACAAATACTTCATGGCCGTATCAAAACTCACGAAAGAAGCCATACAGCAAGTCGCAGACATTGTAGCAAAGCCTCCAGAAAACAACAAATATGAAGCGCTAAAAAACCGATTGCTACAAATATACGAAGAGTCAGAAACGAGACAAGTACAAAAATTTGTGTCAGAAGTAGAACTAGGAGACCAGAAACCCAGTCAACTTTTGCGCCGCATGAAGGAACTATCTAGAGGAAAAATAGAAGATGACACACTTAGTATACTATGGCAAGGACACTTACCGTCGTCAGTTCGTGCCGTACTCACTGTCACATCTGCGAAGAACCTGGAAGAATTAGCAGTGGTAGCTGATAAAATAATGGATACTTAACAACCCGTGCAAGTCAGCGAAGTAACTCGAAGCCGTCCGGAGCAGACAACAGGATATGACATAGCGACAATAATGGCAGAAATAGCCAAGATTAACCTGAAAATAAACGAAATGGAGAACCGCAGAGGACGATCAACGAGCACACACAGGTATTAGCCAAGATCACGTTCCAGCTCAAGACCGCGCATAACACCCGATAGTCCCAAATGGCTATGCTCGTACCACCTCAGGTTCAGAGGAAGAGCACGAAAATGCATCGCACCCTGCAACTGGAAGATCAAGAAACCGTCTACAGAGTCGGAAAACTAGGAGAACTGCAGCAGGTGGCGGGGAGCTGTGCAGTTAAGGATCACCGCCTAATTGTAAGTAACAAAAAATCTCGCCTCAAATTTCTAATAGATTCAGGAGCATGCATATCTGTTCTACCTAAATGCGCAATTAAAAGTAAATCAGAATTAAATCCAGACTGTAACTATAAGCTATTCGCAGCTAATGGATCCGAGATAAAAACATACGGAACCAAATCAATCACACTAGATTTAAAGTTAAGAAGACCTTTCAAGTGGACATTTGTCGTATGCGATGTTAAGCACCCAATACTAGGAGTTGATTTTTTAGATTATCATAAGTTAATTATAGACATTAATGGTCAACGACTTATAGACAATATAACTAACCTAGCAGCGTACGGAAAGATCGTAAACCATTGTGAACCAGCGATTTCAACATTCCGAAATGATCATCCAATTCATGACATTCTAAAAAAATATCCGGATATTCTCAAACCTATGTCGTTTAAAGAGGCACCCAAGCACACCGTCTACCACTATATTGAAACTACAGGTACTCCAGTATTTTGTAAACCTAGACCCTTAGCGCCAGAGAGATATAAACTAGCAAAGGACGAGTTTAAAAACATGCTAGAGATAGGTATATGTAGGCCGTCTAAATCAGATTGGGCAAGTCCCTTACATTTAGTCCCAAAAAAAGATGGGCAAGTACGTCCTTGGGGCGATTACAGAGCACTAAATGCGATTACTAAACCGGATAGGTACCCCATACCTCGCGTACAGGATTTCACTTATTTACTAACTGGAAAGACAATATTCTCAAAAATTGATATAAAGAAAGCCTACCATAACATATTAGTAAACCCACAAGATATCTGCAAAATCGCGATAACAACACCGTTTGGTCTATACGAATTTGAACGCATGACCTTCGGACTAAGAAATGCAGCACAAACCTTTCAACGGTTTATGACAAACACCGTCTTATCAGGTCTAGACTTCCTATACTGTTACTCTGATGACATCTTAGTTAGCTCAGAAAATTCCGCACAACACTGTGAGCATTTAGAACAGGTTTTTCAACGCCTAAACGAATTCGGCATAACCATAAACCTAGAAAAATGTACATTCCAAGCCACTAAAGTAGAATTCCTAGGATACGAAGTTACGACTACTGGTATTAAGCCAATAGAGAGCAAAATACAAGCTATCACAGAATACCCCAAGCCCCAAAATGTATCTCAACTAAGAAAATTTTTGGGCATGGTAAACTTTTATAGAAATCATCTACCAAGAGCAATTGAGTATTTAGACACATTAAATAAATATATTCACAAGGCTAAAAAGAACGATAAAACACCCATAGAACGGTCACAGGATGCTGCACAAGCATTCTCAAAATGTAAAGCGAGTCTCATGAATGCGGTCAAGTTATCGTTTCCAGTAACCAACGTGCCATATGCACTTTTTGCAGACGCATCAAATAATTGCGTAGGAGCCGTTTTGCAACAACATGTCAACGGACAATGGTATCCATTAGGTTATTTCTCAAGGAAATTGAATGAAACACAAAAGAAATACAGTACATACGACAGATAACTACTTGCTATCTTTTTAGCTGTAGAACACTTCAGATGTTTATTCGAAGGAGGTGAAATAATCATTTTTACGGATCACAAACCATTAACATTTGCGTTCACAAAGTTAAGTAAAAATAATAACAAAGAAAGTCCAAGACGTATTAGGCAGCTACTCTTTATCAGCGAATTTACGACTGACATACGCCATGTGAGTGGACAGGATAATGTTGTCGCAGACGCATTATCACGTATAGAAAGTGTAGAATGCACATCAAGCGTAGTAGACTATGGGAAGTTAGCACTAGAACAAAGCGAAGACATAGACCTCAAAACATTACTAAACAATCCTAGATACCAAATTAAAAAGATATTAATTCCAAATACCAACAAATACGTATACTGCGAGATGTCAAATGATACTGCGAGACCTTATATAACAGAAAACTTCAGAAGAGATATATTCCGGGCAATACATAATCTAAGTCATCCCGGCACGCGCGCGTCACGCCAACTCATTAAAGAAAATTTTTTCTGGCCAGACATGAACCGAGACATTGGAATATGAACTAAAACATGCATCAATTGTCAAAAATCAAAAATAAATAGACATGCTAAATCCAGCTATGGAAAATATCCACCAGTAGATAGATTTGATCACATACACATTGACTTAATAGGACCTCTCCCTACAACCGCAGACGAGTACAGATACTGTCTAACAATTATAGATAGGAATACTGGTTGGCCAGAAGCATTTCCATTAAAGGACATGTCAGCCGAGAACGTAGCAAAAACATTATATAAGGAATGGATAAGCAGATTTGGCTGCCCTGTTAAACTAACCAGTGACCAGAATAGGCAATTTGAAAGCAAATTATTCACAATATTAATGTCCTATTTAGGTATACAAAAAATAAGAACAACCCCATACCATCCGCAAAGCAACGGAGCGGTGGAACGATGGCACAGGTGTGTAAAAGCGTCATTAATGGCAAGGCTAAATGGTAACAAAAATTGGACACGCGAACTACCTAGTGTAATGTTAGGACTTCGCGCTGCCATCAAATCAGAAACAGGCGTCAGCGCTGCACAAATGGTTTACGGGCGATCCCTACGATTGCCAGGCGAATTTTTCGTAGAAGTAAGAAATAATTTAGATCCCTACATAGTAGTACAGAATATTAGTAATACGATTAAGCAATATAAACCCATGAGTGTCAAGACTCACAATTCCAAATCATTTTTTGTGCACTCAGACCTTAAAGATTGTTCACATGTATTCCTAAGAAATGACAAGATAAAAAAATCATTAGTATGTCCCTACGAAGGACCATATAAAGTCTTAGAAAGATCAGAAAAATTGTATAAAATATCATTAACAGATAGGGAAGCAACAGTATCAATAGATAGACTTAAACCTGCCTATTTATTAAATGAAAATGCTTGTGCACAAGAGAGTAACAAAAACATAAAAACATGCTTACAAAACAATAGTACAAATGTAAAAACATCTAGGTCAGGCAGAATAATCAAAACCCCTGTTAGATTTTTATAAATAAGATAAAAGTAGAATAGTAAAAAATGTTTAAGCAAACCATGGTTAAATAGCTAGTATGTAAGAAATGTCGACTCAACTTTTAAGTAGGTCAGTCGCACTGTGCGCTGAGCCATCAAAATAATCATAAGGTGCTACCTTGTAAATAATAGGCACAATAAAATATTAGCGCCACAATAAGTACGAGTACATTTATAGATCACAAACTACGTAGACTATACAGTATTGTATCAAAATGGGAAAAACGTATAGTGTTGAGAAAAAAACGGAAGAAGAGATCATAGCTCAAAATGGAGCGAACGACGCAACAAATTCGCATTTTGAGCGAACCGCAGAAAAGTATGGAATAGTGATAGTTGTCATAGCAGCAGTGATTGGTATATACTTTATGTACGTATTGCATAAAAAATGTTAACAAGGTGCTCAGAAGATTATACGGAAAGAATTGACAGTATGGCATAGTGCAAGCAATTTACAGTTGCCTCAACAATCCACAGCGCACCCACAACAAGTTCACATAGTGTAGTGAAATAATATTAAAACATAGAATAAGTACCCAAAAAAAAAAAAAAACCAAGGCATACTACCAAAATACGATTATTGTGTTATTAAAAAACAACAGCATGTATGTATGTAATAAATAATGTCAACTCAAAAATGTGTTCACTAAAAATAAAACAGCCTGTATTAATGAAACACAACGCCAGGTGATAATTAGAACTAAGTATAAACAATGTCGACAGATCATGTATTAGTATGTAAGAGAATATTAATAAAATGAAACAACGTGTATATTGTAAAACCATGTAACCATGTGTAATTTTATTATAGTTTAAATTTTATAATGTAAAATTTTGTAAAAAGGGGGAATACTGTGGGGACACATAGCTGAATAAGCGCAACGTAGAACTGCGAATACAGTTGGTAATTGACTCTCGAGCGTTTCACTTGTGTTATCCCGTACACTAAACCTTACACGCTACACACATACAGTATGGATTCGACATATGGTCAATAAATGAAATCACGAGTTATACTCGTCCACAGAAGTATAACAAAATTTATTATTAAATTAAAATTCAAAAAATTAAGAAACTTAAATTTTCAAACAAAATAAATATCAAATAAATTCAGTAAAAGTCAAACACTCTGTTTAGAGAACGTGGGTACAATACCTACTTACCTAGAGTACAGAATGGCAACAGCTCAAATGCAGACGAGACGGCACCGGCGCGGCGTGGCGCGGCGCGGTGCGTCGCATTTCAAAGTTCAAGGATTTAAGGAACAAAGTATGTTAGATCATTGACCTAGTGCTGCAATTCTACAGAGTGTTCAAATTTACTGAAAATTAAAACTATTTTTTTTGTTTAAACTACTGGACCGATTTCGTTCATTTTTTGCACATCGTCAGTAAACTCTTAAACAAGCATGTGATTTCATTTATTGCCCATATGTCGAATCCATACTGTATATTACAAAAACATTCTCACAATCTTTTATCGATGTTTTTTATAATAAAGAGATATCGATATGGGCTATATACCCTATTGTAAGTTTTAGTCTACTTTAAGCAATACTAAATAGAAAGATAACACACTGTGATCACTTTTTTAATTCACAACCAATTAATTAATTACAATAAGTATTTGACAGTAACGAACAGTATATAATTAAACCACTTGACCGTTATTCGAAGCATAATTAAACAATTGAGATAGGCTGAACCTTGTTTCCTGTGCCTTTTTTCCTTACGTTTCTAGCGATATACCTCTGTCTCGCTCTCATGACGTCACCAGGTCAAGAGAGGGGAGCGCATTTTTGCGCGCGGGCTCTCGGTCTTGTTCATTGGCGTTCTTTTCCTTGCCGGTGACGGTTACTGCTTAGCAGGTGAGTTATCTAAACTTATTTTCCACAACCGTCTATATTTTTCCTTTCGATCGAAAGTTGGCATACCAATTTTCAATTTTTATTAAAACAGTTTCTAGTGAATGATATTTGATAATACAGTGAATCAACGTTGAAATTTTCAAGAATTAACGGTTTTCCGTTCGTGTGTTGTTTATTCTTTTCTTTTCCAGTGTGTGTAAGTGTTAATTGTTTTAAGTTTAATACCAAATACCTACGTAATGGATAAAGAAATAACGTTGATTTCGCATCATGAACCGGTCGCAGGACCTTCGAATACTACTAATAATAAAGAATCTAGTGCCAAACGGATGCGTTCACGTACCAGCAGCAGTAGTAGTAGTAGCGATTCCAGTTCCAGTTCATCTAGTTCTTCTAACCATAAGTCTAAACATGCGCGTCGCCGCCGTCAGAAAAGAAAAAGGGGGGCAAGTATAAGCATCGCCGCTCGGAGCATAAAGTGATAAATAATAGTATACCGCTGGCCGACGACGCCCTTTCCCTCTTCGCGGAGGATGATTTTGAATTTGAGGGTAGTAATTTTTTAAATCATTTAGATGTTGAAACTAAGCTTAAGGAGCCGGCTGTTCCAAAAACCGACGAGCGTTACTTGAACATTTTAAAAGAAATTCAGTTTTTTAATAAACCGGATTGGAATGAAGTACGTTACGCGGAAACTCAAAAATTATATAGCCATAGCCCGGGTTTCGTGGAACTCGAGGCAAACTAGGAAATCAGACCCTATGACACACTAAAACACTTAAGTTACTCGGAAAGGGCCTATGCTTCGTTAACTTACGGTATTTTAAAACAAAAAGAGTCCTTAAAGAAGGAACTTTGTGCCTTTTTGACATGGGTCCGAGACCAGAAACAAGAAGTTAGCTTCGAGGCTAAAAACCAAAAGCTGAATGACATCTTCACTTCTGGTGAGTTCAGCAAGGTTTCGGCAGACCTATTGCAAATGATTTGTGGCCATAGGGCTGAAACTATACAGATGCGCCGAGATAGCATAACTAATGCAGTTCGCGATCCCTTAATAAAAACGGCAATAAAGAAAATACCTCCATCTGAGGTTAGCCTATTTAATTCTGAGCAGTTAGTTGTTGCACTAGAAAAAGCTGGCGGTATCAAAAAAGCCTTCTGGCCTGCTTCTAGATCGGCTGGTACATCTACAAAATCGGCTTATGGTAATACCTCAACTTCGCAAGTTGGAAAATGGCTCATACGTCCCTCGCACGGGCAATATTCAGTTCCACCCTCGCAGGGTAAGAACTATAACTCAAGCATGCCTTCACAAGGCTGTCAAAACTGAAACGTCCCCTCGCAGGGTGGCTTCTTGCAGCATAATATAAAGTGTCCTTCGCAAGGACCGGTACATGCTTATTACAACTATCCTCAACAGGGTAGTGGCGCAGTGAATAGAGGTTCCTTTTGCTCCCGCGGGGCGAAACAAAACCAAAGATACCACGATCATAAACGTGGTGGAAATAAGCGAAGGTCATCACCTTCAGGCTTCAATGCCAAGAGAAGTAAATATTGACATGAAAATATTTCAAGCCGGTCAGTTATTGAATTTCGTCGATCATTGGAAGGAAATGCAAGCACCAGATTTCCTTATTCAAATAATTCAAGGGTACCGTATACCTTTTCAACAAAAACCTCCTTTAATCATGCCCAGATTAGACAGCAAGGCATTTCACACACCTGTGTCACCAGAAATGACCTTAATTATTCAAAAAATGTTGAATCAAGGAATTCTGGAAAATGCAAGTCTAACACCAAGTTCCTTATCTACCCTCTTTCTAGTGCCAAAGAGCGACGGGTCAGCCCGACCGATTTTCAATTTAAAGGCTTTAAACGAATTCGTACTGACCACCCCTTTCAGTCTGATAAATGTGTTCAGAGTCCCAGATTTCATTCAACCCCAAGATTGGATGTGCAAGCTGGACATCTCACAGGCTTACTTTCATCTAAACATAGCAAAGCCTCACAGGCGCTTCTTACGTCTTATTTACAAAAAACAGCTTCTTCAAATGACCTGCCTACCTTTCGGTCTCAGTACGGCTCCAAATACTTTTGCCAGTTTGACAAATTGGATTGCCCAAGTTATGAGAAGCCAAGGTGTGAGAATATTGGTCTTTCTCGACGATTTTCTTCTGGCTCACCAAGACCCAGTAGTTCTCGCAGGCCACGTGAGTCTTCTCGTAAAAACATTAAAATATCTGGGTTGGCAAATAAATTCCGAAAAATCTATCCTAACACCAAAGAAATCCCTGGTCTACCTAGG
Source organism: Polia nebulosa (assembly GCA_951329385.1). Taxonomy (NCBI): domain Eukaryota; kingdom Metazoa; phylum Arthropoda; class Insecta; order Lepidoptera; family Noctuidae; genus Polia; species Polia nebulosa. The sequence goes on from OX589590.1 coordinate 17,235,403, forward strand.
AGTTCTGTGGGATCCTTGGCTAAACCTAAAACGTCTTTCAGGGGAAAAAGTACCCTCATTACTAGCAAAGATACGCGAAGTCGTAGATTTGGGGAAGACAGACCTAAAGAGGTTGCAAAGTGTAATAGGAGCACTAAACTTTGCGAGTTTTGTTGTCCAAAGAGGCAGATTGCACTATCGAGCTCTATTGAAATTTCTAAACACACTTCAATTGAACAATTCTGTCAAGGTATACACTGTACCTGCAGATGCAATAGGCGACCTACAGTGGTGGAGTCAGAATTTGCAACATCCGTCAATTCTACACCACGCACCAGCGACGCATTTTGTCACAACAGACGCCTCCGACTTAGGCTAGGGTGCCCAGATGGACAACCAGTCTCTATGGGGAACTTGGTCCCAGAACGAGAAGAATTGTCACTGCAACATAAAAGAAATGTTGGCAATATTGAAGGTTTTTCAAAGTCATCCCGTGTATCTGAGCCAATCTACGGTCACGATACAATGCGACAATCGCACGGTAGTGGCGTATCTCCGTCACGAAGGGGGAACCAAATCCTCGCGATTGATGGACATCACATACGACCATTTTGTTTGATAGATCAGTACCAAATTCATATCAACGTGTATTACATTCCGGGGAGGTACAACAACCATGCCGACCACCTATCGCGGTTTCGTCAGGTTCCCGAATGGCATCTGATACCCGAGATTACCAAGATAATATTCTTAAAACGGGGAATTCCCCAAGTGGACCTGTTTGCCTCCAGCAACGCTCACGTAGTCCCTCATTACGTGTCAAAAGATCAGAACGACAAACAAGCTGTCGCCCACGATGCATTCTCGATTGCTTGGAAATTAGATCTGGCATGGGTGTTGCCGCCCCCGTTTCTGATACCCAGAGTTTTGAGCTACCTCAATCAGGCATCGGGCATTTACTTGATAGTAGCACCCAGATGGGAGAGAGTCTTTTGGCGCGGAGATCTCAAAGCCCGGGCTCTGGCCCCACCGTTCACAATACAGAACCTGAACAAAGTATTGATCGATGTGACAACGGGACTGCCACCTCCTCGCGTCCAGGATCTAGTGTTGGAAGTATGGAAATGTGGGGGTGGACACATCATTTAGGTAATTGGAATAATTCTCAGATAGATCTTTTGAAAAGTTCTTGGCGCGCTTCCACCCTAAGAACTTACAAACCTGCATGGAGGCGCTGGGATTCGTGGTGTACAACTAGTCATATTAGCCCTAAGAATCCCTCAGGATCTGACCTTGCTCGTTTTCTGACTGATCTGCATATAAAACATAAACTATCTTATAATACAATATTGTTACATAAGTCTGTGGTCTCCACCCTTTGTGATGTAAATGATTCAGGGGTTCTAAGTAATCATGTTTTGGTGAAACATATTTTGAAATCGATTTCAATCAAAAAACCAATTGTTTCTAAGTCACCCGTATGGAACATTGATGATTTTGTATGTTTTCTTGGCGATAGAACGATAAATCATGACAATATTTTTGATGTATCGAGTCAAGCCGCTGCCCTCTTAGTACTCTGTTCTGGTAGGCGTATTCATGACCTGACACTCCTTATGACCAATAACGATAATTATATTAAATCACCAGACAATAATTTTATAACTTTGTGGCCAGCCTTTGGGTCTAAGACTGATTCATCTGACTATAGGCAATCAGGATGGAGATTATTTAAAAATAATGATAGTAGGAACTTGGACCCCGTATACTGGGTTGAACAAACCGTATCACTGCTTTCCACTAGACGCCAGGAAGCTAAATGCCCTAACTTGTTTGTCACTACGAGAGGTACAGCTCGTGCGGCCTCACGAACTGTTATTGCAGGCTGGATTCAAACTCTGATGCGTCAGGCAGGTATTGTTGCTACTCCTGGAAGTGTCCGGTCCGCTGTTGCTTCCAAGAATTGAATGGACAACTTTCCCATGGAGGATATTATGGCTCGGCGAAATTGGAGATCCTCAAACATTTTTAATCGATTTTATAAACGACAGGTTTTGGGCTCTTCTAGGAGTAACAGCATTACTGCTCTCTTTAACCCTGTCCTCTAGTGAATTATGATGATTTATTTATGTTTTCTGAAATAATAAATAACACTTGAGATTATAATAAAACGTGGTTAATAATTTTATTTTATATTTTCTGCAATAAAAACAGATTGCAATTACTATCTTTTCCGTTTTTTTTCTTGATCTTTCCCTACACATTGGCGTTCGTCATGAGCGTCACCAGGCGATAACAGACATATCTCAATTGTTTAATTATGCTTCGAATAACGGTCAAGTGGTTTAATATCGGCGTTTTACCTGAAATAAAACGCTTATTAAACTACTTACCTTATTCGAAGCATAATAGTAATTTCTGCCTGGTGACATAGTCAATCATCCAATGAACAAGACCGAGAGCCCGCGCGCAAAAATGCGCTCCCCTCTCTTGACCTGGTGACGTCATGAGAGCGAGACAGAGGTATATCGCTAGAAACGTAAGGAAAAAAGGCACAGGAAACAAGGTTCAGCCTATCTCAATTGTTTAATTATGCTTCGAATAAGGTAAGTAGTTGTTAACGCCATCTATCGGCGCAATACAAAGGATGCAATACGGCACACCATCTAGCGTCGTGTATGCGCTCTTCTAATACGTCATATACTTCATCGAATACGTCATGAGTGAACGAGGACGGCGCGGCGAGCGGCGGTTGGTCGGCGGCGAGCGATTCGCGCTGCATTCGGTCCGTTCGGTCTCCGCTTCTTCATCATTCATCGGACACTGCTTTCTGGTCCGCCGCCAAAAAAATGTAAGTCGATGGTAGTCGGTACACCACGACAATAAATTCTTTCTGTAAAGTAATAAACGTTAAAACTGTTAAAAATAATAAAAGAATCATCATTGAAGAGAGCCTGACCTCAACCCTCACACAACTAAATTACAAAACATATTGGTCCTTCGAGCCGGATCGGAGCGGCTTCGAGAAGAAGTACAGAGCGTACACTGGAAGTCGGCAACCACAAAACGGTCAGGCCATTCAGTATTCCTATCCAAACCCATCCTCAAGGAGCATTTGTGTTAATATCGTGTTTGTATTGTGCAATATTTCAGTTCCCTAGTCCGGCCACGCGCCCGCGTTTGAAAACCTACCTACCGCCATTTTGAGCGGCGTGGTTTCGAGTTCGATCGAGCAGTAAAAACGTGTAAGTACTTTCTTTTGTCTCTCATAGTCTCCCAAAAATGCCACTCGACGACTATAAAGATTTAATTAAAAAACGAGGTGTAGTTAAAGGAAAGTTTACGGTATTCGTTAAACATGTGCAGTCGTTACAAGACAGAAGTCTCCGATTCTCAAAAGATAGCCTTAGAAGATCGTTGTAATAATGTTATGTCCCTATTAGTAGATTTCTCAAAAATTCAGGATGAGATAGAATTTCAGCTTCAAGATTCTGAACCAGAGTTAGAAAAACAATTAATTGAAAGAGAACTCTTTGAAAATCTATTTTATGATGTTACATCTAAAGCGAAATGCACGCTAAAAAGTAAACAAGTTGTTGATAACGGTTTTGAAGTCAACAGTAAAACATCTAGCATTAAATTACCTACTATTTCATTACCTTCCTTTGACGGTTCATTCGAACAGTGGTTGGAGTTTCGAGATACCTACATATCGTTAATTCACAATTCTAATACTATAGACGATATTCAAAAGTTCCATTACTTGCGTTCCGCGCTCACGGGCACTGCTAGTCAAATAATAAAATCGTTGCAGTTTACTGCTGAAAATTACGTAATAGCCTGGAGTTTATTAGAGAACAGGTTTAATAATAATAGATTACTCGTCCAAAACCATGTTAAAGCTTTGTTCTCCTTACAGTCTTTGCACAAAGAATCCGCATCTCATATTCGTAAATTTATAGATAATATATTAAAAAATATTCGCGCTCTTAAAAGTTTAGACGAGCCCACCGATCAATGGGATACTTTAATAATATACCTTATTGTCACTAAGATGGACTCAACTACAGAGAAAGAGTGGGAAAGTCATAAAAGTGCACTCTCAAAATTGCAAAGTCACGTTAATAACAAATTAACATTAAACGATTTAATTACATTTCTTACCGATAGGGCGGACATGTTAGAATCTATAGGTACTCATGATTCGGGTAAGAAAACGTCCGATGGTTCCGTAAAGAAATCATCCAATCATTCAAAGCATGCTAGCTCACACAGTTACGTTGCAACGCGTAATAGTAATAATAAATCGTCTCAAAAACTTAATTCGAACGATTCAAAACGTTACCAAAGATGTAACATGTGTAAAGAAAACCATCCTCTTTATTCGTGCGGTAAATTCATTGACCTTCCTATGAAGGACAAATTATTATTCTTAAATGAGAACAAACTCTGTAACAATTGTTTGCGTGCTGGACATACAGTGTCTCATTGCTGGTTCGGTGCATGCAAGCTATGTAATCGTAAACACCATTCGCTTCTTCATGGTGAGTGCTGTGATAGCACGTCAAAGTCGGTAGCGCCACACGACGCGGAAGCGCCGGTGACGTCACAATCCTGTCGCAAGTCCGAAGCAACGGGCAACGCACACAGTACAGCACTACACAGTGCGTCAACTTCAACGCGTCAACAAGTTGACAGTGGGTATTCGTTTCAGAAACCCGTTATTCTTTCGACTGCATTATTAGAAATTTCTGATCGTGATAACAACTATCACACTATTCGTGCTATTTTAGATAATGGTAGCCAACACTCATTTATCACAAAATCGTTATGCGATAAATTAAAAATTCGTTTGATACAGTCCACAGTACAAGTCGCAGGGGTAGGTAATTCGGTAACCCAATCTACACAATCATGCAAAATGCAGTTGCGATCTAAAAATAGTGAATATAGTACGTATTTAAATTGTCTCGTTCTACCTTGCATTACCGCAACGTTACCGTCCGTTACTCATAATATCGCGAAATTTATGATTCCAAAACACGTATCACTCGCCGATCCTGATTTTATGATGTCGAATAAAATCGACTTATTAATCGGCGCGGATAAATTTTGGGAACTTTTAAGTGAAGGTTTAATTCGACTTGCAAACGGCCCATACCTACAAAATACGAAGTTAGGTTGGGTGGTATCTGGTGTCGTACATAATACAAAATGTTCACGCGTTAATCGAGTCCAGTGTAATTTTACACACACGTACGACAACTTAGATTTACAACTCTCAAAATTTTGGGAATTAGAGGAGATAAGTTCAAATAATATTAGTATGTCTAAAGAAGAACATGATTGTGAAAATTTATTCGTAAAAACTACTACGCGTGATAATCATGGTCGTTTCTCGGTGCGTATGCCTCTCCGCAAATCAGCTGATGTACTAGGCGATTCATACTTGCAAGCCGAGAGTCGGTTCCTCGCGCTCGAACGCAAGTTGGGCCGATGCACACCGAGTTATAAAAAATTATATTACGATTTTATGCGGGAATATTTGGAACTCGGACATATGACTAAAATAGATAATTATAATACTATATCTCCACATTATTTCTTACCGCATCACGGTATATTTAGAGAACATAGTACAACTACGAAATTACGGGTAGTATTTGACGCAAGTGCTAAAACTACTTCCGGTCAATCTCTAAATGACATCCAATTAATTGGTCCGTCTTTACAAAATGATATTGTTGCTATTTTATTAAGATTTCGACAATATACCTATATTGCCTGTGCCGATGTCGCAAAAATGTACAGACAAATATTGATTCAACCTGACCAACAATATTTACAATTAGTTTTATGGAGAGAAAACTCGTCAGATGCGCTCGGTGTGTATCGGCTTAACACGGTTACCTACGGTACGGCGTCCGCGCCATACCTAAGCATGCGATGTTTACGTCAGCTGGCGTCGGAGTGCACAGATAACGAGATCGCTAATATTATTTACAAAGATTTTTACGTTGACGATTTAATCACGGGTTGTGATGATAAAAAAGAATTAATAGATATTTGTAATAAAGTTTCTACGGTATTACAATCGGGTTGTTTCTGTTTACGAAAATGGTTATTCAATTTCGATTTATCAACTTTAAACGCGGCAAAGAATTTATCACTAGGTGAAACCTGTCAAAGTAAAACGTTAGGTTTAGGTTGGTTCGCAAATACAGATGAGTTATATTATACGACTAAACTTGAATTAACCGGTAGTCATGTCACTAAGCGCATTATGTTATCGGCAATCTCACAAGTTTATGACCCGTTAGGTCTCTTAGCGCCAATTATAATACTTGCAAAAATATTATTACAAAAATTATGGACGTATAAAATCGGATGGGACGATCCGGTACCTCATGATATTTTAATGCATTGGCAAAAATTCGTTGACACTCTTGGTTGTTTAGGTAAATTACGTATACCACGTCAAGTCATAAATAGCAAAATGCAATATATTGAATTACACATATTTACTGATGCCTCTCAGAGTGCTTACGGCGCTTGTGCTTACGTGCGTTTGTATTCGGATGATAATAATACCAATGTATCCGTAGCTTTATTATGCGCTAAGTCGAAAGTCGCGCCAGTCAAACCAATAACTATACCGCGTTTAGAGCTGTGTGGGGTATTATTAGGTGCGAAGTTGTACGCAAAAATTATAAATTCACTTCGTTCAAAATTTACAAATATTTATTTTTGGTCCGATTCCACAATCGTGTTGGGATGGCTACGAATGTCACCTAATAATCTTAAAACATTTGTACAAAACAGGGTGGCTCAAATTAATGAGCTCACTGGTAGTTTACCATGGTTACACGTAGGAAGTAAATCTAACCCAGCTGACTTGGTGTCACGCGGGGTCACGCTGGACGCGCTGCAAACAGCTGATATTTGGTGGTACGGCCCGGCATTTTTGCACGAACGACTGTGTAATTTTAGTTATGATCATAGTTGTCATAATATTAATTTTAACGAATTACCCGATATTAAAACTACCTCACTGTTAGTTAATAAAAAATATGAGAATACGTTTTCATTTGAGAGATTCTCTTCTTTTACTCGTATGAAGCGTGTCTTTGCTTACATGTTACGTTTTATTAATAACGTTCGTAATAAAATAAAGTTAAATCGGAAATACGGCCCGCTTCAAGTAGATGAGTTAAATAAATCTATTATTAAATTGACTCAAATGTCACAAAACCAATCGTTTCCTGATCTCGATATTTCCTCAAAGGGGAATGTAACCTTAAAGGCTACGCGTACTATTGCGAGTCTTAATATATTTGTTGATAAGGATAACATTATTAGAGTTGGAGGTAGATTAAATAATTCTTTAAATTTTTCATATAATAAAAAACATCCCGTCCTGTTGTGTAGTAAACATATCTTTACACGTTTGCTATTTGAATATGAGCATAGGCGCCAGCTTCATGCAGGTCCTCAATTATTGTTAGCCAGTATACGAGAAAACTGGTGGCCCCTCAGAGGCCGCAATCTGGCTAGAAATGTTGTACATACATGTGTGACATGTACTCGTATTAAAGGTAAAACTGTTTCGGTTCAAATGGGTAACTTACCTACAGAACGACTGGAACCAGGTTATCCGTTTATAAGGTGCGGTGTAGACTATGCTGGACCCATGTTTATTTTGAACCGTAAAGGGAGGGGTGCTAAACTGGAAAAATGCTATATTTGTTTATTCATTTGTTTCTCAACGCGTGCAATTCACTTAGAATTAGTTACTGATTTAACTACTGATGCTTATATATTAACTCTAAAACGGTTTATGTCTCGACGGGGTAAACCCGTTGAAATATTTTCTGACAATGGTAAGAATTTCGTTGGTGCAATGAAGGAACTTACACAATTTTTAAAGAACAATGGTGATAATATTATAGAGATTTTAGCTAATGATAATATAAAATTTAATTTCATACCTCCATATACACCGCATTTTGGGGGATTGTGGGAGGCAGGAGTAAAGTCTTGCAAATATCATATCCGTCGTGTTATTGGCAACACGAACTTAACTTACGAGGAGTTTAGCACGATATTAACTCAAATCGAGGCCGTCCTAAATTCTCGACCTATGTACCCACTGTCCGCAGACCCAACTGACCTTCTTCCTCTCAGCCCTTCTCTGTTTCTGATTGGCCGACCGCTCACCGCACACGCCAGCCCAGACCTGACGACTGCAGCTTCACATCGCCTGTCCCGTTACGACCGTGTGGAACAGATGCGCCAGCAGTTCTGGCAGAGATGGTCAAAGGAGTACATAGCGGAGCTTCAGACTAGAACGAAGTGGAAGACAAGTAAGGAAGAACTGGTACCTAATACTCTTGTACTCATCAAGGAAGATAACCTTCCCCCCCTCAAGTGGCGCTTGGGAAGAATTCTTCATACATTCCCCGGGAAAGATGGCCTGTCACGTGTCGCAGACATCAAAACGGCGACCGGGACGGTGCGAAGGGCATTCTCTAAAATATGTCCTTTGCTACCACAAGAAGACGAAGAGAAGATGAGTCCACAACAGTCATCATAAATGTCAACACCATCGGTACTTCGTTGGAAGCAGGATCTTCCAAGGCCGGGGGCATATGTTAACGCCATCTATCGGCGCAATACAAAGGATGCAATACGGCACACCATCTAGCGTCGTGTATGCGCTCTTCTAATACGTCATATACTTCATCGAATACGTCATGAGTGAACGAGGACGGCGCGGCGAGCGGCGGTTGGTCGGCGGCGAGCGATTCGCGCTGCATTCGGTCCGTTCGGTCTCCGCTTCTTCATCATTCATCGGACACTGCTTTCTGGTCCGCCGCCAAAAAAATGTAAGTCGATGGTAGTCGGTACACCACGACAATAAATTCTTTCTGTAAAGTAATAAACGTTAAAACTGTTAAAAATAATAAAAGAATCATCATTGAAGAGAGCCTGACCTCAACCCTCACACAACTAAATTACAAAACAGTAGTTTAATAAGCGTTTTATTTCAGGTAAAACGCCGATATTATGTTGTTTCTATGACGAGGCGCAAGTGGAAAAGAGGCCCAGTCCGCTGAGCTCGGGGTTTATAAAGACTTGTATTCTTCCGCCAATGTGACGTCAGTCGATGTAGCCAGTGACTCGCCAACGTTTCAACGTCCGGTTCGACGCAGGTGGCAGCACTGGACCCACGGTGCGTCGCTTGAATCGTGATACTGGCGCTATGTTTGGTCGCCGGAAGCAGTGGCGCCAACATAATTGTGTGGTCCGGCCCTCCTGAACTGTGTCTGTCCCTAGACACACCGTCATCTGTAATGTGAAAATAAACATGTTAGCTTTGGTGACTATATATTATGTTACTTTATGTTGAATGAGTTTCCACCACTGAGCCAATGAATAGCACATGCAAAAGTGTGATCCCTGACTTCGCACCACCATGCTCAGACTCGCAGTCCACAAATTAGCCGAAGCTTTCCAGTTCATCAACTTTTATCTGCATGAACCACATTTTAGCCCACAACAAGCTCAAGGTCGAACCTCACTTGTTTGTGTTGTGGAAACGCCATTACAACTGCAACATTTTTATTCCATAAAGTGTTACTAGTTAGTGATTATTGCAGAACAAAATATTGTACAAGTTTCAATCTCATATTAGTAATCATTTAAAACCAAAATTTAAAGCTGTATTATTAGATTAATAAATAAACCATAGTTTTACCTTTTGATGTTTTATTAAATTAGTCTATACATACCAACCACGCCAACATCCTCATCCCAATCGGTTATCTTAATCCATGGTTTCATGTTTTCTGCACAGGTAGTACCAGAATATTTCTTGTGTGATCGCTCACTGCCTATGATGTCAACTATGTGGTATCTATCTTTCCCGAGTATTTTTGTAACTTTGAAAGGGCCCTTGAACACCGGTAGGAGTTTAGTACTACTGCCATTACCAGCCTGGCTAGACACCTTTACAAGAACCAAGTCCCCAATTTCATATTGTTTGACCACACAACGTTTTCCATCAAAACTTTCTTTTTGATGTCTAGCATCTAGTTGTATTCGTGTGTCGATATCCCGTCGCAGCTGTGTGACGTCTATAATTTCTTCTTGCTCGAGTAGAAATATATCGCTCTCTGTTCTAAGGCGGTAGACAAAGAATGCTTCACTCGGGACTGCATTGATGGTTTTCTGCAAATTCATACCTTGTTGTAAGCACGTTAGAACATCATCCCAGTGTGTGTAGTCGTTACGAGTATCTGCACCCAACGAACGCAGTGCTTCTACTATTGTTTTATTGTAGCGTTCGACTTGTCCGTTCGACCTCGGCATGCCAGTTGCTATAATATGTGCACGAATGTTTTTGCTGTCGCAATATGTTTGAAATGCCTTTGCCGTAAAAGCAGAACCAGTAATTAGTCTTCGCCGATTGCCAAAAATTTTAAACAAGTGGTCTAATTCTTTTATGACACAAGCAGTGCCTGTATCACGCACCGGAGATACGAAGACGAACTTTGTAAATGCATCAACAAGTACCAGAATACAATTAGCCTTTGATGATTTCACAAATGGACCCACAAGGTCCATATGGAGGGTATGAAAGGGGCGAGCATGTTTTGGAATTGAAAATAACTGACCTTCCTTTTTACCACTTTTATTTTTATTATAAAGGCAGTGTAAACAATTTTTTATGTATTTAGTTACTGTTTTTTTCATTTTAGGAAACCAATATTTATGTTTAATTCTTTCCAACGTTTTGTCTACAGCAAAGTGACCTATTTTGTCATGATTGTACATAATTACTTGCCAGATACAACTTTTTGGTACAACCCATCTACGACCTATTTCAGTGCGGCGGTAGATTTTATTTCCAAGCAATTCGTACTCGTTAAAAATATTTCGATTCGCATCGGCCTCTCCTGATGGTAAAATATCTCTAATTTTACATAGATTTGGGTCTTGTTCCTGAACACTCAAAAGCCAGTCAGCTTCGGTGATGGACATTACTATTTGTTTTTCACAAACTTCACCACTTTAGGAGGGATTTCTGCTAAGTGCATCAACATGTTGCATTTTAGCGCCGGGTTTATGACAAATCTCATAGTCAAATTCTTGAGTCAGGAGCACCCACCTGGCTATTCGTGGCAACACTTCTTTTTTTGTAAGCGAGTATCTGACGGCATTACAATCCGTTATTAATTTAAACTTACGGCCTAGTAAATATAAACGAAATTTTTGAAGTGATGCCACAATAGCAAGAAGCTCTAGCTCAAACGAGTGGTAACGCTTTTCCTCGTTAGTCGTTTGCCTGCTATAGTAATATACCGGTCGCTCACCATGTTCATGCACTTGCACCATAATTCCAGCTAACCCCTCCCTACTAGCATCTGTATAAAGTATGGTTTCTTTTTTTGGGTCATAAATAGCCAAAGTAGAATCGCAAGTTAAGGCTTCTTTTAATAGATTTACCGTGCGATCTTGTTCGTCTGTCCATTGCCACCTTTGGCCTTTTTTTTAATAATTTTGTTAGTGGACTACTTAGTGTTGCAGTCCTTAATAAATTTCCGGAAATAGTTAACTAACCCTAAGAACTGACGCAGCTGATGAACCGTTTTGGGTACTGGGAACTGCTTTATAGCATCAATTTTCTTTGGTGTGGGTTTGATTCCACTACCATTTACTTCATATCCAAGAAATGTGATGTCAGTTAAAAAGAAAGAACACTTTTTTAGGGAGTTAAACCGTGTTCTTTAAATATTATTAGTACCGATTCTAGAATGTTTATGTTTTCTTCAACGGTTTCTGTTGCGATTAACAGATCATCCAAATAGATAATGACATTTTTAAAACGTAAATTACCCAAAATCTGGTTCATCATGCGTTGAAAAACCGATGGCCCATTCGACAGCCCAAATGGCATGCGCAAAAACTCGTAATGTCCATCTTCCGTTATGAATGCAGTTTTGTCTATTGAACCCTCATTTACAAGTAATTGATAATACCCACTTTTCATATCTAAGCTGGTAAAATACTTGCATCCTTTTAATCTATCTAAGAAGTCCTCTATGCGTGGCATAGGGTATTTTTCTTTAGTACTTAGTTATTTTGTTCAATAACCTGTAATCCACGCATAGTCGCTTTTCACCCCCTTTTTTTTACCAATAGTACAGGACTAGCGAAGGGGGACTTGCTTTCGCGAATGATGTTATTTTTAAGGAGCTCGTCAATTATTTTACGTAACAATGTTCTATCAGGCTCTGATAACCTGTATGGCCTGGTGTAAATAGGCTTGTTTGATTCAAGTCCGATCTCAATTTCAAAATTTTTAACTTTACCTAATGAACTTAAATCAGCCGCGATTGTTTCGGTATATTTTTCAAACAAATTCTTTAAAGCATCGTGATATTTATCCGGTACGTTGAATTTTACTTCACTGGACAAAACTGCAGACACATTCATGGTTTTCTGAAAAACCAGTTGATTTCCTATTCTCGTATACATAACTGACGTATCTTCGGTCACATTCCGGCCAATCAGGACGTCACAACCCGATAACACGTCAATAATATAGAAATCTACACTTTCGAATTCTATACCGTCTAAAATGAGAGAGGTCGTTACGTAATCTTCTACCAAAACCACAGAACAATTCGAGAATCCCTGTAAATGAATCGGTACTGCCAATTTTAGTTTCGTTAACCTTAATTGTTCTACTAAATCCGACGTTATTAAGGAGCAATCACTGCCCATATCAATAAAAACTTTTTGAGAAAAGCCCCCTATACAGGCAACTTTATTAAATTTATTTTTATTTTCAGTAGACTTTAGAAATTTTACTTCTTTTTTTACTTCGTCAGATTTTTTGTTTCAACAATAGCTTTCTGAATTTCCCTTCCTACTGCAATATTTACAAATTTCTATACATTCATTTCGTTTGTGATTACCCCCACATCCGAAACATGTTATTTGCTTAGTGGTTCTGACAGCCGTTGAACTTTGATTTGACACAGAAATACGACTCGAACGTTCCGATTTTAATGAATTTGCTAGATCTATTCGTTTAGACGAGGATTGAAGCACCTTTTGTTCACTGACGGCACCGTTACTTGTATTATGAGAACTACTTAAACGACCGTGGAGAAAAGATGCAAGTTGGTCGCATGTATTTATACTTCCGGCATCCACAGACGAACTTATATTAGGATCGTTGATGTTGCCCGTAATGATAGAAATGATATCCCGATCAGAAAAATTCACACTTAACTTGTCAATTTTACATTTTTGTTGAAAGTAAAATTCATACAAATGTTGCTGTGCTGTAGGTTTGCTATCAATGATTTCTTTAAGCAACGCGAACATGTTACGTTTTGTTTGAAATGTAAACGATATTTTATCTCGCCATTGTTTCAATTTCCAACTAGCCGAACTACTCTCATTTTTTAAAAATGAATCATACCAAGTCTTTGCCGTTCCTTTCAATTTATTGACGGTCTGGTAAATTATCATCTGATCCTTCCAATTAAATGTTTTAGCATGCAAATCAACAATATTGAGCCAATTATTTACTTTATCTGTAAGAGGGTCAAATTCTGGTACCATTGAGTTTAAAACCATACTATAGCAACCCGCTACTTGACTATCGACTGATTTCTTCGCTTTTTTACAAATAGGTGAAGGCGTGTAGCTTGTACTGGACTTACTGCTTGACGATGATGATAATGATCTTGTGCGTTTCCTTCTTTTCCGTTCCCGTTGACGGGCACGTGACTTTCGGCCCATTTGTAGGCTTGAATTCGAAGCACTTCTGATGTAAGTTTTAGTCTACTTTAAGCAACAATAAATAGAGATATGTGACGTCAGTCGATGTAGCCAGTGACTCGCCAACGTTTCAACGTCCGGTTCGACGCAGGTGGCAGCACTGGACCCACGGTGCGTCGCTTGAATCGTGATACTGGCGCTGTGTTTGGTCACCGGAAGCAGTGGCGCCAACACTATTATCCGCCATTTTATCCTTTCAGTGATGTGTAAGTAGTTATGGCACGTTTTTCTTGTAGGTATGCCAAGTCCATAGGATTTATAAGTCAGTGATTGAAACGTTCGAAAACCAATCTTAAATGTTCTCTATGCAAGTCTTCATTTTCGCTAGCAATTATTATTAGATCATCCAAATAATCTAAACTCTCCAAAACCGTACCTACTACAATTCATAAACCGTTGGCAAGTTTGAGCTGCGTTACGTAAACCGAAGGTCATGCGAAGAAACTCAAACAATCCAAACGGGGTAATAATAGCCGTGTTTTCAATGTCTTGTGGCGCTACATTTTTATACAATGTTATCAATTTTTAGTGTAATTTTTTTTTGGTAGTTGGTTTTTTTTTTTTGTAAAAAAGTTTTTTATTTTTCACTTTTTAGTTGTTTTACCCCAGAACTAAAAACCCCAATAACATGGAACGTGGAATTTAAACATTTTGGAGAACACCAAAACGTCATCGAGGTACACGTATTTTCCGTTTTTGTTCAGTTTCTCAAAAAGCGCTGAAGCAATTTCGATAAAGATATATGGGACCACCTCGGGAGTATATTTTTTCAGATAAAAAAGAATTTTAGAAATTGGTTCACAACTGACGGAGAAATCGCGTAACATACATACAAAAAAAAAAAAACAGATGAATTGAGAACCTCCTCCTTTTGGAAGTCGGTTAAAAAAAAAAAAATACGATATCGGGTTTAGTAATCGCGTTTAGGGCTCGGTAGTCACCGCAAGGTCTTAGTTCTCCGTTTTTCTTGAGCACAACATGTAACGGACTGGCCCACACGCTCTTTGACGGCCTACAGATACCCAATTCCTGCATAACTCGGAACTCCTCCTTAATCTTATTGTATCTATGCGGCGGTAATGGTCGGGCGCGAGCATACACTGGTGGACCTTTCGTCTCGATGTACTGTAGTACATTATGCGCCGGAGTTTCTTTAAATGTTGCTGGTTTTGTAATGTTAGGAAATAGACGTAATAAACTGTAGTAAGGATGTTTTTCATCTAATGTACTCACCGTAGGTTTTCATACATTAACAATCGATGCCACGACTTGCAATTCCGTTAATTGATTAATGAGCTTCCGTTTATTCATATCTACTTATATTTTGTGGTGGCACAAAAAATCAGCACCTAGAATGGGTCGGCTAATATCTGCCAAAATAAAATCCCAACGGTACGGTCTATGTAATCTTAAATCTAATACTAAAGGTTCTTCACCGTAAGTTGCTATTTCAGTGCCGTTGTTAGCGGCATATAACTTAAAACTAGTACGAGTACAGTGGGTACCTTTAGCTCTCGATGTAGCGGGTAACACAGACACGTTGGCACCCGTGACACAACTAAAAACGAAAGTCAAGAGTTTAAGTCCATCACTGATAAGCGGCTACAGGGAGTCACGGTGCAGACTTCCGCAGACGACTGCACCTTATTAATTAGTTTTCCGACCGATGTTTACCCGATCTCTCGTTGCTGCTGGAACTGTCTGCCCTTGGTTTCCACGAGCAGGTATGTTCGCATTAACTTGAAATGTTAAATGCAAAGCCAATCCGGTGATTCTGGTGTTCGTCGTCGTGATACTGACCGTGATGAAAGCCTGAAATGGCTTCTACTGCGAATCTTCCTGGGGCAGCGGCGCTCGATGTTCTCCAGGCGAATGCGCAGCTTGGCCAATTCCGCACGGATATCGTCAGACAGCGTGTTTTGTCTCGGTTTTCTTTTGTGCTACTTCCGAAACTTGACTGTACCTTGTGGCCTCCGTGATGTTATCAGCGATAGAAGCCAAATTATCCAAACTTTTGGTCTCGCTCGCTACTAATACTGCCCTTACGGTTGTAGGGAAATGACCCTCCCAGAGAACTCGCAGTGTATCATTCGGTATTTTATCGCGGGCGAGATCACGCATACGATGTAATAACTGGGACGGTTTTTGATCGCCAAGATCCATTTCCCTAATTAACCTCTCAATTTAGCGTGCTTTGGAGTCCTCGAACATTGCTAACAATTTCGGCTTTACATCTTGAAATTTCTGGAGGTTTTGCCAAAAAATTCGAAAGCTGTGACTACGTCCTTGGGAATTGGAAACAACCAAATCAAATTTTGCATCATCCCCCAGCTTCTGTGGCGCCAAGGTTGCTTCGATTCGGATGAACCAAACTCAAAGTTGGTCCACCTAAAATTCGGGGATACGCGACTCTACGGTGACGCCCATGACCTCTGAGTGTGGTTGAGGATGAGGTGCTTGTTGTCCGGTAGTCATATATTTCTCTTGAAAAAATCACAATTGGTCACTTTGATCACGTCGGGGTCACCAATTTAGGATATGTCCGGGACCCAATAATGAAACAGTCTTGATATGGTGAACTATTATATTTAAACACGGTAAACGTCTAATACAAGCGAGCGCGTTATTCTGACTGACTTAATTTACCTAGAGTAACAAGATAGGTTCCCCGGCTTTCTGAGCGAGTGTGTGTCCCTACAACTGTAACGTTGCACGTAACCGTTACTGCTGCCAAAAACATAGTGTACGTGGTTCGCGAGCCTGCAACGAGGTCTACATGAGCGGCTCACAACGAGCCGACAATTGTTGGCAATTGTTGGTTTTTGCCGCGAAACACAGTAGAGGTGGGTACCTAATCTTTATTCCGGAAAGTGAATTGATTCACTTAGTCCGACTCCGGGTCCGGTACCGGTTCACCTTATTATTCGATTATGTTAGTCACCCACCCGCATCGCTCTCTTGGGAGATCAAAACAATTTTGAACTCTAACTTCGTGGTAACAAGACCGTTTATCGACTGTCGCTTCGCGTCCGTGTCCTTTTACCAAACCTCTACACGACTCCGACTTGTTCGACCGAGTGAACGAGTTTACGAGAGCGAAAGCGCGCTCCGCGGTGCTCTCAGAATCATTTGGCACCGCGGTGCCGGTAAGGATTGTGAGGAATAAATAAGGTTAACGTATCCGCGTTCGGAACCAGCACTTTTGGATCAGTACCTCCGGAGTTACCCACCTCTAAAACACAGGGCGCTCGCAGTGTGCTCGTGGATATCAAGAGTGAAGGTTGTGGCACGCCGCTGCGAACCATCAAATATTTACGAGTGTTTCTTCGTTCTATCTTGGGCCCGATTAAATTCATTAGATATCCAAAATCAGTTGCGTGAAATTTTTGTAATGACCATTATTTTCTTGATTTTTTAAAATAAAAGTAGATCACTTCTTTTCTGATAAATACCATGATGCCACCATCTTCGTGGCAGTTTATAAGCATCGAGTAAAGCATCTACAAGCATGTATGCTACACAAGCGAGAGACACTTCGTTCGACATCGTGGAGTTGCAAATCAAAACTGCGGATAGATCCAGCTCGTCGTTAGGGTCACAGTAATGTGGACGTCTTGTACACACCAGAACCTGTCACGTTTCTGTTTGGATACAGTTACAGCTCGCTAATGTGTGCGCTCGGTGAAAGCGTTCGGGCGACATCGACGTCGTGAGGCTAAACCGTAACACGCGTACACACTAGAACCTTGTTACTGTATCACGCTGGTTACGGTTACGGCTCGCTAGTGTGGACCCGACTTTAAAAATGTTTGAAGTTGTTGCGCAAATTGAACTCGGTCGTAAATTAACACGTTGACTGCCAGAAAAACAGACACAATTAAAAATCTATTGTTTGGGGGTCACCATGTGTCCCCCATGGCGGTCAATGTATTAAGGCAGGATTATCTACGCGCGCTACAGCTACATGCAGTGTGTTTTGTGAATTTGGGGAAACTATGAGAAAATACGTAAATAAAAAAACCTTTGTCATGTACGTGTAACTTATTTAATATATGGTTGAATTGTTACATAATATAAAACTTACATGCATAAAAATTACTTATCTATAAAATTGACAGAAATAAGTAGATTTCATAGTAAAAATATTAGCTCTTATAGTAATTTCATGCTAACGTGGCAATAGCGGTTACTTTCCTTATTGTCTATTAAAGAACCCCCAAGCGTAAATTTTGGCTTTAACGTGGCGAACTGAATTTCATCATATTTTTATAATTCCTAACAGGATGCAAATGAAACTTCACATACATTTGAAAACAGTTACAAGCTACAAAATAACGTTTAAAGTAAGTCTCTAGAGCTCTTATTCAAAATGTTAGGACATATTGAAGTGTTTTTATATTAAATTAAATAACCTTTGAACGGTACATTATTTTTGTTTTTTAATTGCACAACTAATTAAAACTAATTCTTAAGAAGTCATGTACAAAAGATGATAAGAATGCGCCTATCCGTTTCAGAGATCCAGCAAAACCACAAACGTTACTCCAGCAGGATCTCGAATAACTTCGCAGCCGAAGAACGTACAAATACAAAATAAATAGCTAATACTTATTTCGATATTCCCATTAAAAAAGAAAATGTCTGGCTGCGGTAACGTTACCCCAGCAGGAAATGTTTTTGTGAAATAACTAAAAAACTATAAGTGCAACAAATTTGAAAATGTGTGCAACAATTATCTATATAATTTAAATGACTAAATTCGACATTATCTGGCTGGGGTAACGTTCACTAAGTTTCGTGATACGTACAGCGTTTTAACAGAAAAATGAAAAATCTGTGTCTAGCCATCGTGAATTTACGTATAAAACTTCTGGCTGGCACTTTCGAATCTCAATAACGGGAGCGTTTTCGAATATGCTTCCTTTACTAACATTTAGTGAATGTGTGACAGTAATAACGTTTGATTTATGGCGTCACATGAAAGGGTTTACGAGAAATCAAAAAAACTTAATGTCCAGCCAGCCTGAGTTCAAGCAGGCTGGACACATGTATCTCCACTGCATGATGATCTACGGTCTTCGAAATATATTCAAACTTTAAGGTAGTTTAAGGTTTTTTTTACCATGACGCGGTCCTGGTAAATGTTTATTTTTATTATTTACAGTTGTTCAAAAACAAGATTAAAGAAAAAAAAATCGTATAGTGAATAGAGCAAGATTCAAACTTCAGTTTCTCGGCCTATTCAACTTGAAAAAAATGTTGCTGATCACGATATACCTATGTCGATTCAGATCGGTAGTGGGCTTGGTGTATTCCCGTCCCTCCCCCTGGACGAACGGGAACTTACAAAAATAATATTAGTTATTTTTCCCGATCGTCCCACTCGGGATTTTAGAGGGACGAATGGGAATATGTTTTTAGATTAATTAATGCCATTCGTCCCAGTAAATAATATTGTGCATGAAATGTGAATCGTTATTTTGCAGTTTATATTCTTCATAATTTCAAATTAGTTGCTTGGTTGATCTTAATAATTAAATTATTTTACAAAATATTTGTTTCTGTAAGTTGCTTGCCGGTGTCTTACGTTTCCTCATAGCTACACCTACAACTTGGTGGTCTTTAAGTAATAGAGTGAATAGGTTACTTCTAGGCAAACATGCTCCGTCGTCGACCACATCATCGCTTACCATCAGGTGAGATAGTGGTCAAACGCAACATCAATTATAAAAAAATGCGTGATTTTTATTTCAAAATTTGTTATTTTTTCCTTAAATGATTACCTTTATACAACCAACCAGTACAAAATTATTTGGTGGGTCCAATGGGACGCAATAAAAAAGAAAAATTGATTGTCTGTAAAGTTGGTTTACGGACGACAGTTTACGACGTGACAACGTCATCACAAAACATTTCTTCTCCTCGGATGCATAGGCCAATCGAGTGGAAGAGAGATAGATGCGGCGCAAGCGTACAATGAGCGTAATAAGACAATGAGTCATCCTTTTTCGTGCATGCAGCCGGCGTTCATCGATTTATTAGACGTTGTCACGTCAAAAATATTCCCGTTCGTACCACCAATAAAATCAGTGGGACGATCGGGAAAAACATAACGAATTCACGTTCGTCCCAGCAGGGGGACGAGGTCGGGGTGACGAACGGGAATATCCCATGGGCTTCTAAGTTGAATCACCGCTATTGTCATGCCATGCTAGAACGTTACAACTATTGTGATGAAATTGGAATAGTATATATGTTTGTTTAAGATTAACACTAACCACAATGTTGTCCTCTTCAAATATAAGAATTCAATTCAGGTGTGGAAATAAAAAAAAAACGCATTGGATATGAAAACCAGATCAATAAAAATGCCGGGCATTTACTACTAACTAGGAGCCACAGCTCATACATTCATCCTTATTTTGTAAGGAGCAAGTAATTGCAGCCATATTGGTATCATCAACTGACTTTCCATTAGCCTCAGATTTTCCGTTTGTGACCCTACTCTTAACCTTAGATTTATCAACAGTAAACTGTATGGCATTTACAGCAGGTTTTGTGCGTAAGTAGTACATTCCAGTTTTCAAACCCATTTTCCATGCATGGAAATGAATAGACGATAATTTACCATAGTTTGGTTCAGCAACATGGATATTAAAGGACTGGCTTTGATCGATAAAAGCACCTCTGTCGGCAGCCATTTGTATTGTAGTTTTCACAGAAATTTCCCAGACAGTTTTATACAAGTCTCTTAGTTCTTTAGGAATAGATTCAATGTTTTGAATAGATCCATTATTGTGGATGATAAGATTCTTCATATCTTCATCCCATAAATCAGCTTCAGTTAGATCATGTAACAAGTGATGATTTACCACTTGGAACTCACCCGACAAGACACGTCTTAGGTAAATGTTTGATGTAAATGGTTCAAATGATTCATTATTTCCTAATATTTGGGCAGTGGAAGCAGTGGGCATAGGTGCTAACAAAAGTGAATTTCTGAGACCATGTTTTGCAATCTTCTCTTTTAGTGATACCCAGTCCCACAAATCTGTTGGGGTCTTGTTCCACATGTCATATTGCAGTATACCCTGGCTTGCAGGGGAGCCTTCATAAGTTTCATATACTCCATGCTTCTCAGCTAATTCACAACTAGCTTCTAGTGCAGCATAGTAGATTGTTTCAAATATTTGTTGATTTAGTTTTATAGCAGCTTCACTTTCGTATGGTATGCGCATCAAAGCAAAAGCATCAGCTAATCCTTGAACTCCAATTCCGATGGGTCTATGCCTCATATTTGATTTTTTTGCCTCTGGCACTGGATAAAAGTTCACATCAATAATTTTGTTTAGATTTTCAGTTATAGTTTTAGTAACTTCCTTCAATTTTATAAAATTGTATGTTTTATCATCATTTACAAACATATTTAATGCAATGGAAGCTAAATTGCACACAGCAATTTCATCTGCTGCCGTATATTCCACAATTTCAGTGCAAAGGTTGCTACATTTAATAGTGCCTAGATTCTTCTGGTTACTTTTTCTGTTGCATGAATCTTTATAAAGCATGTATGGAGTTCCTGTTTCTACTTGAGCTTCAATTATAGCTTTCCACAAAACTTGAGCTCTTACTTGTTTTACAAAGCGACCTTCCTGTTCATATTTCTCATACAATGCTTCAAATTCTTCTCCCCAACAATCAGCTAGACCAGGGCAATCATGAGGACACATTATACTCCAATCTTTATTGCTTTCAACTCTTTTCATAAATAAATCAGGTATCCATAAGGCATAAAATAGCTCCCTAGCACGTACTTCTTCTTTTCCAGTATTCTTTTTCAAATCCAAGAACTCAAATATATCAGCGTGCCACGGTTCTAAATATATGGCAAAAGCACCAGGTCTTTTATTACCTCCTTGATCAACGTAACGAGCTGTGTTGTTGTAAACTCTTAGCATGGGCACAAGACCATTGGACACGCCATTTGTACCAGCTATATAAGTACCTTTAGATCTTATGCAGTGAACATGGAGGCCGATCCCACCCGCAGATTTAGAAATGAGGGCACATTGTTTTAAAGTATCATAAATTCCTTCAATACTATCATCTTTCATGGCTATGAGGAAGCAAGAAGATAGCTGAGGACGTGGGGTGGCTGCTGAGAAAAGAGTTGGGCTTGCATGTGTAAAATATTTTTCAGATAGTAAATTGTATGTATTAATAGCTCCCTCAATATCTTCACCATGTATGCCAATGGAAACCCGCATGAGCATGTGTTGTGGCCTTTCTGCTACCTGAAACGCCATAATATGGTATTACTTAGGTCAATATTTTGTGCTTAAAACAATATAAGTACTTAACAAAAAAAAAAATATATCACAAATTAACCTTGTTATTGATTTTCAACAAATATGACCTTTCTAAAGTTTTGAATCCAAAATAGTTGTATTTAAAATCTCTGTCATACACAATGGCAGAGTCCAACCTCTCTTTATTTTGTATGATCAAATTGTAGTGAAAATCAGAAATCATTGGAGTCCTCTTCTTGGTATGTGGATTGATAATATTATATAAATCAGACATCACATCTGAAATAGTAATATGTACTTATTAGGCTTGGGATATACAATTATACAGTGTGTAAAATTTGCCAAAAGAGATGATGGCTGGTGGCATTTATTTTATAGTCTGGTCAATTTACACATAAAAATAGTGGTCAAATAACAAAAAATCCCAGACCAAATATTGGTGGAGAGCTGGGGTTTACCATTACAAATAAAGTTTTAAAATCCCCATCGATCCTATGTTTGCTACAAAAGTTATTCAAGGTCAAAGGTCAAAAGTTTTTGGATTTTTCTCGAAAACGGTAAGTTTTATAAAAAAAAACCTGAAGCCAAAGTTGTAGATCTTAAAATTCTCTACAAAAACTCTTCGTCTTCATGATTTTTTTCCCAAGAGTTACCATTCCTGAGATATCGCGATTCTAAGAGTAACATGATACATGATATGCACATATAAGCCACGTATATACATATCAGGCACTTAAGACAAGTATAAATACCTATTTGTGTCTCTTTCATATATTATATTATTCTGAAAACATTCATTCAAAAGATTAGTTTTTTTAAACGTCAGTATTTAAATTGTTCGAAAAAAAAGAATTGACTGATTGCGCTAAAGTATTTACAGAAATTGATTCCACACCTCAAACAATAATTACGGATGGAATTCGCTTTCTTCTTGCGGTTTATGGAGCTCCAAAAAAAAATTACTTGCATTTATAAATACAGATACTTAACTTTTGTAAAAAATACGCGAAACAAGAAACAAGTACAACTATCATGTCTTCCTCCAACATCGGCATCTGCTATTCAACACTTTTATCGAGTATACTATCAAGTTGAAACATGGCTAGGCAATCAACTGAACCCAGAAGACTGGGGACCTGCTCCAGAACTCCTCAACACTATTTTTTGCAGTTGCAAAAAAGGTTGTAGTGCCAAATGTGGCTGTTAAAAAGTCGGGTTACTGTGTTCTCCAGCGTGTACCAATTGCCAATTGTCATTTGGTCAGTCTTGCTCAAATGTCCAGTTGAGTACAATAGAGAAAGATTCCTGTGATTTTAATGAAGAGACCAATGGCTCAGCCACATTTGAACAATTTATGAACATCCAGCAAGAGTAAAAGGAAGAAGAAGACATCGAAGAAGATATGACTATTGAAGTAGACTTTCAAGAGTAAGAATCTGATTAAAATATCTAAAGAAATCAAAACAATAGTTAACCCAATAATCAATAGCAATATCAATAATCAATATCAACAATAAGGTAATATCAAGAACTTGACGGGTATTGTTACCTTAAATTATCCTACAATTGTCATGACAGTTAGTGGAGTAGGCCTACAGGGGAAACCACGGTAAAAAAACGCGCCGAGTACACTACCTCAGAGGTGGCGTGGAAATGTGTGCATGTCATGTAAAATGCGACTCTTAGAATCGCGATATCTCAGGAATGGTAACTCTTAGGAAAAAAATCAAAAAGACCATTTATGTAGAGAATTTTAAGATCTACAACTTTGGTTTGAGGTTTTTTTTGATAAAAGTTACTGTTTTCGAGAAAAATCTAAAATACGTCAAATTTTGACGTTTGATCCCGAATAACTTTTGTAGCACACATAGGATCGATGAGGATTTTTAAAACTTTATTTGTAATGGTAAACCCCAGCTCTCCACCAATATTTGGCTTTCCGGGTATTTTTTTTATTTTAAATGTCTATATTGACCGGACTATTACTTCAATCTCAGATTTAATGCTACCCCAACTGCATCAAACAGCTTGAAAAGTGACTTTTTTGAATCTTTTTTGCAGTCGTGTTTATTTGAAAAAAAAAAAACACATTTGATACATTTTAATGAGTATGTTGTTGGAATCATTTCTTCGAGCCTTTTATTTTGATACCCTGAAAAAATAAGCGACAATGGTTGCTAACAAACTTTAAATCGTTACAGATCATAAATGGTCATTCAATATAACAAAAAATAATGGTTAGAAAACCATAATAATAAGGATGATTTCTAAAGACCTATTTAATGATACCCCACTTGACATAGTTCGTCGACTTTAATTTTTTCGATACATGGCGTTGTCGCAATATTGAATTTTGATTACAGTCATGTCTTTAGTGACACAAGATTAAGACAAATCGATTTACGTAAGAATCACCAAAATCGGCCCACGCGTTTTGTCTCTAGAGCGCTACAAAGGAACAAACATCGCGCCGCGCAATCGGGTAAAAACGGGTTACCTACCTGAGTACTGGAGACCGAATGTCATTTGCTCGAATAATAAAATCTCAAAAAGTTAACTCTCATACATTCAAGAGCGAAGTGTCTGGGAACTAGGGAAATATTTGTACTTATTATGTCCACACTGGCAACAGTTGGGATTTTATTCACATTTATTACCAGTGGTGACAAAGGCGGTGGTTACAAACAGAAATAGGCGCCTAGGTGTCTAATATACAGGCTGTAAGGAACAAGATACCGCATACTTCGCGAAAAGGTTACACCTAAGTCAGTAACTAAATTGTGATAGTCATTAATCTCGGTAATGATCGATTACAGAAATTGACATTTTCAAGCACGCAATGTATTGTGAACAATGCGATCTCAACGCTTCGCAATGAAGTAGGCGCGCGCGAGCGCGTAGTACGTAGTTACCTACCACGTCTTATACACACAGACACACCTGTGTGACCTGTGCCTGTGTGTATAAGCGTTGCGCTTATACCTAAAATAAATACACTTTCTACTTTGAGATAAAAATACATTTACGTCGATGTTTCCGATGTTTCCGATCGATGTGATAAACAACTAGATCAGATACTTAATAGACATAAGCGCATACGTGCGTTAAACGTTTAAAACGAAAAATGCGTATAATGTTCCGTGGCACCTTTAACTGTTTATTCTAATGACGACAACATTGATATCACATACATTTTTAATACCTCAAGAATACTGAAGATAAGGTTAGATAAAGATTAGGATAGATAATAATAAAGAAGCTTGTAAGTACCTACATTGCGCTCCAGGAATGTAGTATAAAGCGCCTGCGGTCGCCAATCGCGTCCCTACAGAAGTGACCTTGGTGATTTTGAATTTTGAAATTTCGTAGGTACCTACAGCTCTGCCGCTCGCCAACCACGAACACCTCTGTTATTAACCGTGTACTTAACTAATGAACAAACTCACCTTAAAGTTCGTTCATTTCTTACGATCCTGAGGCGAGGAGGAGGATTTGGCGCCTACGTGCTTCATGCATGAGCATTTTCGTGGGCACTGAGGTGTTGTTTAAAAACACTCTCGCACACAACAAGCACACACTCAACAAGCAAAACAAAAAACACACATACTAACAAACACATAAAATAACTTGTTTTTGACAACTTTACGATAACAAGCTAAATTCGCTACAACTGCACATCCGTTTGCGATGAACGTAAACACGGAACTAACAAAAACCAAAAATTCGTCGTCGGCGAAATGCTAAAGAAATACAATTTTATTTATTAGTGTAGGTACGCTTTTGAACGTGCCGCCTGCTCATAGATCAATAAAATTGATAAGACTGTACAATCGCATTAAGTTGTACCTACTCACTCAGTAATTATTTTGATGTAGGTATACGAAATGTAGGAATGTGGTTTTAACGAAATGAGTAAGTAACGTTGTTTTATTGTATTACTTAACTCAATTTTGTTGATAACAAAAATGTATCTAAGAAATAAGTCGTTATCAGTAAACTGTAACACATTTTTTTTAGATCTTCTTTACTTATTTCGATGAAGGTTGAAAGTAGTCAATGGGATATCAATTTTTGTAGACACATAAAATGCCTCACGTGTCGCGTCTGTTAGATTCATAGGTCTGTGTGAGCATTTACCGACAAAGGAAAGTCGGCGGTCTGTGTGAGCATTTGCCGAAATGCCGACAAAGAAAAGTCGGCGGCGGTCTTTGGCCGATATTGCGTGCGTAGGTACCTACTGGGCCCGCGATGACCTCCGGTGAACTTAAAGGCTCAATTACACCTTCCGATTTCAAGGGACCCAATTTAGGAAACAGGAAGGTGTAATAGCAGTTAGAATTGCTCGCTTCATACTTCCTAGTTAGATCGTTCCTAAATTGGGTCCCTTGAAATCGGAAGGTGTAATTGAGCCTTAAGAAATCAGCTGAGCTGGGAGCTTCTTTTAAATTTATTTACATAGCGTTTTTTTTTGCGAAAAAAGCGAACTAATTATTTTTTTAATTAAAAATTTCATTGAGGTAGATAGGTATAACGATTTTATACAGTGATGTAAAAAAAACGCAGATTTTTTTTTCAAAAATTAGGAAAAAGCCGACGAAAAATTCCAACGCTAGGGGGTCCAGAATCATGTACTGAATCACTGGAACACGTATGTGCGTTCATGTACCTTACACCCTGTATAAAATTTTCGTGTCGCGGTGTTTGTTACCAAGCTCATCCGAAACGGCTGGAGCGAATTGTATGAAATTTTGTGCTTATCGGGTAGGTCTGAGAATCGGCGAACATCTATTTTTCATACCCCTAAATGATAAGGGTGACCCACCCCTAACTATTTTTTTGACAATTTTTTTCATTTTTATTATATGAGTTAGCGTTGAAAAATACAACTTCAAATTTTCACCCTTCTACGATCAACCCGTTTTTTAATCGCGATTTTTATATTATTCTGTTCCATCCACAGATCCGCAATAGGGTTGCAAGACGGCAATCGAATATAATAATTGTAGTACGATCAATTTGCATGTATAGTTTATAATAACAATTTACTTTAATTATATTTTTTTTCTCATTTAAGATTAATCTTCAACCCTCGCCGGTCGATAACTGATCAACTACCAATCGATCAGGTGTCGCCTCTCAACCAGCAAACATCACGGAGTTGGGATTTATCTGCGACTGTTGTTGGTTAATGTCACCGAACCATTGACATTTCCAGATATACGTTAAGTAAATGGACAACAGCATACGACGTACAAAGATGCATGCTTTGCACTAGGCTTGCTAGAAGACGACAATCATTGAGACAGTATGCTTGCTACAGCAGCATTATAAACTGCACAGGAAAACAAATTCGTCTACTATTTGCTATAGTACTGACTACATGTTTCCCGGCCCGAGCACAAATGTTATGGGATAATCACAAAAATTCATTGACTGATGATATATTGTATCGACATCGTACAAGGTGCAACGATCTAACGATATCATTCAGTGACGCAATGTACAATGAAGCATTGATTGCTATCGAGGATCATTGCATTGCCATTGCGAATTTACCAATCAGTCATTTCGGTATGAGTTCACCAAATCGAAGTGCATCTAATTTAATCAACACAGATATGAATTGTGAACTGCAGTATGATACTGTAGAACTGGCAGCGATTGTTACTCACAATGTTCCACTACTAAATCAATCAATCAATCTGCCTAGCCCTTTCCCAACTATCTTGGGGTCGGCTTCCAGTCTAACCGGATGCAGCTGAAGACCCGTATTTTACATGGAGCGACTGCCGACTGGTTGTCAGACTGTCGGGCTTCTGATGACCCGAAACGACTGTCAAAGATCCACGATTGACAGCCGGGACCAACGGCTTAACGTGCTTTCCGAGGCACGGAGGAGTCTCTGTATATAAAGATGGTCACCCATCCATGGACCAACCCCGGCAAGCGTAGCTTAACCTGATGGATCGACCCGTGCGGCTATTATTACTTTAGCCACGAGCTCCACTGCTAAATGATGAACAAAAAACAATTTACGACCGCATTATGCTGGCAGTTTCGGCAGGGCAAGGGGGATACTTTTTTGCTTTTTTTGCACCAAGTAGAACTGGCAAAACATTCCTTATTTCGCTACTTCTTGCCGAGATACGACCAAAAATGGCATCGCATTGGCCGTTGCATCATCTGGCATTGCAGCAACTTTATTAGATGGAGGCAGAAAGCTCATTCAGCATTTAAGCTGCCATTAAACATTCAAAATAACCCAGATGCAGTGTGCAACATAAAAAAACAATCGTCCATGGCCACAGTGCTGAAACAGTGTAAAATTATCATTTGGGATTTATGCACTATGGCACACAAAC
The DNA here is from genome assembly GCA_951329385.1 of Polia nebulosa. Lineage (NCBI taxonomy): Eukaryota > Metazoa > Arthropoda > Insecta > Lepidoptera > Noctuidae > Polia > Polia nebulosa. Next base: position 17,263,910 of record OX589590.1, read on the forward strand.
ATTCGCTTGGGGCATTGGATAGGATATTGTCGTTCTATTTGGCGGCACTCTTTTACTCCTTTCATGTGATTTCGGACAGACACTACCCGTTATTCCACGTTCAACGTACGCTGATGAAATCAACACTTGCTTAAAATCGTCGCGACTGTGGCGTAATGTTGAAAAAGTAAAACTGACAGTGAATATGCGCGTTCAAATGCTTCAGGATCCATCCGCCGAAACTTTCTCAAAACAACTGTTAGATATTGGCAATGGAAAATTTGCTGTACATAAAAATACTGGATGCATAAAACTGCCAACCGATTTCTGCACAATCATCAACTCGCAAAATACTCTCATCGACCTCATATATCCCGATGTACACACACAATACAAAAACGTTATCGAAGCCAGCATTTTGAATGGCAAGTTCTAAGGCGAAAATGTATTGCTGCCACAAATCCATATGATTCCTACAGATGTGCCAATTGAATTCAAACGTATTTAATTCCGAATTAGATTGGCATTCGCAATGACGATCAATAAGTCACAAAGCAAACCTTGTCTGTTTGTGGCTTAGATTGGGGTACACCATGCTTTTCCCACGGACAACTATATGTGGCATGTTCTCGCGTGGGTAAACCATCCAGTTTGTTTGTATTGGCTAAAGATGGACTGACCAAAATATTGTACACTCCATTGCGCTGAGAGATTAAATCTTTGTTTATTTTTTAGTGGCCATAATTATTAGTAAAATAAATAACTAAATATGTAAATATGAATAACTACTTTCGATAGCTATCAAGAATTGTAATTTAATTTATATTTGTTACTTTAATAAAGAATAATTTATTAACTTAAATAAAGTATACTTTAATTGTCTACAACACTTCATTCCTCTTTCAATTATAATTACATCCCCATACAGCTAAAGTGTTAGCTATTTTTTATTGAACTAACAAAAATATTTCATAGAAATAATGTACATGGCAAAACAACGTTTGCTGGGTCAGCTAGTACTTGTTATAAGTCATCATCATTATCAACATCAGCCTTTTAATGCCCACTGCTGGGGCACAGGCCTCCTCTCTGTGAGAGGGTGTGGGCCGTAATCCACAACGCGGGCCCTTCTTCGAATTTTCTGATTCTAGGACATGCCGGTTTCCTCACGATGTTTTCCTTTAACGTTTTGAGATCAGTGTTATAAGTACTAAGATATAATTATGTACTACTAAAGCTATACCTCATTAGACTAAAAAATCAGTTAAATATTTTTAAAAGTACATATAATATAACTATTTTATAATTTATTTTTAATAACGAAATTAAAGAGTAGAATAAGGCTCGAAACAAGAGGTATGTAAGAAGAAACCTTCAACATCTACATAACCAGAGGCACGAATAAAATCAAAATGAGTAGACGAACTCGAGACTTCGTTATGTGTCTTTTACACTCACAAAGTTACGTAACCAAAAGTAGTTGCAGTCTTTTCAAAGAATATAACAATTCTTAAATTCATAATTACCAGAGAAGTGTTTTCTTGTTTCTTTATGCAAATTAGAAATGGCCAATCTTGCAGCAAGTATTGCATAATCCGGATGATCAGTAGTCATGGTTGCTGCTGTTTCAGCAGCTAAGTTATCAAGTTCCACAGTTGTTACTCCAGAGTATATACCACTGATAACTTTCAGAGTTATAGATACCTGCAAACATTAAATTAGGTATAATAATAAAAGTTTCTCACGTAACCATAAACGTCAATTACCTCACGTAAGTTAAGAAAGATAAATAAGTATTGCTAGTCTTTGCAAGTGTGTCAGACATAAGGGATCCATTGCAATTTAGACACTACCGTACTATTATGGTACAAAACCAAAAAGTTTAAAAAAGAGTGTTTGGGATGAGAATAGAAAATTACCTATGTTGAAGAAAAATAGTCATTTAATCAATGTTAGACGGATTATAAAAAGAGTCGCAAATACTTACCGGGTCTACAAAGTCCATATTGAGACCATAACATAACTTCTTTATCCTTGAGGTGATCTTGTCAATATGTACCTCTTCCATTCTTCCACCTGCAACAAATATATTTTTTTTCTCAAAGAGCCACAAAAACAGTCCTTTTTCGTTTCACTTCTCGTTGCTTCGAAGCTGGATTCCAGTAACTAATATCAGGCCCAATGAAAACCCCGTTTAGATTCCGATAAATAAGGAACATTTCTGGGCGTTTTTCAAAAAAATTGTTTACTAGAAAATTACGTGTCCTACGACTTTAGACCTATGTTTTGAAAGCTAGGGGACTAAAAAAATATATATTTTTGCCTAAAAACGATAATATAACTTAAAAAATGATTATAAATGTAGGTATTCAAAACTACATAAATCTGTATATTTCACTTAAATATAATCATTATAAGAAAGAAAGGTGTTTTTTTTAGTGTCCCACCCTTGTTTCGCAAAGTTCCGAACGAAAATTAACAGTATTATCCTACATTTATATTTTATATTCAATCATGTTTGTAATTTTGTAGGGTTATGTGATCCAAATTCGATAATATTCCATTTTAGAGCACACAATAATATAAAATACTGTTTTTAACTTGTCCCCTAAAATGTCGTTGGTGGAAAACTCCATATACGCTACGTCGATTTTTTGTCTTAAAATGAATAAAATAAATAAATTGAGTGTTGTTTTGGGGTATTGGTAACATTAAAGCATGCATGCGGTCGTCATATTAGTTCTTTAACAGCAGTCGCATTCGCAAAATGTAAGTGAGTCGTCGGGCGTCACGACGTTTTGTTTTAATTTTCCACTACGAACTTGACCAATTGAGTTACGTAACGACTTTTTTTTTTTTAGTTTCCATATTATTTATGTAAAATTATATGGAAACTATTGCCATACTGCCAACTATAGCCATTTTCTGTTTATCTCTTCTATAATGTTTCGTTTTATCTACTGTCTCAATATTACTATCATCGCTAAGGTTCAGTGGTGTATATTGTTTATCTATCTCCATAATAGTTTTATGTAATTTACTGGTATTTTTCTTACGACTGAAATATTGTTTTAGGTTTACGACTTGTCTTTTGTGAAGATGTGATATTTCGATCAATCCTCTTCCTCCTTCTTTTCTTGGCATTATCACTCTTTCTACTGCAGATTTTGGGTGGTGAAATTTATGTTGTGTCAACATAGTTCTTGTTTTAAGTTCTAGACCATGTAATTCAGTGTTAGACCACTTTATTACACCGAAAGAATAAGTAAGTATTGGTACCGCGTATGTATTTATGGATTTGAATAAATTTTAGGTAGAAAGACGCATTCATGATTTCATGTACATATCTCGTTTGGTCCAGCCATCCTGACGGTCACCCCTGGGTTGTGCTAATCAGGTGACACTAACTGGTGGTAGATTTCGACCACCCACTGGGAAAAGACGTACCACCAGGCAGCCTAGCCGCGTTCCGGTACCTAACAATAGCAAATTAGCGTAGGTCGCCTCAAAAATGTCCCACATACCCCTGGATGCTTTTGATTGCGAAGGCGACTAGTAAGTACGGTCACAATACCATATGAATCACTCCATACAAAATGTTCACTACCTACTGCTTTAATAGCCTAAACCTCCGACTCGCTAGACGCTGCGAACGAAAATGTACCTAACCTTACAAGCGTGAAATGAGTTTTGCTTTGTAGCTGCGCGCCGCCGCGTGGTATTTGTGAATTGCCAGGGCTGCCTCTTTCGATAAAGATGTCAGTAGTTATTTGTTGTTACACTTTATGAATAGAACGAATGAACGAATATAATATATAATGTGAAAGCTAGCTTATATGTATAATATGAAAAATAAAATGTATTTATATAATATGAAAGCCACGAATAGTACGAATGAAATACAAAATAGAGGAAACTGAAAACACGATTCAATTATTTGTTCCTTCATTTACACAATTAGCGTAATAGGTGACTACTACGCTTCTACCTTAGATTATAAAATGTACAGATTCCTAGTACGCCACCGTAAATTGAAGCCTAGTAATTTTCAAATGACGGTTGACAAATTAAGGTCATTGACCTTTCTATTCTTATCTCAGACGCATGATAGAAGTTATTACGTACTTACCTACCAATACTTAATAAAATACAAAAACGAAACATGCAAGTTTTCAATGTATCTGTTTAAAAAACGATAGTAAAACAAATTAGGTACTCACATTTCTGTATCAGCAGGTAAACTAAAAAAAGATAAGTTTTTATCTCTTCTCTTGCTGGATCTACATCCATCAACTGCACATAATACACCAGTACTAGCCATATCATAAGAATTCGAAACTATAATTAAGTACGTCAGGTCGACCGAATTCTATGCGAACGTACTTACGCGCCTCGCGGCTGTCGGCAACCCACTGAGAAATGGGTCGCGGGCAGCCCACCGGCCGGTAGGCAGTTAGCGCGCGTAAGTACATGGAGTGACTCATATGGTAATATGTGGTACGGCTTCGTCACCAAAGTAGAAAATGCAAGTTCTCTCTCTTGCGAAGAAGACTAATAAAAATTAATTGATTAAATTGTCGAAAACTGTCGTTTCAAGGAGCTCAAAGGAAGGAAGTTCTCACTTTAGGTGACTCTGCTAGTCTCGTTAAATGATAAATAAATGATAAATGATGTTTATTCAGTAAATAGGTTACAAGGAACACTTTTACACGTCAATGTTTTTTTTGTCAGTTTAAGCTAGATGAGGCCGGTGTTTCCTAGCTGACTACCCTGAGAAGAAACACCGAAACAAACTCAGAGGTCAAAGTCTCTTTTAGTGTTCAAATCCATACAATGTGGACTGGTTAGATCCTATGAGAACCATGTACGTTTATGTCTGGGATGAGCTTTATGAAGAAAGCAACACACGAATTCGAGTGGACCTGTCCAGACAGTGCAAGCATTTGTCAGTCATCGCGAAGCTCAACTCAGAACTCTGAGGTGCTCAACGAACCGACGAACAATACCAAAGTAAGGACATTTGAGTAGGCCGCAAAAAATACTCAAACTGCCAGACAATCATAAAATCTACATGAATATAACGACATATATAGTTCTCGCATTCACATTATTCTATATGAGGACCATGCAGCTTAATGTCTGTAGTGGTCTTTTGAAGAAAGAACCAAACATATTTGAGTGGACCTGTCCAGTCAGTGCAAGCATTTGTCAATAGTCGAAAAGCTCAACTTAAAAACCACTAAGGAGCTCAATGACATGACGAACAATACCAAAGAAAAGACATTTGGGTAGGCCGCAAAAGTACTCAAACTGTCAGACAACGTTGAAAATTACTGTAAAAAGGAGGAGAAAATAATAATAATAACCCACATAGTCCTCACATTTACAATAATTAAGTAATCAAAAAAAAATAAAAATATAATACTTTACAAAGTAAATATTTGTGTCAAACAAAATAGTAATCATAATATGTCAATCAAAAAATAAAAATAAATATAATACTTAACAAAGTATTCAAGTCAAAAAAAAAAAAAAAATAATTATAAGATGTCAATAAAAAAATAAAATAAAAAATATAATACAATACTATACAAGTATTCATGTCAAAAACGAATATTAAAAAAAAATCTATATATATAATTTTTTTTTATCAGTAAGTAGTACATATGAAAACAATGGCTCATGTATATCATTGAAGCAGCTCAATCCCACGCCTTTTTGTCCTCAAGAAAGTCATTAATTGTGTAAAAAGCTTTCTGGCATAGCTTACGTTTAATAAATGATTTAAATTTATTTATGCTTAGCTCTTGAATTTGGCTAGGAAGTTTATTATAGAAACGTATACATTGACATCTAAACGAACCACCTATTTTTTTCTTGAGCCTGGTTTTTGGTACAATAAATTTGTGTTTGTTCCTAGTATTTATGCTATGGATATCACTGTATCTTTTAAACAGATTAATATTTTTATGTGCATACATGAGATTCTCATAAATATATTGAGAGGGAACAGTCATAATATTAATCTCTTTAAATTTGTCTCTGAGGGAGTGTCTGGGACTTAATTTATAAATTGCACGAATAGCCCTTTTCTGTAAAACAAAAATTGTCTGAATATCGGCGGCATTTCCCCACAACAGAATGCCGTACGACATCACACTATGAAAATAAATTATAATTATTATTATTCCAGTTATAATTATTTCAGAAGTAAATGCTTTAGAAGCAGTAGACAGACTACTCAACGATTATGGTAAGGATTCACAGGCTTTAAGTATCAATAAAATAGACACGATACAGCAAGTCTCTAGAAGTATAGGATGTGTACGGTGTGGTAGTGTGAGTAATAACGGAGACAGTAACCAAAACTAAAACAATGTCTAAAATGTGGTTTCATCGGACACCATAGAAATCAATGCAAAACTCGAGCATCTAAAAGGAAAAATCAAAACACACACAAGTTTCCTATCAAAAAGCCTAACTTGATGAAGAAAGACAACGATAAACCTAACGTCAAGGAGAATCGTTTCAAAAATAATATTGACTATAAAAAACTAAAACACCAACTAACTATTTACTTACTTACTTACTTATTTTGATGATGACACGATGCTAAGCTGTCATATTGGAGGTATTAAAGTTTATTTGATAATTGATTCTGGCAGCAAATGTAACATTTTGATTGAAACAACTTAGGATTATCTTAAAAAATGCAGAATTACTATCAATAATCTAATTGTCAACCTAAATAAAACATTTGTTGCTTACGGCAGCAGCACACCGTTGACAGTAATCAGAGCATTTGATGCAGATATTTAAGTACTAAGTAATAACAGCAGACTGCAACATTATATGTCGTTAAGAACGGCACTCGAAGTTAATGCGGTAAGCGAGCCAAGTTTCCCTAAAATTAAAGACGTGCAGCTTGAGATTTCAATAGACAAAACAATCAAACCGCTAGCCCAGCCCCGTCGGCGAGTACCCATTCCCCTGCAAGAAACGATTAACAAAAAGATTGACCAATTGATCATATTGGATATATAATAAAAACTATTACTAAACCTTCGAGATGGGTATCACCAATAGTGCCCGTCCTCAAACCGGAAGGAAATGTAAGAGTGTGCGTAGACATGCGATGCGCGAATAAGGCTATCGTGAGGGAAAACCATCCATTGCCTACAGTGGATCAGCTACTAACAAAATTTTATAAAGCAACGGTTTGCCCAAGCTCGACATTAAAGACGCATTTCAACAAGTCGAAATCAGCGAGAACTCAAGAGATATAACAAGTCAAGCGACAAATAATATATCGAGTCAAGCGTTGTACCGATATAAGCGGCTCATGTTTGACATAATCGTGCGCGCTAGAGCATTTTCACAAAATTGTAGAAAGAATACTTCTTCCCTGTGATGGTGTCATCAACTTTATTGATGACATTGTCATATATAGCAAGGATGACGCAGAACACAACGCTTTTAAAAATAGAACAGAATAGAGCTTATCAAACATGTCCTGCATTTATTTAGAGAAAAAAAAATATTCTAATAAATCAGAAAAAAAAAACCGTATATAATGGCAAGAGCATAAAATTTTTGCAACATGAATTATCGTCGGAAGGAGTTGAACCCTTTGACAAATACGTTAAGGTTGTAGACAGATTTAGGGAGCCCCAAAAACTATAGAAGAAATATAAAGTTTTTAGTAGTAATAAACTATGTCAACAAATGGATCCCAGATATGGCGACTAAATCAGAATCCCTTTTTTGGGGGGTGGGAAATCAATGACCCACAAGATAAAACCACAGTCATGGCAGATGCTAGTACGGTTAGTTTATGGGCGGGCGATGCTCATTCATGATAATCACGGACGGTGATTGCTTATGGCAATAAGAGCCTTAGTTGACAAACGTTATTGTCAGACTGAAAAAAGAAGCTCTCGCTCTGGTTTGGACTGTAGAGCACTTTAGAATGTACTTATACGGCAAAGAAACTATTGATTTGGTGACTGATCACAATCCGCTGTAAGTTATATTTAGTAATAGATCAAAACCGATTCAATCAGACAGGCACGCACACAATTTCAAGGGCGAGTATTCGGCTGCTGCGCTGCGTGTCGCGGGTTCGATTCCCGGACGGAACAAATATTTGTATGACCTACAGATAGTTGTTCCGGGTCTGTGTGTCTTGTGTATGTGTGTATACATGTTTGTGAACCCACGCACGATACAGGAGTAATTCCTAGTGTGGGACAACGTTTTTTAAAGAAAATAAATAATAATAATAAATACCTGGAAAAACAAACATCACTGATTGTCTATCGTGATTATGATTGATTGTGATTATTAATTAGAGAATCGCTATCTTTTACTAAAAGGCAGAGCGAGAAAAGGACGACTATAGCTATGAAATAAGTAAGAGATGTCAAACCAGTTTACGCTTTCCGCTTCACCGTGTTTTTATTCGACATGTTTTTACGTGTAATTTGTATGGAAATATTAGTTTAACTAATTTTGACAGCTCTAATTTACGTCCGTCTCTTTCTTGTTCTATTAGAGAGAAAAGATAGAACACACACAGGACAGGACACATACAGGGTGAAAAAAGACACATCACAGAGCCGTTAACTACGCATACTGTACGTATAACAAAGTAGTTTTGCGAAAAATAAATATTGCTGGGAAACGACTTTTATTTTTAGTTTTGAAAAATAAAACAATTTTTTATTCCGCGCAATGTAACGCGAACACAGGCAAGTGGAGATAAACCCCGCCCCTTCGCTCGTTACATACGTTTGATATTCATTGCGTAACCGCAAATTCGTAAATTCGAAATTTCGAAAAAAATAATCGAAAATTCAGGTTATGTTTGTTTGAAAAAAAGTTTAGTAATAACACTTAGAATTCATTTTCGAAAAAAAAAAAAGAAAGGTCAGATATAGGGAGAATAATAAAAGAAAACAAATTGACACTGAATTTTAACCCCACACCACCAGATTTTATTTATATCTATTTAACCCAGCCATGTGAAGAACATTGTGGAATATGTAAAAAAAAAATCTGATTTAAATCAAATACTTAAAACCGTTTGTTTTTTTTTTTTTAAATCATGATTTTATCAACCCAGGTGAACAGCCACAGTTAACTCTGGGCTTATATATGAGTGTCACCAATGGCTAAACCAAGTGGGTAAACACAACAAAGCAACCATTCAATGCAAGGACGAACTCGCCAGAAGGCGAGCTGTGGAAGCAGCTATGGCACCTGATCCTATTGTGACCCTTGTTGGATACCTACGCAATATGGTAAGGAAACGCACCAGAGATCAACATAACACGCTACTGGTTGACCATAGTGAGTATAGGCAGGCCAAGGAGGCACTTCCATTAATGAATGCTTCACAAAGCAAGCCCTATGACTGACCAAACTTCAGCTGTGAAAATTCACAGCTGTTACAACTGGCCAAATGTCTGTTTTTTAATAAGCACCTCTGTCTTACGAGTTACAGACAGCCCACTCTGCAGAGCCTGCATGGAGGAGGACGAGACAGCAGCTCATCTGCTACTAAGCTCCCCAGTAGTCGCTACATACAGGTCAAAATACTTCGGACACCCAGGAACCTAAGCGACATAGTAACACCAGGGCGCAACTGGCCTTCCTTGAGGTGCTGGGATGGATCGAATGACAAACTTATGCACCTGTACAGAAAATACGCGCCTTGAGCAGTGAGTTGCGGAAACCAGCCCGACATACATACATACATACATTCTCTGAATAATCATCATTTCGTTTTTTATATCCAACATGGTGTTTGTGGTAAAATGCATCCAATTAGGCTGAAAGCTGATCACAACATAGTTGGGAACAGGCAAACAAGTTGATTGGAGTGGTATAATGATGTATTTTAAAACAAAAGAATTCAATATTTCACATATCTATGACTTAAGGCGTTTATATCCCCCAAGTGGCGCCCTCATTGATTAAAAAATCGTAGCAAAGCGTAGAAAATAAAAATTATAGAATCCTATGTTGCGTTTGTTACAAAGAGGATAAGGTATTTTTACGTGGTTAAAACAATGCTCAAAATGTTTCGTATCCAAAGTAGAAGGCAAAAGTACCAAAAACGGCCGTTTTTAACACTTTTGCTACTACTTTGGATACGAAACACTTTGGAGTCCTAACAACGTAAAAATACCTTATCCTATTTGTAACAAACGCAACATAGGATTCTTTAATCTTTATTTTTTATGCTAAGTTACGATTTTTTATTCAATGAGGGGGCCACTTATGAGGAGGTAGGTCCTTAAACATTTGTTATTTATCCAAGTCGCAAGTAATCCTAATTATTGATACTAATATTAAAATTGACTGGCGATTCGGACTCGCGCGCAAGGGGTGGGCCTGCGGACGGCGAGTAATGGGTAGCTCGCCGTCCGATCAGCACCAGGCCCGAGAGTCAACGGCGCGTAGTGTTCCACGCGCGCGTCAAAGAGTTGTCAGCAATAGGGACGGGCCCCGCATGGCCGATGCCTGCCCGGAGGTTGAGGATAAATTCGAAACAGAGTTACCTCGCCCCCGGGCACTAAGGGCAGGAAGGAACAGGGGTGGGTTTTAGTCAGTAAGAGTCTGACACGCCCTCCCGCTCCACCCAGAGCGGGAGAAGTCATTGGATGATTTCCCACCCCACAATAAAACAAAAAAAGGGGTTCCGAACTAATATCTTTTTTAACAGGTTTTTACATAAACTTCTTGTTTTCCTGTATAAGTATAAAATACTTAGGGCCGATTTTTCAAGAGCCAGATAAATCGTCAGATAGCTAACAGTTCAATAACTTTATCTGAGATTTTAACGAACGATTAAAGAGTTTCAATTTTTCGAAGCTCAGATAATAGTCAGTTAGTTACCTGACTGATTTTTGCGACTAGCTTCACACTACATCTGTGAGAGCGAGACGCGCTTATGTACGGTTACAGACTTTAGAAAGAGACAGAAAACTTTCAACGTAATGACAGCGGTTGTCACAATAAAACGGGCATCATAACCTTAAACCTCGTCGGTTTGTCTCCGTGTTAATATTTTGTTTCCGTTTGAATATCTTCTGTTTTGTGATCTGTGTGGTCTTCTGTGTTTTAATTATGGCAAATATCGTAAAACGTGAACGTTCCACGAATTTTAACAAGAGCAAAGTGAGATTGTTGACCGAATTGATGGCAAAACATCGCATAATAATAGAAAACAAGCAGACCGACGCTGTAACCAATAAAGAAAAGGAAGTAGCTTGGAATAAAATTAGTTCTTTATTTAATGTCGCTACAGGCTTTACAGCAAGAAATACGAAGAGCCTAAAACTAAAATATGAGAGGATTAAAAAAGATTAAAGATTAGTCCATGTTTAAAATCAAATAAAAAAATTACCAAAGAAGGAGTGACTGCAAAACTGGACCAATTAACAAAATTTCGCTTAGAGATAGTGGAGCTACAAAAATCTTATTAGTAAAAGAAGAACACAAATTAAAAATGCTGCATCTGCAGGATGATTCAAGAAGAAAACAGGAAATGCATGAAGTTCTTTTAAGTGAGCACCGTAATAGCGTACAAACAAATATTTTAGATGTTAATAAATAAAGATTTATAAACTATGTATTTCTTTTTATTTGCCTTTGTAACAATACATTTAGAACAAGGATAGCTAACTAACATAATATAGTCCATCTGTTGTAGTGGTGGTCTCATTGGCCTATGAACATTTTAAGCACTTGTATATTGATAACGCTGACTACAAACCCAGCCCATTGAAGTCTGATAATCCTATTCAAAAGCAGTGACAACCTCATCAAAATTATTGATAATAATTGACTACGCTTTCTTGTAAAGTGGAGGTATAATAAAAAGAACACATATAGATTATTGTGATGTAGGTAATTCTATATTTTATATTCATAGCAGTAAGTGGGTATGTACAACTTTGTATGTGTGAGCCAGTCTCTCAATAAATCTGTTACGCGATTGACGTGGTTTTACTGCCGCCGATTCCCCGGGGTTCCCAGTGTCCGGAGATCCTTCAGTGGCGACGATTAAGTGATTACACGCGTGTAAATTTTATGTTGCGACCAGAAAACTCTAAAGGAGCGGTGTAAAGTTACATAACGGACTCAAAATGGCGGTCGGAAAGATCGGTGCGTTTGACCTAACGAAAGACAATTGGGACACGTATGTGGATCGATTAGATCAATACTTTATTGCCAACAGTGTAAAAAGTGAATTAAAAGTCGCAACTTTAATTACGGTCGTTGGTAATAGTGCATATGAGTTAATGGTTAATTTATGCACGCCCGTTAAACCATCCACAAAAACTTATTCGGAGTTAATAGCGGTAATGAAAGGACACTTAAACCCCAAACCGTGTATGCTCGCTGAGAGGTTCAAATTTCGGCAACGGATTCAAAAACCTGGTGAAAATATCGCGACGTACTTCTCGGAGCTTAAAAGACTGAGTAAAGATTGTTCTTTTACGGCGGACAGTTTAAAAGAAAATATGAGAGATCAATTTGTGTGCGGCTTAGTAAACGATGACATTCGGCAGAAGTTGTTTACTGAAGACGACAGCATCAGTATCGACCGGGCGTATAAGCTGGCCTTATCGATGGAGGCGGCTGAGACAAACGCGGCAATAGTGGAAGACGGTACGAGAAGAAGGACTGGCGGCAGTGCAGCGGATGCGGAGTCCATACCCGTTCATAAGATCGGGCATGACGGCGGCGGAGGAAGGCGCGGGGCGTTGGCAGGCGGCGGCGGCGGTGGCTATCGGCCGGCCGCGAGGCGAAACACTCGCTCGACGCGTGACTCACGACAATCCGGCGGCGGCGGTCCAAGTACCATAGGCGGAGCGGGTTACAACTTACTTCGAGCGGGCACTAAAAATGAGGAATGCAAAGTCTGTGGAGGCAAACACAATTCGAATACGTGTAAATTCAAACTGTATGTGTGTAGAATTTGTACCCAGGAGGGACATTTGAAGAGGATGTGTCCGAAGTTGACCAAGAATAATTACTTAAATAACATACAAGAAAACGGGCATGGCAGCGACGACAGGTGTGGCGCTTACTCGACGGGGAGCGACAGTGACGAGGTAATAGTACCTATTAATCGCTTATCACTTGGACAGTGTGAACCAATTATGATTTCTGTAAGTGTGCACGGTTGTGACTTAAAAATGGAATGTGACACGGGGAGTGCAATCTCGTGCATTAATTACCAATTATATCAGGAAAAGTTTTCCAGTTTAAGTATTAAACCCACTAAGTTAGTTTTAAGATATTACACGGGTGAACTAGTTAGGCCTGTAGGTGTTATTAAACCCGTTGTTAAATATAATAATACTGAAAAGATATTGGATTTATATGTTATTGACAATGTAAATACCGTTTTAATAGGTAGACAGTGGTTAGCGGAGCTAAATATATTGGTGTCGACTATACATTATAATAAAGTCAAGAATAATCGGAATTTGGATTTTAATTTCTCGGAATTCAGTTCCAGATACCGTGAAGTGTTTGCGGATGGCCTGGGGCGGTTCACGGGAGGACAAGTGAGCATCCACGTGCGCGAAGGGGTGCGGCCGATGTTCCTGCGCGCGCGCCCTTTGGCGTACGCGCTGCGGGAGCCGGTTGAGCGCGCACTGGAACAGCTGGTACGCGACGACATCCTCACTCCCGTCCACCACTCAGACTGGGCAACACCAATCGTGCCAGTAGTCAAGAAAGATGGTACCATTAAGAGTCTGTGCCGATTTTAAACTAACCTTGAACAAAGTGATAGAAGTCGACCGTTATCCATTACCTAAGGTAGAAGATCTTTTGTCTCGGTTGCACAGAGGCGAAAGATTTAGTAAAATCGATTTGTCACAGGCATACGCTCAGTTTGAACTGGATGATACTAGGAGATACGCGGTAATTAACACACATAAGGGGCTTTTCATGTATAAACGATTAGTGTATGGGCTGTCGTCAAGCCCAGGAATATTTCAACGATGTTTAGAACAATTGTTTGCAGATATACCCCACGTAGGAGTTTTTTTAGATGATATTATTATAACAGGAAAGGACACACCCCAACACTTAAGTAGCCTACATAAAGTTTTTGAACGCCTGAAGTCGAGTGGCTTGAAAGTAAAAAAAGAAAAATGTTCTTTCTTTGTGGAATCGCTCGAATATTTAGGGTATGTAATAAGTAAGGAAGGTGTTCACACGTGCAAAGATAAAGTGGAAGCAATTGTTAAAACTCCGATACCGAGGAACGTATCGGAGTTGAAAGCTTTTATTGGGATGGTCATGTATTATGGAAAGTTTATAAAAAATGTAAGTACGATCCTTACACCATTGTATAATTTGTTGCGTGCCGGGGTGAAGTACGTATGGAGCGATGCTTGTGAGGTAGCCTTTGCTCGGGTTAAGCAGGCACTGAGCACGAGTGAAGTGCTTGTGCATTACTCCCTGGAGCTACCGCTTGTGCTGACGACAGACGCTAGCGCCACGGGGATAGGCGCCGTCATCTCGCACATCACGCCGGAAGGCGAACGCCCAATCGCATACGCGTCACGCACACTTACCTCCGCGGAGAGATCGTATGCTCAAATAGACAGGGAGGCATTAGCGATTACATACGGTGTTAAAAAATTCCATCAGTACTTGTACGGTAGGAAGTTTACTTTAAGAACAGACCACAAACCCTTAACATACATTTTCGGGAATAAAGTAGGCATTCCGGTTATGGCAGCATCCAGGTTACAAAGGTGGGCAATAATATTAACAGGTTATTCGTATGATATAGAATATGTTGCGTCTGCTAAAAACTGTGCCGACGCATTGTCGCGACTGTCTCAACCAACAGATAAGAATAAAATCGGGCGTGAATATACCTATTTAAATTTTGCAGAAAGTTTTTTGCCGGTGACGAATGATGATGTACGTCTAGCAACTGCGCGGGATCAGGTGCTTAGTAGAGTGATGGTGAGCGTACAGTCAGGGTGGCCGTCGTATTGCACAGACGAACTGATGAAACCGTTCTTTAATAGGCGACACGATTTATATGTGGAACGGGGTTGTATTATGTGGGGCTATAGAATTGTTGTACCACCGACGCTTCGGGACACAATACTAAAAGAGCTTCATGTTAGCCACATGGGCATAGTTAAGACCAAGTCGATGGCACGAAGTTTTGTGTGGTGGCCCAATATAGACGCAGACATCGAATCGACATGCCGCTCTTGCGAAACATGTGCAATGGAAGCAGCTGCGCCGCCGCAGGCTGCACCACGTAGTTGGCCGTATTTAGCCCAGCCGTGGAGTAGATTACATGTAGACTTTTTAGGCCCATACCAGGGAAAAACGTTTTTCGTAGTTATAGATTCCAGTACAAAGTGGATTGAAATTTTTGAAATGAATAAAACAAATGCTTCGGCAGTCATTAAGGTTATGAGGTCATTATTTGCGCGATTTGGTTTGCCTTTGGAGGTTGTATCCGACCAGGGCCCACCATTTACTAGTACGGAGTTAGGAGAATTCTTAAAATTGAACGGTATTAAGCAGTCGTATTCCCCAGTATATCATCCAGCTTCGAACGGGGCAGCAGAAAATGCCGTCAAATTGTGTAAGCGAACAATAAAAAAAGGCAGTCCGAGAGGCAGTAGACATCGACACAGCTTTACAGACATACCTACTAGCGTATAGAAATAGTATTCAAAGCACTACAGGGGAAAGTCCCGCCATGCTGTTGCAACGTAGGCCGTTGCGTTCCCGGTTAGACCTTTTGCGCGCAGACCGCGCTCGTCAGGACCGGGTGGAAGGGGTGCAGCGTCAGCAGTCAACGAGTTCGGGCACTGAACCATTGCAACACACCGTTGGTGATACGATATGGGCCAGGAACTACGGTAGCAAAGACAAGTGGTTAAAAGGAACGGTAGTAAACCAACAAGGTTCACGTAGTTATGTAGTAAACAGCGATGATGGTCGACTTCTCACACGGCATAGCGATCAAATTAGGCATAGAACTCGACGTTCAAGTAGAATGTACCCAGACGTAAGGTCCGAGGGACAAGTCAGTGGGGATGTCGTTGAACCGCAACAGCAACAGCTGTCTCCAAGTACATCAGAGCCAAGGGTTCGTGAGGGGACGAGTAGGGGCGAAGCCGGGGGCGACGGCCCAGTAGTGAGTGACGCGGTGGATACAGCAGTCACCAAGACCTCACCAACCCGTAAGGCACCATCGTCCCCACCAGTCGGCAGTAAATCATCGCCGACGACCGCGACCGTTCCGGATTCCGTGAACCGTCCCATCCGTATTCGCAAGAAACCGGTTAGATATGGATTTGAGTACGATTAGATGTGTAAGAATATATTGTTATTATTATTATAGTACATAGAGTAAAAGTCTAGTTATAATTAGGTTAAGTTAGTGTGTTAGTTAATGTTAACGTTTTGTTTTGTATCTTGCTATATTAGTTATGTACTAGAAGTTTAAGTGTGGAGGTGTGATGTAGGTAATTCTATATTTTATATTCATAGCAGTAAGTGGGTATGTACAACTTTGTATGTGTGAGCCAGTCTCTCAATAAATCTGTTACGCGATTGACGTGGTTTTACTGCCGCCGATTCCCCGGGGTTCCCAGTGTCCGGAGATCCTTTAATTATGTTTTAATAGTTAAGGGCCGATTTTTCAATGGTCAGTTAAACGACGAGATAAGATTAATTCCACAGTTAACCAGTTTCTCAATTTTTCAATTGACAGATAGGCTCTAACGGCCAGTTAAGCTCTCTAACTAGCGAATTAACTTATCTGGCTCTTTACACCCCAGTTAGCACGTTATCTGTCGAGTATTTGACGTTTCTGTCATTGCGCGCGTCAGTGTTTGTAGGTTATATTTGTGTTAGTACTCCTTAAATTGTACAACTATAGATATTTTTGATTCTATTGACGATGAAACAATCGAAGAAGATTATACGGTGTATAATACACTTAACTATTAAAACATAATATCAATGTGTTCTTTTTATTATACCTCCACTTTACAAGAAAGCGTAGTCAATTATTTTCAATAATTTTGATGAGGTTGTCACTGCTTTTGAATAGGATTATCAGACTTCAATGGGCTGGGTTTGTAGTCAGCGTTATCAATATACAAGTGCTTAAAATGTTCATAGGCCAATGAGACCACCACTACAACAGATGGACTATATTATGTTAGTTAGCTATCCTTGTTTTAAATGTACTCGTATTGTTACACAGGCAAATAAAAAGAAATACATAGTTTATAAATCTTTATTTATTAACATCTAAAATATTTGTTTGTACGCTATTACGGTGCTCACTTAAAAGAACTTCATGCATTTCCTGTTTTCTTCTTGAATCATCCTGCAGATGCAGCATTTTTAATTTGTGTTCTTCTTTTACTAATTAGATTTTTTGTTTTTTTTTTGTATTTTTTTTTAAAGAAATTGCCTTAGCAATTTCTTTTTGTAGCTCCACTAACTCTAAGCGAGATTTTGTTAATTGGTCCAGTTTTGCAGTCACTCCTTTGGTAATTTTTTTATTTGATTTTAAACATGGACTAATCTTTAATCTTTATTAATCCTCTCATATTTTAGTTTTAGGCTGTTCGTATTTCTTGCTGTAAAGCCTGTAGCGACATTAAATAAAGAACTAATTTTATTCCAAGCTACTTCCTTTTCTTTATTGGTTACAGCGTCGGTCTGCTTGTTTTCTATTATTATGCGATGTTTTGCCATCAATTCGGTCAACAATCTCACTTTGCTCTTGTTAAAATTCGTGGAACGTTCACGTTTTACGATATTTGCCATAATTAAAACACAGAAGACCACACACATCACAAAACAGAAGATATTCGAACGGAAACAAAATATTAACACGGAGACAAACCGACGAGGTTTAAGGTTATGATGCCCGTTTTATTGTGACAACCGCTGTCATTACGTTGAAAGTTTTCTGTCTCTTTCTAAAGTCTGTAACCGTACATAAGCGCGTCTCGCTCTCACAGATGTAGTGTGAAGCTAGTCGCAAAAATCAGTCAGGTAACTAACTGACTATTATCTGAGCTTCGAAAAATTGACACTCTTTAATCGTTCGTTAAAATCTCAGATAAAGTTATTGAACTGTTAGCTATCTGACGATTTATCTGGCTCTTGAAAAATCGGCCCTGTGTGTGTATTATACACCGTATAATCTTCTTCGATTGTTTCATCGTCAATAGAATCAAAAATATCTATAGTTGTACAATTTAAGGAGTACTAAACACAAATATAACCTACAAACACTGACGCGCGCAATGACAAAAACGTCAAATACTCGACAGATAACGTGCTAACTGGGGTGTAAAGAGCCAGATAAGTTAATTCGCTAGTTAGAGAGCTTAACTGGCCGTTAGAGCCTATCTGTCAATTGAAAAATTGAGAAACTTGTTAACTGTGGAATTAATCTTATCTCGTCGTTTAACTGACCATTGAAAAATTGGCCCTTAGTGTATTTATTTCAAAATGTCAGGCTCAGTAGTTTCGGAAAAAGAAGGCAATAGTAAATTTTCCCCCAAAAATAAATCTGAAAACCTCAAAACGTGCCCTTTCATTTGATATGTCGCATGGTACAGTTTAAAAAACTTTATAATTTAATTTTCCGTTTTTCACCCTAAGTACCCCCATATTCCAATTATATTTGTTTATGTTACACGTCTGTGTTTGGGTCATAACTATTCATGTGTGAACCAAGTTTCAACTCAATCGGTCCATTAGGTTTCGAGCAAATTGCCTGTGACAGACAGGCAGACAGATAGACACACAAGTGATCCTATAAGGGTTGCGTTTTTTCATTTGGACTTTTGGAACCCAAAAAATGGGAAAGTAACTGTTTATCTGCCTGTTTGTTTACCTCTTCAAGTCTTAACTACTGAAAGGTATGGTCTACGGATGAAACTGGGCACACTGGGTCCTATTCTAGGACATGGTCTACCCAACTTACACACGGGAGAAGCCACAGGCAAGAAGTTTGCATTTAGATAATACTTTTTTATGATTATTTTTAGAATCAGCAAACAGTAACAATTAATTAAAATTATTGAAAATTTTTATTATCCTTCATCATCACTATCATCAGCCTTTCAAGCCATTTTTAATGAATTTTTATTATCCTTCATCATGTCCCCAATAATGGCTGATCTGTCAGACAACAGACACAAAAGAAAATCTATTGTTCGTGGTCACATATGACCTACGTGACAGATGAGGTTTTAAAAAAGGCTGATAATATAATAATAATAATATGTTTATTTGTACAAAAAAGGAAACAAGTAGGTACATTACACATGCAGACAATAGGTTGTACAATCGAGTCGAACATTATTGGCAGATATCCGGCCCCTAAACTAGGATAGTTATGATGAAGGATAATAAAAATTTTCAATAATTTTGTAACTGCTGGGGCACAGACCTGTTCTCTGTGAGAGAGGGTGTGGGCTGGTTGCGGGTTGGTGTATGTCACATGTTTTTGAATTTTTAGTTGTACGACATGCCAGTTTCTTCAAAACTAATTAGATAATTTAGAGGTTCTTGTAGCGACATCTGGTCGAGAACTGGTGCAGTTCAGATCAATCAATAGACCTTTTCAAGATACTAGATGGCGCTACACACAGTGTATATTAAATTAAATGCTTAAAATGGAAATTGTGTAAATATGCATTTAAAATATACACAATAAATCCATACGAATTATTGGGTTAAATTCAGTAATCAATTTGATGTTATTAAAATTTATGCATTACAATATGTGTGAATTGAAACACATGGATTTGCGTAATGGAACATCATTTTTGCTCATTACTAAAACTGCTACAAAAGCAACTGTTCACAAATAAAGTTCAAACTTAACATTAAAAAAAAAAAGCCATTAAAATCTGCTGCCATTTTGTCTGAATATAAAACAACAGAAAGAAATTTTAACATTACCCGAGGCAAATTATTTTAGAAGAGGTTAGAAATTATTGAAACTTAGAAATGTTTCATAAATATATAAAATAAAGTGTCACCTATGAAACTTTGTTGAAGCTTTCTACAGGAAGCTCCAAATCAGTGGGGTTTAATATGCGGTAGAGGCATGGGACCTACTAGGAACTATACCTGACGCTAAAAGTCGGTTAATGACTGAAAATACATAAAAAAAATTATTCATACAAACGAAATCCAAACTCCTGCATACATAGAGTACTCCTATTCGTAAACTCATTCATATGGTTAGTGACCATGCCGGATAGCTAGAGCGGTAATGGTTACGGTTGCAGTGAAAGAATTACAATTAATAAAACTATTATTGACAAAAATATAGACGAGTTTCCTTACCTCTTTTGAGCACGAACAGACTATTGCGTTTTCCAACCATGATGCTTGTTGATAAGTTCTGTAATAGTTTCGACTGTAAACACTTATTCAAATTGTAATCCGAATCGATCTTCTTTCTCTTCGGGATTCGGAAGGAAAGGAAAATCCGAATGGGTATCAAGAAATTGAAAACCTAACCGGTTCTGCAAGCAAGCAAAGGAAACTTTACAGAAGCAAAGGCAGTTCAAGAAAGTCTGTCTGAGGTGACGTTATTTATGGCGGGAATATTTTTTTTTAAAGTGTTGTGGTTAGTCCACTGGCTTGGTTACAAGACCTTTTAGCAGTGTCTTAAGGTGGAAGCGCCAGGGTAGCCCGCGAAATTCAAGATTTCATACGTTTTTTTTGCAATTTGCAGGTCAGTGTCAGGTTGTACCGTGGTCAAAATTTGATTCGCAGCTATAGCAAATACGTATTTACAGAACTTTAATCATTAAAATCATCAATACAACACTTTCAGTTAGAATTCACGCCAAATGTCATGTGTGAACCAGCGGTCAGATCAGGATGGTGACAGTCACAGTAAAAAACACGTATTTACTTTCGTAGTTTATATTTAAAAAACAGGACAGTTTTCCTCGTAGGTACAATTTTTATCTATTTTTCTTGGTAGCCGGTTAGGCAGTTTTTTTGGAACTGCTGAAAACTACCAACCCACCAGGTTATGTTACATAGACTATTGTATATGTGTTAATTAAACTGAATTCCCTAAATAAATGGCTTATAATATTTATCGAGAAATCAAGCGTAATCATTAAATTATACTAGGTAATTATTTGGCTCACCGGAAGCTGACAAGCGAAAAAGGCGCCATAACTGATAAATGATAAATGATGTTTATTCAGTAAATAGGTTACAAGGAACACTTTTACACGTCAATGTTTTTTGTCAGTTTAAGCTAGATGAGGCCGGTGTTTCCTAGCTGACTACCCTGAGAAGAAACACCGAAACAAACTCAGAGGTCAAAGTCTCTTTTAGTGTTCAAATCCATACAATGTGGACTGGTTAGATCATATGAGAACCATGTACGTTTATGTCTGGGATGAGCTTTATGAAGAAAGCAACACACGAATTCGAGTGGACCTGTCCAGACAGTGCAAGCATTTGTCAGTCATCGCGAAGCTCAACTCAGAACTCTGAGGTGCTCAACGAACCGACGAACAATACCAAAGTAAGGACATTTGAGTAGGCCGCAAAAAATACTCAAACTGCCAGACAATCATAAAATCTACATGAATATAACGACATACACAGTTCTCGCATTCACATTATTCTATATGAGGACCATGCAGCTTAGTGTCTGTAGTGGTCTTTTGAAGAAAGAACCAAACATATTTGAGTGAACCTGTCCAGTCAGTGCAAGCATTTGTCATTAGTCGAATAGCTCAACTTAAAAACCACTAAGGAGCTCAATGACATGACGAACAATACCAAAGAAAAGACATTTGGGTAGGCCGCAAAAGTACTCAAACTGTCAGACAACGTTGAAAATTACTGTAAAAAGGAGGAGAAAATAATAATAATAACCCACATAGTCCTCACATTTACAATAATTAAGTAATCAAAAAAAAAATAAAAATATAACACTTTACAAAGTAAATATTTGTGTCAAACAAAATAGTAATCATAATATGTCAATCAAAAAATAAAAATAAATATAATACTTAACAAAGTATTCAAGTCAAAAAAAAAATAATAATAATAATAATAAAATGTCAATAAAAAAATAAAATAAAAAATATAATACAATACTATACAAGTATTCATGTCAAAAACGAATAATAAAAAAATATATATATAAAAAATTTTTCATCAGTAAGTAGTACATATGAAAACAATGGCTCATGTATATCATTGAAGCAGCTCAATCCCACGCCTTTTTGTCCTCAAGAAAGTCATTAATTGTGTAAAAAGCTTTCTGGCATAGCTTACGTTTAATAAATGATTTAAATTTATTTATGCTTAGTTCTTGAATTTGGCTAGGAAGTTTATTATAGAAACGTATACATTGACAACTAAACGAACCACCTATTTTTTTCTTGAGCCTGGTTTTTGGTACAATAAATTTGTGTTTGTTCCTAGTATTTATGCTATGGATATCACTGTATCTTTTAAACAGATTAATATTTTTATGTGCATACATGAGATTCTCATAAATATATTGAGAGGGAACAGTCATAATATTAATCTCTTTAAATTTGTCTCTGAGGGAGTGTCTGGGACTTAATTTATAAATTGCACGAATAGCCCTTTTCTGTAAAACAAAAATTGTCTGAATATCGGCGGCATTTCCCCACAACAGAATGCCGTACGACATCACACTATGAAAATAACTAAAGTATACTAAACGAGCTGTCTCTAAATCAGTTAAACCACGAATTTTCCTTACGGCGTATGCTGCAGAGCTAAGTTTTTTCGACAGTTTATCTATATGGGGGCTCCACTGAAGCTGCGCATTCAAAGTTAAACCTAAGAACACTGTGGAATCCTCGGGTTTCAACTCTTCACTTGAACACTAGTGTTCACTTGTATTACATTGGGTAATGTGAACTTTATGCATTTTGTTTTTTTCTCGTTAAGGAGAAGATTATTGACATTAAACCAGTTAACTACAGTTGAAAGAGCATTATTTACATTATCAACAACCACCTGCTGACGTTTGAGTTTAAATAAAAGTGAAGTGTCATCTGCAAACAGCACTATATCATGTTTATCCTTTATGAGGTAAGGCAAGTCGTTGATATAGATTAGAAACAAAAAAGGACCCAGAATTAAGCCTTGAGGAACCCCCATTCTGACTACAGACCCGGAAGACCTTTTGCCGTTCACATCAACTCTCTGAATCCTATTACTCAAGTATGAAGTAAGAAGATCCAGAGAGGCGCCCCGGACTCCGTAGTAGTGCAGCTTCCTGATCAATGTATCATGGAGAACGCAATCGAAAGCCTTAGACAAATCGCAAAAAATGCCCAACGCATCGCATTTATCTTCCCATGCATTATAAATGTGTCCCAAAAGTTCAACACCAGCATCAGTTGTTGAACGACCCTTTGTGAAACCAAACTGTTAATCGAATTATTAATTATTGCAAAAGATCAAAAAATTAAATTAAAATGACTAAATAATAAAGTTGATTATTAAGATACAACAAGCTTGGATTTACTGGTTAAGGTGAATTACGAGTTCGAGCTGGTATGTGTAGTACCGGAAGTCTGTAACACAAGATTTCATGAAATTCTTACATTTGGCATCTGGCTAACTGAGACTACTGAGAGTGATTTGTTTTGTTTCGTTGTGTTATTGTTTATTTTCGTACAACTATGAGAAAAGTGCGTGAGACAATAAAAACTGACCATTTCGAATACTTCACTTTGTTTTTTTTTTAATTTCTTTGTTCTTCAAAAATCTTTGTTCTTCATAAATCTACTCTTCAAATGTGGTCTCGCAAGCCCGAGTCCTGGTTTTGGTAAATTTTTTCCAAAAAAAAATCTTCTAATGTTGTTTTTGCTCTATGTGTAAAATTTTTGTTTAGCGTTTTATTAGTTTATTAGTACATTGCGCTAGCCCACGTGGTGCTAAACCAATTAGTCAAATTTCAATTGGTCTATGAAGCACCGACGGAGACGAATCTTTTGACACCGCACACTTGAGCCTAGCTATCACAAAACGTCAATAAATTCTGACAACTTTTTCTGATAACAATTTACCTCCGACCCCAAAAACACCACAAATTAAAAAAAAAAAGGTGTGTGTGCGATTCGAACACGATAGAAGTGAAACTTCTATGCAAGTATTTTTCCTTTCAACAAGACTTGAGACTTCAAAGAATTTTACTCGGCTGGCGACCCTACTCCGTCGACCCTTCACGCAATTCTGCTCTTTATTTATATTAAGTTAAACGCAATTCTGCTCTTTATTTATATTAAGTTCTTTATAGGTTTGGTGGGAAGTATTTTTTGTACACGCCATTCTGCTCCTTATTTTTATTCGGTTACAGATCAATGTTCTATTCAAGTATTTTTCTTTAAAGGTTTTGTTGGAAGTATTTTTGTACACGCCATTCTGCTCCTTATTTTTATTAAGTTACAGATCAATGTTCTATGCAAGTATTTTTCTTTAATAAAGGTTTTATTGGAAGTATTTTTTGTACACGCCATTCTGCTCCTTATTGTTATTAGTTTACGGATCAATGTTCTATTTGTGTCTCTTACCTGTCGTTTTTTCCACTGCATCCGGTTTGAAATCACAACGATTGTAGAAGTTTCACTTCAACAATAATAATATAACTTTTGCCGCAAAAATGTATCATTTCAAGAAACGAAACGTAATTTACGACTCAAGGGCCCTGGCAACACTGGTACAAACTTACAAAGATCTAATAGCTCAATTACACCTTCCGAGTTTAAGGGACCCAATTTAGGAAACAGGAGGGTGTAATAGCAGTAAGAGCAGTTAGTGTCCGATTTAGTACGATTGGGAGGTCCCGATTTGACTTCCTAATACGATACAATTATTAAGATAGTGTAATCGCATCACCACGATTTAGAGCTAAGTGTTGCCAATTTAGCGACTTTGTCGCTACAAATGTGCTATTAGTATTTATCTAAGTTGTGTTTAAAATTAAATTAAATTTCTCAAGGCCCCTTTCCTAGAAAAAAAAAGTTGGTAACACTGCCGATTTAGGATTTCAATTTAGAGTCCAATTTAGGATAGTGTAATCGCTTGCTTCCTACTTCCTAGTCAGCTTGTTCCTAAGGTGGGTCGCTTGAAATCGGAAGGTGTAATTCAGCTTTAAAGGTGAATGCTTCAGGGTAGCCCGCGAAATTCAAATTTTCTTACGTTTTTTGCTTTTTTTGATTCCAAATGTATTTCATGAAATCATGACATTTGGCATCTGCATCATCAACTGAGAGAGATGTTTTGATGATTTGAATGATTATAATTCTATAAATACACTTCTGGACACATCTATTGGCCCACCTTGTATTTTCAGTTTCGTTTGGTCCTAGCTAAAATTTTATATTAGGTCGAGCAAAAAGTTTTTATGCAGTTTTGAACCTGGCACAATCACAATTTCATTCAATAGTCTTTTTTTGAATTTCGAACACAGAATTTAAAGAAACAAGACAATTTGGAGCCTGTTTGTTGATATCAAACAATCGAATAAGAAAACTTGGTTTTATTGGTTTACTTGGATTTAATTCTTGAAAAAGTGATTGATATCTTTGGTTTTGCAACAAACATTACTTATTCTTAACATTAAGGTGAGGTTCTATCAATAATCTATGGATACTTCACCTGAAGTCGCCGCCCAAGCTGTGGCACTTATTCAGGCCGGACACAGCCAAAGAAACGTGAGTGCTCAACTTAATTTAAGTCGATCTGCGGTCCGAAATGTTTATCGGAGGTACCTAGAGACTGGCGGCTTTGTTCGTCGCAAAGGAAGGCCACGATCTCTGGTCACAACTGAAAGGCAGGATCGATTCATCGTGACGACCAGCTTGAGAAATCGTCACCTTACCTCATTGACATATAAATTATATGGACTGGACATGTTTGACTATAGAAAAAACAGTTATACAAATATGTGACATATCGACGCCAAAATCATAAAAATACTGCTATCTCTTTTTAACTTAATTAATTTTGCATAAGTGAAAAAGGCTAGTAGTATTTTTGACAGTTACTATAATGTCAACCCTTCATTCCTATCGTCATTGAAATACCTATTTGGGGCCAGTTCGCCATTTTATCCTCTCGGTGTTTGGTTTTTTTTTTTTTTTTTTTGGGGGGTGGGAAATCATCTAATGACTCTTTCCGCTCTGGGGTGGAGCGGAAGGGCGTGTCAGACTCTTACTGACTAAAACCCACCCCTGTTCCTCCCTGCCCTACGCGCCCGGGGGCGAGGTAACTCTTTCGAATTTATCCTCCACCCCCGGGCAGGCACTGGCCGTGGCAGGCCCCGTCCTTTGCTGACAACTCTTTGAGGCGCGCGTGGAACACTACGCGCCGTCGACTCTCGGGCCTGGTGCTGATCGGACGGCGAGTTACCCGCTACTCGCCGTCCGCAGGCCCGGGTCTCGGTGTTTGGTACCAAAGTTGGGTACGTCAATTGTCAAATGCTCGTAAACAATGGATATATTTTGTGAATTTTGGAGTAATTTTGCTGTGTTATTGCGTTTGAACTCGGTTGTCTATTGGAAGTCGTCAATAGCAAGATGCCCAATTGCAATATAATCGGATTTGGCATCAAAAGAAGCGGAAATCACTCGAACATAACTTTGCACCAGTATTCGTTGAAGAGTTTATGTAAAAAGCATTCATAATTTCCCGTTTGCCTTTCTTTTTAACAGTTGTATTTCATGAAATCATTTTTTTGTTTTTGTAGGGATAGAGTAGTGCATGCATGACATTTATTTGTTTATCGATAATGCTATATTATTATGGTTCTATAATGGTTTTACATTTTACTTTCAAGGCTGCCTGCTAATAAATGAAAAAAGAAAATTTTGCTGGAAACAATCAGTGTTGTAAAAAAGATGTCAACAAAAACAATTCATAATATTCTGTTCCTTTCACTTTGAAGAGAATCATGTTTCAACCGGACACTGAATAAAGTAACACTGCGTGACGATGCTTTACGTTCACGAACCATAATGGTAAGTAACATTATTTGTTATAAAATGATTGCGTAGTGGGTGATAAATGATGGTGATGACCTCAAGTGCAACATTTGCCTAACGGGCACAAAGAGTGTGTTCGAGTGTAGTCCTAAGATTAATTGCCAAAATATGAGAAACTTGTTTATTTGGTTGCACTAAGTACATACACCTTTTAAAGGAGTTTTTTAATGTCACCAGTAGTCTGCTTTTTGTGTCAATGGACATTTAAATTATATTATGAGGACTTTTAAGTATATTAGCAGTGTAATTCTGTAAAAATCTCCCCGTGAAAACTTGGGTGAGGTGAACATTAAGTGAGCTTATGTACGATTATTTAGCACACTATCCACTCGAGAGCTACTGAACTAGTCAGCTATTGAGCGAGTGAGTGAGAAGTGCACTCAACGACCGAACGAGAACTCTTCTCAACCTACAAATTGCAAATTCAATGAGGCCATTTAAAATAATAAGCAACAATCCTAATAATAAAATTGAGAAACATCAAACATATTAATAATTTTATTGCTTGTTTACAGCCTGCAATTCCATCAAATATGTCTGGCATTTTAATTTAAAGTGATCAAAATCAAGACGAGCTCTCAACATCTTATTATTATTATTATTAATATCTGGATATGGTGCTCTGAATATGGTATTTAGTCACCAGCACGTCCGCTGCGCCAGGTTTAGCCGCTAACGTCTCCGCTGCACCAGATTTGGCTGTTAGCACCTCCACTGCACTAGGTTTAGCCGCTAGCACCTCTGCTGCGCCAGATTTATCGGTATGACTAACTTCAGTTTTTCTTGCCATCATTATTTGCGAATTTGATCTCAATGATAATATGTAATCGACTGAATTAAGACTGTGTGGGAGATATCTCTCGCTTGTCTTCAATATCTATTAAAGCTTACTTTTATTTTATTTGATTTCAGGTACACATTTAAAATGATTAAGAAATTAAAGGACAAATGTCAAAAACAGCCCAAGAAGATAAGTCCAAAAAGAGACTTAATGAAAAAGTTAGAAAACAAACGAATAAAAAAATCTTCAGTAATAATTTATTTCCCTTTTAAATCTTTGATAGATTTAAAAAGGAAAGAAATTTATTAAATTCAAAACCCCAAGCTTTGTTTATTAATTAAAAGTGTAATAGACGTATACATGAATTTGAGATACAAATATTGTGGGAAGAACTACTACTACTCTACTGAAAGAATATCACACAGAAATTACCAGAACAAAATTGTATTGTTCAGAAATGAATGAGATTGATTTGTTTAATATAAAGACTCTTATAATTATTGTTGACTTTTAATTAAAATCCAAAAATCATCTGCATGTTAGAAAAGATATATGTTGGAGATGTCCGTGCCTGGGAGCCCACTGCAGATTCAGCGTCATTTGTTTTCTTTGAACTTGTTGCCTCCGTCTCGAAGGTCTACTTAACGCAAGGCTCTAGAATAACACTAACACTGTTACTTTTACATTTCATTTTAATTGACGCAAAATATTCGATATACCTACTAACTGCATTTCGTTTCTTGTAATAGTTAAATGCATAAATTTCAAGACACTAAAACAAAACTAACTTCAAATAAATAAAAAAAAAAAAAATTAAAAAACCTGACTGAAAAACAAGTTGGTGGGAGTTATTTTAGTTCAATTATTGATTGCATGCAACCAACTATATCAGACTGCTTGAAAAGTGACTTGTTTGGAACTTTTCATTTGATTTTTTAAGTCGGGTTTTTGAAAATGTTTTTTATTTTTACACTTCAGTAAGTTATATTTTTGGAATAGCCTCCTCGAACCCTTTATTTTGATACCCCACTTAATACAGTTAGTCGACTTTCATTTTTTTCTTTTTCACAATTTATGGCATCTGGTGGTCGCCATATTTTATTTTGATTACTGTCATGTCATTAGTAGCACTCGCAAGATTAAAATAAATCAATTGGCGTAAGAATTATCAAAATCGGCCCACGCTTTCGGTCTCTAAAACACCTCAAAGGAACCAATGTACATACATTTAATCATAAATACATACATAGGCTGATAAACACATTACCCTCCCTTGCGTCGCGCAGTCGGGTAAAAAGGAAACTACGTATTGCGGGGTTCTGGAAAATCACGGCGCTTCTGACCTTCTGGTCGCGAGAAAACTAAACCTTAGTAGCGTTCTAGCGCTGCGTGTCTATACTGTTTTGTTAAGAAGACTAATTATTGTTTCAGCGTGAACATTAGTTACTCTTGTCAAAATGTAGCATTTCCTTTGCTTTTAAGATAGCCTCTCTATTACGTAGTAACATATTACCTCAATGCCACTGGTAAAAATACCCGTTGTTATTGTACCGTAACAATATGAAAACATTCTCACAATCTTTTATCGATGTTTTTAATAAAGAGATATCGATATGGGCTACCCTATTATCCGCCATTTTATCCTCTCAGTGAAGTGTAGGTATGGCACGTTTTCTTGTAGGTATGCCCAGTCCATATAATTTATATGTCAATGCCTTACCTCCATTGAGATACAAAACCAACTTCGCGACTTCCACGGAGTATCTGTGAACGCTCGAACTGTTCGGAGAAGGTTAAAAGAACGCGATATGGTACCACACAAGCCAGCTAATGGGCCCAAACTAACGCGAGCCCACCGAACAGCGCGCCTTCATTTCGCACGCAGTCATTTAAATTGGACACAGCAAGATTGGAGCCGTGTACTCTTTTCTGATGAGTCTAAAATTGTGTTACATGGCAATGATGGAAGGAAGAACCTAGGAGGTCTACCGACGTAAGAGAGAGCGTTTCGCACAATGCTGCTTTGAAGAGAGGGTTGCTTATGGCGGTGGCTCATGGACTGTCTGGGGCGGTATATCCGCGAGCGGCAAAACTCAACTTGAGGTTGTTACAGGACCACGGCTGCCAAAATTAAATGCTGAAAGGTACATTCGTGAGTGCTTAGAACCTCACGTGATACCATACGCGGACTATGTGGGCCCAAATTTCCTTTTTATGCATGATAATGCAAGAGCCCATGCGGCCGGCATCGTCAGGGAATATCTTCGGGATGTGAACATCACAGTTATGGACTGGCCAGCCAGAAGCCGTATCGAGATCGTATGAGAGCTGTGGTAGATGCCCATGGAGGCAACACGCGTTATTAAATTAAACCTTTATTTGATAAAACATGTTTTTTATTCAAAAATCAATTACCTTTAACAAGGCGCATATCCGACTTGTTAAGCGTAGCTCCATGTCGTATGGTATTCTGAATTCAAATTTAAAACAATACGATCGAAAAAGATGGTAAAATGTATCAGGTTTAAAACTGCATCAACAGTTTTTGTTCAATCTAGCAATCATATTTCGGTAGGGGCCATCGAAACCTAAACTCTAAGGTGGGCCAATAGATGTGTCCAGAAGTGTATATACTTGCTACGGTCGCGAATCAATTGTTGACTTAGATACAACCTGACAGTGACCTGCAAATTCCAAAAAACGTAAGAAAATTCTTTCGGGGGCTACCTTGGAGCTTTCACCACACTATGCAAAGAATCAGTGTTGCCAACTCCTGTAAAGAGTCCCTAGACTGAATATCAAAAGCCGCTAAAACTGATTCAACTGATTGTTTCAGGAGCGGACTCAGGATTTTGTTCTGGGAGGGGCACAAGAAGCTATTCTAATATTAACTTGTTGCTGTAACAATCACATAAATTGTTGTTTCAACCTCAATTTGCCAGAAATACTAAAGCATTTTAGAAAAAAAAAAAACAGAAAAAAAAATGTTTAGATTGGAATATTCTTTGAAATAGCTAAAGTATAAACGAATGCAAATTTAATTATATAAAGTCTAAATTTATCGTGCAAGTCGTTTGCGTTTTCCCTAAATATATGTCTGAGCACTGTATGTGTAAAAAACCGGCCAAATACGAGTCAAACTCGCGCATGAAGGGTTCCATACCATCATAGAACACTATACGCAGACGCGTCTAGTGTTCTATGATGGTATGGAACCCTTCCAAATAGAACCTTCGTTCTTAAATAATGGCAACAAGTAGACACTTGTTGCCATTGTTGAAGAACGAACAAAAAAAAGCCAAAAAAATCACGTTTTTAATAGCTCCCTATTAAAAACGTGATTTTTTTGGCTTTTTTAATTTTATTATTTGTTGTTAGAGCGGCAACAGAAATACACATTCTGTCAAAATTTCAACTGTCTACCTATTAGAAACCAGGAGATACAGCCCGCTGACAGACAGACGGATGAATGGACCTGTGGAATGGACAGCGGAAGCTTAGTAATAGGGTCCCGTTAACTAACAGTGTTTCTATTACTGGCCCCAAATTTATTTTGATATTTTGTACTCCAAACTAACATTCGTCAGATAACAATTATGTCGTCAAATCTTTATTGTCGCTTAGAACAAAAGTCGTTACTTCCAGCGACAAAGTCGCTAAATTGGCAACACTAGAATGAATGAAGTCGTAACACAGTTTCGGATTTGGTACGCCGGACTAAATCCGCGTACCAAATCGGTTCTCGCTACACACGATCGGACCGGACCAGACCGTACTTACTTCACGCGATGTTACCAACTCCTAATAATATTTACCCCTAAAGCTAAAGTCAAAAACCCCTAAAATCGCAAAATATTTTTTAAAGTTTTACTTCTTTATGCGCGTAATGAAAAAATGATGAGAGTGCAATTTTAAGGTCACACAAAATTCACAGGTTGAAGTTAGCTAGAACCGACACCACCCTGAAGTTAGCTATGGTCTGTGGTTCATGAAGTATGATTGTTTTCCTTTTGTAAACTTTGTGACGGTTTGGTTTTTTATCTTGTTACGCCAAAGAAGTATAACTTCTTATATGCGAACTTAAGTACATACACTTTTTTTTTGTTCTTATCTGCAATCAGTCCCAAACTACAAGCAGATTAGTGAGTGATATATCAAATAATTCCTCCCGCCGCATGAACGATATTCTAAAAATTAAAAAGTGTTTTGTACCGATTTTTAAATGTGTCGCAAAAAAATGTCGTATGTCTTAATTTCAGTTTAGCAGATATTTTGTGTATGACGTCGTGTAAATGTGTACGGTAAGTACAAATTTGTTTATCCAACCGTTGGGGCGTTATTCAAAAAAACTGTTTCCGCTGGAACTACATCATCATAGCGGCAATTTTTTTTCTTAGGGATGCACAAGAAAAAAAAACTCTCAATTGTTAGTGTGTAACGAGAGGTAAATGTGTATGTTTAAATTAAATTTGTGTGTCATAAAACTACGAAGATAATCAATTTTCCACTGCGCTGACGTTTGGCTACTTGATGAAAATCATATAAAACAAAATTTTAGAAAAAAGTTCACTACACCTCCTAGGTTCCCCTATTTTGGAAGAAAGTTTTTCTCCATTCATTGACGGAAAAATTAATCATTTTAATGATATTTCGGACAGACTCACAAAAATAAATTTACATTCGGCATTCACCCTAATTAGATATTGCTGTTTTGGACCAAATTTTATATATTTTCTCCGCTCTTCCCCTTTATGGAAGCATTCACATCTCCTGGACAAAATTGATGAAATCATTCGATGCACTCTTACAACCATTTTAAATGTGGCCTTGGATGACCGAGCGTGGCTGCAAACCACACTACCTATTCGTTTTGGTGGGCTCGGCATCCGCAAAATTTCTAGTATAAGCCTACCGGCGTTCCTGTCCTCGGTCCACAGCACTGAAAAGTTAACCAAAAGAATTTTGACTTCATCACTGGTTAACTGTGAAGTGCCGTGCTTGACCGACGCAATGAACACTTGGAAAATGGCTTGCCCGGACACGGCGTTGCCCGAGAACCCGTTCTCCCAGAGGCAGTGGGACGAGCCGCTCTGTAGTTTGGTACGGAATAATCTCTTAAATACGTCAACCAATACTGCTGAGCGTGCCCGCCTGCTGGCTGTGGGTGAATGGGAGTCGGGCCTCTGGCTACAGGCACTGCTGTCACCCAACATAGGTACTATGCTGAGTGACACCACCTTCCGGATCGCTACATGTCTGCGTCTGGGTGCTCCTTGCGGAGCTCCACATCGCTGCCAATGTGGTGAAGCAGTCGACCATCTCGGACACCATGGCCTATCCTGCAGTAGGAGCGCGGGTCGTATGGCACGGCACGCCAGCATTAACGACATCATCCGTCGGGCTCTTGTCACCGCCGGTGTGTCAGCCGTTTTAGAACCTCATGGCCTGGCACGTGACGATGGAAAGAGGCCCGACGGGATGACAATAATGCCTTGGAAGATGGGTAGGCCTTTGGTGTGGGATGCAACATGTGTCGACACCCTTGCGCCATCTCATCTTCTTAGCACGGCGGGCTGTGCTGGGGCGGCTGCTACAGGTGCAGAAAACCTCAAACGGCGCAAATATAACAACCTTATTGGGAGTTATATGTTTGAGCCGTTTGGGGTTGAAACACTAGGGCCATGGGGTCCGAGTGCTCATCGAGTTTTCCATGACATCAGCAAACTTTTAGTCGACTCTTCACGTGACCAGAGGGCTGGCCTTTTTTTCGGCCAACGAATCAGCATTGCCATTCAACGTGGCAATGCTGCCAGCGTTCTGGGCACTTTTCCCATTGACAGCGAGGTGGACGAATTTTTTGATGCCCAATGAGCTTTACCACTACCGGATTTTTTATGCCTCTTGTACATATTTTATTTATTAAGTTATTTATTAGTTTAATTAGCTATTTTAATTAGATATTATAATAAACTGCTTAGTGCAGAGTTGTAATTATTTTCGCACGTTGCTTTGAATTTGTGTATAATGTTTGTGTAAAACAGATTTTGAAAAAACATACCGTTCAAAAGATATACACATAGAAGTAAAATAAGGTTATTAGGTCCAAGTACTTTTTTTTTTTAGTCGTGTCAGCCAATGGCTTAATAGCCACGAGCCTCGACCAACACCTCAGGAGGCTCTCGTTAGGCGGCTGGATCAAGGGCTTGATTCAGAAAGCAGTATTTCTGGACACGGCTCGCATTGTCAGACGGTTCCTCTATCTGGAGCCCTGACCACCGGTACCTGACCGGACCCTGTTCCCGATACCGGTGGGATACTATTTTTTATATTTTTAAATGTTTTTTTTTTGTCCTTTATATTTTAATATTTAAAAATGTAAATAATATGTCTATAAAAATAAATAAACGAATAATAATAATATTTGGAGGCAAGAAAAAGTATATGTCGTGCCCATAGTTGTCTCCACTACAGGGGTTATACCCAACCATCTCCACCATAGCCTCAAATTAATAAAACTGAAAGATTCAATTTACATAACACTCCAAAAAGCTGCAATTTTGAATACTTCTAGAATAGTTAGAAAGTTCATGCAGATAGAGGAAAATGAAATTTCTCCTCAGAACATACACTCTACAGCTTAGTGTACTCACCACACGCTACATTGACTTGGCATGGCCCGTTAATGTAGCTTAAAACTAGCCAAAGTGCTAAGAAACAGTCCATGTTTTTCCCAAATAATAATAAGACATTTATTTCAGACGTAGTTCATATACTGTTAGTAACACAAAAAGCCTTATAAGCTATTGTTAGTACATACAATAAAAAAGACACAGAAATCACAAAGTGGCACCGCACAGGAATGCCAGTTTATGCCAAGCCCTGGACGCGACCACCCTCAGTGTGAAGTCTCATCCAGTGCCGCCAAATCGGCGAGTCCCAGCGGTCCGCAAACACACTCAGAAGGCTGTTCGAGCTGGCCCGCATGCGCCTCATAAGGGATGCACAGTGCTTCCGCATGAAAGCATGAAAACCATCCACGCTTTTCATCACAAACATTGCTGAAGCGCTGCAATGGCGCGGCAGCCCGAACAGCACCCTGAACGCGTTATTACATTGTACTCGCAGAGCACTGTATGAACGCTGCGTGTACTTAGTCCACAGGTTGCAGGTGTAAAACGATTGACAGAAGGCCTTAAATAATGTCACTTTGACTTGCTCGGTACACCGTGCAGTGTAGCTAATATTATTGGCGCACTGGCCATCTATATGGCACCCTATGTTTGTTCTGCTGAGCTCGCCGATCAGCTCGTTCATGTATAAGTTAAAGAGACGAGGAGAGGTTAATCCCCCCTGCCTCACCCCGCACTCCAAATAACCATAATATGCCTTCCGTGTAATATAACAATAGCACATTGCCCATTTCACACGAAGTCAAATATTTAGGGGTTCTTTTTTCTTACAATTTAACCTGGAATAATTATATGTAGCACATAACTAATAAAGCAAACAAAGCACATAATATATTGAAATCTTTGGCTGGTTCACACTGGGGTGAAGACCCAAAAATTTTGCTAATGTTGTACAAATCCTTAGTTCGTAGTCACTTTGAATACGGTTTTTATTGTTTCGCTGCAGACACCAAAATTGTAAATAGCTTGGATGTTCTGCAAAACAAATGTTTGCGTGTTATAACTGGGGCATTCAGGAGTACTCCTATAAATGCAATGCAGATTGAATGTAATAGGATTCGTTTCAATTACTTTAGTGTATCCAATAATAGTATTTTAGTCAATCTGTTGTGTTCTAGTCCTAGTTTAGGCATTAAATCATTCTGTATGTTACAGGATCTCCATAGTTTTATAAATTATATTAAAAATATAAACATTTACCAATCTAAACATACTCTGTCTTGTTATCAAGGAGTTTTTATTGCCAAATTTCCAGATATAAATATAATTATAAAAAGTACAAAGGACCTGTCCACAAAAGAGGAAGATAATTTAATGTTGTCAGAGTGGTCAGATCATAAATTTGTATATAGTGATGGTTCCAAAAATGATAAAGCAGTGTCTTTTGCTATTTATGAGCCAATCTCAAATATAGGTCATGGTAGAAAAATTGATAAAAATGCCAGTATTTTTACAGCAGAAACTGTGGCCATTTTGAGTGCTTTGAAACATATAAAAAATTCTGGTTACAGCAAATGGGTTGTGGTAAGTGATAGTATGAGTGTTCTGAAAAATCTGGCAAATAATAAACTACATGCTGACACTAACTACATAATCTATTTAATAAAACTGCTATGGATCGAACTGTCTCATTCCAATATTGAAGTTAGTTTTGTATGGGTGCCTTCACACATTGGCGTTGCAGGAAATGAAAAGGCAGACTATTTGGCCTAACGAAGAAAATTGTTGATCTAGATGAATTGATACCAAATTCTGATGCTGATATGAATGTTTCCATACCACATACGAACGCAGTTAGTCTTCTAAGACAATGTATGTGTCAAGCGTGGGGGAGACATTCATACCAGTATATACAGATAGAAAATAAAGGCACTTGGTTTGCCACTTTTGATGTACAAATAAACTCCATACCTTGGTTTAGCAGGAATAACAATTTTATAAATAGGAAATTTTATTCTTTTATCTGTCGCATGCGTTTTGGTCACTGTCGTTTGAATTATCATCTTCATCGTCTTAAAATGGTTGATTGTCCTTATTGTGAATATTGTTATTCACAAAAAGTTCAATCTCTACATCATATCTTCTATGAGTGTTCGTCTTTCAACATTCAGCGCCTTGTGTTGTCGGATGAGCTTCTAAAAATTTATAAAAAACCTTCTAAGATCCCGCATTGCATTTAAGAGCTACTTTAGAATGCCTCAACCTATATATACTCGTATTTGTACAAATTTCTATTAGAGACTGTAAAAGACATATAGGTTAGGTTACATTCCGGGTTTGTAAATTGTATACCTTTTAATTATACCTCTATTGTGGATTGTAAATAGATAGCATTTTGTAGGTTATGTTTGTTTTACGAGGAAATAGCTAGAATTAGTGGTGGTTAATTTAACATAAAGCATTATAAATAACGTGTTTTTTTAAAATATAGATAAGCAAATGCTTACGCGGCTCTCACTTGTTTCTTTTTGCTTATCTGGTTTTAACATAATTCACATTTCACTCGACGCACTCGCGTAAACACGCGTAAGTCGTAAGCAGGGTCGATCACGTAATAATTTAACGTGTTAAATAAATCAGTTATGTATGTTATTTTGCTAAATGTTTTTTGTATTAATAAACAGTGAAAGGACACGCATTATTGAATCTATAAATGTGTAAGGACGTTGATTGAGATTGAGTGAGATATTGTGTTGTTGATGATGATGATGATGATGGTGATGGTGATGGTGATGGCGATGGTGATGGTGATGGTGATGATGATGAATGAACTTTTAAATACGCCGTTACATAACAATTTATTTCGTAATAACACAAAATCACTTAATCAATTATAGACAGTCCTAAGCCTGCAAAGTATGAAGGAAAGTTCATTGTTTATTCATAAACGCGATGTAATAATACTCATTAAAGTATTACTCTCAGTTAACAGACACCGCGCTAGCTTTTTGGCCGTAACAACAAGTACCTACGCGACACGAATAAAAAAAAGCATGTTAAATTAAAGCATTTAACAAAGTCTGCTTAAAACTTTTAGCACAAAGCATTTAACAAGTGTTGCCAAAAAGCAACTTTGAACACCACTAGCTAGAATATGACGATTGTCATCAAAACGTGATTAAAACAAAGTAATGACCAAATTAATTTGATAAACAATAAGAATAAAAATCTATGATATAATACGAAAGACATTAATAATAAATGTAAAACCTTACCCCTTATAGTCCCGATGACAACCCTGGTTGTCGTCGGGCTTCTTCGACAACCCGGGTTTGTCCGCGGATCTTAAGAGGTAGGAGGCTGGTTTTTTTTTGTTTTCAAACTCAGTTGAGTTTCGGATCCTATTTTTTTTTCCAAGCAAACGTTAACCTTGGGTTGTCGAAGAAGCCCGGTGACAGCCCGGGTTGTCATCGGGACTATAAAGGTTACACGCAAGAAATTAAGGACGTAAGACTAGGCAGTATGGTCAAAAGACTTTGGCCTTCCCTTCGGGGTAAATAAAAAAAAAAACAATCGGATGACCGTGGCAACAGTGAGAAGCAAAGAGTATAATAATAATACGGGACGTGAGAAGGTTGGCGCCACTGATGTGGGCGACCAATTACAGGCCACGATTTTACCCGCCCGACCTGTTGAGCAAGCGTCCCGTTTGGGGCCGGTGGCAGGGCAGTCTACTAGTCAGTCGTCTACCACAGATTACTAATATGTAGCTAGGTCGTCTACTAGAGGGTTTTTTTTTTTAAATACGTGCATGACGCGGCGTGTTTCCCGCCGCATTCGTAAAGCACCGGCGATCTTAGATCTATAAAACTGTATTCATCTCATCTTCTAATCCACCTGATTGTTGTTCTCTGTTTTCCATACGGTGTATCTTGTTTTGGTGATTGAACGTACCGTGAAAATTAACAAGGACTTTGACTCAGAGGCCCGAACCCCATGCCCGTCGGCTTCATTTGGCGCCCAACGTGGGGCCTCGGACGACACGTACCTGTTTTTTTTTTTTTACGAAGTTCTAGTTGGAAGCCTTCGGTTACACGTACCTTTCCTACACGCGGGAGTCTCGGAACTTGAAGCGCCACGAGTGACGTTTCCGGCGAATGAAAATTTTCACCACGTGGTTCCGTTTCCCTTGCCAGGATGGCAACGATGGAAACAAGAAATCCAAGAATCAGGGAGTAAAAGAAGAAACAGAGGAGATTTCGTCGATCACCATGGACCAGGGTCAATTTGCAACCCTGATGCACTCACTGCAGCAGAGTCAGGCAGAGATTTTCGCGAGGCTCATCCAGGATGTTAGGACTACGACACCAGCACCTGAAGTGTCCATGACAACGCCCGCTGCGAACTTCTTAAAGTGCACAGCTCGATTTAACGGATCGTCTGCTGATGTCGACGGGTTTATCGACGCGGTAGAAGTGTACAAGAACTGCCTACAGATATCTGACGATAACGCTGTCAAATGACTCTCCATGTTGCTAGGACCTAGACTCAACGGCATTATGGTGGCAAAGCATTAAAACCAGCACTACGTCATGGTCGGATGCCATACTAAAACTGAGAAGTGCATTCGGAGAGCGTCGTCCGCCTCTCCACATATATTTGGAGTTGTTTGCATTGCGACAAAATGCGGACACAACGGATTTATTTATAGCGAAGACGAGAGCGCTTTTATCGAGATTGCCACAAGAAGACCTACGTGAAAAAGTTCAATTAGATATGGTATACGGGCTTCTCGATCGTAGAATAAAAAAGCGGCTCAATCGTAACTCCACAACATCTTTCGACCAGTTACTACACCGTGCCAGAGCGATCGAAGAGTCGTTAGTGGACAGCGCAGGTGACAAGACACCGGCACTGACGAATCCGAGCGCCAGTCACCAACCTGCCGTCACCGGCGTTCCTTCAACTTCTTCATCATCATCAGCCTACAGCAGTCCACTGCTGGACATAGGCCTCTCCAATTGCAAGCCATTCAGCTCAGTTCTCGGCAACTCTCATCCAGCTGCTACCAGCCATCCTGCGAAGATCATCACTCCACCTAGCCTGAGGGCGTCCTACCTTACGTCTGCCGATTTGCGGTCTCCACTCGAGAACACGTCTACCCCAACGGTCATCGGTTCTACGGCTAATATGGCCGGCCCATTGCCACTTCAGCCTGCTTATTCTGTGAGCTATGTCGACAACCTTGATTCTCAGCCAGATCACCTCGTTCCGTATTCGATCCCTCAACGAGACTCCAAGCATAGCCAGTTCCATAGCTCGCTGAGCGACCTTGAATTTATGGACCAGTCGTACCGTGAGTGTCCACGTTTCGGCTACGTAAGCCATAACAGGCAAGACGCACTGATTAAAGACCTTGGTCTTTAGGCTCTGTGGAATACGCGACGCAAAGACTCGTCGAAGCTTCCCAAACGCTGCCCAGCCCAGCTGGATCCTTTTGTTGACCTCCCTCTCAAAGTTGTTTTTACCAAACTGCAGAGTTTGCCCGAGGTAAACATATTCTTGAACAACCTTGAGAGCACCGCCATTGACAACAATCGGTCCCGGAGTGACGTGTTCGTTGAACATAACCTGAGTTTTGTCCAAGTTCATCCGGAGACCAATGCGTCTAGAAGAATCAACTAGGCCGTCCAACATCTGCTGCAGATCATGCAGCGATTCAGCCAGTATGACGATGTCATCTGCAAATCTCAAGTGTCAGATGTATTTGCCGTTGATGTTAATGCCGCGTCCCTCCCAGTTCAGCGTCTTGAACACATCCTCCAATGCGTTAGAGAACAATTTCGGGGAAATTACGTCCCCTTGTCTCACACCTCGACGCAGGGGGATATGTCCAGTTCGCCGATCCTGAATTTGGACGGCCATTGTCGCGTTTTCATAAAGACATCTCAACACTTGGATGTATCGTCAGTCGACTTGGCATCGCTGCAGAGACTCCAAAACAGACCAGGTCTCGGTCAAGTCAAATGCCTTCTCATAGTCCACAACCGCAAGACATAGAGGCCGATTATACTCTTCTTTTTAACTTCTTCACCGAGTGATAATAAGAGCACTCGCAGCAAAAGATTGTCGTGCAGTTACTGCAAGAAACGGGGACACGAAAAATCGCAGTGTAAAAAGTTAATAAACAGCTTTATAAGTGATAACGTGAAAAGTGACGACAACGTAAACAAAAATAAAGTTATTCAATGTTATGGGTGCGGTACCCCTAACGTTATAAAATCGAAGTGCGAAAAGTGTAAATCTAATTCTCAAAGTGCATTCTATTCGGTTACGACAACCAGTGATAGCGTAAATTCAAAAATGTGCGGTTCCTGTCATCGCGTTATCATGCGAGATGGATGCGCGCCGGGCGAGCCACGATCGACGGCCGCCCGCAAGCGTCCCACCCGCGCCTCCCGTGGCCTCGCAGAGTACGTGCGGCCGCACCGTGACCGTGAGCGCTGCCGTGGCCGCTCGTTGCCTAGCAACCGTCCGCGAGCTTACTGATGACTGTCCGCGCGGTCGAAACCTCGCTTCGTTCCTACCAGTACCACAGGTAACCCAACGTCTTGTAACGCTGGGCATCACTTAAAACCTTACTGTGATTATGTTACTGAACTGCGACATAACAATAATTATGTTGATAGATTAAGTACGAGTATGTTGCCTATATGTTAATAAAAATATTCAGGGTGATTGTTTATGTTCAGATTTTACTGATGGATATGTTCATAAATGCTTAGGATTAAGCTCGGTAAATGTTAACAAAAATATTCAGGGAGATTGTTTATGTTCAGATTTTTCTGATGATTATGTTCATAAATGCTTGGGATTATGCTCGGTCAATTTTGATAAAAATGTTAACAATGATTATTTGTGTTCAGGTTTTCCTGATGATAATGTGCATAAATGTGTAGAATTAAGCTCAGTAAATGTTAATAGAAATAACAAATTACAAAATTGTAAGAAACACCTCGCGTCTGCACAGGGTCGAACTAAGGGAGGTCCAATCAAGGGGGAGCATATGAATAATAATAGACCTTTGATGAAAATAGGTATTTTAGGAGAAAATGGGACAGCATTGCTAGACACTGGGTCTAGGGGCTGCATTGCCGGTCACACACTTTTTCGTGTGTTAAAGGAAAAGGGCCATCCTGTACAACAGTGCACTAGAAACATCCGCTTGGCGGATGTCTGCAGGCGCCTGATGGAGGTGCTTGTTACAGAGGTTCAGGTAACCCTAATAGCATTTATTGTGGGCATTCAGTTGGGCCACGTGCACTTCGTGGGTTGGCCAACTGTTAGATTTGGCCATCTAATAGAGGTAGAGCCTACATCAAAGGGCCCACAAAAAATGGCCAAAAAGGGGCCAACAACTGGGCCTGGGGGGGGCCAACAACTGGGCCTGGGGGGGGCCAACAACTGGGCCTGGGGGGGGCCATTGTAGATTTTTTATTCCATTGGTTGTTTTGCATTGTGCGGCCTTCTTACACAATATTGACAGTTATCCTACAGTTGACAAATGGTTAGGGTTTGGTTAGGCTGGTTTCACAGCTGTCCGGGAGACCCGTACGGGCCGTACGTGAGGCGCTAGAACATTGTATCACAGCGACGCGGAGCGGGTCGCATACGGACCAATCCGCGTCGCTGTGAAACGATGTTCTAGCGCCTACGTAAGTCTCCGTTCTGGGATCCCTTACAGGCGGCCCGTACGGGTCTCCCGGATAGCAGTGAAGCTAGCCTTAAGTGTAGTATTTTAGAATTCCAGCTGTGGTACAAATATAATAAGAATTAAAAAATCATCATCATCAGCATTTTAATGTCCCCACTGCTAGAGCACAGGCTTCCTCTCTGTGAGAGGGTGTGGACCGTAATCCACCACGCGGGCCCAATGCAGATTGATGGATGTCACATGTCTTCAAATTTTTGGTACTAGGACTTGCCAGTTTCCTCACGATGTTATACTTCACCGTTTTGAGAGCAGTAGTGATGAAATAATTTACATAAAGTAAAGCGCCTGCCTGGGTTTGAACTCACAACCTACAACTTGTAAGTCGCGACAGTCACCACTGGGCCACCACTGTTCCAAAAAATATGTTAGGGTAATGCCATATGTGACTAACTCTACATTTGACACGATTTGAGTTTTATTTTGCATTGTTTTACGAATTCCACTATTTTTATAGTACTAATTTCAGTAATTTTGTATAAATATCCTTTAATTAAACCTCCGTGGTAATAAATGTGTACTTTATAACCCCGGTGGCTCTCATGTGTGCCGCTAGTTTTCCGCTAGTTTGCCTTGCCAAAAACCCGATTCACGCGTTTTAAACCGCTATTATCACTATTAGCCAAGGTCTTTAGACCTGTAACAAGGTTCATACACACGGAACCTGACCAAGTCTGTAGTTACACGATGGCCGCCTGTCAACGGGGACTGACATATGCTGAAACGTGACACGTCCCGGGCTTGAGAGGTTAAAAAAGTTAAGGTTTATTTAAACAAATGTAAATGTGACTGACACTTCATGCAAAATGAACTCGTGATGAAGTGTTTTTGAACTACAGATCTTTCTCGATGCATGTTTTATAACTAATTTGTAATAGTAGTCGTAATTTGTGTTTGTATTTGTACATGAAAAAAAATATTGGGATGTGTTGAAATGGAAAACCTTACATTCGTAAAAACTTTTTTATTAGAAAAATAAATTGTGGCTGACACTAATACAGACCAAAACGTGACTGACAAACGTCACTTTGAATTTCAAAATAGTCGTATTTTTTAAATGAAACTTATAAACGAATACAGCACAATCATAAGAATGACACTTTACAAAAATAAACTTACTCGTATAAAGAAAAAAATGCTATTTTTGCGTTTAATTACAAAATGCAGAAAATCATACAATCATAGAAACTTTTTTATTAGAAAAATAAATAGTGGCTGACATACTCACAATACAGACCAAAACGTGACTAACGACACTTGTGAACATCAGAATGACTGGCCAAAATGACCGATCAGCTTTAAAATATTACTAAAATCTAATGCCTATTTGCTACTATTTGATACGTTTGTTTAAATAATTGGTACCTAATTAATAACTGAGAAAATGAATTCAAAAATTGGGCAGTCATTCTGATGTCAAGATGACTGCCCACATTTAGAATCTCCACGTAAGGGCTCCAAAATTTCAATTCGCCTTTAAAAAATTAGTACCTATTTGACACTTAAACATATATTTTTTCTAGATTTTTAGGGCATCATTTAGTTCTACCTAATTTTGAGGACAATGAGTCATATTGTATGTTTGCCATTTGTTAATATGACGCTAAGTCATTAAAACCCGCGGGTGCAGTGTTTAATTTTACCTCCAAATTACCACCTCCTTAATTATAGATCAAACAGGTAAGATCAGTATCCTTAAAATCAGCATTTTCAATTTTACCAGTAGATATATTACGCGTGAAAGTGATTTCCTCGGCATTAAAATCATCAGTATAATTTTTTGATATACAATTATTATGATGTTCATTAATAAATGATGAATTAGTACCTGCATTATTACTAGTAACATTACTTTTATCGTTGATCCTTAATTTACCTCTTAATTCAGTTTTTATTGCATTTAGATGACGCCTCTTTGTTCTTGCAGATAGTCCAGAATATTGTCGTGTAGAGCTGCTGTTATTAGCTTCATCATATTCTTCTGTTATCTCTTGCGCCATCTCGATCTCTAGCAAATCTAAACCAGTTTGTTATGACACCTGTGATTCCAGCATCAGTTGCTATCTCTGCCAACTTGTTTCTTCACACTGCAACTGTAAATATTACGAAGCAGTACTTTAGCATTTCATTTAGAATAACACAATCGATAAAGTAATAATAAACCACAAATAATATTACTGGGTAATACGATACCCCTTGATAAGACTGGTTGTCACTTTCGGGCTTCTGATGACCCGTAACGACTGTTAAAGATCCACGATTGATAGCCGGGACCAACAGCTTAACGTGCTTTCCGAGGCACGGAGGAGTCTCAGTATGTAAAGATGGTCACCCATCCATGAATCTCGGCAAACGTAGCTTAAACTGATGGATCGGCCCGTGCAGCTGTTATTACTTAAGCGACGAGCTTCTCCATAAATAAATGAATCTAATATGGTTACATAAATATATCTAATATTATGTGTAATTTTCATAGTCATACCTACTTACAATGACTTTAGACAATAATTGTAAATTTTTCAAACTAAACTTATTATTTTATCCAGTCCAGTTGCATTGAATTGCCAGAGAGTTGGTGAAAACCCGTTCCAGATTTCTTCTGGTAATTGTGGCAGTTCCTTTGCCACCAACATAGGCCAAAA
Organism: Polia nebulosa; assembly: GCA_951329385.1. Classification (NCBI taxonomy): domain Eukaryota; kingdom Metazoa; phylum Arthropoda; class Insecta; order Lepidoptera; family Noctuidae; genus Polia; species Polia nebulosa. Next base: position 17,308,828 of record OX589590.1, read on the forward strand.
CATTTATCGGCTCATAGTCAATAAGCAATCATAAATAAACGTAAAACAATGTATGTATACTCGTTTATCTATTAAATTTCATATAATAGTAGTATTATAACTACATAGTATATCATCAGTACGTCCAGTGGTCTTGCTTGCTTGTAAAGCTTGTATATTTCTATCAGAATATTGTACTTACCAATTGTTCTTTGTGTTCTTCATCTTCAAGCCAATTTTCTATTTATCTAATATCGTCTAGTGATTTTAATGGTATGTCTATATCTACCAGCAAAGTGGCTGCACTAGACACATGTGTTGAAGGAGAGTGATATTCTCAGTAAAATATCATTTTGAGTTTGCTTCAGGTCCTCCATTGCGGTTTGAATGTGTCCAAGACATTGGGCAATGACATCTAAAATAATAATAATAATAAAGTAATACATTTCCTAGATAGAAGATTCCAAAACAATATAAAAAAGTGTGTGTGTACTTATGTACGCACGTAAGAAGTTATACTTCTTTGGCAAAACCAGATAAAAAACCAAACTGTTACAAAGTTTACAAAACGAAAACAATCATTCTTCATGAACCACAGACCATAGCTAACTTAACGGTGTCGGTTCTAGCTAACTTCAGGCTGTAGGTTTTTGTGACGGTGTGCGCGAGCATCGTAAAAATTTACTCTCATCATTTTGCCCTAACGTGCCTAAAGAAGTATAACTTCAAAAACAGTTATGCCTACTACTGTTTCTTTTGATAGATTTAAAGTAAAATAAATTCACAATTTTAAGAAAAACAATGATCCACCATCGTGGATTCTAAAATGAATGTCAGATTTGCAATCGGCACCCCCAAAAACCTATTACACGATACCCATATCGAATCTTTGAGAAAAAGTTGCATCCGCCATCTTGGATTTTAAAATGAATGTCTAATTCGCAATCAGCACCCCCAAAAACCTATTACACGATACCCATATCGTATTTTAGAGAGAAAGTTGCATCCGCCATCTTGGATTTTAAAATAAATGTCTAATTTGCAATCAGCACCCCCAAAAACCTATTACAAGATACCCATATCGAATCTGTGAGAAAAAGTTGCATCCGCCATCTTGGATTTTAAAATGAATGTCTAATTCGCAATCGGCACCCCCAAAAACCTATTACACGATACCCATATCACATTTTAGAGAGAAAGTTGCATCCGCCATCTTGGATTTTAAAATAAATGTCTAATTTGCAATCAGCACCCCCAAAAACCTATTACAAGATACCCATATCGAATGTTTGAGAAAAAGTTGCATCCGCCATCTTTGATTTCAAAATAAGTGTCAGATTTGCAATCGGCACTCCCAAAAACCTATTACAGGATACCCATATCGAATGTTTGAGAAAAAGTGGCATCCGCCATCTTTGATTTTAAAATGACTGTCAGATTTGCAATCGGCGCCCCCGAAAACCTACACGATACCCATATCAATATTATATAATATAATCATATTATTATTATAACTTCAAAAATATAAAGGCTGTGACCTACCCGTGTGCAAAATTTCATTCAAATCCCTTCAGCCGTTATTGTGTGATTGACAGGCAAACATACAAACATTCACATTTATAATATTAGTAGGATGTAGGATTGTCGTATTTTATATTAGGGGGTGACATAACCTACCAACACAAGCAATTTTTGCTAAAGAATCAACCTCAAAATTGCGGGTAAAAAATGGTCAAGTAATTGGCAGACTCAATCCCGGGCTGATAAGTTTTAAGTTTTTATATTTCTATGTATTGTAATAATTTTGTGAATACTTATTGTTACTGAAATAATAACTTGATTGTCTGATTAAATAAATAAATAATATTAAATATTATATGCATAGATTTTATTTATTTTGAGGTTGGTCCCATAGTAAAAGTTAGCTGACAAATATTTTGAAATCTTATATTTCCTTACAAGTGACAAACTTTGTTACTTACCAACATTAAAATCTTCTATAAGATTTGGTGATGAACTACGAGTAGGTGTAGGTGTACATACTGGTGGTAAAATTATTTTTGGCAGCAGATGGCCATCACTGTCAATTTGAAAAGGACAAACTTCCTTGTCCATTTTTCGTTTTCTACTCCTATAACGGTTGAAGCCAATTCCGATCTACTTTCAGCCTTTTTACATTTTTGTCTGACTTTAGTCGATCTGTAAAATAGTAATTTATTATTAAGGTGTGCAGATACCGGGGCTGTTGTTGTCGTTGATGATACCCAGTAGGTGATTCATGGTCTGGACAGTCCAGACCAGTCTATGAATTTTACCAAGTTGTATTTGCAGCGGCCTACCTAAATTTTGCAACCGATTGAGTGATTTCCATATAGGCCACTGCAGTTCACGTCCAGGTGGCAGGTGTTCCCTGGGTTCTAAGAAGTCAGGAGCTGGGTGGTATTGGTCTTCCCATGGTTTTCAGGGGTGCATTAAAGGAGCCTCTCCGAGTGGTGTTAACTATATCGTTTTGCCATTCCAAACGCCCTGCACACCCTGGACGGCTAGCAGCTGGTAACGCAGAGTCTAGCTGATCATTCCTTTCACCACAATGGTAAATCCAAACAGCTCTCTTCAGAGCCATGTACAACAGCCCTTTTTAAGGTCACCTAACAATAACAACAACATCTCTGAGGGCACTCACCACAGTCTCTCCAAGTTGCATATTATGTTCATGTATTCAAATGATTTATTTACAATCTGTTTGCAGTAGCCTCAGAATACGAAGGTTTCAAACTCCAGGTTTAGGAAGGCGGAACAGTTTTTCGTTTTGTTTGGCTGGTGAACAGTCACACTTAAACATTTCCTTCTATTTTCATCCATACCACAAAGGTTCAATTCTCACAAGCTTTTTGAACTCGTGTTACACAAAAAAATGCACTTTATACACACTTAACGTATCTATTAAGTATATCTATGAAGTATTTTTTTACATAGTTGGAACATTATTTCTAGAAAAAACTACCATTCCGAAAGAAAAAAATAACTGTCACGTCTTGACGTCTGTCACTTTTTTGGCTTTTGTTCCTTGTGGAACAGACTACGGTCAGAGACCATGCTGCCTAGTCATCAGTTAGTTTGTATTTTTTTTTGTCTTTCTGATTTGTGTATATCTAGTGATTTAGATAATTTTTAGGCATATTTTATTATTATTACATATTTTTCGCTGATATAAATAAGTGTTATTTAAATTAACACTTACAATAATTTACCGGCTATTGCCGATAAGTGAAACCAAACGTGAAACGACGCCATTTTAAAAGTGTTATCACATCACAGTGTTGCCAACTCAGTGGATTTTCCACTAGATGTGGTGGTTTAGACTTTCCTTTTTTCTTCCTTTTTCCTCCAAATTTTAATTTATTTTCTAAAAAATAAAATAAAATTTGGAGGCCCGTAATTCGGAAACGGTGCGTCGGAGGGCCATGCTTCTCAGACCTTAAATTAAATGGTTTCTATGGACAAGGTTAATAAAGTGCTACAATAAAAATGACCGAAATGAGTTAAAAAAAAATCTCTGAAAATTTGTCTAAATCCTTTGAAGAGCACTTGGAAATATTTTTGCAATTTTTTTCTTCTTCTTAATTCTCTATTGTACACAAAAATTTTACATATTACATATGGTTACACAATTCATGTACAAAGGCGAGCTTAACTCAATGTTGAGTTTTCTCCCAGCAAACCTTTGAGTGATAGAGAGAGATCACTGTTGAGGGTAGGATCCAGTGTACAATACTTATAAACCTACATAAATAATTCTAAATATATATTATATATATTAATACCAATATAATACTAATATTATGTCAATTTGAAAGGAAGTGCTTTTTGATTTTCTTCTTGAAGACATCTAGAGAAGGACTGTCGCGTAGGGAGTGTGGGAGAGAGTTCCAGAGACGCAATGCAGTAACAGAAAAGGAGCCATTATAGCGGCTGGAAGTGTGACGCGGAATATGAAGGAGAAGAGAATTGGCAGTGCGATAGGGTTTACCCCTCGGAACGAAGTACTCAAACCGTTCACGAAGGTATTGAGAAGAATGAGAATTATGCAGGATAGTATAGAGAAGAGATAGGATATGGGTATCTCGGCGATGCCGAATTGGCAGCCACCTCAATCTGGTCCGAAACTTCGACACATGATCGTACTTGCGGAGGCCAAAAATGAAAAGGATGCATAAGTTCTGCAGCCACTCGAGTTTGTTAAGGAGTACCTCCGTTGCATCTAGAAAACAGACATCCGCATAGTCTATTAGCGGTAGGAGAAGAAATTGTGCAAGAGTGACCTTAGTGTGAAATGGAAGAATAATAAGAATTTTTGGAGACGTTTCAGAGACTGAAAAGAGTAGAAAATCCTCTTACTAACGTCAGCAATATGAACCTCCCAAGAGAGGTTAGTGTCTATATGGACGCCTAGGTTTTTAGCGCTTTTCGAGTACAATATGGGCACCGAATCATACACTACTGGCGGGAGAGACTGATGATCTAAAAGGCTGAGCATGTAGCTTGCGACTTAGTTGGGTTCTGTAAGAGTCCAAAGGATTTAGCCAACTTGTTGATATTTTCAAGGTCGTCATTGATGGCATCCACAGCCCCAGCGAGTTAACCCATTCTAAAGTGACGGTATAACTGCAAGTCGTCTGCATAGAGATGATAGTTAGAAGTAAAGACCTTAGTGATAGCGTTTATAAAAACTGAGAAAAGAAGAGGAGAGAGGACGCCACCCTAAGGTACAACCGCGGCCAAATCACACCATTCAGAGAAATCCTCATCAGACCGAACATACTGCGAGCGGCCTCGAAGATAAGATTTGAAACACTCAATTACTGGCGCAGAGACATTAAGGGAGGAAAGGATTCCTAAGAGAATGTCAAAGTAAACTGAATTAAAGGCACTGCTGAAGTCCAGTAAAACCAACACTGTCAAGCATTTGTTTTCCATAGCCAGTCTTATATCGTCAGTTATTTTGACAAGAGTTGTCACAGTGCTATGGCCAGGTCTGAAACCAGAGGTAAGGACTCAGCAGGCCATTACAGGATAGATAACAAGACAGTTGCTTCTGAACAACGCTCTCGAGAACTTAGGAAAGGATTGGGAGGATGGATATTGGACGGAACTGAGATGGTGAAGAGGGATTTGAAACTTTAGGAAGTGGTAAGACGTGAGCCTTCTTCCAAGCAGAAGGAAACGTGTTAGTGAAAAGAGAAAAAATTACTATGTGTGGTACAACAGGAACTATTTCACTCAAAATAGGTAGGATCATTTGGAACTGAAGACCATAGTCACCTAACGCCTTAATGGAGATGGATTGAAAACATTTCTTAATATCTAGCTCAGTAATTGGGTGGAAAGAAAGAAAGAAGTGTTTGCTGGTAAAGGAAGATTGGAAAGATCATTGAGAGTCGAAGATTTAACATCGATATTGAGTATAATTGGTGATGTAGAAAAGTGCGCATTAAGTGCATTGAGGTCCATTTTATCAGAAGAACTCTTGCTAGAGGCTTTGCCAATACCAATAGTCTTTAAAAATTGCCATACTTGTGTCGGGTTGAAGTTATCAATTAAGTTGTGAATGTGATGCCTTTTGGGCATTCCTACACAAACAACTGCAGCGATTTCGCATCTTCTTATAAAGGTCCCAGTTTTCCTCAGTAGCCCGATTCCTGTATAAACGCTTGGCCATAACACGTTTCGCCATCAGGTTTTTTATAGCTGGGGAAAACCATGGTGCAGGAAGGTGTTTGACTCTTACCTTTTTAAGGGGAGCATGTGCATCATACAAATCCAATATAGTACTGCTGAAAACTGACACCATAGAGTCCATATCCTCGCCGTTGAACACAGAAGACCAGTCAATCCCACCCGCATCAGCCCTCAAACGCTCCAAATCAACGTTTTTAAAACTGCGAAGAAAGAGAAATTTGGCCTTGCGTTGAGGAAGTCAAATTTTATAGGAAAGGTAAATGAGGTCATGGTAGCATTCTGTTACTTTTTCAGTCCACTTTCCTGTTGTTGATCTCATCATGTGACCAGTCCATTTCCATTTTAACTAAATACAAATAACAATAAAAATAAATATATATAAAAAAAAATCTAAGTAATCTAACAATAAACAAGAAAAAAATAATTTCAGCACTCAAACCTCGATGCACTCGCCGGCTACATTAGTTTTATAATTAAAATATAAAAAGCCTGTAGTCCAAACAAAATAAATACACGTTAGTATGTTTCCGAACGAAAACTTTGAGTAACAAACACCGAACGGTCTAAATGTCAAATGACAATAATGACATAAGTAAAAAATCAAAACAAAAAACTTAAAAAATTGAATGACCGACACATGAACGACATAAAACATAAAAATTATAAGTACCTAGTATATATTCAGAGAAATGGAAGACCCGCAACGAAGATTCATCACTTTACTGTCTAGCGAATTCTCTTATCGGGCACTGGCTTCGAAGTTACGGCTGAGGGCTCAGCAACGGGAAACTGAGCCACAAGTTCTTGCATATTCCGAAGCAAACTCAATCTTCCGTCGCGATTTTTCGGAAACCTGGATGTTAATCTTCCCCTCAGACGTCCAACACTTATGTATTCCGAAGTACTTCCGAGCATTCATAAAAATATCGTGTCTGAGCTTAGTCAGGAACTCAGAAAGCGTTAAACCAGAGCTTGGTTGTTATTTCGCCACACCTCATTCCGTACGATGCGGCTTTCAAATCTAACTAAGAGGGGACGAGGTTTGCTGGTGTTGCTGCCAAGGCGGTGATAGGCTGTTATATCTTTAGAGGCAACGTTGGCCATTTCCAGACGCTCTGACAAAACCTTCAGGAAACCATTGCTTAGATCTGCTCCCTTGTCCTTACTCAGGCCATGCAACAGAAGAACCTTAGCACGGGTTGTCATTTCGTGCCTATCCAGCCAAACACAAGCAACTCCATCTGGGATTTCAGTGAACTCAATGTTTTCCAAACTAGGGTCTTCAACTCAGTGAAGTCCTTGGATAGGCTGGCAATAGTCTTATGTGAAGCTTCATCACTGGCATTCTTCAAGTCTTCCTCATACTGTGACATTCTTGAAGCAAATGTAGGAGACAGCTCCTCCAGTGCTTGACGATTTGGAGTACAGGTCCATTTCAGCAAAGAGCAGTGCTTGCAGTGTAGAGAAGTGGTGTCAAGGAGATTTGATGAACTGACTGAGTGCACCAGAGGTCAATGTACTACTTTATTATGTTTCTTGCATTTAAAAGTTGTTTTTAATATTTTATTAAATTAATTTTTGTGAGAGCTCAAAATTCTAACTGTATTATTTGGGACTACCCTCCAATTACTCAATTTTTTCTCAATAATTTCTCGAGATTTTTACATCATCTCATGGTTTTCGACTAGAGCAACAATTTCTTCCTTGAAAAGATTTTCATCCAAGCAACCATTTTGAAAATATGGATCTTTTGTAAAAAATAAAATAAAATTTGGAGGCCCATAACTCGGGAACGGTGCGTCGGAGGGCCATGCTTCTCAGAACCTAAATGGTTTATATGGACAAGGTTAGTAAGGTGCTGCAATAAAAAGGGCAGAAATCTGTTAAAAAAAAATCTCTGAAAATTTTACTGTTCTTTGATGATCGCCGACACTTAAAAAAATTTTGCAATAATTTTTTTTTTCTTAAATAATTTCTCGAGTTTTTACATTATCTCATGGTTTCGAGTAGAGCAACAATTTCTTTCTTGAAAAGATTTTCATCCGAGCAACCATTTTGAAAATATGAATCGTTTTGAAAAAAATAAAATAAAATTTGGACGCCCATAACTCGGGAACGGTGCGTCGGAGGGCCATGCTGCTCAGAGCCTAAATGGTTTCTATGGACAAGGTTAGTAAGGTGCTGCAATAAAAAGGGCAGAAATCTGTTTAAAAAAAAATCTCTGAAAATTTTACTAAGTCCTTTGATGATCGCCGACACTTAGAAAAATTTTGCAATATTTTTTTTATCTTAAATAATTTCTCGAGTTTTTACATTATCTCATGGTTTTCGAGTAGAGCAACAATTTCTTTCTTGAAAAGATTTTCATCCGAGCAACCATTTTGAAAATATGGATCGTTTTGAAAAAAATAAAATAAAATTTGGACGCCCATAACTCGGGAACGGTGCGTCGGAGGGCCATGCTGCTCAGAACCTAAATGGTTTCTATGGACAAGGTTAGTAAGGTGCTGCAATAAAAAGGGCAGAAATCTGTTAAAAAAAAAATCTCTGAAAATTTTACTAAGTCCTTTGATGATCGCCGACACTTAGAAAAATTTTGCAATATTTTTTTGTTCTTAAATAATTTCTCGAGTTTTTACATTATCTCATGGTTTTCGAGTAAAGCAACAATTTCTTTCTTGAAAAGATTTTTATCCGAGCAACCATTTTGAAAATATGGATCGTTTTGAAAAAAATAAAATAAAATTTGGAGGCCCATAACTCGGGAACGGTGCGTCGGAGGGCCATGCTTCTCAGAGCCTAAATGGTTTCTATGGACAAGGTTAGTAAGGTGCTGCAATAAAAAGGGCAGAAATCTGTTAAAAAAAAATCTCTGAAAATTTTACTAAGTCCTTTGATGATCGCGCCGACACTTAGAAAAATTTTGCAATAATTTTTTTTTTTTAAATAATTTCTCGAGTTTTTACACTATCTCATGGTTTTCGAGTAGAGCAACAATTTCTTTCTTGAAAAGATTTTCATCCGAGCAACCATTTAGAAAATATGGATCGTTTTGTAAAAAATAAAATAAAATTTGGAGGCCCATAACTCGGGAACGGTGCGTCGGAGGGCCATGCTTCTCAGAGCCTAAATGGTTTCTATGGACAAGGTTAGTAAGGTGCTGCAATAAAAGGGGCAGAAATCTGTTAAAAAAAAATCACTGAAAATTTTACTAAGTCCTTTGATGATCCGGCCCGACACTTAGAAGAATTTTGCAATAATTTTTTTTTCACAATAATTTTTCGAGTTTTTACATTATCTCATGGTTTTCGAGTAGAGCAACAATTTCTTTCTCGAAAAGATTTTCATCCGAGCAACCATTTAGAAAATATGGATCGTTTTGTAAAAAATAAAATAAAATTTGGAGGCCCATAACTCGGGAACGGTGCGTCGGAGGGCCATGCTTCTCAGAGCCTAAATGGTTTCTATGGACAAGGTTAGTAAGGTGCTGCAATAAAAGGGGCAGAAATCTGTTAAAAAAAATCTCTGAAAATTTTACTAAGTCCTTTGATGATCCGGCCTGACACTTAGAAGAATTTTGCAATAATTTTTTTTTCACAATAATTTTTCGAGTTTTTACATTATCTCATGGTTTTCGAGTAGAGCAACAATTTCTTTCTTGAAAAGATTTTCATCCGAGCAACCATTTAGAAAATATGGATCGTTTTGTAAAAAATAAAATAAAATTTGGAGGCCCATAACTCGGGAACGGTGCGTCGGAGGGCCATGCTTCGCAGAGCCTAAATGGTTTCTATGGACAAGGTTAGTAAGGTGCTGCAATAAAAGGGGCAGAAATCTGTTAAAAAAAAATCTCTGAAAATTTTACTAAGTCCTTTGATGATCCGGCCCGACACTTAGAAGAATTTTGCAATATTTTTTTTTTCACAATAATTTTTCGAGTTTTTACTTTATCTTATGGTTTTCGAGTAAAGCAACAATTTCTTTCTTGAAAAGATTTTCATCCGAGCAACCATTTTGAAAATATGGAGCATTGTAAAAACTTTGGCGTAATGATAATATTAAACTGCATTGGGCAGTCATTGGCCCAATGCAGTTGATATTTGTAGGGCCTACGTTATAAGTACTGCAAAAACGCCAACAGCTTTTAAGTAAAGGTAGGCAGTAGTAGCATTGGCCCAACGTTGGTAAATGGTTGGTATAATGATAATAATTTACTGCGTTGGGTCATTGTAAGTTTGATGTAGGTAATCTAACTAACTATATCCCAACGGATTCCCCACTGTTGGCCACTTGATGCCAACAGAAAATGCTACTAGGGAAAACTGTTTCATAAAATTGTGCCCACCGAGTTCATAATTTTCCCCGAAGCAAAAGATAATGAAACACTGTTAGGTATAGATTTTATTAACAGTGCTGGTCTCATTATTGATTTCAAGCAGTGCCTTTGGTATTTTTCGGATACAATAGATCAAAAGTATAAATTGATTTCAGAAACCTTTTCACCTCGTCATTCATATGCCGCAATGAATGTTTTACGCGATGACGAAGGTGCAGGTTTAGAGGTTCAGGAGCGTGAGGAGCTTGCCCAATTACTCACGGATTTTTAGGAGATTTTTAATAAGGTTGGGGAACCAACTCCATATGGGGAACATCATATAGACACGGGAAACAATTCTCCGATAGCGACACCCCCAAATCGCCTGACACCTGCAAAGAAAAAGGTTATGCAGGATGAACTTACCAGAATGCTGGCAGAAGATATTATTGAAGATTGCGAATCTGCATGGACTGTTCCAGCCCTGCTTGTACCTAAACATGACGGCAGTTTTCGTTTCTGCGTCGACTATAGAAAGCTAAACTCGATTACGAAGACGGAATGAACGGCCTATCCAATGCCTCGCATTGATGAACTGATGCAATCTACTAAACGTGGACGTTGTCACATGAGTACTATAGATTTGCGATCTGGATACTGGCAAGTGTCAATTAAGAAAGAGGATAGGGATAAAACGGCTTTCGTTACTCCTTTCGGAACTTTTCGTTTTAAAAGAATGCCGTTCGGTCTGAAGAACGGACCGGCTACTTTTCAGCGTCTGATAGACAGACTGCGATCCGGTTCAGCATTAAAGGACGTTACAATACTAGCTGTTATTTAGACAATTTGTTAATTATAACGCAGGCAGATTTTTCAAGGCACCTAGAAAACCTGCAAATCGTTTTTGAACAGCTAATGAAGTTCAAATTGCGTGCTAATCGGGCAAAGTGTGTGTTTGCAATAGAGTTCGTTAAATATTTAGGTCATGTAATCTCACAGGAAGGAGTCTCGGCTGATGAAGAGAAAATTCAAGCCATCTTAGATATGAAAGAGCCGTTTTCACTGGGACACCTCAAAACATTTATACAAACATGTTCCTGGTTTAGGAAATTTATTCCCAAGTTTTCGGAGGTAGCAGAGCCACTGACAAGATTGACATGGAAAAATCAACTGTGGATATGGGGACCAGAACAGGCTGAAGCTTTTAATAACTTGAAAAGGCTTCTGACGTCAGCGCCGATCCTCATACAGGCAAACTACTCTAAGCCATTCATCCTGCGCACGGATGCGAGCAATTATGCGATAGGTGCAGTGTTGCTTCAAGGAGAAAAGAATGAAGAAAGACCTATTGAATTTGCCAGCCGTTTATTGTCAACAGCGGAGCGGAATTATTCGACCACGGAGCGGGAAGCTCTGGCGGTCGTCTGGGCAGTCGACCGTATGCGGGGTTACATTGATGGCCATCCAGTAATCATAGCCAGTGACCACCAGCCTTTGAAATGGCTGTTATCATTAAAGTAGCCTACTGGTCGTTTGGTGCGTCGGCCACTAAAACTGCAGGCTTATGACATCCGGTTTGAGTACACTCCCGGAAAGGTAAATGTGGTGGCTGAGGCACTCAGCCGCCCTGTCTATACAGATGAGTCTCGCGAAACCTGTGGAATATGTTCCGTTATTATTGATTTGTCTACGCGAGATCTTACAGAGCTACGTGCAGCACAAGAATCCGACCCAGATTCCAATAAAATTATAAAAGAATTAGAAGATACGAGTACAGAAGAAGTTTAGCGTTTCTGTACATATGTTCGGCCCTCACTCCGTTGTTTATGAACCGATTTTGATGATTCTTTTTTTTTATAGAGTATACCTCAAGGGTGGTCCCATGTCAAGGACATCAGGATATGTTAATGAAATCCTGATAAAATTGAGAGAGAACCTCGAAAATTGGGCACGAATATTGTTTCTGTTTACTTTTCATAACTTAATCAGGTATTTGCATTTAGGAACCATCACATCATGAAACTGAGCTGATGATGGAAATCATACCTTTCCTAAACAATAGAAGTTAGATAAAAAAACTGGTTTTAGTGACAAATACCACTTAATATGGTTTGAAGAAAAGACGTCTTTACAATATTGGAGGTAACCTCAACTGGTAAATACCCTGGGAACTTCATGGAGGGATGGTTATATCATCAGCTCAGTGGCTAGAGGAATGATGAAGAATTAGAAATTAGCCTCAGAGTGTTAAAAGATGATGCGAGCCACAAAAAATCATAAAATAAAAAACTTTTTAACAAAAAAATTAACCGACGAAAAAGAACTAAAAAGCAAAAAATAAATAAACCTTTTAAAGTCTTGAGTAGTGAGCATATTTACCTACATAAAATATCAAATTTTATATAAACTAATTTTGAGTCGGTGCCAATTAATAAAATGATTAATTACCTACTTACAGCCTTCTTCATATGTAAGTACTTATAAAATTTAGATATTTAATAATCAGATTGTTGTTTGGCGCCGACTCAAAATTAGTTTATATAAAATTTGATATTTTATGTAGGTAAATACGCTCATTACTCAAGACTTTAAAAGGTTTATTTTTATTTTTTGCTTTTTAGTTCTTTTTCGTCGGTTAATTTTTTTGTTAAAAAGTTTTTTATTTTATGAAATAAATAGAACCGACGAAAAAAATAGAACCGACTTCCAAAAAAAGTGCAAAATAACTTTAATTGTTGGTGTTCCTGTTTTGTGTCTTCGTTTTTTGACACCGACTTCCGAAATTAAAGTTATTTTGCACTTTTTTTGGAAGTCGGTTCTATTTTTTTGTAAAAAAGTTTTTTATTTTTCACTTTTTAGTTGTGGTTCTCCATTAAACTGTTTTAACAATTCATAGACATACGATAGCAGCAATCGCGGTTGATTTGCTGTCAATTTTTGAAGAGTTCCGTTGCCTGTCTCCGAAATCCATCATCAGATCTTTTTTAAATTTAAATGGGACCATTTCGGAATAAACTCCTTTCGAACACAAAAAGAATTTTGCAAATCCGTCAATATATGACGGAGTTATGCCCGAATACATAAAAAAAAAAAAAAAAAAAAAATACAAACATCCGAATTGATAACCTCCTCCTTTTTCGAAGTCGGTTAAAAAACATATACGGTCGAATTGAGAACCTACTCCTTTTTTTTCGTCGGTTAATAAAGTCTATAATAGTACTCCGTGAGGTTTGAACTCACGGCTCACTGACTCACGCATCTATCTGCGAGCGCTTGCAAGGAAACGGAAAAAATATGAATATACAGGATGATGGATTATAAAGACTTCGACCTTGGAGATCCCACAGGATAAGGGCTTGTGACGCGGCTCGTGGCTTTTTTTTTATTTATTTTTTTGAGGGGTTGGGAAATCATCCAATGACTTCTCCCGCTCTGGGTGGAGCGGGAGGGCGTGTCAGACTCTTACTGACTAAAACCCACCCCTGTTCCTTCCCTGCCTGAGTGCCCAGGGGTGCGGTAACTCATTTTCAGAATTTATCCGCTACCCCTAGTCATGCAGGCACCGGCCACGATGGGCCCCGTTAGGGGTGGCTGACACTAATCTCTGAAGCGCACGTGGAACACTACGCGCCGTCGACTCACGGGCCTGGTGCTGATCGGACGGCGAGCTACCCACTGCTCGCCGTCCGCAGGCCCGGGTCTACGGTGGCCTGAGATCGTCTCGCGACGTCCTACGCCCAGTACCTCTTCAGCGGTGGTAGCTGCCGGGGCCGTGAGGGCCACTCCGTTGAGCTTCCCTCTCGCGTCCCGCCTCCGCCTTCGCGAGCATTACTGCTTCGCAGAAGGTGGAGACTGCCTCCCATTCCCCCTTGCTCCGTACCATGGCCTGAACCAGGGCCGGGCGCGAGAGGACGCCGCCACCTATTGCATCCACGAGGACACGGCGGTGCTCCGCCCAAGCGGGGCAGACCTCCACCGTATGCCCCACCGTGTCCTCTGGGCGATCCGCACAGTGGTAACACCTGGGCGTTTCCTCCTGCCATGAGATCCTGCCGGAGCTCCGTCCGCCGAGCCGCGAGGTGTCGCGGCAGCAGAGTTTCGTTTGGCCCCCGGCGTTTGGCCTCCTCGCGCCACTCCCAGAGCAGCGCAAGGATCTTGGCCTCCAGATCCCACGGTGACAGTTCGGCAAGGAGGCTCGCCGCCTCACAGGAGACCGTGCGGTATCCTCGTGAGTCAGAAGAAGAGAGCCTTCAACAGGGCTGCCAAGCCCTGCGAGAAGGTGTTGTGGTGGGCTCGGTTTGACCACATTAGCCGAGTTGGGAACAAACTTGCTTCTTGCCCAGCTAAGGTGTTTTGGTCCCTGGCTAAGTCGGTTGAATCGAACTTCTGCCGCCCCTCACTACCTCCACTGCTGAAACCCAATGGGTCGCTGGCCCACTCCGCTGAGGAGAAAGCAAATTTGTTTGCCTCTCTGTATGCGGAATCTTCGCGTCTAGATCCTGGTGGCGCGAGGCCCCCTGGTACTCTTGGTGGATGCGAGTCGATTATGTCAGACATTCGCATTCATCAGAAGGATGTCCGAAGAGTACTGCGTAACCTGGACGTGAACAAGGCTAGTAGCCCGACAGGTTACCGGCAATTGTACTGAGGACTTGTGCGACTCTTTCGAGACTGGAAAAGTGCCGATGGCTTGGAAGCAAGCTAACGTGCAACCCTTGCCCAAGAAGGGTAGTCGAGCTGACCCAGCAAATTATAGGCCCATCTCGGTAACTTCCGTACTCTGTAAGAGTATGGAACATTGGAACGTATACTGAATGGCAAGCTCCTGGCATACCTAGAAGCTAACGATATCCTCAGTGACCGACAATACGGCTTCTGCCGAAATCGGTCAACTGGGGATCTTCTGGCGTATGCCATTCACATCTGAAGTGAGGCCATCGACAAACAAGGGGAAGCCCTTGCGATCTCCCTTGACATCTCGAAGGCCTTCGACCGGGTCTGGCACGACAGCCTAATTGGCAAGCTTCCTTCCTTCGGTCTGCCCGCTGGTTTGTGTGATTGGATTGCAGATTTCCTGAGGGATCGGTCTATCCGAGTAGTCATATATGGCTGCTCGTCCGGACTGCTGGCTATTAATGCCGGTGTTCCTCAGGGGTCGGTGCTCTCGGCAACATTGTTTTTGCTGCATATTAACGATCTGCTAAAACCCGGTACCTTTGGGTATGCAGACGACAGCACAGTTGCTGAGAGATACGTGCCTGACGCACGAGCTAGTGGGTCTCAGGTCCGGTCTCTCCGAGAGGTTATGGTAGAGCGCTTGAGCTTGTCCTTACAGGCTGTCTCAGAATGGGGCAATGCCAATCTGGTCTAGTTCAACGCTGCTAAGACCCAGGCGTGTCTTTTTTCCGCTAAGAGGATTATTTCACCCAGCTCCATCTGTCCGAGGTGTGACCGTGCCGATAACTGACCAACTTGATTATTGTCAAAGTTTAACATCTACCCTCAATTTTGGTCCCTTTGTAGAGGCAAAGGCTCAAGTGGCTGCCAAAAAGTTGGGGATCCTCGCAAAGGTGAGACGGTACTTCACGTCGGAACAGCTGCTCCAACTCTATCAAGCACAAGTTCGCTCGTGTATGGAGTACTGTTCTCATCTTTGGGACGGATCTGCCAGATACTAGCTTGATGCCCTTGAGTCAATTGAGAAACGAGCCAAGAGGATCATCGGCAATGATAGGCTCGTTGAGTCGAAACTCCAAAGTTTTGAACATAGACGCCGAGTTGCTAGCCTGTCGGTTTTCTATCGGTTACATTTTGGGGAGTGTGCGACGGAATTGCATAATTTGATTCCGCCAAGCCCGTTTCATCAACGGACCACAAGACGTACGGCGAAGTGCCACCGGTTCGTGGTGGACATCCCATCCATACGCACAAAGCGTTTTGAGAAAACATTCATTGTGCGTACAGCTAGGGAGTGGAATTCCCTACCGGAGTCTGTGTTTCCTGATAGCTACAACCTGGGAGTCTTTAAGTCAAGAGTGAATAGGTTACTTCTAGACAAGCGTGCTCCATATTCGACCACATCATCGCTTACCATTAGGTGAGATAGTGGTCAAGCGCGTGCCTATCAACAATAAAAATAAAAAAAAACCTCGGATCTGCCGAATGGTTATGACACTTTGGGACGCGTTCAACCGGCGAGCTGGTCGCCACCTCCGTGAACACGCCAACACCGGTGCCCCGTAAAGGGCCATGGACCGCACGATCATCGCGTAGAGCCTCCGGCAGGAGGCGTTTGGACCCCCAGATAGGGCAGGAGCTGCTTCAGAGCAGCACTGGCCCGCAGCTTTAAAAGAGTGCTTATGATTGTAATGAGAAGAATTTCGTGCATTAAGGCGAGCCTAACCCGAGCGCCGTAGGTATTTAACGTATACCTCTGCCCCCGCAAGGAGTAGCGATACGTAAAAAATTACGATGCGCGGAGACTCGCGCGCTAAGCGCACTGCTCATGAGTTCACGAATTCGAGTGGGTACTAAATTGCGTCACAATATAGAGCAATGCAGTAGATCAACTTGAATGAATTAGTATAATTATGTTTATTTTGTTTTATTTTTCTAGTTCCTAAGCATTTTTTTATGGTTATCTAAAAGTTAGGTACGTATTGTATAAACTTGAACTTAATAATTTAATAAATTTAATAATTAAAAATAAGTAGGTATACCTATTTATTTTTGTGAATAAGGTGTATTTAAATCTGACTGACACGAAGATCATGAATACGGATACGATTCAAAACTACAAGCCGCGAGCCTTTTGACTTTATTGCGCACTGGATTTTGAACTCTCATTGTTGAGCCGAGCATTGAGAATTCATCTCAACAACAGAGTTCATTCCAGCGCGTCGAAAAAACACACTGTTGGATTTTCAACTCTCCGCGCTAAGCAGAGCGTTGAAAATCTAGTGCGCTAAAAAAAATCGCCGCGATACGTTTACGTCTGTGCGAAAGTCAGCTTATAGCTTTTGCGCGCATGGCGTCTTTATTTCCATTGCCATAGGGTTTAAATTTCACTGTTTTACACATATTTGCGGTTTGTAAATCTATTCCGCGTAGGTGCATACCTAGTAAGTAAAGTAAAAATATAATATAGGTAAATAACAATATTGTCGAAGCATCCTCACCTTTTTAGGGTTCCGTACCCAAAGGGTCTACCCGAAGTACCCAAAGGGTCACCAACGGGACCCTATTACTAAGATTCCACTGTCCGTCTGTCTGCCAGCGGGCTGTATCTCATGATCCGTAATAGCTACACAGTTGTGTCTACCTATTACAGATCATGAGATACAGCCCAAAAAAAAAAACAAAAAAACAAAATACGTTTCTAAAAACGTGTTTTTTTTTTTTTTCAGTTTATGGTACGAAACCCTTCGTGTGCAAGTCCGACTCGTACTTGTCCGGTTTTTTTGTTTATTCAGCCTTCGTAGAGCCAGCGATGACAACTTTTTATTTATTCTGGTTTTGCCCGCTTTGTTTTACAAAATAAAAAATTATAATAAAAAAGTAATAAATAAACTCTCAGATTTTTATGAGCCTAAACTGTATACAGGTACTTATTATTATTTTTATAAACTACTACTACTACTACTTTTGTTTATTTGAATTCTCAAAATTTTCTTTCATAAAAGCTTTGTCCTGACAAACACAACAAAAAAAGAATTATCCAATTTGGTGCAGTCGTTCGGAAGTTATGCGACATACATTGCGGTGATTCATTTTTATTTATAGATTTTTGGCTCAGCCGGTAACAGACCATAGCGGGGGTGGCGGGTTTGAAAAAATTGGCACACGTCCGACCTCCAACACGTTCCGCTCGGGATTAAAGGACACGGAGCGAGCACATGAAAAGGGGAAAACACTGGATTTTGGAATTAGTGGTATAGATATTTTGATATTTCGCATTATGTCGGCCGTTTTATATCCCAGTTTTTACAACCTTTACTATGGAATTATTTTTATTTTTCAAAGCCTACTAAAACTCAAATGAAATAAGAATTAGATTATAATTTAGACATGTCTTTGCGATTTAATTGGATGCAGTAAAGTGTAAGTAATCGTGTATCGCATGTCCGAAATATCTAGATCGAAGTGTGAAATATGTAATATATTTTTTTCAAAATTTAAATCCGTGTTATCTATGAATAAAACACAATACAAAACCACGTTCATTCGGGTAACCCCGCCTTAAACCGATGTTAGTAGCATAATCATCTCGAGGAAGGAAAACGCTCGCCGCCGTGGCTAAGGTTGGCCGGTGAAGCCGGCCAGCAAGACGAAGCTGCGGTGGTGAGCGTTAAACCATCTGCGACGATAAGCTCGCGTGGGACCGCCGCCGGAGCCTCGCAGTGCCGGATCCGTGACAGAAACCATGCCTGCTGCATGCTTGCTTGCATGCAACGTGTTGCATGCTTGCTTGCATTCTGGATGCTTGCTTGCATGCTGCATGTTGCTTGGTTGCTAGCACGCTGCGTGCTTGCTTGCATGCTCACTTACTTGCTGCATGCCTGCTGCATGTTGCAAGCACGCTTGCATGCTGCATGCTTGCTAGCATGTTACTTGCTACATGTTGCATGCTTGCTTGTATTCCGGATGCTAGTTTGCATGCTCACTTGCTTGCTTGCTGCATGACTGCTGCATGTAAGCTCACTTGCATTATGCATGCTTGCTTGCATGAGAAAGGAGGAGGTTCTATGTTCGACTGTATGTTTTTTTTTTATGTTTTATAGGCTCGCGTTTGACCACTATCTCACCTGATGGTAAGCGATGATGTGGTCGAAGATGGAGCACGCTTGCCTAGAAGTAACTTATTCACTCTTGACTTAAAGACTCCCAGGTTGTATGTTACAGGAAACAAAAATAATAAAATAAAATACATACAAATGTATTTGTATGTATTCTTGTATTCTTTTTCTGTCCGAAAGAATATACTCCCGAGGTGGTCCCATATGAATTTTATCGAAATTGCTACAGCACTTTTTATAAACTGAATAAAAACGAAAAATACGTATACACAGATGACGTTTTGGTTTTCTCCAATTACCAGTAGGTATGTTTAAATTCCACGTTCCATTTTATTGGGCTTTTAAGTCCTCGGGTATAACAACTAAAAACTTTTTTACAAAAAAAGCGACCGACTTTAAAAAAAATACACTAAAATTAAAAATAACTTTAATTTCGGAAGTCGGTCGGTTTTTTGTAAAAAAGTTTTTGCTTAGATGTATTACCAGTGGCAATAACCTTGGCTGTCAACTTTGTAGCGACACTCCTCCAAAATGCTGTTAGATTGAAAATAGAACTCATGGCTAAACGCTGACCCCTAAAATACAGGTCCAGGCCCTAGTTTGGGGGTTAGGATCAGACTTGTGGCAATAAATTCGTGTGCTATTTTTAACCGACTTCGAAAAAGGAGGAGGTTATCAATTCGGATGTTTGTATTTTTTTTTTTTTTTTTATGTATGTTCGGGCATAACTCCGTCATATATTGACGGATTTACAAAATTCTTTTTTTGTTCGAAAGGGGTTTATTCTGAAATGGTCCCATTTAAATTTCAAAAAGATCTGATGATGGGTTTCGGAGACAGACAACGGAACTCTTCGAAAATTGACAGCAAATCAACCGCGATTGCTGCTATCGTATGTCTACGAATTGTTAACACAGTTTAATGGGGAACCAACACTAAAAAGTGAAAAATAAAAAACTTTTTTACAAAAAAATAGAACCGACTTCCAAAAAAAGTGCAAAATAACTTTAATTTCGGAAGTCGGTGTCAAAAAACAAAGACACAAAACAGGAACACCGACTGCCGAAATTAAAGTAATTTTGCACTTTTTTTGGAAGTCGGTTCTATTTTTAACAGACTTCAAAAAAAGGAGGAGGTTCTCAATTCGACTGTATTACCTCATAACTTCTTACTACGTGAACCGATTTTGACGATTTTTTTTTATTTGAAAGCTGTTGCTTCACATTTGGTCCCATTTTAATTTAGTGAAGATCTGATGAAGGACTTCGGAGATACACAATGGAACTCTTTAATAAATGATAGCAAACCTTCCAGAATTGCTGCAATCGCATGTCTGTATGTTGTTTTCACCACTTCACTACATTACATCACGCTGATGCGCTCTGAACCCCTTCAGAGCGCATCAGCGTGATGTACACAGATTTGTACAGTTCACCCTGATACACCCTAATTTCACCAACCACGTTCAAATTCGCTATTTTTGGGGCTATCAATTCGGGCATAACTTTACTATTAATTAAGTTTTAGAATGGGGTAAAACAACTAAAAAGTGAAAAATAAAAAACTTTTTACAAAAAAAAAATATAACCGACATCCATAAATCGTAATACTTACTAAAAAATGCAAAATAACTTTAATTTCGGAAGTCGGTGTCAAATAACGAAGAAACCAAACTAGAAACACCGACTTCCGAAATTAAAGTTATTTTGCATTTTTTAGTAAGTATTATTTATGGAAGTCGGTTGTATTTTTTTTTGTAAAAAGTTTTTTTTTAGTAAAAAAGTTTTTTATTATGACTGGCTTGTAACATGTATTTTTAAAAGAAAAAAAAAATTGTTTACATCGTAAAAACCGCGCAATGGATTTGGTACGGTTTTCACTAACAGAAAAACTGAACCGACCAGGTAGGTTTTTGTAGATATATAAATTACACCCGTGTGAAGCCGAGGCGTCGCTGGTTGAATAAAATAACATGATTAACTATAAAGAGAAATTAAGTCAAATTAATTTAATTATTAATTAAGTAATTATTTATAAATAAAAATAATATTATTGCTGCACCTTTTTGATTACAATCATGATAAATTAACTTATTCGATAACTCCTTAAAATTGGATAAATTATGTCTAGAGCTTCGTTGATTTCACCTCTTGTTTTGCCACCTGGAATAAAATAAAAAAAAAACAAAAGTTAGGATAAGACAGTTTAAAGCTTTGAAAAATTACATCTCCAATCTGTAGGTACTTCTAATTAATTATTTATGAATGAACAAACTTTGTTCAGTCCTAACTTATTGCCGCGGAACTTTTGCCCGTGGCTCTCCACTCCTCTGGCCTGACTAACAGGAATCATGATTTATCTGGGATTAAAAACCACTCATTGTAGCTGTAAAATTCATTGAATGAATTTTCGTGGATCAGTTATTCCAGACATTAACGCTTACAGACATTTATAATAAACTTGACACAGCGTGTTTACTTCACACTGCGTCACGCGCCGCTGCAGCGATTTGCTCGGCAAAATCAACGCGCGAATTCACTGAGCGTCGTCTCGCGGCAAGCCTCTCTCAAAAATATGTAGCCAAACCAAATTGTTTTGATGTCGAACATTGTTAGCTATCGTAGCGGAAGATCGGACTAGGGAGTGAGCATACGGGTTGTAGTACACCAATATCTACGTATGAGTTATAAATTATATGTACCTATACTTTACCTGTAAATACAATCTTGCCGTTGACAAATATTAATAAAACCACTCTAGGTCGTACCATTCTGTACACTAGTCCTGGAAATAATTCAGGTTCATAGGATGCAAATTGGCCATGTGCTTGTTGTAATGCCTCTAATCTGATTGGAAATCTTAAATCAGCGGTAGCTATAAAATTTTGAATTTTAAAGTCCAGAAACTTAGCCTGTAATAAAAACAATCAAAATTACTATAGAACCCAAGATCTATCAGTTCTTATACGCCTTTAAAGATTATATTTTTTATAAGCAAGTACATACAGGATATCCAAGTTTTTGAATAATTCGAGCAAATTTTCTAGCAGCTATATAGGAATCGTGTTCATTTCTCAGCCCAGTACAGAGTACTTTCCCAGATCTGAAAAGATAAATATTTTATAAAAAGAACAATGGGAAAAAGCGTCCCCACCCATGTAGCACTCTTTGTTATAATATCAAATGAAAGAGCGTAAAAAATACATCATTTTATTGTATGGCAGTAAATGTGTGAATAATAAGGGAAAAGTGTTAGAAAGTTATTCATCCATAAAGATAAAAACACAATAAATTATTTTTATAAAGAAATATTTTTTAAGCACACAATACATGCTCAAATCCCAACTAATGTGAATGTAAGTTTGTTTGTTACGCTTTCACGCGAAAACTACTTAACCGATCATCATGAAACTTTGTACACATATTCTTGGAGGTATTAGAAGTAGTGGTGGTTAATATATCATAATGCATTAAATAATATATGTAAATAACTTGCTTTTTAAAAATATCGTAAAGCAAATGCTTTCGTGGCTCTAACTTGTTGCTTTTTGCTACGAGTATTTGCTTATTTGGTTTTACTTAGTGCACTCGACGCACTCGCGTAAACTCGGTATAAGCGCTAAGCACTCGTAAGCAGGAGCGGCGCGGCGCCCGGCGGCGGCGGGGCGCGCTTGTTGTTGCATAATAGCGCTTGCTGTCGTTCGCGTGCGCCACATATTACCATATGAATCACTCCATTTACTTACGCGCGCTAACTGCCTACCGGCCGCCGCCCGGTTCGCCCGCGAACCATTTCTCAGTGGGTTGCCGACAGCCGCGAGGCGCGTACGTTCGCATAAAATTCGGTCGACCTTACGTACTTTTTATAGTTTCGAATTCTTATGACATGGCTAGTAGTGGTGTATTATGTGCAGTTGATGGATGTAGATCCAGCAAGAGAAGAGATAAAAATTTATCTTTTTTTAGTTTACCTGCTGACACAGAAATGTGAGTATCTAAATTGTTTTACTATCGTTTTTTCAACAGATAAATTGAAAACTTGCTTGTTTCGTTTTTGTATTTTATTAAGTATTGGTAGGTACATAATAACTTCTAATATTCGTCTGAGATAAGAAGAGAAAGGTCAATGACCTCAATTTGTCAACCGTCATTTGAAAATTACTAGGCTTCAATTTACGGTGGTGTACTAGGAATCTGGACATTTTATAATTTAAGGTAGAATCATAGTAGTCACCTATTACGCTAATTGTGTAAATGAAGGAACAAATCAATGAATCGTGTTTTCAGTTTCCTCTATTTCGTATTTCATTCGTACTATTCGTGGCCATGCGGAGCCGTTACGTCACTGATTATAACGTGTAGTACCTTACTATTTAATCATTATTAAATAGTTATGCTACGGCTACACTTCGCGCGCTCTCTCTCGCACACCGCTCGACGTCTTGCTGTGCAACAGAGAGCGCGCGAAGTGTAGTTCGCGTTAGCGCGAAGTATTGCCTATAGCATACGGTACTACACATTGCGTGTAAAACTTTTTGTTCGATTCCGAATATTCTCTACGTTAAAGTTCAACAATCGCGAATTTCGACAAGGAAAAAAAAAAGATCATTATATAAAAATAAAACACCTGTATTTTTTTTATGTATCTTCATTTGGGACGTATTTTTAACAATTAAACATGCTAAAATATTAAAAAGGATTTTATTTTATTTCATAAAGTGTAACAACAATACCTACTGACATCTTTATCGAAAGAGGCAGCCCTGGCAATTCACAAATATCACGCGCCGGCGCGCAGCTACAAAGCAAAACTCACTTCACGCTTGTAAGGTTTTTTTTTTTTGGGGGTGGGAAATCATCC
Organism: Polia nebulosa; assembly: GCA_951329385.1. Taxonomy (NCBI): domain Eukaryota; kingdom Metazoa; phylum Arthropoda; class Insecta; order Lepidoptera; family Noctuidae; genus Polia; species Polia nebulosa. The sequence continues at coordinate 17,332,516 of OX589590.1, forward strand.
TATGACTTCTTCCGCTCTAGGGTGGAGCGGAAGGGCGTGTCAGACTCTTACTGACTAAAACCCACCCCTGTTTCTTCCTGCCCTGAATGCCCAGGGGCGAGGTAACTCTTTCGAATTTATCCTCAACCCCCGGGCAGGCATCGGCCGTGACAGGCCCCGTCCTTTGCTGACAACTCTTTGAGGCGCGCGTGGAACACTACGCGCCGTCGACTCTCGGGCCTGGTGCTGATCGGGCGGCGAGTTACCCACTACTCGCCGCCCGCAGGCCCGGGGGGGGGTACGCTTGTAAGGTTAGGTACATTTTCGTTCGCAGCGTCTAGCGAGTCGTAGGTATAGGCTATTAAAGCAGTAGGTAGCGAATATTTTGTACGGAGTGATTCATATGGTAATATGTGGCTGCGCGCGAATTTACGATCACGTAATAATGTAACGTGTTAAATAAATCAGTTATATTATTTTGCTTAATGTTTTTTGTGTAAATAAACAGTGATAGGACAAGCATTATTGAATCCATAATTGTGTAAGGACGATTGATTGAGATTGAGTGAGATATTGTGTTGTTGTTTTGTGTGTTTTTTAAATTAAACGGACGAAAATGTTTAGAAAGAACAATGATTTTTTTAACTGATTTCAAACAAAATCATAGTAAATGACAATAATTATGCAATTAGTCGATTTTTGTACATGGCCAACGGCGTATTTCAATGGACTTTTAAATACGCCGTTGCTCTAAATAATAACATAATTTATTTCATAGTAACACAAAATAACAATCAATTATAGACAGTACTAAGACTGCAAAGTATGAAGTTGTCACGGGATGGAGGTGGTGTCACGTTGCAGGTGCCGGAGGTAAAGGTGATATGTAGAGGAGGTCGTAGGAGTGACACGCAGAGGAGGACGTAGAGTAGGAGGACCGAGATGAGAGTTAGATGAAGATAAACACGACGAGTTCAGACGAATATTTTATTATATACAGTAGGCTTGATTATATGGAGCACTTATTAATCGTACGTACACCATACACTGTGACTACGTAAAGGTATAAATTGTATTATTGCTAGGAACTGCCTGGTTATAAAAGCTGCACTTCACTGTTCTAGTAACTCTTACAAACTGGTAACGGTCATTTATTGAATAGAAGGAAAATTACAATGATGGATAGGAGCTTAGTCTAGCTCGGCAGCAGAATTAGAACTGATTTTTAATATAAAAACAGACTATTGACATAGAAAACAAGTAATTTTTGAATTTTAAATTAAAAAAAGGTAGGAAAGAACGTAATTTTGGAATAGAGGTCATAAATTAAACAAAGCTTTATCACTGCCTTGTTACAAAGTTGTTGTTTAAGTTCATTGTTTATTCATAAACGCGATGTAATACTCATAAAAAGCATTACTCTCAGTTAACAGTCACCGCGCTTGCTTTTTTCGCGCCTACCCGTTTGGCCGTAACAACAAGTACCTACGCGATACGAATAAAAAAAAGCATGTTAATTTAAAGCATTTCAGAGAGCATGCTTAAATCTTTTAGAATAAAGCATTTAGCAAGTGAATGCCATAAAGCAACTTTGAACACCACTAATTAGATGTAACATAGGAAACTTTTCGAGTCGATTTCGAACGAATGTATGAATGTGAAGAAATTTATCCTGTGGCTTTAGTGTAGACTGGCGCGATTCTCTGTGGTAATTATTATTTATTTGGGCATGTATTGTGTGCTCAAAAAATATTTATTTATGAAAAAATTGATTGTTTCAATCCATATGGATGTATAACTTTTTCCCCTTATTATTCACACATTTACTGCCATACAATAAAATGATGCATTTTTTACGCTCTTTCATTTGATATATAACAAAAAGTTCTACAAGGATGGGGACGGGGTCTATATAAATCCCATTGTTCTTTGGTTGGCAAATCGACGCTTCATCAGTCGCATTGCCGACTTCGATGCTCTTGGGTAATAGGGTAGTTGACTAAAGAAAATAAGTATTAAGTCCGTAAGTTAGATAAAATATTGGACACATATTTTTAATTTAGTCACATAAAGCAAAACTGAGGCAGTTATAGTGTATTGAAATTTTGCGTGATGTCACACTTGCGTCAAAAATGTACTACTACACGTAGCAGTAACGTAACGGCCCCGACTCCTGAACTTTGGTGCGTTTTATCTTTGTCATTATTGTTACGTCGACCGTATTACTCTGGAACGTTCGAGAATGTGGTCGAAGTTTCCAGAAGTTTCCACTAGGTTCGAGAACATTCCATTGTGGTACTGTATAGAAGTTCATAGATGTTTCTAGAATATTCCAGTATAGGATAGTTCGACAATGTTCTGGAAACTTCCATGACCGTATAAATAGGCCGGACGGCGGGCGAGTGAGTCAGTCTGTTTTCGACTACGGATGCGAACGGATGCGAATACAAGCGATTACCAAGAGAATAGTGATTATTAGTGAATTAGTGTTTGTGTAAATAAGTTGTTGAGTTAATAAAGGATATTTGGTTAATTAATTGGTGTAAAATAATTTATCCCATACCCAGCTCGTAACAAATTGGTGTCAGAAGTGAGGGATAAATTATGCCAATTTTACCAAAGGACGACACGGACGGTATTCGTACAAGGAGTCAACGGCAGCAAGACATGGATCAGAGGCGGTTTGGAGATTCCCCGATACAGACGCCAAGTGGTGCTCAGCCTGTGACAGAGCCAGTCGCTGGCCCATGTGGAAATTCTTCAGGACCAGCGGTGCCAGACTTGTCTGCGCTAATGGTGCTGTTGCAGGAACAGGCTCGTCGTCAAGAGGAACAGGCTCGTCGTCAAGAGGAACAGGCTCGTCGTCAAGAGGAACAGGCTCGTCGTCAAGAGGAACAGGCTCGTCGTCAAGAGGAGCAGGCCCGCCGCCAAGAAGAACAGGCCCGTCGGATGGAAGAGAAGCTTCAACAAGATAAAGAAGAGCAGGCTCGCCGCCAAGAAGAGCAGATGCTCCTCATAAAAGACCTTCACTCAACACTGGGCAAGGAGCTCCAGGTGATGAAGGAGCAGGTTCACCAGCATGAGAATCGTATCTCAGAAGCTGAAGTTCAGATTGCTGGGGTGAAGAAGGCTTTAGGTGAACTTAGAGCTGGAGATGGGGTTGTGCCTTCAGTGGTTGCTGCACCTTCGGCACGTGGATTTAAGGTGCCGCCATTCGACGGAACATCTTCATGGTCGGCCTACAAAATTCAATTTGAAGCCGTTATGAAGGCGAATGGGTGGACCAAAGAGCAAGCCATGACCGCGCTCACCTTAGGCCTCCGAGACCAGGCCCTAACCATACTTGAGGCTCTTGGCAAGGATGTGACCTATGAGCAGCTGCTGGAAGCCTTAGAGTCCAGATATGGTGACGCGCACTTGGAGCACGTATTTCGCGCTAAGTTAAGAGATCGTGTGCAACGTAGCGCCGAGAACCTACAGCAGTGGGCCTTGGAAGTTGAAAAGTTGGTTCGGAAGGCATACCAGTCTGCCCCTGCACTCATCAATGGCAATCTGGTACAGGCGTTCATCGACGGAATACGTGACTTGGAAGTTAGAGCCGCTGTAAGACTTGGGCATCATGAGACACTGAAGGACGCCTTGGCCCATGCCTTGGAAGTAGAGGCAGTGAGGCAAGACCATCGAACACACCGTATCAGGGAGGTTGTGGCATCACCTGTACGCGATCGTCCCCAAGGTTATAGCCCTAGGTGTTATTCTTGTGGAGAAAGGGGTCATCTTCGGTCAAGCTGTCCAAAGCGAAGCACGCTGAGAGAAGATCAATCCCAGCAAGAAAGGGCGACTGATACGACTGCCCAGCAACAGCAGGGAAACGAGTAAACGCCAGGACTGGGGGGCGGGTGCTGGCTGGTATTGAAAGAGCCCCGAGGATCTCGATCTCACAGGCCCATGACGGAAATAGTCTGATCATCAAAGGCGAAGTCAACGGAAAACCGTGCAAATTGACGTTAGATACTGGAGCTTCTCACACGGTCGTCAATTCTCACTTAGCAAGTCGGTTCCTTGGGGACTTCTTCAATAACCACGACCGTATACAATTACTGACAGCTACCGGTCAGCACATAATCGTCCGAGGCAGGAAGGAGGTGGAGTTAAAATTAGGTAACAAAATTTATCGGCATAATGTCATCGTGGCTGACATAGTGGAAGATTGCATCCTGGGTTTAGACTTCATGCGGAAACATCGTTGTGAGATCGACGTTGATCAAGGAGTATTGAAGTGTGATACAGAGGAAATCTTCATGGAAGGTGTACCATCAGGAAAAGTGTTCCGTTTGAAATTTGACGTGTCAACACTTTTGGAAAACTGCGATTTAACGGAAGTAGAAATGGATAAGGCTAAGAAGATGTTACTTCAGTACGCCGACTCTTTCTCTACAAATGATGCTGACATAGGAAGAACAGGAGTGGTTCAGCACAAAATTAATACTGGCAACGAGTTACCAATCCGTCAACGACCAAGAAGACTGCCGGTTGCACGTGAAAAGGAAGTGGAAATGATGATTGAGGGTATGGTCAAGGATGGTGTTATAGAGCCTTCATCGAGTCCATGGTGTTCTCCTATGGTCCTGGTGAAGAAAAAGGACGGCAACACGCGCTTTTGTGTGGACTATCGACGATTGAACGACGTCACGAAAAAGGACAGTTACCCACTGCCTAGGATCGACGACACATTGGATACACTGACTGGAATGAGGTGGTTTACCACGCTAGACTTGAAAAGTGGCTACTGGCAAGTGGAAATAGACCCTAAGGATAAGGAGAAAACTGTATTTTCAACAGGAAAGGGGCTATGGCAGTTTAAAGTTATGCCATTCGGATTGTGCAATGCTCCTGCGACGTTTGAAAGGCTAATGTAGTAAATACTTGCCGGGTTGATCGGAGACGCATGTCTTGTCTATTTAGACGACATTATTATCGTGGGCCGTACATTTGAAGATCACCTTCAAAATCTCAATCGAGTGCTGTCAAAAATCCGGACGGCTAATCTTAAATTAAGTCCGAAAAAGTGCTCATTTTTCAGACGACAAGTGAACTTTTTAGGACACATAGTTTCGGAGGAAGGTGTTCAGACAGATCCGGAGAAAATCGTCGCCGTCAAGGATTGGCCAGTTCCGAAAGACAAGACGCAGGTCAGAGCATTTCTGGGTTTGTGCTCCTACTATCGGCGGTTTGTCAAGAATTTTGCCGACATTGCAAAACCTTTACACAAACTCACTGAGGAGAAGCAACAGTTCTGTTGGGACGAGAATTGTGACATCGCATTCCGGGAATTAAAGAAACGTCTGTGCAATACACCTATTCTGGGATATCCTGACACTGAAAATGACTTCATAGTTGACACAGACGCAAGTAATACTGGAATTGGAGGCGTGTTGTCTCAACGGAAAGGAAACCAGGCAGTTGTTATAGCTTACTACAGCAAATCTTTATCCAAACCAGAAAGAAATTACTGCGTCACGAGACGGGAGCTACTCGCAGTAGTAAGGACATTACAACACTTCAGTAAATATTTGCTGGGACGGAAATTCCAATTGCGAACTGACCACGCTGCATTAAAGTGGCTATTGCAGTTCAAGAATCCAGAGGGACAAGTGGCAAGATGGATCGAACTACTACAAGAGTTTGACTTCGTAACGGAACATCGTAGTGGGAGAACTCACGGTAACGCAGATGCACTGTCTAGAAGACCTTGCCCTGAAGACTGTAAGCATTGTACCAAGCAAGAGACTAAGGAAGTAGTTCCCGTGAGGATGCTAAGAATGGATCTCAGCAATGAATGGAAGGAAACCCTACAGCTTGCTCAGCAAAATGACACGGACCTCAAACCGATCTTTGAGTGGATTAAAGCTGGTGCTCCGAAAACCAAGTGGACTGATGTTGCGGCGTTAAGTTCCATCACAAAGAGCTATTGGGCACAATGGAACAGCTTGGTTATCCAGGATGAAGTCTTGTGCCGTAAATGGGAAAACGCCCGAGGAGACAACTGTCATCTACAAATTGTTGTCCCCAAAGCCAAAGTACCGGATGTTTTACGGCTCTACCATGATGGATGTTCAGGAGGACATATGGGGGTAAAAAGCGGTTTTACTGGATTCACTGTCGAGAGGATGTTGAGGACTGGTGCCGCAAATGTACCAGTTGTGCGGCTGTGAAAGGACCCCAGACACGCAGCAGAGGTGCTTTACAATTATACAACGTGGGAGCCCCCTGGGAACGGATAGCACTAGACGTTGCAGGACCATTTCCGGAAAGTGAAAACGGAAACAAGTACTTCATGGTTGTCATGGATTACTTCACAAAGTGGCCAGAAGTCTTCGCCATTCCCAACCAGGAAGCAATAACAGTCGCAGATAAATTGGTTCAGGAAGTGTTCTGTCGTTTTGGAGTACCCTTGGAAATTCACAGCGACCAAGGGAGGAATTTTGAATCACAAGTTTTCCAGGAGACTTGTCGACTGATGGGTACTCACAAGACCAGAACCACTTCTTACCATCCGCAATCTGATGGAATGGTAGAACGTTTCAACCAAACGTTGGAGAGATATTTGGCAAAAGTTGTG